>CM061748.1:316397096-316999243 GCA_030979885.1 Lolium multiflorum | reverse complement strand
GCTGGGTACGGACGTGTAGTCAGAGAGGGCTCATGCTGAGTCATGTTGCTGTAGAATTCTTGTATCTTCATATGTTCCTCCACCACCTTTGTTAGCTTACCATGATTGCCTGGGTCACTAAATAAACTCCCTACTGGGAAGAGGGATTTCTTTTCTCATTCCCACGCTGAAACAACATTTTATAGACAATATTATCCAGGTGGAGTTAGTAGTAACAAAACGATGGCCCTTCATAGCAGCAATTATCTAGTCTCCTAGGGGTTAATGGCAGATCATTAGAATCAAGAGGAATATCTAGATGTGTTAGAATGCGTGATGCAATAGTTCCTCCAAAAAATAGGCCCCCTGCTAAACGGCGAGCAATAAGAGAATCAAGATGATAAGGTGTCTCTCCAAGTAAGTGCAACATTCAAGAAAGCAAGATGGTAGCTAGAGATGTTACTAGTATTTTCTCTACCCAAAATGCTAGTACCAATGTAATATGCTAAATACTTAATAGCGGGGAGTTGAATGTTCCTTCTTCCCTCGCCGGATGGTGCGGCAATCATCCCTGGTGACCTCGAGAGAGCTCCAACAAGTCCCGGGGGTTGTCATCAATCTTCCTTGATGTAATACAATACCTAATGCAAAACAAAATTCCTCCACTTTCATAACAAGAATATCATAAATCTTGAATGCGACTGCCGGCTCATATTCCGTGTTGTGGAACTTCTGGAAGCTCTCAACGAAACTTTGTGAGCCTCTGTAATATTGTCCCCTCTCGTCTCCCACGGAGGTGGCTAGGCCTGCCCTGTTGACGAGGGTGAAGAAGTCATCCAGTAACCCTGCATTGGTCAGAAACTCATAACAAGGGAAGGATGAAGCATTAGGAGCCCCATGGTCCTCCTCAGGCGAAGCTAGGCGCGATGACATCCTCATTGTAGGATCGCCTAATTTGAGTGGACGTCCTTGAGGGCCTACCGGTGCTGGTTGTTGCTTTCTTGAACAACTCTCCAAACTTGAATTTCTTCATCTTCCCCTTCTGAAATTCTCAACAATCATTATAAAATTTGATTTCAAGGTGTGTAATTGAAGGGAACTACTATAGGAACTTGCTAGAGTACTAAACATGCATCAAAACTAATTTCTTCCACTTAGAACAAGCATGCAAGCTCACTAAACATGTTACCTACAGTAGCAAAATATTCAAGATATACTCAACCAAATGAAATTTTAATTGGACAATCAAAGGAGTCACATACCAAGGAGTAAATGTGCCAAATTTCTCAGACAGAAATCTGGGCTGAGCAAGGAGATCGAAAAATCGCGAGTTCTTGAGCAAAACACGAGTGAGAGAAACTTGACGAGTTTTTTCGAGAGAGAGAAGGTGCTGGGAGAAAGAGATGATGAAGTGGGGCAAGGGTGGCCCACACCACATGGTGGCGCTGCCCCCTTGCTGGCCGCGCCGCTTCATGGTGTGGCACCCCCGGTGCCCCACATGTCATCCTCTCGGTGCTCCTGTGCCTCGTCGAAAAACAGGACCAACGGTGTAATTTTTGTAATTTTTTAGAGAACTTCGAAAAATGCACATTTCTCGTATTAAATTAATGATTACTGCGCAGGAAAATGATTTCTAAAATCTTAAATGACTAAAGCATATTGCAAAACAAAAGTGCTGCAGCAAGTAAAATAGGTGAAGGGAGAAAGAAAGAAAGAAGTGTTGTTTAGCTCCTTTTATGCAATAAAATATACTTGTTAACAAGGTTGATCAAGTCTTGCTACTAAATAAATTTTATATGACATAAGAAGAAATAAACCTCAAATCAATCATGTTACCTTATATTGAATTGATAGGATCCAATCACAAGAGTTTGATATTCTTCTTTAGGCTCATATATAGGACAATCAATGGATCCCACTTTGATAGTTTTCACATTAAAAATTGTATTGACTCCACATACTTTATCAATCCTCTTGGGAAAATAGACAGTGTGACCTTATCATCAACATTGAAAGTAACCATGCCTTTATTGCAATCAATAACAGCCCCTGCAGTATTAAGAAAGGGTCTTCCAAGAATAATGGACATATTATCATCTTCAGCATTTCAACACAACGAAATCAGTTAATATCAAACAATGTCGAGTAACTTGAACAGAACATTTTCACATAAACCAACAGGAATAGCAGTAGATTTATCACCCATTTGCAAAGATATATCGGTGGTATCAATTTATCTAAATCAAGTCTCTTATAAAGAGAAAAAGGCATCACACTCACACTGCTCCCAAATCACATAAAGCAATTCTAACATAATTATTCTTGATGGAACAAGGAATAGCCGTATACCTGGTCTCCAAGCTTCTTTGGAATCTTACCATTGAAGGAGTAATTAGCGAGCATAGTGGAAATCTCCTCAGTGGGGACTTTCCTTTTGTTAGTAACAATATCTTTCATATACTTTGAATAAGGAGGCAATTTAATAGCATCAATCAAAGGGATTTGCAAAAATAAAGGTTTCATCCAATCACAAAATTTATTATAATGTTCCTCCTCCTTTGATTTTAGTTTCAACAGAAAAGGCATTTGCTTTTGAACCCAAGGTTCTCTTTCATTACCATGCTTCTCAAGAATAAAATCTTCTTTAGTGTACTTTTTATTTTTAGCATGCTTTTCAGGTTCTTTTTCAATTTCTTCTTATCAGAGTATCATTCTTATCATTATCTTCTCATGTTCATTACCACTTTCGTTTTCAGCATCAGAAATAGAAATACTATTAGGATCATTAACAGGTTCAGAGGATTCTACAACATTCTTATGTTTCTTTTTCTTTTCTTAGATGGAGCACTAGTTTTAATTAGTTGAGAATCTTGTTCAACTCTTTTGGGATGCCCTTCAGGATATAGAGGATCCTGGGTAGAAGCACCACCTCTAGTTGTTACTTCACAAGCATGTTTTTCTTTAGAATTATTTCCTAACAAGTCATTTTGCACTTTAGTAAGTTGATCAATTTGAGTTTGAACCATTTGAAAATGTTTAACAAGTATCTTAACATCATTGGAGGTTCTCTCCACAATACCATGCAATTCACTAATAGCTCGGGAATTTTCCATTAAATGATTCTCTACTCTCATATTAAAGTTTTCTTGCTTAACAATATAATTATCAAATTCATCTAAGCATTGTGCAGGAGGTTTCTTAATATCTTCCCTAGTAAAGTGTTGAAGCGAGTGTACCTCAATCATGGATGAAGAGGGAATTGTCTCACATATATCTTCTATAGGAGGTAAATTCTTCACATCTTCAGGTTTAATACCCTTCTCTTTAAGAGATTTCTTGGCTTCCCTCATATCTTCATCATTTAATTTAATCATACCCCTTTCTTCACTATCGGTGTCGTTGGTTCAGTGTAGACAATCATCATGATTCCTGCCTATTTTAGCCAATAATTCTTCAGCGTCGTCTTTCTTTTCCTGGAAACACAACCGCACAATATCCAGGTATGCCCTAGACTCAATAGTTATCCACTATAAAATATATCAAGTAAATCATGCTTTTCCAAATCATGGTCGCTGAGCTCTAATAAGAGAACAAGATCTAGGCCAGGCAATTTCTCTCCATCTTCCCCGGTCAAAATTATAAATTCTCTCCAAAGCAGCATGTTGAGCAAGGAGAATATTTTCGAAAGAAACATCACGCAAATCAGTTGGACTTTTAATAGAACTGGAGGCAAATTATTATACCAAGTTTTAGCATCATCCTTTAATGAGAACGGAAAATTTTAGCGACAAAATAAGTACGCATCTTGACATCATCAGAAAACACGCCACTAAGAGTAGATAACTCAGTCAGTGTGTTCAACAAGACTTTCTTTTTCAGTACCACAAAAGGGTGTTTTCTCAACAATAGCTATATGAGATAGGTCAAGAGAAAAATCATAATCTTTATCCCTAATGTTTATAGGAGATGTGGCAAATTTAGGATCAGAGATGGTTTATATCTAACAGCATGTTCTGCAAGCAACTTTTTAATTTTTCTTGCATCAGTAGTAGCCTTGCATTTTTCAATAAAATCATTATCAAGCTCTACATAATCTTCATCAAGATCATCACTAGAATATTCAATAGACTCAGGTGAATTAACAGGTGTAGCAGCATTTTCATTAGGAGTTTCAGGATTTTCAATTTGTCTAGACTTAGCAATTGTAGCATCTAGAAAAGATCCCAATGAACCACTACCATCAAGCACAGCAGAAACATTATCAATATTATGAGAATTTTCAGATTCAGCAGAAGTACCAACACACGCGAAGCATGTGGCGGTGAAACAAGTTTATCAATCACGATGGTGAATCAAGAGCAGCAGAGGTACTCGTAGAGTTGTACCTTTTCTTGTAGTGGATGGTAATATGGCGATCTTAGTATCGCGAGGTTTACCCATAATGGAGAATTTGCAATAACAATATCAATCCAAGTGAACTTCCAAATAAAGCTATGCTCCCGCAGAACGGCGAAAATAGTCTTGATGACCCACAAGTATAGGGGATCGCAATAGTCTTCGAGGGAAGTATTACCCAATTTATTGATTCGACACAAGGGGAGACAAAGAATACTTGTAAGCCTTAACCTGAGTTGTCAATTCAGCTGCACCTGGAAATTAGATTTGCTCGCAAGAGTTTATCAAGTAACAGTTCTATGGCGAGGAAATAGCAAAATAAAGCAGCAGTGAAATAAAGACAGCAGTAGTGATTATAGTAAACAGCAGATTAAAATACTGTAGGCACAGGGACGGATTTAACGGGCGTTGCATGGATGAGAGAAACTCATGTAACAATCAAAGCATGGGCATTTGCAGATAATAATAAAACGGTATCCAAGTACTAATCAATCAATAGGCATGTGTTCCATATTTAGTCGTACGTGTCGCAATGAGAAACTTGCACAACATCTTTTGTCCTACCAGCCAAGTGGGCCTCTAGGGAAACTACTGGAAATTAAGGTACTCCTTTTAATAGAGTACCGGAGCAAAGCATTAACACTCCGTGAACACATGTGATCCTCACATCACTACCATCCCCTCCGGTTGATTCTTGTCACTTCGGGGCCATTGGTTCCGGACAGCGACATGTGTATACAACTTGCGTAAGATCATAAACAACGAATATCTTCATGAATCAATAACATGTTCAGATCTGAGATCATGGCACTCGGGCCCTAGTGACAAGCATTAAGCATAACAAGTTGCAACAATATCATAAAAGTGACATCTACGGATACTAGGCACTATGCCCTAACAATCTTATGACTATTACATGACCAATCTCATCCAATCCCTACCATCCCCTTCAGCCTACAGCGGGGGAATTACTCACACATGGATGGGGGAAACATGGCGGTCGATGGAGAGGCGTTGGTGGCGATGGCGGTGAAGATCTCCTCCAATTCCCCGTCCCGGAGTGCCGTAACCGGAGACCTGCTCCCGCGACGGAGTTTCGCGATGTGGCGGCTCTGGAGGGCGACTTCGACTTCCGTGCGTTTTTAGGTCGAACCCGATAAGTAGTCCAAAGGGGGCGTCGGAGGCCAGCCGAGGGGGCCACACCATAGGGCCGCGCGGGCCCCCCCGGGCCGCGCTCCGTGGGGCCTCCACCTCCTTTGCCCTTCCGGCTCCGTCAATATTTTGGTAAAATAGGGCCATCTGAAGAAATTCCGAGGATTTTCCCGAAAGTTGGATTTCTGCACAAAAACGAGACACCAGAGCAATTCTGCTGAAAACAGCGTTAGTCCGTGTTAGTTGTATCCACAATACACAAATTAGAGGCAAAACAATAGCAAAAGTGTTCGGAAAGTAGATACGTTTGACGTATCATAGACCATGGTGAGTTGCACACAGACACCCCAAATATAGGGTTTTAGGCCAAATCATGCACTTTTGGGGCAAACCAGGTGGGTGGGGATGCCAGGGTGAGGCCACACTTGGCACATGGGTGCACCATTGCATGCCCCACACTCCTACCCTTGGAATCTACATGAATAATATGGGGTAGACCATGGTGAGTTGCACCCACACACCCCAAATACATGGTTTTAGGCCTAAACATGCACTTTTGGGGCAAATCAGGTGGGTGGGGATGCCAGGGTGAGGCCACACTTGGCACATGGGTGCACCATTGCATGTCCCACACTCCTACCCTTGTAATCTACATGAATAATATGGGGTAGACCATGGTGAGTTGCACCAAGACACCCCAAATATAGGGTTTTAGGCCAAAACATGCACTTTTGGGGCAAACCAGGTGGGTGGAGATGCCAGGGTGAGGCCAAATTGGAACATGGGTGCACCATTGCATGGCCCACACTTCTACCCTTGGAATGTACATGAATTATATGGGTAGACCATGAGTTGCACCCAGACACCCCAAATATAGGGTTTTAGGCCAAAACATGCACTTTTGGGGCAAACCAGGTGGGTGGGGATGCCAGGGTGAGGCCACACTTGGCACATGGGTGCACCATTGCATGCCCCACACCCCTACCCTTGGAATCTACATGAATAATATGGGGTAGACCATGGTGAGTTGCACCCATACACCCCAAATATAGGTTTTAGGCCAAATCATGCACTTTTGGGGCAAACCAGGTGGGTGGGGATGCAAGGGTGAGGCCACACTTGGCACATGGGTGCACCATTGCATGCCCCACACTGCTACCCTTGGAATCTACATGAATAATATGGGGTAGACCATGGTGAGTTGCACACAGACACCCCAAATATAGGGTTTTAGGCCAAATCATGCACTTTTGGGGCAAACCAGGTGGGTGGGGATGCCAGGGTGAGGCCACACTTGGCACATGGGTGCACCATTGCATGCCCCACACTGCTACCCTTGGAATCTACATGAATAATATGGGGTAGACCATGGTGAGTTGCACCCATACACCCCAAATATAGGGTTTTAGGCCAAATCATGCACTTTTGGGGCAAACCAGGTGGGTGGGGATGCCAGGGTGAGGCCACACTTGGCACATGGGTGAACCATTGCATGCCCCACACTCCTACCCTTGGAATCTACATGAATAATATGGGGTAGACCATGGTGAGTTGCACCCAGACACCCCAAATACGTGGTTTTAGGCCTAAACATGCACTTTTGGGGCAAATCAGGTGGGTGGGGATGCCAGGGTGAGGCCACACTTGGCACATGGGTGCACCATTGCATGCCCACACTCCTACCCTTGTAATCTACATGAATAATATGGGGTAGACCATGGTGAGTTGCACCAAGACACCCCAAATATAGGGTTTTAGGCCAAATCATGCACTTTTGGGGCAAACCAGGTGGGTGCCATGTGAGGCCACACTTGGCACATGGGTGCACCATTGCATGCCCCACACTCCTACCCTTGGAATCTACATGAATAATATGGGGTAGACCATGGTGAGTTGCACCCACACCCCAAATACAGGGTTTTAGGCCAAACATGCACTTTTGGGGCAAACCAGGTGGGTGGGGATGCCAGGGTGAGGCCACACTTGGCACATGGGTGCACCATTGCATGCCCCACACTCCTACCCTTGGAATCTACATGAATAATATGGGGTAGACCATGGTGAGTTGCACCCATACACCCCAAATACAGGGTTTTAGGCCAAATCATGCACTTTTGGGGCAAACCAGGTGGGTGGGATGCAGTGAGGCCACACTTGGCACATGGGTGCACCATTGCATGCCCCACACTGCTACCCTTGGAATCTACATGAATAATATGGGGTAGACCATGGTGAGTTGCACACAGACACCCCAAATATAGGGTTTTAGGCCAAATCATGCACTTTTGGGGCAAACCAGGGGTGGGGATGCCAGGTGAGGCCACACTTGGCACATGGGTGCACCATTGCATGCCCCACACTGCTACCCTTGAATCTACATGAATAATATGGGGTAGACCATGGTGAGTTGCACCCATACACCCCAAATATAGGGTTTTAGGCCAAATCATGCACTTTTGGGGCAAACCAGGTGGGTGGGGATGCCAGGGTGAGGCCACACTTGGCACATGGGTGAACCATTGCATGCCCCACACTCCTACCCTTGGAATCTACATGAATAATATGGGGTAGACCATGGTGAGTTGCACCCACACACCCCAAATACAGGGTTTTAGGCCTAAACATGCACTTTTGGGGCAAATCAGTGGGTAGGGATGCCAGGGTGAGGCCACACTTGGCACATGGGTGCACCATTGCATGCCCCACACTCCTACCCTTGTAATCTACATGAATAATATGGGGTAGACCATGGTGAGTTGCACCAAGACACCCCAAATATAGTTTTAGGCCAAATCATGCACTTTTGGGGCAAACCAGGGGGGGGGGGATGCCAGGGTGAGGCCACACTTGGCACATGGGTGCACCATTGCATGCCCCACACTCCTACCCTTGGAATCTACATGAATAATATGGGGTAGACCATGGTGAGTTGCACCCAGACACCCCAAATACAGGGTTTTAGGCCAAAACATGCACTTTTGGGGCAAACCAGGGGGGGGATGCCAGGGTGAGGCCACACTTGGCACATGGGTGCACCATTGCATGCCCCACACTCCTACCCTTGGAATCTACATGAATAATATGGGGTAGACCATGGTGAGTTGCACCCATACACCCCAAATACAGGGTTTTAGGCCAAATCATGCACTTTTGGGGCAAACCAGGTGGGTGGGGATGCAAGGGTGAGGCCACACTTGGCACATGGGTGCACCATTGCATGCCCCACACTGCTACCCTTGGAATCTACATGAATAATATGGGGTAGACCATGGTGAGTTGCACACAGACACCCCAAATATAGGGTTTTAGGCCAAATCATGCACTTTTGGGGCAAACCAGGTGGGTGGGGATGCCAGGGTGAGGCCACACTTGGCACATGGGTGCACCATTGCATGCCCCACACTGCTACCCTTTGAATCTACATGAATAATATGGGGTAGACCATGGTGAGTTGCACCCATACACCCCAAATATAGGGTTTTAGGCCAAATCATGCACTTTTGGGGCAAACCAGGTGGGTGGGGATGCCAGGTGAGGCCACACTTGGCACATGGGTGCACCATTGCATGCCCCACACTCCTACCCTTGGAATCTACATGAATAATATGGGGTAGACCATGGTGAGTTGCACCCACACACCCCAAATACAGGGTTTTAGGCCTAAACATGCACTTTTGGGGCAAATCAGGTGGGTAGGGATGCCAGGGTGAGGCCACACTTGGCACATGGGTGCACCATTGCATGCCCCACACTCCTACCCTTGTAATATACATGAATAATATGGGGTAGACCATGGTGAGTTGCACCAAGACACCCCAAATATAGGGTTTTAGGCCAAAACATGCACTTTTGGGGCAAACCAGGTGGGTGGAGATGCCAGGGTGAGGCCAAAATTGGAACATGGGTGCACCATTGCATGGCCCACACTGGTACCCTTGGAATGTACATGAATTATATGGGGTAGACCATGGTGAGTTGCACCCAGACACCCCAAATATAGGGTTTAGGCCAAAACATGCACTTTGGGGCAAACCAGGTGGGTGGGGATGCCAGGGTGAGGCCACACTTGGCACATGGGTGCACCATTGCATGCCCCACACTCCTACCCTTGGAATCTACATGAATAATATGGGGTAGACCATGGTGAGTTGCACCCATACACCCCAAATACAGGGTTTTAGGCCAAATCATGCACTTTTGGGGCAAACCAGGTGGGTGGGGATGCAAGGGTGAGGCCACACTTGGCACATGGGTGCACCATTGCATGCCCCACACTGCTACCCTTGGAATCTACATGAATAATATGGGGTAGACCATGGTGAGTTGCACACAGACACCCCAAATATAGGGTTTTAGGCCAAATCATGCACTTTTGGGGCAAACCAGGTGGGTGGGGATGCCAGGGTGAGGCCACACTTAGCACATGGGTGCACCATTGCATGCCCACACTGCTACCCTTGGAATCTACATGAATAATATGGGGTAGACCATGGTGAGTTGCACCCAGCACCCCAAATATAGGGTTTTAGGCCAAATCATGCACTTTTGGGGCAAACCAGGTGGGTGGGGATGCCAGGGTGAGGCCACACTTCGCACATGGGTGAACCATTGCATGCCCCACACTCCTACCCTTGGAATCTACATGAATAATATGGGGTAGACCATGGTGAGTTGCACCCACACACCCCAAATACAGGTTTTAGGCCTAAACATGCACTTTTGGGGCAAATCAGGTGGGTAGGGATGCCAGGGTGAGGCCACACTTGGCACATGGGTGCACCATTGCATGCCCCACACTCCTACCCTTTGAATCTACATGAATAATATGGGGTAGACCATGGTGAGTTGCACAAAGACACCCCAAATATAGGGTTTTAGGCCAAAACATGCACTTTTGGGGCAAACCAGGTGGGTGGGGATGCCAGGTGAGGCCACACTTGGAACATGGGTGCACCATTGCATGGCCCACACTGCTACCCTTGGAATGTACATGAATTATATGGGGTAGACCATGGTGAGTTGCACCCAGACACCCCAAATATAGGGTTTTAGGCCAAAACATGCACTTTTGGGGCAAACCAGGTGGGTGGGGATGCCAGGGTGAGGCCACACTTGGCACATGGGTGCACCATTGCATGCCCCACACTCCTACCCTTGGAATCTACATGAATAATATGGGGTAGACCATGGTGAGTTGCACCCATACACCCCAAATACAGGGTTTTAGGCCAAATCATGCACTTTTGGGGCAAACCAGGTGGGTGGGGATGCAAGGGTGAGGCCACACTTGGCACATGGGTGCACCATTGCATGCCCCACACTGCTACCCTTGGAATCTACATGAATAATATGGGGTAGACCATGGTGAGTTGCACACAGACACCCCAAATATAGGGTTTTAGGCCAAATCATGCACTTTTGGGGCAAACCAGTGGGTGGGGATGCCAGGGAGGCCACACTTGGCACATGGGTGCACCATTGCATGCCCCACACTGCTACCCTTTGAATCTACATGAATAATATGGGGTAGACCATGGTGAGTTGCACCCATACACCCCAAATATAGGGTTTTAGGCCAAATCATGCACTTTTGGGGCAAACCAGGTGGGGATGCCAGGGTGAGGCCATACTTGGCACATGGGTGAACCATTGCATGCCCCACACTCCTACCCTTGGAATCTACATGAATAATATGGGGTAGACCATGGTGAGTTGCACCCAGACACCCCAAATACGTGGTTTTAGGCCTAAACATGCACTTTTGGGGCAAATCAGGTGGGTAGGGATGCCATGGTGAGGCCACACTTGGCACATGGGTGCACCATTGCATGCCCCACACTCCTACCCTTGTAATCTACATGAATAATATGGGGTAGACCATGGTGAGTTGCACCAAGACACCCCAAATATATTTTAGGCCAAATCATGCACTTTTGGGGCAAACCAGGTGGGTGGGGATGCCAGGGTGAGGCCACACTTGGCACATGGGTGCACCATTGCATGCCCCACACTCCTACCCTTGGAATCTACATGAATAATATGGGGTAGACCATGGTGAGTTGCACCCAGACACCCCAAATACAGGGTTTTAGGCCAAAACATGCACTTTTGGGGCAAACCAGGTGGGTGGGGATGCCAGGGTGAGGCCACACTTGGCACATGGGTGCACCATTGCATGCCCCACACTCCTACCCTTGGAATCTACATGAATAATATGGGTAGACCATGGTGAGTTGCACCCATACACCCCAAATACAGGGTTTTAGGCCAAATCATGCACTTTTGGGGCAAACCAGGTGGGTGGGGATGCAAGGGTGAGGCCACACTTGGCACATGGGTGCACCATTGCATGCCCCACACTGCTACCCTTGGAATCTACATGAATAATATGGGGTAGACCATGGTGAGTTGCACCCAGACACCCCAAATATAGGGTTTTAGGCCAAATCATGCACTTTTGGGGCAAACCAGGTGGGTGGGGATGCCAGGTGAGGCCACACTTGGCACATGGGTGCACCATTGCATGCCCCACACTGCTACCCTTGGAATCTACATGAATAATATGGGGTAGACCATGGTGAGTTGCACACATACACCCCAAATATAGGGTTTAGGCCAAATCATGCACTTTTGGGGCAAATCAGGTGGGTGGGGATGCCAGGGTGAGGCCACACTTGGCACATGGGTGCACCATTGCATGCCCCACACTCCTACCCTTGTAATCTACATGAATAATATGGGGTAGACCATGGTGAGTTGCACTGACACCCCAAATACAGGGTTTTAGGCCAAAACATGCACTTTTGGGGCAAACCAAGTGGGTGGGGATGCCAGGCCACACTTGGCACATAGGTGCACCATTGCATGCCCCACACTTATACCCTTGGAATCTACATGAATTATATGGAGTAGACCATGGTGAGTTGCACCCAGACACCCCAAATACAGGGTTAACCCAGATTTTAGGCCATAACATGCACTTTTGGGGCAAACCAAGTGGGTGGGGATGCCAGTGTGAGGCCACACTTGGCACATGGGTGCACCATTGCATGCCCCACACTCCTACCCTTGGAATCTACATGAATAATATGGGGTAGACCATGGTGATTAGTTTTTTTTTTTGAACCAAAACAAAACATTTAGTTGATTAGCACAGTCCTCTGCTAAAACATGAGAGAGGTCTGAAAAACTTCGACCGTCCATCTAACGATACGGTGCTGAATTGCATCCGTTGGATCGGTCTTCTAGAAGGAATCCGCGGGCTATCCGCGAAAGCGACGATTTGGCGACGTGATTGGCTGGCGTTTTTTTTCTTTCAGCGTCTCGCGGTTTGGCAGGAGACGGTGAAATACCCGATGGGCTGGCTCGCGCGTGTAGGCCTGTCTAGCCATCGTCGAACGAGCCCGTCTAGGCCTGCCATGCATGCGCTGCTGCAGAAACGCTGAAACGCGGCGTGCAGATGTGTCGCATGGCAGTGGTAACAGCTCCACGCGGGCGTGTCGGTTGGTCCGATTTTTCCGTCACGCTGAAAAAGGTTTGGGTTCACACGCGCAGTTCTATATCCACGCGCCGAATTAATTGACACACTTAAAACCGTGCGCCGCTTCGGATGTCGTCCTGCGTTTCAGTGTGCAGTTAGTGGTTAACACGAAAGCAGCTCACAAGCCCCCGCACCTCACCCATCCACGCCTATTTAACGCCACCATTGTGCTCACTCTGTCTCACACTCATCCAAGCCAGCTCCCTTCCCATCTCACCGTCTCCAAATCCAAGACACGCCACATCTCAAGGGGATCGCCACAATGCAGTTCAACGGCCCTACGTTCCGCCGCCCCGCAACCATGCCGGAGAGACAGTACCCGGCCGGAGTCGTCTGCGAGAACCAGCTGCGCGTGTGGGCCATATCGAGGTGGAGGGGCCCAACGGAGCTAGCTTCATTCTTCCTCTCTTCCGGCTACCGCCACCTCCCTCCTGGCTCGCCAAGCATGTTCGAGCTTGAGAAGTACTACGACGGCAACTCCGGACACGTCATCGGCCTCTTCGTAACTTTCGCAAACAGGTTGGACGCTCACCATCTGCTAGGGCGGGTGTTTTGGTGCGGGTGCGAGTTCATCACATTCACCAACTACAACATCTTCACCAACTTCTACGCCATCTTCCCCACAGCGGGCAACATGCACTGCCTCCCCTACATCATGCCGGAGGACGACGAGTGAGCCTTCCAAGGAGGAGGCAAGGAGGATGATATGACGGCGTTGTCACTCGGGTTTATCTAGTTTTTATGTGTGTTTTATTATCTAAGTCTTGTAAGGCAGCTATCGTGTCCCTGTCGTGGTTGTGGATGTGTTTTTTTAAACATGCATGGTCTTGTTAAGTAATGATGAAGTGTGTTGGCCAGTTAATCGCAGAAAACATGCATGGTTAATCATGTGATCCACAAACTAAGTAAAAAAACAAACAACATAGTAGAAAATTTGTAGCAATATATCTTCCTAAGAGTACACAACTTCTAAAGCCTTTATTAGTTCTTAAAACCCAAGAGTACAATTACAATACCCAAAAGTATCGCTATAATCTGAAGCATTGACACAATTTCGTTTAGCTTTATTACTATTGTTTTCTTCAGGTGCTTCATGTCCTTGTTTAGTGCTACTTGCTTCTGTAGTTCTCCATCTCCTCCGTTTTCTTCAACCACTTCTCCTTCTAGGGGAATCAGCATAGGTGAGTTTGCTGGAACAATACCCTTCTTCACGAGTAGATCTGCGTACTTTTCAATCCAATACCAGAAGTTGCATCCTCCTCTAACCGGCTAGAAATAACGAACATTAAAGATACGTATAATTTTGGCATAAATCCTGTTGACAATAGACGGGTATTGAACAACATTAAAAACATCTTACATTGTGATTATTGCACCTGACGAAATCGCCGGCGTTGGACGTTGTGGAGGCTGTTTTCCTCTCCACGACGCGCCACCGGCAGCTCGTGCACTTGATCATTGGGAGGGGACCATAACTTGGGTGGCGGATTATAGTGGCCGAGCTCGAGGAAGACATGACTTTGCCGGCGGCACGACGTTCTGCAAGATGGAGGAAGTCGTAGATGGAGGCGTTGAAGGGGAACTGTAGGGTTTCTACTTTGTTCGTTCCTAATAAAGCGTCCTGATCTTGTGGGCTTGGGCCGCACATAATTAGTTCAGAAAAGGCTAAGCAATCCAACCTAATGGCCCATCCGTTAATGGTCAACGCACCGAGCGCGCAATTACCCCACGTCCTTCGTGCGATGAAGGAAGCTACCATAACTTACGCACGATAATCACGAAGATTGGCAGGGTAAGCTCATATTCCACATTTTTTAGGCGCGAGCACTCTCGCCCAACGCCGCCGCCAGCCGTGAGATCTGACTACCGCCGCCTCCCTCCCCATCCCTTATCGGCGAGGAAGCCTCCTCTAGCTGCTCAGAAGACATGCACACATCGAGGTATTGCCTTATTGCTTGTATGCAGTACGTGTTCTTTGTTTGGGATGTTTCTTACGTATGATGCCCTCATAGCTTTTGTGGTTATGGTGAGATCATAGGCAGTAATCCATGTCAATTGTTCTTTGAATTTTAGATCTTAACACTTGTTAGTGCAAATTTTTCGTTGAACGCAAATCATCTAAGAAAATATCCCTTTCATATGTAACATACATATGACTTTAAAAATTATGTTGCATGGCATTATGCTTGCACACAAATTTTGACATTTATCTACTCGTTTTTATGAACAGTACGTTGAACATTGGTGTGTGCGATGTGGGTCGTTGGGTGGGGTTTGTCACAAGAATGACACCAGCTCAGCTATGTAAACTCGCCGAGGCAGATTTACAAAGCTTGATTCACATGAAGACTATAAGTCCACGATCGTCTATACTTAGGCTCATGTTTAAGGCATTTGACCCAGAGTCAGAGAAGTTCAACTTGCAATTAGATCAACCCTCGATTAGTATAAAAGGAGTCGATGTGGAGGAGATTTTTGGTTTAAAGGACAAATCTGCAGATGGGCTTGATATTGACACCATCCTTTTTGAGGATGGGAGATTTGCAGAAAATCAGATTCCACCTCATTTTCTGAACAAGTTAACCGGCAGTCTCAGCATTGATGGATTGATCTCGGACGCCATCAAGAGTGGATTAGCCGACGATGACTTCCTTCGCAGAGCTGCTCTTGTGGCCCTTGGTACAGTTCTTGCACCAACGTCCACGGAAACAGTTCCGTTGGAGTATTGGGCAATCGTTAAGTACGTGTCGCGGTTGAAAAAATTAAACTTCAATCGTTTCACACGTGATTTTTTGATTACCAATATAAAGAAACTGGGAGGTGAATATGAGAAGGTGCGATGGCCATGCGGCAACCTAGCCCTGCTGCAGGTATATTTCTCCTCACCACGTCCATTGTCTTAAAAAAATCCAACAATTTATAAAGGTGTATAACTGTTGTGCCAACATTTGCAGTATATTTACTATGAAAAAGTGCGCCCAATTGGTTCACCATTAACGTCATCAAGGCCATTGATGAGGAACTGGACAGAAGAAGAAGCGAAAAAAAGAGACAACGTGGATTACAATGATGGACGAGGAGTAGGCTTGGTAAGTTTTCTCTTACTCATGTACTATTATGTTCATCATTTCATGTGGACTTACATCATCATTTCATGTGCATGCCTTCTAGATTGACGACGACATATCTGCTAAGCACAGAAGGGAGGTGATCCACACACCTGACGTTGTTCCAAAATCAAAGAGGAAGCAAAGTAAAAGAGCTAAAGCTGCAGCTTCTAGCATGAACACGGCAGGTCCAGTGGATGATTCAATAATGGAGGTCATGTTTGAGCAGGTCGTTCTGACTAAACTGACCAAACACATAGACACAACAATAGAAAAAATATGGAGAAATGTGCAGACGCATCTGCTCAGGTGACATGGACTATTTTTTGTATGCTTCTATCTGCTGAAATGCATGTCTACACAACGTGTCATTAATTACCTTCTGAATTTTGTTTTGCAGAAACTCCTAAAAATGCTTAACTCGAAGGGAGTTGCATACAGAGCAGGCAAGGCTGACACGTCTGATGACGAAGATCAGGAGGAGGAAGCCAAAAAGGAAGGAGTGGCCTCCACACCTAGCCATGGCGGCCTTCCGCCTAAAGATTTCATGGACATAGACGTTACCAAGTCAGACGGCAGTGCATCATGGTTGAATTCCGTTAAGGATCAACATGACGATGAATTGGAAGATGCAAGTACGAAGAGTGAGCCGGTGGAGGATTCGAACTTCGTGACACCCACCGACAAGAAGAAGACTGCTAGTGCTGGGTACACGACCCCGGCGCCTAAGCACGGAGATACTCCTGAAGTGCCCATAATCATCGACGACAAGGCTACTCCTGAATCATCCTGCTCGGGACCTATTGATTTAACTCTTCCAGATGCTTCAGAAGAATTTGAAAGCTTGAACACGATCTGCCGCAAAGCGATACAAAGTGGGAAGAAGGAGGAGAGAAAGGATGATGTATGTGCGAAAAAAGAGGAGAGAAAGGATGATGTATATGGGAAAAAAGAGGAGAAAAAGGATGATGTCTGTGGGAAGCGCAGACGCAAACCTCCTCACAAATTAAGTTCCCCAAGCATTGTGATGACCTCCAAATGTCCTAAACGGATTCGACGTGCAGTCAGAAAAGGTATATTTTGTGAAATATTTTGCACTATATCAAGTATTCATGTTCACATAATTAACTATGGTTGTCTATAGGTCCCGAAGCTTTGTTCAACAACGAATATGCCACGGATGGATCAAATCAGCTGACACCGGAGATAATTGACGCAGCTGTCGAGTATATTCGGATAACAATGAAAAGTACAAAAAAGGGCCGATCTGGTAAGACTGTGTACGAGAATGCAGACGGGGCTAGGGCGAGTGCTGAATTTCTTAAACCTATCCTTGACAGTGGATGGCTGTGCGGTGTTGTAAGTCCAACAACCGATGTCATTCTTTTATTTCTCCTACGCTTGAATACATATGTGCTCCAGAGTGATCAACTGTTTGAATTATATGCAGGTCATTGAGTGTTACTTGGGTGATCTTAGATTAAAATTGAAGGATAGAATAATTTGCCCTGCATGGAGGGCAAATTCTATGGTCGAACGTAAACCTAATAGGAAGAACTAGAAAAAAAGTAAGAAACTTGACACGAAGGATATTACAGAGATGTCAGGTTGCTACGCAAAATGCGAGCTGGAATATTTTGCCACAAACAAGGTAATGATGTCTTGTACATTATTAACTGAGAGGTTTCAAAATTAACTATTAATGCATTAATTACAAACTCTGTATTTTTGGTAGGCTTATTTCTCGGTTAACATCTCCGGTTGCCACTGGGTCACCGTCGTCATGCATAGTGACAAGGAGGAATTTCAGGTGCTAGACTCGTTATGGAGCCTTGATCAGAGCAAGCGATTTGTGGAAATGCTGGTATGACTTTTGATCACGGAATGTAAGACCACCTTGGTACTCAGTGCACTGTACTTAAATTTTATGCTTCACAGAGAGAAGAAATCTATAAGGACATCGAGTTTGCAAACAATGAGTTTATGAGCAAGAAGTATCCAGACGTTTCGAAATGGGAAATTAAAAGCTATCCAATACCAAAGCAAAGAGATACGTGAGTACACCGTTAATCTTATGCCATTACTATTGATGCCTATTGCTGATAGTTTTCCTCTAATCTATATGCATGAACTCATGTGGACTCTTCCTGTTAGCATGTATGGAGCACTGGGATGGAGATGAACTGACGGCCGAATTTTCGCAGGTTACCTCTGATCTGTAGTATATTTGTTACAAACATGTTTATCTCCCGCAATTCTAAACTACATAATAATTGTTGCAGGAAACGATAAACAAGAACAGGAATAGGACTGCTGCCGAAATTATAATGGCACAATCAAACCTGCTCGAGAACACGAAGAAGGCTGTCCTAGATATCGCGGCGAAAGCTCGTGCGTGAAAAACATTTAGTATCAAATATTATTTCCACTATTTGTAATGCAAGGGTGGATTTCTGTCCGGAAGAAGGTCTCATAGACCTGTAGAACTTTTTTACTTTGGGGGGTAAACTTATTTGGGGTTGTGGTTATTTGTGGCACAGTGAGATAAGTACTTTGTTTATTCATGTACTTTCAACCTTTCGCACATTCAAACGAGTAGCACACGACATGACATAGAAAAGTAATTCAACCTTTCGCACATTCAAACGAGTAGCACACGACATGACATAGGAAATAGTGGGAAACATAACAAACACATGTTAAAACTAATGGAAACTAAAACATGACCATCCTCAACAACTAGCCCCGGCAGCTTCACCCCCATCGTCAACTTCACTCCTCCTCCTCCTCCTCGTCGTCGAAGTTGTAGGGAAGGGTGTGCATCATGTTGTGTGTGGGGAAGTGGCACTCAAAGTTTGTGTAGACGTTGAACGTAGTGAATGCTATGAACTCGCAGCCGCACCAAAACACTTTGCCGAGGAGCTCGTACGCGTCGTAGCGGTTGGTGAAGGTGACTGTGAGGATCAAGAGAAAGGCGCGCGTGTGGTCACGGGCCTCGTCGAGGCAAAACATCACCGGCGCGTCCGAAGGGAGGTGGGCAAAGCCGGCGGTGAGGAACGCGCGGGCGAGCTCGACCGGTCCCCTCCACCTGGAGATGGCCCACACGCGGAGTGTGTTCTCCACGACGACGCCCGCCGGGTAGCGCCGCTCGGGCACGGTAGGAGGCCGACGGAAGACCGGTGCGTTGAACTGCATCTTACCGGTGCGTTGCAAGGTGTTGGGTGGGGATTTGCTTCAAGTGGAGAATACTGTATGGACTGTGTGTCGCGGCGAGTGGAGAGGAAGAGACGGGGGTATAAATAGGCCAGATCGATCAACGACGCGCTGTGTCCCTGTCCGCGTAATGGGTTGCGCTTGTGTATCCGTGTCAATGCGGTGCGTCTGAATCAGTCTTCCTTTATTGCTCTGAATCGGCGACCGTAAATAGCTTGGCTGCGTCGTCTGCCTCGCTGAGCGCTCGCATATGCATGCACATCTGACGTGGTGCGGCGCATGCATGGAAAAGTCTGCGACGGGAGCTAGCCTGCATGGTGCGGCGCATGCATGGCGAAGTTTGCGACGGACAAAACCGTGCACCGACGCAACCCAACGGTCCAAACCACGTCTCCTCCCTATAGATGGCGTCCATCCAACGGGGTAGAGCTAGGTATTGTAGGGCCCGCCTGTAGTCGCTTCGACCGCCACGTTAATGGCGATTCCTCGGCTCTCGAGCGGCCGCCGCCCACCTCTACCAATGAAGTTATTGGGGACGCCATGCGTGCCCAGCGGCCGCCGCCCACCTCTGCCAATGAAGTTATTGGCGCCACGCGTGCCAAGCGGCCGCCGCCCACCACACGGTTGCCTGCGGCTTTATATAGGGGCGCTCGCTCGGCTACATCATCTCCTGCGCGCACAAACCCTAGCCGCCGCACAACATGCACCGTAGCGCAGCATAGCTACCCACAAGCCCGCGAGGGAATCCATGGCTGGTTCTGGTGGCCGGCGAGGCGGGCGAGGCCATCGAGGCCGCGGGCGCGGTCGCGGTCGTCGTGGCCGTGGACGGCAAACTGGAGCAGCATCACCCAGCCGCTCGCCGTCGCCAGCGCCGTCGTCGTCTTCGGAGGAGGCGACGTCCTTCGAATTCATCCTACGCATCGACGATGACCCTCTCGGCATCAAGCGGCTTCCGGACAAGTTCGCCGAGTTCGTCGATGGCGTCGAGCCGGCCGAGTTGCAGCTACGGGAGGCCTGCTGCAACTTTTGTCGATGGCGTGTCGAGGTATTGTTCGACGGGCAGGGCAAGATGTACCTGCACACCGGCTGGGACAAGTTCGCCCGCTACCTCGATCTCGACCCAGGCTGCCTGCTCACCTTCTTGTACGAGGGGAATGGCGACATGGTCGTCAAGGTGTTCGACGGCACATCCTGCCGCAGACACTACCACATCAGTGAGTCAAGCTCGAGCGCCGACAGTTAGAGACTTTCGAGTGTTCTTTGTTTGCAGCGAAAATGGGCACAAGCCAATAAAACCACTAGTGTACGTTTCCAGCCTGGGTGCCTGGGAGTGTTCTTTCTTGGCAGCGAACACAGGCAACACCCGAGGACAACACTAGTTAGGTTTTCTCATTTTGCAATGTTCTAATCTTGTTTTAAACTATGTAATCGTTTGTGTAATGTTCACATCTGTGTTTAAATGAAAAAGAGAAAAAAATTAGGTAAAAGTTATTCGTTTGCGAATTTTTTTATTTATTTGAATTTTTGTAATAATAAACTTTTAAATTTCTGTTAAATTCAGGCGAAAAAAGTTGACAGATAAAGCCATGGCCCATGAGTTCCCTCCCGCGACCAATATCCACAACGTCGCACGTTATTGGGCCTAGTACAAATCGGCCTATTACCAGCCCGAAGTGTTCCCCGCGTGCATTGGCCCTGTCTGACGGCCTAACTGAAAGTTTTTTAATTTTTTTTAAGTCTGCAGCACATTATCTGGTTAAATTCAAAAAATTCAAAAAAAGTTTTAACCAACGGATTATATTCACAAAAACGTGTGAGATATTGGGTAAAAAAACTGGATTTTATTTCGTAGGTCGAAAAATTGACTAGCTTAGAAAAAGTGGTTTGATGTAACCCAAACGACTCCGTTTCTAAGAATGTGGATTTTTCGACCTTCGAGAAACGCTCCAGAAATTTTTGCACACACTCGTATCCATTGTAAGACGAAGTGTGAAGGTTTTTTCAATTTTTGAATTTCCGTGAAAATAAACTATTAAATTTCAGTTAAATTCGAGTTCAAAAGAAAACAGAAGAAAACTAGAGAACCCTGATGGATGGGCCATGAGTGTTCCTTACCCGTGTCCATGCTCCACGTTAATGGGCTTAGTACAAACCGCGTTACATGTCTTTCGGCCTAACTGATAAGTTTTTTAGTTTTGATTTCAATAAATCTGCAGCAAACCTGTTAAATTCAAAAAATTCAAAAAAAGTTTTAACCAACGGATTATGTTCACAAAAACGTGTGACATATTGGGTAAAAAAACTGGACTTTTTTTCGAAGGTCGAAAAATCGACTAGCTTAGAAAAAGTGGTTTGATGTAACCCAAACGATTCCGTTTTTAAGAATGTGGATTTTTCGACCTTCGAGAAACGCTCCAGAAATTTTGGCACACACTCTCGTATCCATTCTAAGACGAAGTGTGAAGGTTTTTTCAATTTTTGAATTTCTGTAAGCAATTAAATTTCAGTTAAATTCGAGTTGAAAAAGAAAACAAAAGAAAACTAGAGAACCCTGCTGGATGGGCCATGAGTGTTCCTTCCCCGCGTCCGTGCTCCACGTTAATGGGCTTAGTACAAACAGGCTTATTAAATGTTCGGAATATTATCCAACTATCGCGCCTAGCACTGCGTGCCGGCGTTAATGAGCGCCACCGCTCCCGCGGCTCACTCCGGCCTATAAAAAGGGCCGCCTGTCATCGTCCCTCTCACACACAAACCCTAGCCCAACCCTAGCCGCCACCATCTCAATAAGAGTCGACGCCATGGGTGGGAGAGGCGGGGCCGAGCTCGCGGTCGTGGTCGGCCGCGGCAGAGCTGCACGCTCGCCGTCGCCTGCACACCGTCGGCTTCATCGCCGGAGATGGACGTTGAGGGGCCCGTGCTGTTCGAGTTCCTCCTCGTCCTCAAGGGCGACCCACGCGGCATCCGAGGCTGCCCGACTCCTTCGCCACGTCGCCGGCGACGACCGCCCGGGCACGATGCATCTGCGGGAGGCTTCGTCCGGCTTCTACCGGTGGATCGTCGATGTGATCTACGACGCGCGCGGCAAGATGTACCTCCACATCGGCCGGGAGAAGTTCGCGCGCCGCCACAGCCTCGAAGCCGGTTTCATCCTCCTGCTCCTATTTTGGCGACAGGGACATGAGCGCAAGGTCTTCGACGAGACGCGCCGCCGCCGGGACAAGCACGACAACCACGGCACAACACCGACGAGGAGGACGACTGATGAAGAGTGTTGTTTCTTCAGCGAATACGTGCATCGAGGTTTTATCTGTTCTTCCTCGCAAGAACCAACAGGGGCACCGTCACCTGGATTTTCGGTGACTAGGTGTGCCCTCGAGTGTTCTTTCTTGGCAGCGAACACATGAAACCTTCGATGCACGGCCTAGTTAGGTTTAGTTTTTTTGCAATATTTTTTGTTTGTGTCAACCATGGTTCAAACTATGTATTAGTTTGGGGAAAACCATGTTCCTAATTATGTCTTCGTGTAAACCACGTTCCCAATTATGTATTACTTTGTGGAAATTGAAATAAGAATGCCAAAACAATGTTGAAATCTACATGAATAATCTGGGGTATAGACCATGGTGAGTTACACCCAAACACCCCAAGTATAGGGTTTTAGGCCAAAACATGCATTTTTGGGGCAAATCAAGTGGCTGGGGATGGCAGGGTGAGGCCACATTTGGCACATGGATGCACCATTGCATGCCCCACACTCCTACCCTTTGCATCTACATGAATAATATGGGGTAGACCATGGTGAGTTGCACCCAGACACCCCAAATATAGGGTTTTAGGCCAAAACATGCACTTTTGGGCAAATCAAGTGGATGGGGATGCCAAATCAAGTGGATGGATGTGGATGTGGATGGGGTTGCCAGGGTGAGTCCAACTGAGTGCATGGTTATTTCATGTGAGAACCCTAGGAGACTTAACACAGAATGGGATATGGTCTATTTAGTCAACGTCGAAATAATCACAAGTACACAAATATGTGACTATTTTTTACCTCAAGCTTATATGTGACTATTTGTTAAGGGTTCACAATTCTACCAATATGTGACTATTTTTTACTGCTTTCTTACCCGTAGCTTCTATGTTAATAAAACTTGTTGATTTTAGCTAACATCTCTACGTGGCAATGACTTTGTTATCGAGGGATTGAACAAGATTGGCTACGGGGACTGAGCAGTCTATGTGAAAAACAATCTATGCATGAGAATACCAAACAAGGCATTCATGCATAACAGTTATAACTAGCATTTATCTAGATAAAAGAATAACAAACAAGGCATTCATGCATAACAGTTATAACTAGCATTTATCTAAACAAGGCATTAATGCATAACAGTTAATTAGCATTTATGTAAACAAGGCATTCATGCGTAACAGTTAAAACTAGCATTTATGTAAACAAGGCATTCATGCATAACACTGGAGATATAATAAGTTCTTACTACTAAGACATTCCATAAGTAGAACTTAAGGTTCTACATACACACATTAAACCTAAAAGTTCTTAGTTATCCATTACAACCAGACAGACATAAGCTCAAACGGACATAACATATATACGGCGGCGAGGCATCGGGCTGAGGCATGCATGGTAGGTTCACATGTTGCGACGCCTCTTGAGGATCCTGCCGGAACGGGGAAGGCGCGGACCCAGCAGAAACCTTGCAAGTGCCTCGTGGTCTGCCTTGCCCTGCCACTCGGGGGCGCTGTGGCGAGTGTCCATAGCATGCATCTCAAGGGAATTCAGCAAGCCGTCCTTCACCTTGCAGGGACAGAAGGGGCAAGCATGCCTTCCCCTACGCACTGTCTTCAGAATCTCGAAACCCTTGACCTGCCTCTGCACGTAGGACTCAAAGTTGTCCTCGTCGACGTCATCATCTGTGTTGTACTGCAAATAAAATTAGTTAGTCATGTGCTTCATATATACATGGAAGGATAGTAAACCAATACAAGGACAGTATTCATTTTATTGAACAAAACAGACAACACATGAGGAATAATCGTACAAGAAAATTAGAACCGATGAGACATTGGATATGCCTCACCTGGAACATACTTCATGTGGAACATAGAACTATTACAATTGGTCGCCAATAATGAGAGGTAGCTAATAATAATATGAGAGGTAGGTAAAAGTTCCCATCATAGTACTACAGACAAATGTGTGTTCCTTATTAGCTTTGCAGGATCAGGGTCACACACCGAATTGGCTCTGCCCATAGATTCCAATTTTTCCCCATGATTCGTTGTTTGTAAATTTTGTTTTCCCAAAGTTCATTTATACATACATTTCATGCCGTGACAATTTCTACAAAACATTGTTCGAAAAAGAAACCTTTCACTTTTGAACCGCTTTAACCAATCAGCAGCTTGTTTGTTATGTGATTATAGGATGTGATTAATTAGCAAATTGAATGAAAGCATGCCTTATTTGTTATGTGTTTTGGAACAAATAGTTCTTCACTGAAGCCCAGAATAAGTAGCCTTATTTGTTATGTGGTTTCTTAATGTTGTTTATTGGTTACTAGCATGCACAACATTTATAAGCACCTAAATTAAAGCATCTTCTTGATTAATGAGCAAATTTTTTGACAGAATACGGCACTTTATTGATTAATAACTCATATCAATAGAAAGGGTCTTCCGGATGCAACTCGGAGCATATAATTGGAAATAAAACCTAAAGACGCTAGATTACAGGATCTAGCTAAAATGTGTGCCGATTAATTCATAATTGGAGCGTTTAACATGCTAAAAGATGCAACAGAATAGTCTGCAGCATTAGGTTGATGCCCATTACCAACATTCCCACCTGAGACCGATCATGCACAGTGGAGTTTAGTCGCTGGATCAAGGACAAGCAATCAGTGACGAACACGCATTTGAAAAACCCCTATGTCTAGTTATCAGCAGAGATTGTCGAACAGCCAAAGCTTCTGCAATCTCCGGAGAGGTAAATGATTGAACGAATGAGGGTTTTTTTACAAAAAGATCAAGGTCTCTTCAAAACCACGCGCATCCGCTTATTTGTGGACGGAGGGAGTAGATCTACCTCGCAGGGCTCGACGAACTCGCGGAGACAGCAGCGGTTACCAGATCGACATAGCATCCACTCGCATCTAATACATCGACAGAGCAGCGGTTACCAGATCTGAGAGGGGAGACAGAGCTTTACCTCGCAGGGCTGGACGTACTGGCAGGCTTCGTACAAGGCGTCGATTTCCTTGTACGCCGCCTCCCTCTCCGCAGCAGCCCACCGCATCGCCGCCGCCCATCGAGACCAGCCGGTCCCGCTCCGCCATCCACCACCGCACCGCAGGCGCAGCCGCTCCCGCTCCCGCTGCCGCTCTCGCAGCCGCTCCCGCATCCGCTCTCGCGCGCTCCGGCCTCCCGCTCCGGCAGCCGCAACCGCTCCTCTCCGTCGTCCAAACCAAGCAGCCGCATCAAGTTCATGTCCATGGCCGGATCGTGCTTGGACTAAGAAATGGGAGTGGAAAGAGAGGCTTTGGTCGAACTAGGGTTAGGGTTTGCTCTCCTCTGCTTTTTGCCAGAAATGGGGATGGTGGGGAGGGGATGAGGCCGAGTGGGGTTAAAATAGGCGACTCTTTTAGACTGTGCGCGTGGGCGTGGACCCTTGTGTGGACCCGAGTGTACGCGGAAGAGAAACGGACGGTAGTGTACGCGGAAGAGGTACGGGCGTACGTGTACGCGGAAGAGGTACGGGCGCGTACGTATTCTCGCGGTGATACGCGTACCCCCTCGGCTAACGGGTCCTGCGGGTTTTGGAGCGGGCATTTCTATACCCGAATCGAATTTGAAAAGACGATCCTGCCCCTCGCCGCGGAGTAATCTGGGTCGTCCTTGTGTTCTGCTCGAGATAACCGTTCGCGTTGGGGGTCTATGGAAGCACTGGCCGATGCAAATGCGGTCTGTTTATTTTTCTCATCCACCGCTGGCCCGGGCCAATTCCTCGAAAATCTGCGCACCCTTCCCTAGACAGCGAGAAGAGCATACTCTTGTCTGCGAGCGACCGTCAGCCTAGATACACGATGCTTTTCATCGTTTTTGTTTCATGGAGAAACTCACATCCTTTGTGATCTACTAGAAGGCATTGGCGCGGCGGCACGCCGCGCCTGTGGTTCCTTCTTTCTTGAAGAGGTTATTAAGCTTGAATTAGCGAACATTCGATGACCAAAAGACTATGGTGTAAGTATTGTTGGTGTTGACGTAATCGCAGAAGATAAATAGGTAGTGTCTTAGGAGGAACCTTTACAGCAGATCACCCATGGTACATCCTATTAATTTAAACGCTACTTAGAATCTAGATACATCCACATTTAGACAAACTAAGATGTCTACTTATAAATTTATAGATGGAGAGAGTACATAATATTTACAGCAGATACTAAGGACTGCTAGCTATTCAGCCGATGGCCTTTAACGTCTCATTGTAACAGCAAAATATAGGAATAGCATCGGTCATCTTGCTGATTGATAAAAGGGGATCATATTTCTCTAGTTGTGGGGCTTGGATGACGTGGCACAAGCTGGAGCGCTTGCTGCCTGTTCTGTAGGTAGGATGTGCAGAGCTCTGTCTGAGGCTGTGGAGCTGGAGATCTTCAGCAGGCTACATCGCCACCCTCTTCGTCCGATGAGAGCCCGATGATGGCGTCTGACGCTGGGTTCTCGTCGCCTTAGCGGTGAAGAGGCGTGTGGTGCTAGCGACGCGGTTAGCATGGCCGTCCGGAAGGGGTAGCATGAGCGGGGCGGCCGGGTCTGAATCCTCTCTTTGTTGGAGAAGCCGTGCGGAGGATGACATCTGAATTGGCCGGTCCACGGGACTTCTCCATTAGGTAGGTTTTTGTTAGCCCAAGCCTTTATTTATTGAGGGGAAACGAGTCCAATTTGAAGTTGTTGATGTTTATATTGGTCAATCATAAAATAGAAATAAGAAAAGAATTTATATTTATTCCGGCAGAGGAAGGTTTAGGTCGATCTTGGTGGAGCAGGTGTTGCAGATCTTGTTTAGTGACATTTCTGGTGGATGGTCGTGCTCCTTCTCCGGCAGATGTCCTTTCTCGAGGTTGCCGCTGGTGACCTGTAGGGCAACTCCAGCAAGCGCGTATTAACCTGATATCAACTGGTATGCTATCTTTTCTTTTCCAGTTTTCGTGAAGCAATATATGCAGGGATATGCAATCATAGGTATATGACACCATAGGAACTAAATTTGTGACAGTAAGTAAATCAAGGAACAACAGTTTGAGGAAAAGAACAACCATAGCACTCTGAAGCATACTTTAACTCTGGAAGATATTCTCGGACTGTTTCGTTTAGTGAAGTTTTCCTCTATTACTTTGCTTGGTAAACAAAACCGAATAGTTGTAAGTGGAGTAAATCTCATAGACATAGCAGATCACTATAAAGCAACTTTTCGGGAACAATAGGAACCAACATAAAAGCAAGAAATAGAAAGGTAGGCTTCAGATATACTTGTTCGCTACATCCCTGTACAACAACATTCAGCAAAGAGAACAAAACTAAAGATGGTACCCTTTAACACATTAACTAAAAAAAGTACAGAGGGGAGAACAATGTCTATATGGCTCTTTTGTCTAGCCTAAGTCCATTATGTTCGCAAGGGATCCATTTCTCATAACATCATTTTAGCACCGAAAATCTGTAACCATTTGCTGCAGGAACTTCGAATTGAGCCCCTGAACATAGTCCTGATCCTGCAATAAATACTGAGTAGTTAGCTTGTGCTCTGTACTTAGTAATGGAATTTCTCAAATTGAGCAATGAATTATGTACCTACAGATATGACATAGATCTTATAGAGATTATCAAGTGCAAGGATCTTTAGCCCTCTCCTAGAAATTATCCTTGAGATGGCACCATACAGCTGCCCATTAAGAAAAAAAGCAAGTTTCGGCAAATAGACTCCAACCTCTCAAAAAATAAAAAATAAATGCAACTTGGTAGTATTTTTTACAGCATGAAACTAATTGTGCTTTTGTTTATGTGAAACATCCAACCTAATCTACATCTCCTCGGGTATCTAGGGAAAACTATAGAAAAAAGAAACATACCTAAATATTGTGGTACTGAAACCTATGTATCTGCATGTTTTTTTTCTCAACTGTAGTAAAATGTGTCAGAGATAGAGTATAACTTGTGAATCTGTGTTTTCTACGTCAAGTTCACAACATAGGCATCTTCAGTTTGATATGTTGTTTGAGATCATTACATAGTTAAAATAGGATGGATAAATACCGTAGATATCTTAAGCGACCAAGCATAGTCCATTGCCTGATAAAACTTAACACAAAGATGGATCAACCCACTATTCTGCTAAACGCCAGGCAACAATGTAAGCACTCCACCATTGCCTAGAAGGAGCAGATAGAGATAGAGACATCAACCGATACTAATCCGGAAGGACCGAACTAAATCACTAAATCAAATAGATCTTGATGTTCTCTTTCCCTTAACAACTTGTGCAATATATATTTTTTTCACTGGTTGGTACATTCAAAGGTCGTCTACTCAGAATTACGAAGGTTCGCTACTGCCAAGCATATAGATCTACAAAGGAGAAACAAAATTGTAACTCTGGCATGTGCCTCGTGCAATTCAGGAACAGAAATAATGAGGAGCCTGAAAACTGAGAAACATGCCACTCCGATAAACAGTACAATCATAGTATGTTGAGATGAACCTCTGTGGAGAAGTAAAGCAAATTATCATCATGTTCTCCCTAGTGTAATAATTGAGCGTTTGATCAGTGTGATTAGCATCAAAGTGGCAACGGTAATAGAACTGTATAGTACATCTTGTTAATTCTAGTTTTCTATGAAATCCATCTCGGGCAAGTAATATCTGTATGCCTGCTTGGCGCCCGGTTGATTTTTATTGGAATCACATTTTTTAGTGTTGTTATCAATCCTACATCTTTAACCTTTAGATGCGGAGCATGATAATATAAGTATAATTTCAGACAAAATGAGTAGTCAAACATGTCCAGACTCTAGAATGGTTACCTGAAAGCAAAGTATTATGTATTTTATGCATCCGCAGAATTCCAAATGGTGGTGCATTATTTGACGAACATGGGAAATATTACTGATATGTTGCATACAAATGATAGCCGAGACTCAGGATTGGATTGCATAGTGAATAGAAGAACTGGTATCCATCAAAGGATGTATGTAATGATCTACAAATAAGAACGGTCACATTTGATACAAAGTCACAAACAATAAGTAGCATCTAAAATCAGAAAAGTAAGTAGGTGTAAGAACAAATTACCTAACATAGCACCTGAAGATGAACACTCTGGAAATGACAATAAACTGAGCTAGCTGATACAACCGACATGACTCAAATGTTGTTATTGAAGAGACCGGGAAATCACACTTTAGAGAACTCATAGGTACTAAGCAGCCAATGGTGGCAAGCAGAAGCAAAACTGAAAAGTAGATTGCAATAGCAATAGTGTGGTGTGAAACCACGGTGACTTCATTTATTTAGAAACATAAGCATGGTCACAGTTGTTGGTCACGGTATGTAATTTCACATAAGCGAACGATCAGTTCAAGGCTCGCCGAAATGTAAAGTCTATCCAGTTGGATTCGTAGCAATATTTTTCTCACCCAAAAGAACCCAAAAATATGATCACAACAGCTATAAAAAAGTATAGGTGCGAGCTGAAGAGCATGTTTCAGTTGTCAATATGGTTTCAAGCCATGGCACCATGACATCCAAAACCACTGCATGTTGCAATCTGCAGCCGCGAAGAAATATACTACATACAGGTTCGCAATCCAATTCAGACCCCTTTCATTTACTGTCCTACTCCATAACTGAGTCTCCATCAAAAGTTTTGAGATTCTGGCATGTTTTATCGGCTGATATGAACAGACAATTTGTTCTCTAGATATCCATCCTGCCTACCATGACAGAAGCACCTCTCTCTGAATCGTTCTCCAGACCCAGCTATCGGACAGAGAACTCGCGGCCGGGCATCGTGTACAATATAATTCTACCATTCATTCCATAATGTCGATGCTCATCCCTGAAGATATATAAAACGCGTCTCAGGTCAGTGACTGAAAATAAGAGGACTGTATCACCTACACAAATGTGCTGGAAAATTTATCAATTAATGCTTTCCTTTACTACCCTGGTAAAACTTATGTGAACAAACAACATTTATGCATCATCACCAATGTTTATCGACTACAACATCTCAACAAACATCTGTATGTACGAAAAAACTCTATTGACGGCCAAAAAATCATAACGCAGGGGTTCTCCACGGCCAAACCAGTAATTTTTAACAGCAATCAGAAGTTTATTCGGGCAACACAAAGTTGAATACCTCTAGAAATCCTTCCTCGCTGAACAATGACTTACCTCAAGAGATAGAAATTGAAGCTAAAATGAAACGGGGAAGGAGAGGAAGGCTGAGCCGTGGACACTGGGCTGATTTCAGTCCTCTCCAGGGTGGCTGCAGCTCGCCTACTCCTCGATCCTCACAGTGTCGGAGCTCATGCCGCCACCGATGCAGAGTGTGGCCGCTTGAACCTTCTGCAACTGCACCGCCTCCTCTCCTAGCCCAGTCTCCCGACATTCTCCGGTGGGACGCTGCACTGCACGTGCATCTCCAAGGTGGTCAGTGTAGCGGGCGAACGTCGGGAAGCCACAGCTTCGTCCTGGAGGACCTGTGGATCACATCTTTGCCTCGCCAACAATAGAACCAGGAGCCGCTGTGGTGGGGGCTCTGGAGGGGATTGGAGCAGGGGAAAGGGGAGGACACCCAATCATCCTCTCCATCGCCAACTGCCAGGGAGAAGAGGAGGGCGCCGAGCTCTTCCACTCCGCCGCCATCCGCGTGGATGGCCACCTCGGGAGGCAGCACGATGGTCACGGAGAGAGAATCCTAGGGCAGAGGGGGGCTGCTGGAGCGGCCCACCACCTGCTGGCTGCTGGGGGCTCTCGAGGGGACTGGAGCAGGGGAAAGGGAGAGGACGCCCAGATCAACTTCCCCATCGCCAGCTGCCTGGGAGAAGAGGAGGGCGCTGAGCTCTTCCACGGCGCCACCAGCCGGGTGGATGGCTGCACAACGGCCTTGGAGAGAGAATCCTAGGGCAGAGGAGGCCTGCTGGAGCGGCCCACCAACTGCCGCAGCTTGACCCCGCTCGGCCGGCCGGCCGGCCACCATCTTCTTCTCGCCGGAGATGTGCACCGAGGTAGAGGTGGACCCCACTGACCGCTGGGCAGGATGCCGACAGGACGCCGACGGCAGGAGGAAGGGACCATAAAAGACCAAATCGAAGGTAGAGGAAGACAAATTTTATCTTTGGCCGGTCAGTTATTCTCCCTGTGTGTGACACGCGTATGGGCAGAATTTTCTAGATGTGGACAGCTAATAAATTCATAGTTGTTGTTTTTCTTTGCTTTAAAGGCACCGTTGTTAGGAGGCAACCGGAAGCTAGCCGGTAATCTGGATCAACAACGGTAACAAAAAAATAAGAATTAAAGTGTAACCATACTATTGACTGAGAAATGGGTACGTGGACTCACCTGAATGGTAAAAAATTGTCCATCTACAGTACCCAATTAATCTGGGATGGCAAACTTGTTTGCCTTTTATATAGGGTATTTGAGACTGAGAATTAGGAGCGCCCGCTAGGTGAATTCCATGACATGCGTCTACTGTCTTGGTTGTTTAGGCCTCTAGCCGAAGCTTGGCCTATTTGATGACAGGACATGCACGTCACTCCCTATGGTTGCGGCAGATTTTGGGAAGCTACACGCGGCACACCTGATCAAGGTTCAATCTTACAAATCCCCCATTGCACACAATTATTTTATGATTGTATTTTCGTAAGGTCAAGGTTCAATCTTACAAATCCCCCATTGCACACAATTATTTTATGATGTTTAGTTGGTGACGTCCAAGGGTGAGGGTTTCTCCTAGCAACATTGTCCGTATAATTACGGCGAAGACCATGGAGATGGCACTGAATGTATGCCGAGAGCAGGGCCTCACTTTTGAACAGCATACAAACTGAACCAGTACTTGGGTGACGTGCCAAGTGCTTGTAAACCCAAACAAGTAATTTCTAATTTATTGCTTATTTGTTTCAAGAATTTAGCTAAAATCTAGAAAGATATAGAGAAGGCCTCCCAAGAAATTTCCCAAAAATTAACAAAATTATCTACGAAGTTGTAGCATGCAAATTTTCAATTTTTTTAAAATACTCAATAATACTTAATTTTAAAGTTGTATGTGCTTAGATTCCACTAGCTAGGTGTTCAACAACACTCAAGGACTACCCAGAAATATTTTTTCTGCTAGTTTATATTAGTAAAACTAGTGTTGTTAGTTTGCTTGAGAGAATAATAATAGCTTGTAGCAAATATCTGCAACTATTGTGGAAATTAATTTACACTTATGCCATATGTATACTTTTTCTTAGAAGGGACAATCTTTCTCGGTAAATATGATGTAAGATGGAATTATCACCCATGACTACTTGGTAAGTCTTCTTCAGTAAAACACATGTCAATATCGATGACTAATATTTCCATGGGTGCACCTTTAAGGCTTTCACCTGAATTGTATTAGTGCATTGTTACCGGTAAAAAAAAGACGCATTCGAAAGTAACCGTGAGCAAGCATAAAGTAACGATATCATAGCATGCGTTCGGTGGAAAAACAATTATGTGAGCCTTAAGTATTGTCCTCCATAAAACATACAAGTGCAATTTGACATACATGTATATGGTACCAAAATGCATGCCTTACGCAATCAACCAAAAAAAGCAATCATACCCCTTAAATGATGTCCTCGAGCATCTTTGTTATAACTCTTAAGGTTACCTCTTGCAATTGCACAACAAACATCAAACTATTTTGCATTGTAAAGGCGGATTAGTAGAGACCCACCAAATAAAACTCATGCTCCAATTACCTTTGCAACGCGTCCTTGGATTGGAGACACATGTTCTCCATGTTGGAAAAAAACATGGGATTTAAAATTTTCTTATCCCTAATAGTGTTGCTCATCGTGTTTAAAATTTCTGGTCCTATATGTGTCATAGATTAGGCCACCCTGGTCTTAGGATGATGAGAAATATAATAAGATATTCACAAAAGGGAGGGAATATGAGAATATGACCGTTGGCATGATAGATTAGGCCACCCTGGTCTTAGGATGATGAGAAATATAATAAGATATTCACAAAAGGGAGGGAATATGAGAATATGACTGTTGGGGAGCTGTCTGGCGATGCCGGGGGCGATCTCGCTGCCGGCGGCGATCTCGCCTCCCAGAAGTCACCGACGACGCCAATTCTCTCGCCGTCGTCGTCATGGACACCATTGACGGGTCAGGTACTTTCACCGGAGTTTACCGGGAGTCGTTTTTGGGCGTTGCAGGCGGACGATGCGGAGGACACTGATCTCGATGAGGGGGAGGAGGAGGAAGGGGGAGATGATGGTTCGACTGCAGGAGATGAAGACAGGTCCGCAACTTATCTCTGCCGCAATCCGGTGCCGGTACGGGATGCGGATCTCGTCGAGGCTTCGTCTGAGCTGAACAGACGACAGATGAAACGGCTTAGGAGAAGGGATGAGCAGCGCATGGTGGCTCGATCGGTTCTCTTCTTCTCCACTCACAAAGGTACGAACACGTCTTCCTCGATGCCTTTGGGCATTCAGAAGAAATCAGCTGTTGTCAAGAATCCGATACTTGAGCCTTCGGTTTTTGTGGATGAAAGCAAGGATGGTTGGACAGTAGTTCGTCGGCGACGTTGGTCGCCGGCGTTCGATGACAACCTCCGAGATCTGAAGATGATCGATAATTCAAATTTGAGTGCTGCGGGCCAAGCTGGGTTGCGGGCTTTGGTCAACAACACGATTCATTCTTCCGGCCCAATTCAGTCTCGACAAGGAAGGTCTGTCGATCAGTCGGGAGATTTGCGGGGTCCAAGGATAGCCAAAGTCGGAACCAATACCGCGGGTTTTGCGTTTCGAAGATTTCTAGGGCTAGCCTGGAAGAAGTGTGCGGCGGCGGCTCCGGTTTTCCGACGGCGCCGCGTCGAGGTCGTTATGAACGGGGATGGCGGCTGGGGCGGTTTCAATCCTGGCCGCGGTGCTTTCAATCGTGGGAGAGGAGGTTTCGGGGGTGGCCGCGGTGACTTTGGCACTGGCGGCGGCCGCGGGGACTTCGCCAATGGTGGTGGCCGTGGTGGTTACGGCAGTGGCGGTGGCAGGGCTGGTGGACACGGTGGCTATGGCGCTGATAGGGGTGGTTATGCTGCCGATCGCGGCGGTTATGGTCATCCTCGTGGTGGCTTTGCTCAGCGGGGGCGCCACCAAGGCCCTGGACGTGGAAACAATGGGAATGGTGCTGGCCGGGGTTATCAGAATAGCTTCGGAGGTTTTGGTGGCAACATAAATTTTGTTCAAGGAGAGTCCAGTACTTCGGGAGGGGCAGATTTCAATGGAAATTGGGGAAGTGGCAATGGTGCAAATCAGAGGGGAGGGAATTTTGTAAGCAAAATTATTTGATCCGGGAGTGGCTATGGAGGAAATTATCAGCGTTGGAATTCAGGCCGAGGTGGGTCTTATGTCAATCGGAATAGGGGATAGGAATCGGAGGGTGTTGTGCGGAGCGGTATTGACGCTGAGCTCCTACAGCAAACGGTACAGGCGGCGGTGGTGGCTGTTACAGCGGCCACAAAGGTCACTGAAGCTCCTGTAGTTCCTGGCTCCGTGGCTACTGTAGGTCATGATCCAGGACCAGTTTCTGCTGATGGTCAGAGTGGGGAGGTACCGGCTGCGGTACCAAATACCACGGCTGTGCAGCAAGAGGGGGTTTCCCAGAGCATACCAGAGGTTTCTGAGATGATAGCAACAGACAAGGAGAATGAGGTTCAGGGAGCTCGAAGAAGAAGAAGGAAGATAAAGCTGGTTGTTTTAGGTGTAAGAAGCCTGGACACTATATAGATGACTGTCCCACACCATACTGTGATATATGTGAGCCCATCCATCATGTCACTTCCGCTTGTCATCTGCTTAATGCCCCAAAACCAACAGCTATTCTACATGGTTATGCTAATGAGGCACTGATGTTTTTTGAGCTTGCATGTGGTGTGTTTAAACCCAAGGCAGAAAATCCCAAACTGGCGAAGGTGACAGTTGAGGGGGATATCCTGACTATACCTGAGAAGATTGTACCATCAGAGAAATTTATTTGGGAGGTCTTTCACCTCAAAGAGAATATCTACAGAGTCAAACTCCCTAGTAAGTTAGAGGTCCAGAGATTGAAGAATTTTGGCACATATATCTGTACTGACAGAGAGTCTCGTTTGACATTTGATGCCTGGTCTTCTGTGGAGGAGCCTCTATATAGGCTTCAAGAGGTATGGGTACGTGTGTCTGGTTTGCCATCGGATGTTAGATCAGATTACCTTGCCTTATGGGGAGTTGGAACTTTATTTGGGAAGACGTTGGAGGTGGATATGGCTTATACGCGAAAAAATAAAGTGCTCCGGACCAAGATTGGTTGTCTAGACCATAGACTTATTCCAGAAGATAGTGATATGTTTATCAGAGGGGATTTTATAAATTACGTTCTGAGGTAGAACTTGAGGATAAGTTGCAAGAGGTCAATATGGTGGATGCAGAAGATGACTTTGATGGTGACAATGGGGCAAACCAGGGAGAAGGGAAGAAGGGAAATGATCATGATATAGATATGGATAACAAAGAAAATGATTTGGCGGAGGGATCCAAAGATAATGATCATGATAGTTCGAGTAAACATAATGGGGTGGATGGTATGCAAGAGCAATGTGCTTTTCTAGAGGCCATTCAGTTTGGATCAATGGATGTAAAACTAGCCTCTCCAGGTAACCTCTATGTTGCAAAAAATTCGGACCAAAATGACTTTGTTTTCCCTCCTATATCTCATGTTCAAATTGCTACACTAGATGACAGTTTTGTTGCGGATTTTCGCATGCAGATTTCCCCCACAGAGGTGCAACCTCGGGATCGGCGGGCGTCCGAATGGACAGCGCTGGGCAGCGGTCTGTCATTGGACAGCAGATGCCTGACGCCAGGTTGGCGCAGCAAGTAGCCAATGAGAAGTTGCATGCTGGCCGACAGGCCCCGCCTGCGCCTGTGCAGACGCTGCATGCTGGTCGGCAGGCCCCGCTTGTGCCTGCTGTCCCCGTCTCCACTGCGGTGCCGCATGTTGCTGGGCAGTCTGCTGCAACCAGACAGCTGCAGGCGCAAGTGGCTGGGCGCGCTGATGCTGCCGGATCTTCTGTGCAGCGGAATGCCTCCTCAACGCATGTAGCGACGTGGTCCAAGCCGCAGAAGATCGAGCTGACAGGCACTGGCCAGTCAGGTGCGCACGCACCACTCGAGGATCTTCATTGCCCAATGATTAGCAAGATTCCAGGGATGCAGGCTGGATTGGGTGTGGAGGGGAATGGTGAGGCCAGAGGTGTGTTTTCTATTGATTATGATGCTAAGTTCGAACACGTTGTTCATATGGGGAATTTTCAGCAAGATGGCTTATTGTCTTTTTCTCAATCTGAGCATGATTATGATAATGCAGGTGTGGGGGTGGAGCCAAATATGCTTAATTCTTTTGGATTGTCTAATGGTGAAAGTACAAATAAGGTGGTGCTATCTGCAAGAGGGGATCTTCCTAACATGGGTACTCAGGATTTGGTGGGGGTTGCCTCATCGTCATTATCTATTGGTAAGGCCTTAGGTAACTCATGTACCCCTCCTTCGAATGCAAAAACCAAAGTGTGTATATCGTTAATTGAAGGTTCGTCTGAAAATATGGCAGTTCGGCCTACTATGAAGGAGGTGATCGCTTTTGGCGGTATTCCAAAGTCCTCCTTGAGTGCGAGGACTAGTACTAGACTGGGTGGCCGGCCTGGTGAGGATATGCCGCTCTTGAAGAAGGCTATGATGAATGCACAGATGAGAGATGTTTCTTCTAGTGCAGGTACGTCGTTGCCTACTAAATTTTCAATTGTTAATATTCCTGATACGGAGATTATTCAAAAGGCCGAACGGTTGGGTATTTCTTTAGGACAATCTGAAGGTGAGGTAGTGAAATCTATTAGGGGAATTAAGCTACTTGAAGAAGAACGAATTTTAACTATTTTGCAAAAAAATGTGGATGAGTATGTGAATAAGGAGGAAGATCCCTCGACACTTGTCATGTCTAAAGTATCAACCCTATGTGAGGATTTGGTTGAGGATGATTGCATCCCACTGGATTTAGATGATCAATTGGAACATCTGAACCCGGTAGTTAAGGAAAAGAAGACTAGGGTGAGGAAAACCTATGATACTAATAATACTCGCAAAAGTACTAGGAGAAGAATTAAAAAACAATTTTCATGATGCAGAACCAAAAAGGTATGAATTGGAATCCAGTTGGTTTTGGGGATACCGCTAAGCATTTGTTTGTAAAAGAGGCAATTAGGGAACACAAATTAGATTTTGTAGCCTTATTGGAGACTGGAAGATCTAATTTCTCTATTCCATTTTTAAATCAATTGGCGGCGGGATATAGCTATTCCTGGTTTTGTCTACCACCTCATGATCGATCAGGAGGCATTTTGGTAGGTATAAATTCTGACACACTCGAAGTGCTCAAAGTGAGTACTGGAGACTTTTGTATCAAGCTTCATATTAAGTGTAAAAGAGATGGATTTGAATGGATTCTTGTGCCAGTTTATGGGGCTGCCTAAGACGCACATAAAGCAGAATTCTTAGCAGAATTAGTCAGAATATGTGAGGATGAAACATTACCTATGTTGGTAGGTGGTGATTTCAATATTATTCGAAAGCGTGAAGAAAAAAATAATGATAATTTTAAAGCACGTTGGCCTTTTGTGTTTAATGCCATTATTGAACATTTGAATTTGCGTGAAATTGCTCTATCGGGGAGACAGTTTACGTGGGCAAGTCGTCGAGAGGTACCAACTTATGAGAAGCTAGATCGGGTGTTAGCTTCCATCTCTTGGGAACAGAAATTTCCCTTAGTCACTGTGCGTGCATTGACAAGGGCGGACTCTGACCATACACCAATTCTTATTGACTCAGGGGTGAAAGCACATTTGGGTAATAAGCCAAGGTTTTCTTTCGAGCTGCATTGGTTGCGACAAGAAGGTTTTTTTGATATGATTGAAAAGGAATGGAATTCAGTGTTAGTGGGTTTGAATCCGATGGATGTGTGGTTGAATAAATTAAGGCATATCAGACAATTTCTTAAAGGTTGGGCAAAAAACCAAAGTGGGCAATACAAGAAAGAAAAAGATAGGTTAATTGGTATTATTGATGTGTTAGATGAAGGCTGAAACGAATAGCCTGTCGGTATTGGAGAGAGAAATGCTAAAAAATGCTAATGAAAAGCTAAACAAATTACGAAGGGAAGAAGAGTCTAAATGGGCGCAACGAGCTAAAGTTAAACATATCCAAGAAGGGGGGAGTAATACGAGATACTTCCATTTGATTGCAAATGGGAAACATAGAAGAAAGAAAATATTTCAATTAGAACAACAGGAAGGAACTATTGTTGGAGAAGACAATTTGAAAGTCTACATTACTGAATTCTATAAAAAATTATTTGGGGCACCGGCTTCAAATAACATCTCTTTGATGGAGGAGGAGGTGCATGATATTCCCCAGATATCGACTGTTGAGAATGAGATCTTGACAGCTCTTTTTTCTGAGGAGGAAGTCCATGATGCACTTTTCCAGATGGAACGTAATAAAGCGCCGGGGCCGGATGGTTTCCCGGCCGAGTTTTACCAAATTTTTTGGGTAGTAATAAACGGATGAAGCCCGGTGATCAGGGGGGTACGTGAGCACCCCCTGACTACTCGACACGTGTATAACGCCGTTAGCCAGAGACTCAAAACACGTTTCCCTTATCTGGTGACCATCGGCCGCTCCACCAACCCCTCACCCATTTCCTCCACCAACCCCTGGCCAGGAACGCAGCCTCGTCTGCTGCCCGCTCCAACCTGGCCTCCTCTGTTGCCGCTGGACCACGCCGGAGCGGCACAAATCGAGTCGGAGCTCGCCGCTGCGCTCCCCGTCCAGTGCTCGTTGGCGGCGGAGGAGGAAGGCTCGTTCGCCGGCCGCTTCGTCGTCGCCCTGGCTTGCCGGCCGCTCCTGGGCCGGCAGCTTGCTCGTCTCGGTCGACTCCGCTGGCGTCTGCGCTGCGGGCTCGCTGGCCGCTCCTTCGCCGCCATGGCTCGCCGGCCGCTCCGTCGCCGCCATGGCTCGCCGGCCGCTAGCGGTTGTGGAGGACGTCAATCCCAACACTCCGGCCTGGGGCTCATCCACATTGGAATCGAAGATGCACATCCACATCTCAAAAAAAGAAGAAGAGGCGCATCCACGTTGACCTGGAGAACGAGCAACTCTTCCGCTTTGGGTGCTGGTTCAGCGCTGTAGAGGGCTTCGAGCATGGCCGCTCTGGCTCGCGGGTCTCCGGGCCCTCCTGATTCGTATCCCCTTTCCGCTTCATCCAAGCCCGCAGATTCAGAATGCGTCCCCCAACGCAGTACGACGTCGCGTCGGGCCTCCAGATTCTTGCCGGTCGTTTCCGCCGTCGTGGAGCGCGCGCCGCACGCGCTAGAGCGGCGAGGAGGGAGAAGTGATGCACTGATTTTGGCTGCCCCTCCCGAGCTTCCACGGGTTGATTTTGGTTGCAATGGTCACACTCATGCCCCTGGGTTGACTCGATTTGGGAGATGGATGTAGCCAGGATTTGAGAGATGTGAGAGGGGGCAGCGGCAGTCCGGGTCAACGGGAGCTCGTGGGGCAGCTCGTGGCCAGGAGCAGTCCAGCTCGAGCGTTTCGGTGAGATGGCAACAACAGACAGCGAAAAAAGATTCGCTTTAACACCGTATGTTGCCGTTAGTTCAGAAAGTGAGATGGTAGAATCTCAAAGGCAATCCAACGGTGTCTAGGGGGTGCTCACGTACCCCCCTGATCACCAAATCCACTCTCTAGTAATAAAAGATGACTTGATGGCGCTATTTAATCAGTCCAGTACTGGGGAATTGCCTCTTTACAAACTGAATTTTGGCGTCATTACTTTATTACCAAAGAAAGAGGATGCGGTGCAAATACAACAATATAGACCAATTTGTTTACTGAATGTGTGCTTTAAAATATTTACCAAGGCAGGTACAAATCGTATAACTGGGATTGCCCCAAGAGTTATAAAACCAACTCAATCAGCCTTTATGCCCGGAAGGAATATTTTAGAAGGTGTGGTCATTCTTCATGAAACTATTCATGAGTTACATAATAAAAAAATGGATGGGGTTTTATTTAAGATTGATTTTGAAAAGGCTTATGATAAAGTGAAATGGCCATTTTTACAACAGACTTTGAGAATGAAGGGGTTTGCTCCTGAATGGTGTAGGATGATCGAACAATATGTCCAAGGGGGGAGTGTTGGTGTAAAGGTAAATGATGACATTGGTCATTATTTCCAGACAAAAAAAAGGTTTGAGACAAGGGGATCCACTGTCTCCGATTCTTTTTAATATTGTTGTGGACATGCTTGCTATCATTATTGAGAGAGCAAAAAATGATGATCAAGTAGGGGGCCTTATTCCTCATCTTATTGAGGGGGGAATCTCTATTTTACAATATGCCGATGATACTATCCTTTTCTTGGAACATGACCCACAGAAAGCGGTGAATATGAAACTAATTCTATGTCTTTTTGAAGAACTATCAGGGCTCAAAATTAATTTCCACAAGAGTGAGATTTTTTGTATTGGTAAGGCAAATGATGAGGTGGACCTGTATAAACAGATTTTTGGATGTGATGCTGGCTCCTTACCTTTTAAATACTTAGGTATTCCTATACACTTTAGAAAGCTTCGAAATTCTGATTGGTACCCAGTGGAGACCCGATTTGAAAGCAAATTGGGATGCTGGAAAGGCAAATTGCTGTCCTATGGGGATAGACTTGTTCTTATCAATTCAGTTTTAACAAGCTTACCTATGTTTATGTTATCTTCTCTAGAGATACCTGTCGGGGTAAGGAAAAGACTGGATTTTTATAGATCTAGATTTTTTTGGCAATCTGAGGAAAATAAAAGAAAATATAGACTTACCAAGTGGAATATTGTTTGCAGACCCAAGGATCAAGGGGGTCTAGGTATTGAGGTCCTTGAACTAAAAAATATATGTTTATTAAGTAAGTGGCTTTATAAACTTCTAAATGAACAAGGGGTGTGGCAGGAGTTGCTGCAGAATAAATACCTAAGACAAAAAACCTTATCTGAGGTACAAGCTAAACCAACAGACTCTCCCTTTTGGAAGGGATTGATGAGGGTTAAGGACGATTTTTTTAGTAGAGGATTTTTCCAGGTAGGTAATGGAGCAAATACCCGTTTTTGGGAAGACACCTGGTTAGGTAAAATACCATTAGCCCAACAATATCCTTCTTTGTACAATATTGTGCATCACAAGAATGTAACGGTAGCTCATGTGTTATCTCAAACGCCTCTGAATATCAGTTTCAGAAGGCTGTTGGTGGGGAACAAATGGAATTTATGGTTACAATTATGCCGAAAACTAATGAGGATTAATTTATCTGATGAGAATGATCGGTTTGTTTGGACTTTGACAACAAATGGTTTGTTTACAGTGAAATCTATGTATGAGGATATTATGAATGACCATACACCCTTTTTGCGAAAATATCTTTGGAAAGTTAAAATTCCCCTAAAGATAAAAATATTTATGTGGTTCTTGAGCAATAAGGTTTTACTTACTAAAGACAACTTAGCTAAAAGAAGATGGCAAGGATGTACAAAGTGTGTATTTTGTGGTGAACAGGAGACTATTGAGCATTTGTTTATCACTTGTCCGTTAGCTAAAATACTTTGGCGTACGATTAACTTTACTTTCGCTCTCCCACCTCCAACCAATATTACGAATATGTTTGGTAATTGGCTAAATGGAGTTGATAGACAATCTAAGGCATTCATCCGTATTGGGGTTTCTGCCTTATGTTGGTCTATATGGAGGGTGAGGAATGATATTATATTTAACAAAAAAAATTCTTTCCACTTTTTGCAGGTTATCCATATGGTGGCACATTGGGTCCAGTTGTGGGCTCTCCTGTCACCGGAGGAACAGCGGGATGCTATATCGATGCACACGGCTCCGATGGTCGCTCAGGATATCTTGTGCCACTGTGACAATAGACGGATACTATGACGTGTACTCTGTCTTTCTTTGTTTTATTTCGCTGGTTGATTCTTGTATCAACTCTGGGCGATGCCTGAGATGTTTTAACTTTGTACTCATAAACGTTTAATAAAAGGCCGTGTGCATCATCATGATGCAGAAGCCGGGGTTTTATTCCCTATTTCGAAAAAAAAAATGTGTCATAGAAAATATCGAAGCCTTGAATCGAATAGATTTCCTACCCCACGAGGAAACTGCCCTCTCCCACCTTGATCCATAATCCACCGTCTAGGCTCCATCTAAACAATGATGCACTTGCCTATAGACATCCGCTCCTGGCTACCATACATTTTTTCTTCAAGTCAGTCCACCCCATTATCAATGATATATTCATGTCAAATTGTCGTTACGTATGCATCGTAAAGGCCTCCGCAATGCATCTCTTCAAGGATGGGCAGTGGTGGCAATTAGTCTGCATGTATCAATCAACTCTCTGATAGTAGCAGTAGCGCGGTGGAAAGGAAGCCATAAAACTTGGATAATGGCGTTGCTCTAGCAAGTTATGGCGTGGTATAAGAGCAAGTATTGTGAACACTGATGGTGTGGTGAAATCTGTCGTACTCATTGCCCATTGGATTTATTGATTGAACTCATGAAATTAATTAAACAATAATGTTACATCGGAGCCTCTTACCTTAAATTGATGTCAGCAACAATAAAAATAGAAAATATATTTGAATAATCATAAGAACATTTCCTTTAGTACCTTGGAGACAATTTGATATAAATGGATATCATCAAAATTTGAGAATTAGCCAGGTTAAAAAAAAAAACGTTTTTTGAAAGGGAACTTGTAGAGTTGACTATACTGACTAGATAATGCTTGGTTCATCATTTAAGCCAACCCACTAAAAATTAAGAAAAATTCCCTATCACTAGTTTGACTCATTTTATTCATTTGAAGAGGGGAGATATACATATAAGAAATGGAATAAAATACCACATCGGGATCACCATAAAAGTATTGTGAAATTGATTATTTTATTAAGTATAAAGGATTATGAGAGAGTCCGGCAACGTATACTTGACAAAGAGATTCGTGAAGAGATGACACCCTAGAGTTTTTTGTCCCATTCTTTCCCTTGACACAACATTTTTAATTTTCTCGTGTCAAGAAATAGTACTTTCTTTTATGAAAACACTAGGTTTAATTTGTAAAACAAAAATGTCCTGAGCTTTCGAGAGTAGAGAAAATGACAAGACAGAAATGGAATCAAGAATACTTCGGCATCATAGCAAGGAGGATACAGACCATCTTTATACCTTGTCACAATGTGATGTAGGTGGGATACAACAGAGTGTGGCGTTTTGGAGGCTAAGCGACATGTAGCTCTTTATTTTGAAACACTTAAAATTCACATTTTGAAGTTTAAAAAATATATGAAACAAAACTCTAGAGGCAGCCAATGATGTATGCTAGACTAGTGTAAAATTTTAATGCAAACAGATTTGTATTCTAAGCTACACAAAATTGACAAAAAAAATTGACAAATTTTATAGTATTGAAATATGCACTATTCACTACACTATAAAATTTGTCAGAATTTGTCATTTTTGTGTAGCCTAGAATATGAAGTAATTTCTACTGAAATTTTACACCATTGTACTATACATCATTGGCTATCTCTAGAATTTTGTTTCAATTTTTTAAAACTTTAAAATACGAATTCCGAGTGTCTGTAAATAAAGGGCCACATGTAGCTCGGCTTCCGTTTTAAGTTTTCCGGATACAACACCGCTTCTTCCTTTACATTAAGTTCACTAGCAAACGTTAACTATATTCATGCCATTTGGTGTTGTCTCATAGTTCATCGACATATATCCACCAAAAGAATTCATGATGAGCCACTCAAGAGCCTCCTTATCCGATTCATTCCACTTGCCATCGACGTCAACGAAAGGGAGTTGCAGCACTATTTCTCCGAAACCTTCACTGACTTGTGCGACGCACCATGCTGGAGATGGGCTATGGTAGGAGCACGAGGACTACTTGGACAGCTGGATCGAAAGAAACTCGTGGAGCGCTCTTCGTTCATTGACTTTGATCGGTGCCTACAACGATGAAACCCATGAGATGGGCTGGGGTAAGCAAATCAAACCTTGCAGAGTGTGCCTATGCGTGTGGGGGGTTTTGCTCGCTGTGTATAACATGAGATTGCTTAATTTTGTACGAGTAACCAACGGATTTTTCAATGGAAAACAATGGTGTATGTGGAATGAGAAAGCGTTATCTGTTGCAACTTATAGGTTCAAATTGAATCAATAACACCAAGCTGGAATAGCTCAGTTGGCCAGAGCGTGTGGCTGTTAACCACAAGGTCGGAGGTTCAAGCCCTCCTTCTAGCGAATTTAGTTTTTTGCGGTTTTTTTTTGCATTTGTCAGTAATTCTCATCAGACTTTTCAAGGATGTCAATAACATTTACCTTCTCATATTAGATAGCTGGCGTAACTCTTAAATGCAAGCACAATATTGTTACTTTTTTTTTGCGAAAATTCCACAGAACTATTAATAATCACCTTAATATTGTTACCCTTCCATGTTCAAGCCTTCCTTTTAGCGAATTTAATTTTTTGCGTTTTTTTTTCCTTTGTCAGTAATTCTCATCAGGCTTTTTAAGGATGTCAATAACTTGTACCTTCTCATCTTAGATAGTTGGCGTAACCCTTAATGCAAGCACAATATTTTTATTTTATTTTTTTGCGAAAATTTCACAGATCTATTAATAATCACCTTCTTTGGACTGATGCAATTCGAGATGAGGATCATCTCATATTCGAGTTCTGGTTGCTAAAGAATATATCCATAAGCTAAAAACCAATTTCACAAGTAGCACAACGGCGATTCTTCTTCGCCGATTCTTCAATTTCAGTCCATGGCATGTGACGAAAATGATAATGGTTCATGAAAGAATTAATGAACAGATAAAGAATGAGCAAAACAAATGTTGTCTCAGGCGCAGCGCAAGCCCAGACCAGCATCAGCAAGGCAACAGGCCTGTACCGGTCGACCACCGACGAGACGACGACCAGGCACACTCAGCGCCGTACCCGTTCAGGCGAGAAGACGGCGCTCGAGGCGGCGGCCGCCCCACGATCCACAGGGCACCGAAACGAACAGAGGCTCAGGATTAGGTCCATCGGCGGTGGCCCCGTCGCCGGCTACGTCGCGACGGTCGCCAATCTTCAGAGCAGGGCTTACCAGCGCCGCTGAGGTCCTCGCCGGGCAGCTCCGGGTTCAGACCACTTGCCCGGCGCCGCTGGGCCTTGAGAAGTTGGCTGCTTGGTCGATCTCGCCGCCTCCGTGCCTTCCTGATTGCGCCCTCGGTTGTCGACTTGTAAGCGTTCTCTGCTGTCTTTTCATAGCTTGCGCTGAATCTTTAAGTGTAAAGGTGGCTTGGCATTTGAGAGATTACTAATTTAGAACTCGGGGACTAATCCGAGCCGATGATCTGAACAAATTCAGTGACTAGTTCAGGAGATTGTAGGCATAAGGCATTAGGGCGTGGGTAGTACAAGTTACTGCATCACGTGCCTTGGAGCTGTTTGATGAAATGCTTAAGCTAGAAACGGCGATTATAATTATGTCTTCTTCCATGATTGTTCTATTTGTTTCTTCCTCGAGTAGCTGCATTTACCCTCTTAGTGGAACACACGGTTCTAGCGTGACCAGCGTGTTGCCAACAGTGCCGAATAATGCTCGGTGTTCAGTTTCTGTTTGCCGCGGGTTGCCAAATGCTTGTACATCAATCGTTCAAGTCTGATGCTGTATTAGACGTTGTTTGATGCGCATGGCTTATGTATGATATATGTACGTTTTGGCCTCTTTGTTAGGTGCAGTGTTTCTAGTGGACATTCAGAGAACGTGTTCTTTGCATCTGGTTTTGCTCCTGTGGATGTCTGGATGCCTATGATTGAGTAAATCATGCGGGGAAAGCTTTGGATAAGATTTGCACCTTTCCTTTCTAAGCGCTATGTCTCTACCTGTCGGAATTTCTCAATGTCTCCATCTTCGTCGGGTTCCGTGATACAGCCATGGCTCTTTGTTGGTCTAGGCAACCCCGGCGAGAAGTACCAGTCGACCAGACACAATGTAAGTTCTCCTTCTCATCTTTCATTTGAAATTCAATGGCTCGGCTTTATTCTCAGAATTTTCTTGCACTATTTCACATTGCAGGTCGGGTTTGATATGATAGATGCATTTGCGGAGTCTCAGGGCATATCCATGACCACACTTCACTTCAAAGCATTATTTGGTGAAGGTTTGGCTCCATCCATATGCACCCAGATAGATGTTTCTCTTTACTTTTTTAGTAGCAGATGCTCTGTTTTCAAAGTGCAAGGGGTTGAACTGAATCGAAAATTCTATCCTTTCCATTGATGCAGGGATGATTGATGGTGTCCCTGTTTTGCTTGCCAAGCCTCAAACGTATATAAATCTCAGCGGTGAATCTGTATGTAACACTTTTTGGAAGGATTTTCAACTTCAATTTCTGATTTCAACCTTGCTATACTTTAAATGCTTGTGATGGTGACTGCCCTCTCTTTTTTTTTCTCTCCTTATTATAGGCTGGTCCACTTGCTGCCTATTATAAACTTCCACTTCACCGTGTCCTAGTGGTAAGCTTTTATATTCTAATCTTCCTTTAAGGCATGTTCTAATCTTCCTTGGTTCTACCTTACATGGCGATCTGACTCTCTGTTGCGTGAGTGTCAGGCATACGATGACACGGACCTGCCATGTGGAGTTCTTCGTTTACAACCTAAAGGAGGATATGGGCGCCACAATGGGTTGGTAAACCTTACTGTTATGTGCATTGTGAAGTTTTTTTATATCTGTGTCAATAGTTTACAAAGGGAAAACCATGTATACCTATGTTTTGTTTGAATACATAAATTGAAAAGCAGCATGTCTGTAGCTTATCAGTTTAAAATGTCAGACAGTTGTCCTGGTCCTCTAATCTAATTGGTTGATATGCGCTTAGGTGACCTGTCTCACGGACCTGTTAACATTATGGTGCTTGCTTTTGATGAAGGAAAGATGGCAGAACTTCTCTTCTGTTTGTAGACAATTAGCAGTACTTGTTTGTTGGTGCATTTTCGCATACACCTTTTTTGTCCATTGCATCATGTCTTCGTCATCATTTTAGTTTATTTTACTTGTTTTCACTTGCAGCTTTAAATAGCCTGTGGAGCCTGGACAGTTATCGAAAATAATCTTTGTAACATTACACTATTTACAGTGTCATAGAGTGTTCCCTCTTTAAGTTTCTTTTTGTGTTTGTACACAGACAATTAGTTCCCCAAGATCCATCTGATGTCTGTGGATAAGGGATTAATTTTTTCTTGACATGAAACATTTACCTTGTTAGTTTATCAGGTTGAAGAGTGTGATCTACAATTTTCGCAAGAACCGAGAATTTGGTCGACTAAGGATTGGTAGGTTTGACAGCTGCAAGATTCAGATTTCCTTTCATTTTTCTGTACCAAATTCATAGTTTGGCTTATGTAGGAATTGGACGTCCGCCTGGTCAGATGGATCCTAAAGCGTTTGTGCTTCAGAAGTTCAATAAGACTGGTCGTGAACGGGTAAAAATCTCCATTGCTTTCCCCCTGGAGTTCTAGTTCAGTGTTGTGCTTTTTTCTTTACAAAAACAAGGATCACTCATGGGTTCCATTTCCATTGAATACTAAACCACAGCGTCAGGTTTTTAATCAGCACAAGCAAAAAAAAAAGGCTGAGCCTAAGGTCTCGGTGTTGTGCTTATTTTTTATATCTTATCTTAATTGTGTTTTGCTTCTTGATGAAATAATTTTAGAACACCTTAACATGCTTGGACGACCATGTTCATTCGCTAGGACAGGAATAACCAAACAGTATTAGCTCCAACATCCTTGGCTATATTCTTCAGTTAAGCATTGGAAAAGTTGTAAAATGCTTCCTGCAAATGGCGAACACCTTATCACGATTAATCAACTTAATGTGTGGTATTTAATACAACCATTCTAGATAGACATAAAAATACTGTGGTTCAGACTGAAAATAGTGTGACTGGCTTGAGGAGTATTCCTCATAGCCTGACGATATCTTAAGAAACACTTCAGAGTTCCATACTGGCCGAAGCACAATAAGTAAATTTCTTTTTTGACATCAACCTGACGCTCATGCCTTTACATCTTTTGTTGCTGTGAACCTAGATTGACTCAGCGATAAAAGAGGGCGCTGACATCCTGAAGATGGTGGTCACCAAGGGTCTGACGGAGGCTGCAAGACTGGCAAATGTAGAGCAGAAGTATAAGCACCTGGTGTCACATGACGAGCAGTTCTAGAGATGACTAGACCGCTTCTCATGGGAAATGCCCATGCAGCATCCTGTTGGAGTTGGACTGTGGTGTCTGACGTGATCTTACAGTATTATCATAGGGTATGTACAATTGAGTCGATGGCCATGATCTCTGAAAGTTGTTCTGCTAGCTTTAAGTTTCTGCAGTGGCTGTAAGATTCAGATTGTCACCTTCCCTGTTGATGAACATCGTCAGCTGATCTCGTGATCATCTGGAACGTGCTCGCTCTGTTATTTAACTTGCCCCATGGATTGCTGTTGTTTCTTTATTTTCTGGAGAAAATCAATTGTCGATTCCCCGTAGTTTAGCCATGGTTTTAAATTTCGGTTGCAGAAGTATTTTAGTCACTACCGAAATCAGTGAATTTCATTAATTTCGGTTTTTCCTTTCGGCAAAGGGGGCAGAAATTTTCTCCTAAAATTAATCAAAAGATTTATATTTTTTAAAATAATTTAAAATTTATTTGAAACTACGTGTATTACTGAAATATTTTGACCGAAATGTATTTATTTTGGTGTCTACGGAAATCACTTAAATTCAGTAAATTTGATGGAGTCTCACTGAAATTGATTTCCGCGAGTTTAGCGCGCGGGGGGCTTGGCGAGCTACAGTTTCGCCCACGTCTCAGTGCTACAGTTCCAGGCCGTCTCGATGTGCGCTCGGCGGTCGGCACCGTGGCCGAGCCTTCCATCTGCCGCTTCACCCGGCGCCGCCACCTTGCCCCTCTCTCACCGATCACCGCTGCAAACGCAACGGACGCCCTTTGTCTCTTCTCCGTGCACCGCTCGCGAGATTACGGTCGTATCGATCGGCGCCGCAGCCGCTTCGCGCCAAAATACGAACGCACACAGCGATCGGCAGCTACAAATTGATAGCCGTAGCTCGGAGCTCACTGCGGCAGCATATACCTTCCGATCACACGAGGTGTTGCTTCTCGACAATGGAGGCCACCGTCGTGTGCCTCCTCCTCCTGCCCCCGCTCCTCACCTGCACCGTGCTCATTTCCCTCCTCCTTCTCCTCCTGCTCCCGGCCTCCAAGGCCAGAACCGGTGCGTCCAGTCGCCTCCCGCTCCCGCCCTTCCCGCCGGCCGTCCCAGTCATCGGCCCGCTCCTCTGGCTCTGGCGCGCGCGCTCCCGGCTCGAGCCGGCGATCCGCGACCTGCACCGCCGCCACGGGCCCATCCTCACCCTCGGCTTCCTCTCCCCGCGCCCGGCCATCTTCGTCTCCGGCCGGCACGTCGCCCACCGCGCGCTCGTCCAACGTGGGCCCGCCTTCGCCAGCCGCCCGCCCGCCATCGCGCCCTTCGTCGTCCTCACCTCCGCCCAGCGCACCGTCAGCTCCGCCCCCTACGGCCCGCTCTGGCGCTCCCTCCGCCGCAACCTCGTCTCCGGCGTCCTCCACCCCTCCCGCGTCGCGCGCATCTTCGCGCCCGCGCGCCGCTGGGCGCTCTCCCTCCTCGCCTCCGACCTCGACGCGGAATCGGCCCGGAGCGAGGGCGGGGTGGTGACCGTCGTGGAGTGCCTCCAGTTCGCAATGTTCTCGCTGCTCACCTACATGTGCTTCGGGCGGAGGCTGCCGGCGGGACGCGTGCGCGCGATCGAGGCCGTGCAGCGGGAGCTCTTCTCGTCCTACATCGGCTTCCAGGTCTTCGCGTTCTGCCCGGCGCTCACCACGCGGCTGTTCCGGCGGCGGTGGCGCAAGGTGCTCTCCATCCGGCGCAGGCAAGAGGAGCTGTTCCTGCCACTGATCGCAGCAAGGCGAGAGCTAATAACAAGTGTGGCGGTTAATGGCGACGATTACGACGGCGGCTTGGCGTACTGCTACGTCAACACGCTCCTCATGCACAGGCTACCCAAGGAGGAAAACTGCAGCGGAGCGGCTCATGGTGGCGATCGCGCTCTCACGGATGCCGAGATCGTGAGCCTCTGCACGGAGTTCCTCACCGCCAGCGTCGACACTACGGTGACCGCGCTGCAGTGGATCATGGCGAACCTGGTCCGGCAGCCTCACATTCAAACGAAGCTCCAGGACGAGGTCGAAGCGGCGATGGCCGACGACGGCAAGGAGGATGCTGTCGCTGAGGAGGACCTGTCGAGGATGCCGTACCTGAAGGCGGTGGTCCTGGAGGGGCTGCGGCGGCACCCGCCGGCGCACTTCCTGCTGTCGCACGCCGCCGCCGCCTTGGCGTCCGAAGACGCGTCGCTGGACGGGCTCCGCGTGCCGGCAGCCACGTCGGTGAACTTCTCGGTGGCGGACGTGTCGCTGGACGAGGAGGTGTGGAGCGAGCCGGAGGAGTTCAGGCCGGAGAGGTTCCTGGACGGCGGGGAGGGCGCCAGGGTGGACCTGACGGGAAGTCGGGAGATCAGGATGATGCCGTTCGGGGCCGGTCGGAGGATCTGCCCCGGCATGGCGCTCGCGCTGTTGCACCTGGAGTACTTCGTGGCGAACCTTGTCAGGGGATTCGAGTGGTCGGCTGTGGCGGGGGACGGCGGCGTTGATCTGTCTGAGAGGCCGGAGTTCACCGTGACCATGGAACGGCCGCTGCGCGCGCGTGTCACGCCCCGGAGATGCCGGCTAGTTCGGCCAGTCTGACTTGTATGTCCCTATGTAAAAGCCGGTACTCCTTTTGAATTTCCGAATTCATCTGTAACTCTTTTTTTTATAAAGAGAATATATTACAAATTACATCCACTCTCTATAAAAAAGTTTTGACATGAACCACGGAGGGACCAAAAATCGTCGGCCATGGTGCACCAGCAACCACGGCGCGACTTCAACTTCGTCGGCCATGGCAACTTTCTTATAGTGAAGGAAATGATGGACATTATTCTTGCTGCCCTTGGTAGAGTTAGTTTTACATCTGATAATTGGAAATCTAAAGTCTCTAAGCATAGCTACATTTGCATTACTTGCCATTACATAGATGCTGATTGGAAATTGAACAAGAGAATTGTATGGTTCAAAAAAAAAATGCTTGGAAGCTAACATGCCTATCCGCTGGAATTCAACCTACACTATGCTTGGATGTTGTTTGTACTATAGAGAAGTGTTTAATTGTTTTCTGAGTGGGACATCATATTCAAGGAGCACTTCTGGCTAAATGAAGAAGCATGGCCGGGCCAAGGTATCTCATATATATCAGTTCTTGGCGGTTTTCTTCAAGGTGACAACAGTTTTCTCAGGTACAAAGTATCCAACTGCCAACTTATACTTCATGAATGTCTATCTTGTTCATAGCGCTCTCATTGAGGCTAGTGCCGGAATAAATAGTTACATGGGTCCAATGCTCGCATTTATGAGAGAGAAATTCATGAAATATTGGTCAGATTATAGTGTATTCCTGTCTTGTGCTGCTATTCTTGATCCAGGAATCAAGTTCAAGTTCTTAGGGTATGCCTACTCCAAGCTATATGATGAGAATGATGCCCACCGATGAATCACTGCTGTTAGAAGCATAATGACTTATTTATTTAATGAGTACGGTAGTGGCGTATCTGTTGATGAAAACTTAGCAACAGCTGGTTCCTCGAGTACTTGTGGACTTGGTGCCTTTTCTAACTACGACCAGTACGTACGTCGAAAGTACCAGCTCACATGAGGAGAAATCTAAATTGGATTTGTACTTGGCTGAACCTGTGAAGAAGTTGAACGACAATGTTGATATCTTGGATTATTGGAACAAGTCTGCAGCTAGGTATCCCCAACTAGCAAGAATGGCACGTGATATCCTTGCGGTTCTTGTGTCAAGTGTTGCTTCAGAATCTGCTTTCAGCTCGAGTAAGAAGGTTATAACCCCAAACAGAAGCTCACTTAAACCAAAGACAGTTGAAGCGGTAATGTGTTTGCAAGATTGGTATCGGTGCAAACTGCAGAAAATAGAAGGTATGTAGTTTAACCATGTTAGTTTCACGTTCTTATTTCTATGCTTTACATTTACTTGCTTATTTGCTTATTCGTTTACCCATAATTCTGTAGATTCTAAGAGCACAGAGGATGTGGTTAATCTTGATGAAGGAGAGGATTCTTCTTCGGATGAAGAATGTACATCTCTAATTCCCTACCTGTTATTTGTTGACATTTGTATATTATATCTTGATGTTTATACTAAATTTCAACCTCTGCCTACTATATCTTGCATAGAGCTGCGGATGAAGAGGGAGCTGCTGTTGAATTAAAGAGGAGATGGTGCCATCTGTCAAGAATATATGGGCATGAACCCGTGAAGACTCTAGTTGGATCAACCTCTGCCTACTATTATTCTCATCTTCATTTTGATTCCATCTTCTGTGTTCTGGAGTCTAGATTGTAATAATTATGCAGTCATTGTTTTGCTTTCTCTCAAACATTGATCAATGTTTATCATGCCTCTGAACTGTTAAGTGAAGACATAATGCCGATGTACTGCTGAATTGCTGAATATTGTTATGTTGCCGAAAATGCTGAATTGTGGTTCCTTTTTTTTTAGATAGAATTGCTGGTACCTGGTTGTTAGTGCTTTATATCTGCAGCTATTTTGGAGTTGAAAACTGCTGCTGTTAGAGTGTATATCCTATCATTTTGCTGTTATAAAAGCTGAATCTATACTGCTATGTGTTGTTGTTATAAAAGCTGGAGCTATACTTCTAAAACATGTGCTATTGGCAATTCGTCGGGCCGTCGGCCTTCGGGATTTACGTCAGGCCGGGCTTGGGCCTAAGAAATGGTGAAATGCGTCGGGCCAGGCTGGGCCTAGACCTGTAAAACTACGTCGGTTTTTTTAGGCCCGGCCCGAAGCCCGGCCCGGCCCAAGAAATGCCCAGATATAACGTACACATACCGTATCAATACATACGGGTATACATGAGTTAGATATGAATTTCGACGGACCCAAATACAGAAAAAAAACAAACTATAACCATTCAACTTCATTCTAAGGTAGCCCGGGGCAGGCCTCCTAGGAAAATCCTATACACCGACCAGGTCGGCCGCTACCGCGCGCCGCACACCCCCCGCGCGCGGTATGGGCCGGCCTGGTCGGCCCAGTTCGCCTATTTTTTCTGTTTTCTGTTTTTCTGTTTCTGTTTCTTTTTATTTTTCTTTTTTCTTTTTTATTTTCTGTTTCTGTTTCTTTTTTGTTTCTTTTTCTTTTTTTTTGTTTTTTTTCTGTTTCTTTTAATTTCTGTTCAAATTTTAAAAAAAATTAAATTCGGAAAGTTTTTAAAATTGAAAATTGTTCAAAATTCAAAAAATGTTAAAATTTTAAAAACGTTCAAATTTGAAAACCGTTCAAATACAAAAAATATTCAAATCTGAAATCCGTTCGAATTTGAAAAATGTTAAAATACAAAAAATGTTCAAATTATAAAAGCGTTCAAATTTGTAATCCGTTCAAATATATAAAGCGTTCAAATTTGGAAAAATGTTCAAATTCGTAAAATGTTCATAACTAAAAATGTTAGTTTTTGGAAAAAAAATAAATTTTGCAAATTTTAAAAAATGTTCAAATTTAGATTATGTCCATATCCGAAAATGTTCAAATTTAGAAAAAATATTAAACCAAAATCTGAATATTTTTATAATTTTGAAAATTTCGAATCTGAACAGATTTTTGAAATTTGTTCTCCGAATTTTTTTTAAAAGTTAGATACGTATTAAAAAGAAAAATATTAACAGAAAAGAAACAGCAAAAAAAAACGTACCTACTCTTAATGGGCCGCGGCCCAACCCACCGACCTGGTCGCTGGGGTGTGCGGCGCCCCGTACATGCCGACCAGGTCGGTGTACAGCAGCCCCCGGCCTCCTATGGCAATTGAGCCCAGAGAACAACAAATTGGACCTTAACATGGGCCATTTCTCCCCACCAACTCCAGCCCGGCCCTACCCCACCTGCTCACCTCACTTCGTCTTCCTTCCTCATCACCTCGCACCCACCCACGTTTCCTTTCCACTTCCCTTCTCTCCCCCACCAATCCCCACCAGACCCCACCCCACACTCGCCGACCAAACACACACACACAGCACGGGCCCGCCGCCCCGCCGCCCGCCATGGCCGGCGCTCCCCCGACGCCCGCCGAGCAGGACGCCCTCGTCTCCTCCTTCCTCGAGATCGCCGCCGGCCAGACGCCCCACACCGCCACCCAGTTCCTCCAGGTCCGTCTCCTCCCCTCCCCTCTCCTCCCCCGATCTCCCTACTCCACCCCGTCTCACGTGATCCGGTTGCCGAAACGTTCTCCACAGATGACGAGTTGGCATCTGGAGGAGGCGCTGCAGCTCTTCTACATCGACGGGGAGGCCGCCCTGGCCGCGCACCCGACCGCGGCCGCGTCAGCCGAGGCCGCGGCGCTGGCGGCTGCCGCCGCCGCCGCCGAGGTGGAGGAGGGGTTCAGGTACGTCCGGCGGACCGCCATTTCTAGGGTTTGCCGCCGTTGGTTTAACGGTATGCCTGCCCGCGCTTATCTTGTGCTGTTGGTGTGCAGATTCCATCCTCCTCCGGCGGCTGCGCTGGAAGATGGGATGCTGCAGGGGCTGGGGGACGAGGACGACGTCCGCGCGCCGCTGCCCGTGAGGCGGGAGACCCTCTACGGCGACGCCCCCATGGTCGTGTAAGTGATGCTGCTCGCTACCTGCTGCTAACTCTGCATGTTAGTTAGCAGGGGATCTTGTCTTGGGATTAATGTGTCGTGGGAGTGTAGTTTCAGTAAATTACAATTGATATGTGGTTTGATGTTTCGAGTCGACATTTACTCTATTGCTACATGAAAATGGGGTGTATTCATGGCTTTGTGCTTACTATAAGGTAAAGGTGGATTATGTGCTAAGTGCTTAGATCAAGTAGGACATGTCTGCTTCACATCAGAGCCCAAATTATGATTTTTATCATGTTTGAGGAACCTTAAGCTACCATTGACTTTAAGGCCAGCTTTCTTTCCCCCAAAGAATTGATTTTTAAGGTAAAGTTGAAAATCAAACTGCCTGCAAGTGTCGTAAGACTGTCTTTGGCTGTCTAATTAATGCCATGGCATCCTAATTTTGCTAACAGACAGTAAAATTTACCATGTGCAGTTGATGCCCATTGTTTTTCCCTTGCTAATTGAACCATACCAATATTGCTTTTGCTATCCCAGTATTTGGAGCCATTTAATTTAATACTGACAACATTAAATTGCTAAATCTTTCTCTCTCTTATGCCTATTTGACACATTCTCTGTTAGAGTAATTCTTGCTCAGGAGTTAGCTAGTACCTTCTAGTAGTATTGTAGGTGCTGGTATGTTCTAGTATGTTCTAGGAGTACATTACATATGTAAGTCTTAGCCAGTAGAACACTCTGGATAACTCTACTAGTAGATAGCTATAAAAGGATAGCAGTAGAAAGCTCTAGAAGGCTTTAGAAATCTACATGTTGTACCTAGCTTGTATCCTATAAATAGCACTATGCAATACAAGCTGCATGAAGCTTTTGGCAGCATCACAAAACCAGACCACTTCCCACACACTACACTACCTGTGAACTAGCTAGCAAGGCTAACATTCTCCACTTCCAGTAGTTGGCAAGCAAATTATTTGGTGAACCGCTGAGGAATCTCGCTCGTACAAACACATCGCTCATGGCTACAACTTAGTATGCTCGCTTAAAGTTGAATGCTTGTGTTGCCCAATAGTGGCATGGGGCAATAATAGAACTTACTGGCTACACAAACTGTTAATTAATAGATTGTCCCAAACAGGACCGAATAAAATATCCAATTACTGTAGTGAACAATTCATTTACTATATTGATGTGCTTATATGGATGCAGTGTCATGGTTATTATAAGTCAAACTTGAGGTTCTGCCATATAAATTCATGTGCTGGTCACACCACCCGTCCGTCTACCTCCTTATTAAAGCCAGGCCATCAAGCTGAATATTTCATTTGGAACCACGTTATTATTTTTTCTGTATTTGAGTGCTGTCATGCTCTTTGGAGGCCGTGGTTATTGGCATCCAGTTGAGCTTATCCAGCTAGCTACAATTCCTGGCAGGCTGGCGCCCCCAATCCACCTTGTAATCTGCCTCATATCTTCCACGTGACAAATATCTATATATCTGGCCCCCATTATCCATTTTTCCAGTGATGCCTCAGATACTGACCGAATGCTCTAGTTTGTATGGTGTATTACTGTTGCAAATCAAATAGAGATGCTCATAAAGATTCTTAATGCTTTGTGCTAAGTATTCATTTTAAATGCTGGCGCTCATGTTAACATTACCATTTATGTTGTAGCTGCAACTGCGCTTGTTACTTCCTTATGATAGGATTTTGCGGAGTTTTTCTTCCTATGTATAGTTAGCTTTAACTACTGCTATAAGGTGTTGAATAGCGCTGCTTGTGAGCGTGTCATGCTGTTATGGAAGTTCAGTCAGACTGAGTGACACGATTTAATGTTTTGATCACTTCTTTTCAGCACTCGGCCTAATGCGATGGTTGCATTTCGAAACTTTGAAGAGGAGGCAAGACAGTCAGCTTGGGATTCTGAGCAGAATGCCACTTCTAGTTCGCGTGATAATCTGGCTTCTTTATATCGCCCACCTTTTGAGTTGATGTTCAATGGTCCATTTGACAAGGTCAGCTGCATGTCCTGCAATTGTATTTGTACTAGCTAAATACATGTGCTAGCTAACGATTGAAAATAATGTATCAGCATGTCAAAAAGTTATTGGTGTGCTCCATGGCATAATGGGCACTGTCCCTTCTCTCGTTTGAGCCCCATCTTGAATGATTGAGTGTTGTTTGCGCGAACCACTACATTTTATTTGTATTTGTAGTCTTGGGGTCAGTCGATGAGGATTATGGACGCTAATCTTTCTTTCTTATAACATACTGCAATTACTTCAATCAGTTATCCAAATTTATTGAATTGTTGCTACAACAACTGTGTTTTTGTAGGGACCTCCAGACAGCTGCTATTCATTAGCTATTCTTGGGTTCCAATAGATAAGTTATGTTGTTTAGTAACTAATGAGACTGTTAGAATGGAAAATAAAATAGAACCATGCATACATTGCTCATTCATACAAGGCAAAAAAAATCACGAACAACATTAGGAAAGGTAGCCAGCTAGCTATCCCATGTTTATGGACTGAGTGGTCCAAGGCCCATGATGTAGGGCAGCCCCAATAGAGTGAACGGATGACTCCCAACTTATATTTGGGGTCGGTGCATGAGGATTGAGGATGCGAATCCTCCTTTCTTGTAACATACTATAAATTACCTCAAATAGTTTCTCCAAATTAGACAAATTGTTGCTAGCAGCAGCTTTTTTGTATGGACCCTCAGATAACTGCTATTCATTAGCTATTCTTGGGTTCCAGTATATAAGTTATGTTGTTTGGTAATTAATGGGACTGTTAGAATGGAAAATGAAATATAATCATGCATACATTGCTCATTCATATGAGGAAGAAAAACACAAAATTCAGGAAAGTTAGACAGCTAGTATCCCATGTTTATGCGCTGAGTGGGCCAAGAACCATGATGTAGGGTAGCCCAAGACCAAGAGACTTAAGGGACGATCGACTCAATCTTATAAGTAGGAAAGATATTCTTGGTTTGACAATGTCATCTGTCTCAGCCATCGCAATGTTTTGACTCTTCCGGCAAACCTGCATCCACACACTGTTTGGGCTTCATATCATGTTTCGAGAATTGCAATAATTATCTATGAGCTATTATCATGGAATAGTATGTGCAATATGTGGACACCTCTATCTCTGTTTTCTGATTCCAGTATGCCATCCTTAGCTGTTAACAATTTGTGTGATGTGGTAATTTAGTTAACTACTCAATAAAACATTGCCTCTCTTTTCTCTGTTCCAATTGAGGCAAGCATTTTTAGGATGTGTTCGACAAAAGGAAAAGCCGCTGAAAGCGTAATGATCTTTATGATGGTGTTGTTTCAAATATATTGTTTAACGACACTTGATCTAGTTTTCGGGACACTCATGGACTTTAATATATTTTTTAGTGACACTTGAACTAGTTTTCAGTTGTGACACTCATGGACTTCATTATATTAATTCGCTAGTGCTTCAAAGTTATCTATCACTTTTTTTTTCCGCACTAAATGAATCCCATCAATATAGGCGAAGTTAGAGGCCTCTAGTCTAGACAAGTGGCTGTTGATCAATTTGCAGTCAACGGAGGAGTTCAGCTCTCATATGGTAAGCTGTCTTTATGTTCATATTTCATGCAGACTTATGATCCTTCATTTATGCCTTGTTAGTGTTTTGACTGCCAAACCTTTCTCTATTGAAGCTTAATCGAGACACTTGGGCAAATGAAGCGGTGGCCCAGACAATCCGGTCAAACTTTATTTTCTGGCAGGTTAGTCCCCATTTTGTTCTATTTCCATGTCTGGGTCTTGGATCTGGACCTCTAAATTTAGATGTCGTCTAGCATGTGGTATAATCGCAATATTAAATAAATGTCATTTGGCACAAATAAATACAATAGACTTTGACTGTTGTTTTCTTGTAATTATATGCTAGAAAAATATTAAATATGCTGATGTGGCAGTGATTTGATGATCAATCTGATAAATTTCTATTTCATAAATCTAAATATATGTGGTGCTTCTACGCTCCACTCTTCTATTGTTGCATAAATATAAACAAACAAAAGTTGAAGTCCACCAATTTAACCATTCAAGTCATTCAAGTGCTTAAAGATCAGTGTAACTCTTAGAAGGGGTGAAGCACTGCTGTCTTTGTGTATTATTGGTCAAATTATTAGAGCTTCAATTGCATGTTTTCTAAATTGGCGTCTCTTTACATATGGAGCAAATATATTGGCATAAAAGAGTTCAAGTTATACGATTCACTCCCCCCCCCCCCCCCCCCCCCCCCAACCCCACCATTCCTTTTGGTTCGCACAACCAAAAAATTATTCTGAAGGTCTACTGGGAGAAACCCTGTCTTTGCACTTCTGAGTTTTTTGATGATATCTGATATTGTGTTAAACATAGGTATATCAAGACACCAGCGAGGGGAGGAAAGTATGCACCTACTACAAGTTGGACTCTGTTCCGGCCATTCTCCTAATTGACCCCATCACTGGACAAAAAATGCGTGGTTGGAATGGAATGGTTTACCCGGACAGTTTGCTGGAGGTATTCTCTAACACTGTCTGTTATCTCACGTTGCTCTGCAGTGATGGACTGGCGGTAGCTTCTAATAACAATGTGAATTTTCAAGTATTAGACTGATATGATACCGACCATTCCTTACTATTTTCTGCATGTGTGCTGTACACAGGATTTGATGTCTTACCTGGAGAAAGGTCCAAAGGAGCACCATGCTGCGCAACCTCAAAAACGCCCAAGAAAAATTGATCAGGAAACTTCTGTGAGCAGACAAGGTAGTTATTTCTGTGGATTTAATGAGCTCCATGCCATTAGTGTTGACTCCTCAGAAGTTCTCTTCTTGTTTAAAACACTTAAACTATAAATACATGTTTGTTCGACAGAGTCTGTCATTTTTTGTATCCAGCTTCCGCTGTGTTCTCTGTTTTCATTTTCTGGATCCGTCTTGTAGCTTTCTCTGTATCAACTCTATGAACGCAGTTGGCTAGTATTTTCATGACATATACCGTCTGTTAGTGAGACACATGGCTACCAAAAAAAAAATCATAATTTTAGATTTTCTGGATAGACGTCCGTTTTTATTGAGCCCTGATGATTAACCAAATGAGCTGGTTGTTGTTCCCACACCTTGGTATCATCCAACCTCCCATAGGGTGTTTGTTCAGTATGGAGAGATTTAAGGTTTTTTATATGTCAACAAAGGTAGATTTCTCGTGCAGATATACATTTACAGGTAAGAGTCACAGAGCCTGTTTCGTTCCTGCACTATATGACACGAGTAGGGTACTAGCGCGTGCTTTGTTTGTGACTGCAGTTCAGCTATACCGAGTTTGACTTCTGTTCAGCAAATAAACCTGGTTAGTTTATAACAGTGGCATGTGTAGCGGAAATAAGGTAGGCATCAACCCGTAAGAAAAACAAATGTATTCATCTTGACAGTTGTTATGGACTTATGATTGCCGATATAGATACTTATACCATTGCAAACAAATTCTATAATAATTTTTAATGCATATTTTTTCTATTTTGAAACAAACGAGTTATCCTTTTATTTCAGACAGAGCTTATGTGGCCTTTTACCTTTTTAGCCTTCCATAAGCATCTGGATACCTGCAGTACACCTGTGGTACATTGCCATTTTGTGGTTACCCAAAACTCATGTTTGCAACGTTTCTCTGTAGGTAAAACAGGTGCAGAGGATGAAGATGAAGAGCTCGCAAGGGCGGTGGCAGCTTCCTTGGAGGAGAACAAAGGAGCCGGGGGATCAGATGCTGGTGATGACAAGCCTAATCCTGAGGAAGAGAACGAACCCAGCTTGAGCGTCAAGCTCGAGTACCCTCCTCTCCCCGAAGAGCCAAAAGGAAGCAGGGACCTTCTCTGCAGGGTCGCGATCCGGCTCCCTGATGGCCGGAGGATCCAGCGGAATTTTCTCCATACAGATTCTATCAAGGTCACACTACTGAAATCAATCAGTTCATCTCTGAAACCTCAGTTTTTGTTATTCTTACCTCTTAACCTGACCCTGATGCTTTCTCTGTGTGCAGCTCCTGTGGTCATTCTGCTCCTCCCAAGTGGAGGATGGCGAGAAGCGGGCCTTCCACTTCGTGCAGCCCATCCCTGGCTCGTCCAACAACAACCTGGAGTATGGGAGCGAGCAGACCTTTAGAGAGGCCGGGCTGGCCAACTCGATGATCAACCTGTTGTTGGATTAGGCCCACTCCATCATCTTATGCTTGCTACATGCAAAATCGCTATATTCCTTCATATGCTTCAGGTTTAGTTTCTTTTTGCGAGGATTTGATTTATCGCTGCCTCTTTTCCCTTTTTCTTTTCTTCCTCCCGGTGTTTTGCTTGGCCAAAGGACAGATCTATGGCCCGAGCTCAAGTGTGAAAAATGCTGTAGGTCGGTCGGTCCTGTTTTGTTTATAGACTTGTTGTAGGAGTTAGTTCTATTTAATGCACATATCATCTGCAGTCCGGTGCTGAGGTACTGAGTACTAGTGAGTGGTACTGATACATACCGTGCTTTCCTTTTGGTCTTTTCAAATGCTGAAACGTAGTACTTTCCCATGTGCTGTTCTCGGTTATCAAAAGTTATGGGGGCAAGAAATATGTGATACCATGTTCTCTACGTTTTTTTTTATCTGTCGTATAATGCTTCCATTCCATGATCAGCTCGACTGCAGGAATACGCCTCCATAAATTTGAACCAGAGTTCGATCAAAACAATGGAAAGATTCCACCCACAATCGTAAACCTGCAACAGTTTTAGGCGTCAATTACACATCATAAGCACACTGAAAAGCACCCCAGATCAACCTAGGTACAGGGCAATGGAAAAACAAAGTGATCTGTGCTTTCATCTAAAGCACAGAGCATACAATGTGTATCTTCATCCCAACCTTTCTTTCTCCCCCACATTAGTAGCCATAGGAAAGTTTTGATCTTAGCTGGCAGCTTCCTAAACCACAACATCCTAGTTTTTTTTTTGCAGGTGGTCTGATCTGAAGAACATTGCATAAGGTATTAATAGTAAAACCTTTTTGCCCGAGTTTCCAAACTACCTTATCATCTCTCTCTGTTAACTCAACAGAGTTGAGTTGATCAGATCCATCATGTTATCCCATTGTGAACACAAGACATGCACCCCTAGCAGATGGGAGCATTCCAATGCTTCGCGTAATCATTGATGTTTCGTCCCATAATATGTCACCAAAAATATTGTTTGTCACAATTGTGTCAAACTGTGATGATGCAGGGAATTCAGTAGGTCAGCACATCCCCATACTGCTTAACTCAGGATGAAATAAGTTGCATACAAAGAAACAAACCTGTTTAGGATTCCGAAGAAGCTGCATTGCGGCATTATCAACGTGTGTGAGAGCTCGACGCCAGGGAATTCAGAAGCTATTGCCGTTACCCGTTTCCTCCAAAGCATAGATGCCTAAAATAATATTAGAGCAAAAGGTTGTAGTATGTGTGCAAAATTAAAATATTCAGAATGCATAAGTTTACAATTTCAAGGGGATTTTTAGTGTCAGAAAATTATGGGTTATCATTGCTGTATCAACTAGATGTCCAAGATAGAAGTCTCAAATATAACTCCATGTCTCGGTTCAAGCTTTAATACAAGTTCCGAATGATATATGGCATAAATCAATTACCTCGAGCACATTCGCCTTGTCCACGGAGCAAAGTTTCCCTTCTCTCTTCCGAGCAACCTCAAATGCAACGCGTTCAATACATTAGTAGAAAACCTTTAGTCCCGGTTTTGCAACCGGAACTACTAAATTGGAACTAAAGTCTCTCTCTTTAGTCCCGGTTGCGTTATGAATCGGGACTAAAGGCCTCTCTACTGCTGGTGCGTGCCGGGGCGGAGGACCTTTAGTCCCGGTTTGTAACACCAACCAGGACTAAAGGCTCACGTATATGTTTTTCTCATTTTTTTTCTTCTATTTTTAGAATTTCTAGTATTTGGGTTATTTGATCAGTTTAATGTCTAAGTACACTTAGTATCTAACTACTCTAGCACTACTTCCCGATCGGTTACCCATCTTCACACTGCTCTAGCACTAGCACGCTTAACGTCTACTTCGCGCATACCTTATTGATATTAGTATCATATCAATCATATTAACCTCTCCTTCACGATGTCATACTTCTTTATTGTTAGAATTTTAAATAATAATATTAAATAAATAAATAATGATAAATTTTTATTTTTTTAATTTTTTTTGCAATACCTAAAATCTGAAAATTTTCATATTCCCCTTTGGCAGTTTGAGAATCTAAAAATTGGCTAATCGATCGTAGGTGGTTGAAATCGGATGTAACTTTTCGCGTAGATAGATTTTCATATATTAAACTTTTTTTTTCAAGTTTGTATGCAAAAGTTATTGCCATCTTAGCGAAAAATATAGTTTTTTTGCAAAAATAAGTCAAAATTGATGTTTGTTATTTTTCGTAGTAACTAGATCGCCTAAGCTACCTACATCTAAAAGGATTTTTAATTTTTAATTTTCTATTTTCTTTTGTATTTTAAAAGCTAAAAAAAGCGATTCGGAGGGTGGAGGCAAAAAAACCCCAGAATACCTTTAGTCCTGTTTGGTGTTACAAACCGGGACTAAGAGCATCTCCACCCGGCTCCCCAGCACCCCCTCCATAGGCCGAATTTTATCGCCGGATGGACGAAAATCCCCCAGTCGTGCCCCCAGGAGCCCAATTTACGCCCGATTGGGCCATTTTTTCATCCGGCCATCGCATGTCGAACCCAACACCCCGGGGAGCGCCTGGGAGTGCCGGATAAAGTGAAAAAGCGCGCGGGCCAGGTCTGTCGGCATCACACACACAAAGATTCCCCCCATTCCACTCGCGCTGCCCAAACCACCTCGTCGCCGCCACCTCGCCGCCGGCTCCACCCCCATCCTCTACCGCCGTGCATACGCCGGCAGAAAGGCCGCACCCACTCCCTAGCTACTGCTGAGCTCGCCACCATTCATCACCGCACCGGCGTCCCTTTGCTAATCCGCGTGCCGATCCCTGTGCTAACCTTTGCGGCACCACGCTCGCGAGATGTTCGACGTTTTGCTTGCTCGGCCATGGACTCCGACGACAAGGAGGAGCAAATGTTAGTTTCTCTGTTGGAGGAGGAGAACGCCGCTGCCGCTGAAGATGAAGAGCACATGATGATCCTGACGTCTCTGGCCGCCCTGTACGCCGAGCGGAACTCAAAGCGCGATGTGGCGGCTTTGCGTCGGGTCGCCGGAAGGCCAAGGTGAGGTAGCGCCTGGACGGGTACATCATGCTGTACGCGGATTACTTCGCCGACGAACAGCTGCACCCTGAGGCAGTATTCCGGCGCCGGTTCAGGATGAGCTGCGATCTCTTTCTGAAGATTGTGTACGTCGTTCAGGACTTGGACCCCTACTTCCAATGCAAACAGGATTGCAACGACATGATTGGGTTTTCCTCGCTACAGAAGTGCACGGTCGCTATGAGTTGCTTGCATATGGAGCTCCCGGTGACAGTGCCGATGACTATCTGCGCATGGCCGAGAGCACCGCCATTGATTTCTTATACAAGTTTTGCAGGGCAGTCATAGCAGTGATCGGGGAAGTATAATTGAGATCACCCACTGCTCAAAATACTGAGCAGATACTTGCAACCAATGCAGCAAGAGGATTTCCTGGGATGCTTGGAAGCATCGAATGCATGCATTGGAAGTGAAAGAATTATCCAATGGCTTGGCAGGGCATGTACAAGGGCCACAAAGGAGGATGTAGTGTGGTAGTTGAGGCAGTGGCTACATATGATACCTGGATTTGGCACTCCTTCTTTGGAATGGCAGGCTCAAACAACGACATCAACGTCTTGCAGTGCTCGCCTGTCTTTGCCAAGCTTATTGAGGGCCATGTTCCCCCGGTGAACTATAAGGTCAATGGGCACCAGAGGCAGCCTCCACAATCCCTTTAGTCCCGGTTGCTTTCTCCAACTGGAACTAAAACTTTTCGGCGTTCGAGTCGCTTGAACCGGGACTAATGCTCACATTAGTCCCTGTTTGTAATACGAACAGGACTAATGCTCTGGGTTGCTCCAAACGAAAGCCCTGTTTTCTACTAGTGATACGATCGTTCTGGGGATAGACCACATTAACACCAGACATCGGAGTTGTTAGCGATAATGCACTACTCAGTCAAAATGGTATCGAACAAACTAGTTTTTAATTTGGTTACAAATATTCCAACAGAAAACACATCCTAACGCCAGAGAGCAAAGAAAAAGGCGAAACAAAGAGTTCAGCAGATTTACTCAAGCTTAGAGCATCTCCAGTCACGTCCCCAAAAGCGTCCCCAAAGGTTTTTGGGACGCGTCGGACATATTTTCGGCCTCAGTCGCGCGCCCTAAAGCCTCCTTTCGCCCGGTGTGGCTTAATACGGTGTCCGGCACCTCGAGGCCGTCCCCGCTCCATAGGGGACGCTCTGGGTGCGCTGGACAGAGCGAGAAGCGAGGCGGGGAGTGGCGGGCCTGATGCGTCATTGACCCATTGAAATTTAACAGGTCTCCCGCCACATCGCGCCCTCCCGCCACTTCCCGCCGCCAGCCGCACATATCTCTACCCTGCCAAAAGATTTCACCCACTCCCGCCAATTCATTTCTCCCTCCCGCCGCTGCTACTCTCTCCCTCCCGTCGCTGATTTCATTTCTCCCTCCCACCGCCTCTACCCTCTCCTAGCCATGGCGCCGATAGGCCCCAAAAAAGTGGCCAAGAAATCGGCCACCAAGCCACCGGGCAAGGAGGCAGTGACGGAGGGGCAGAAGGCGCCCTCCGCGAAGCCGCGGATGGCGCCGGCATCAAGGACGAAGCCAGACGGCTGGACCGATGAAAGGTGGCAGCAAGACTGCCTACGGCGCAAGTTGTCGACGGCGGAGCGGAGGGGCTGGCGGGTGGTGGAGCAGGAGAAGAAAACCGCAGCGTCGCTTGCGCAGCAGAAGGCCGCGCTAGCCGCGTGTCTCGCTGCGACCACCGCGAGCCCATGGAGTACATCGACCAACGCGTACATTCCGAGAGTGACGTCCCCGTCGACACCCGATTTCTTCGGCGAGGCCGCATCGGCGACGCCCGGGTGCCTGGCACCGAACTTGTCGCCGCGGTACGAGGATGCGCTGCCGCATGGAGGCTTCAACCCGAACGCCTTGTTCTCCCCGACGTACGACACGCGGCAGCGCCAGCAAGGCCACAGTGCGGACGACGTTGCCTTCACTGGACACGGGGGGCCGCTCGAATTCGAGGGTGCCGGTGCTTCGTTCGCGGAGGAGGAGGCAGCGCGCGGGGAGGATGACGGGGAGGAGGACGACGAGGATGACGAAGAGGACGGCGACGAAGAAGACGAGGAGGAGGATTCCGTAGAGGATGCAGATGATCTCGTGGAGGTTGACGCGGCCGGCGTGAGGAAGAAGAAGAAGGCGGCCTCGGACTCACGAGGCCCCAAGTGGAAGGTTCTGGAAGATCTGTGCCTCTGCGAGTCGTGGTCGAGCATGGCCTGATCTGTGTGGGAGACCAACCGAATGAACTTGTCTGTTCCTTCTCCGTCCGGTGAGAGCACTGACTTCGACCGACGAGTGTGGCAGCCGCGTAGGCAACGGGGTCTGCATTCATGGCTGTGCAGATGCGCCGCCCTACCGTTTCCTTTAGGTGGTGGCCTGGTGGGTGCCTGCCCGCTCATCTCCTCTTTTAATTCGTGCGAGCCTACTTATTCTTTCTTCCATTGCTAATTTTCATCTCCTCCTTCTCTAACGGATCCGTGGCCAACACCTTTCCGCGAGGCCGTGATTCCTCTCTCTTTTGTTTTCCATTCCCTCTGGATTTTTCACCACCACGAAGCTCAACTCATGTGCGTGCTGAAGGTGTGACCGCCGTGATACCGGTTGAACCGGAATGCCCTCGGCCGAGGAGAACAAGGACGCGACTGTTGGCCGTCCAGCCCCGGCAGAATTGGCTATGCCTGCGAGCAGGGCAGCATCTTTGCCTCCGGTGGCGGTATCGAGGAGCCTGACGCCTAACACCATGCTTGTGGTGCCAAGTAATGTAGGTTGTCATTAATTTGTTTGTACAATATACTCTCTGTTTAGTTTCGACACATTTTTCCTACCAGTCGTATTTCAGAATCAAAAGCGTACCAATCGAGTTACATACACTTCATGCTTTCCATATCTGGTAACCTTTTGGTATCTACTAGGTGGCATTGCAATTGGACTTTGCACCGCAGCTACTACTGCTGGTGGTGTAGGCGTTCCTTGATGTTTCAGAATGATGCTTCAGTTCCATGGACGAGGAGGAAAAACATTTATATAATTTGAGACATTCCTGCAAGTGCAATTTCACTATCTTGTTCAACTTCCAGATATGGAGATCTGCGCATGATTTTTTCCCGTCCACTGTTGATCATATCCGGTTATATAGAGAACTGAAAAACAAGAGGTTAGGTGGCTTTCCTTGTCCAATATTTTCTCAGCTCTTTCGTACTTTGTTCTACCGATGCTTCAATAATCGAACGTTACTAACCTAGGCAATTCACTTAAATACCCATGGTGCAGGTTGCGAACTTGCGATAGATTATGGTATGAGCCAAGTCGTGCTAGCGAGTGGAAAAGGTAGAGCTGGTTAGACTGAAAGCAGCATATGCTTATCTAATTTGTTGTTGTTATATGTAGGTGGGCAAAGGTGAATATGCGGGTTGTCAATGCAAGGAAAGGCTCGTCTTGGACGCAGGTCTCATTAGTGCTTTATGTCATCTCTTCGTTTCTTCTATTTCTCTTGAACAATATTGAAATGTTGGATAGGTGGATTATGAGCTCTCTTTTGTAAATATTTCTAAACCAATCACTTTGTTCTTCAGGAGTGACATAAAGTTAATCACTTTGTATATTACTAGATCGACATCTTAGCATCAAAATTTCGTTGTGGATCCAACCATCTGTCGAAATCAAGTCAATTGCAAGAGATGGTGGAGGGATTTGAATTTTTTTTATATATGGATTACACGGATATATATTTTAGGACACAGATCGATCAATGATTATCAGCGTAGTTAAGTGTTGTCTTCAGTATATTTTAAATTTGATGCTTCACGATACACTATATCTGCACAAAATTCCTATTTTATTGGGTAAATGGATGGGCGCGGCAACGCGCGCCACTATGGTCTAGTTTAATTTATAGTTCAACCGCTTCTCAGACATGAGAAGAAGAGCCTTGATCTACCGAAGAGTGCCTCTATATCTAGTCTAGTCCAGGAATTACAGTAGTAGACCTGCAGTACCATCTACCGATATCTATCCCAAGAACTACAATTGCGGCAGCCAGCAGTCTCACACCCACTTTGATCTATCCAAAAATTAACACTTGCATTTCTCTTTCCATCGAAGCTCACACCCACTTACACTGCATTTCAAGCAGCGTCGTCAGGACAATGGCTCTTCTCCTTGTAGGAGGGACATCTAGGGCTGGTCCATAGATTTTGGGGGCCCTAGGGCGAAACGACACCAAGGACCCCTTTTCATAGTGGCTAAGCTTTTCTAGGGTAGGGGGCAATGGCCCCCCTACTCTGAAAAATTCCTTAAAGATATTCATTTATGTTAAGATACACTATATCTGCACAAAATTCCTATTTTATTGGGTAAATGGATGGGCGCGGCAACGCGCACCACTATGGTCTAGTTTAATTTATAGTTCAACCGCTTCTCAGACATGAGAAGAAGAGCCTTGATCTACCGAAGAGTGCCTCTATATCTAGTCTAGTCCAGGAATTACAGTAGTAGACCTGCAGTACCATCTACCGATCCTTATCTATCCCAAGAACTACAACTGCGGCAGCCAGCAGTCTCACACCCACTTTGATCTATCCAAAAATTAACACTTGCATTTCTCTTTCCATCGAAGCTCACACCCACTTACACTGCATTTCAAGCAGCGTCGTCAGGACAATGGCTCTTCTCCTCGTAGGAGGGACATCTATGGCTGGTCCATAGATTTCGGGGGCCCTAGGGCGAAACGACATCAAGGACCCCTTTTCATAGTGGCTAAGCTTTTCTAGGGTAGGGGGCAATGGCCCCCCTACTCTGAAAAATTCCTTAAAGATATTCATTTATGTTAAGTTTATATATCTTACTTAAAGTTTAAGCATGATTAGTTTTCTAGGCCCCTTAACAATGTCACTCAAGGTTCACCACTTTGTCACACACAAAAAAAACTAAGAAAAAAATTATTCAACAAGATAAATACTAGGGTAATGCAATAACAAACTAAATAATATTTACATTTGAAAGATCCATGGTCTTAAGAATATTGCTAAATATGTTTGAAACTATTTATTTCTATTGATCGCATGAACTATATACCATGATTATTATTTCTACCAATAGCTACTTGTGTACATGTGTACTGTTTGCGAGAAATAGAAATAATCAGAGAAAAAATTATGAGGGTCCGTGTTGTTCTGCACATTAGAGAAGGAGTCGGAGTATAGGCACGTTAAGCTACAACTTCAACCTTCTATATTTTCTAGAATTATTCCAAACTCTACTGCCTAAAGAGTATAAATATAAGTGTAGTAAGTGTACAAACAAATCTTGGACTAGGACCCTAACTGCTGAGGGCCCGGGGCGAGCGCCCCTCTGCCCCGCCCTATGGGCTGGCCCTGGGGACATCTCTACGTTTGGCGTACTTCCTTCAGAGGGGTTTTTTCGCCTAGCATCTTCTCCGACTCCTGGATCTGACCAGGTAACTTTCATTCCCTCCTCTTCCTCCCGAGATTCCCTCCCGCCTCCTCCCTCTCGCCGCCGCCGCCGACGTGCAGATCCAGGCATCACTTCATCAGTTTTATAGGTTTGTGACTTTTTTTTTCTGTTCTCCCACAGATTGCTGCTGTTTTCCGCAAGTCCTTGCGACTGACTAATGATAGTCGTAAGAAGTTTGCTTCTGGGAGGATAACAAATTTGATTTCAACCGATGCAGAGTCTCTTCAGGTATGTCAATAAGACTCAGCCATTATTATGTTGTTAGGGATGAGGGGAAAATGGTGTGTGTCCATACCATACATGCTGGTCATTTATATCATTTTGCACGCTTCTAATTTATATCTTCACATCTTCAGCAAGTATGCCAGCAACTTCATGGTCTCTGGTCTGCTCCTTCCCGTACTGTTATTGCCATGGTTCTTCTATATGCACAAGTAGGTCCTGCAACATTAGTTGGTGCTCTCATGCTGGCCCTTTTGTTTCCAATCCAGGTATTTTTGTCTTTAGGGTTATGTAATTATGAAAACTGTTGCATCTTGAAGTGTGTCTATGCCCTATTTTTTCCAAGCATTACTACATAGTTTTTGACCAATTTTGTAGAAAAACTATAAATATGGTCAAACTTCACACTGTTGTTGATAGTTTTTTCTATAAACTTGGTCAAACTTTACACTGTTTGACTTTTAAGAAAAAAAAAGCACGCCTTATTTTACGGAACAGAGGTAGTAATATGTTAGTGATGATGGAATTGGGTGCTACATATGCTAGAGAAAGATGATTTTTAAATAAAATGTAGACTAGATAGTTTGCAGTTGCAGAAGTGTTGCACATTCTATTCATAAGGATGATATATCTCTTTGTTAGTCATCATTTTTCCTATGGGAGTTACTTTACATTAGTGTAGTTAATTTACATCAAAATTGAATTGAGAGTTTTTACATCACTATTCTTTGTTAGTCATCATTTTTCTTACTTTTTCTTGCTTGTTGCAGCTGAATAGCTTTATCCTCAACAGTATCCTGTCGTTGTCACTGTGGTTTCATTTGGTGTGTACTCTCTGTTGGGGGGTGACTTGACAGCAGCAAAGGCATTTACCTCTCTTTCACTATTTGCTGTGTTAAGGTTCCCACTTTTTATGCTGCCAAATCTGATAACTCAGGTGAGCAAAATGATGTAAATCTTGTTTTCGTGAAGTTATTTCACAAGAATACTAATAGGTTAAGAAGGATCTATTAGATTACTAGATATTTTTCTGTGCCAAGGAAGTTAGCTATTGGTAGCGTTTTAATTGTGAACAAATGATGGCTTGGCATGGTTTGCTGTTTTTTCTTCGGCAATTCTTTCATATGGTTGCCTTACTACTTATTTTTCATTTAAATTCAACAGGTTGTGAACTGTAAGGTGTCACTGAAACGACTGGAAGATCTCCTCTTGGCTGACGAGAGATTACTTCTGCCAAATCCACCTATTGATCCTGAGGTTCCAGCTATTTCTATCAAGAATGGAAATTTTTCGTGGGAATTGCAGGTACATTTGTTCCAAATGTGGTTATTTACGTGTCAATGAAGTTTATACTTATGACTATTACACCTGCAACTTTAAACTGAATACTAATTTTCTGATCCTGTTGTTCAGATGTACTATTTAAAAGCAAACATTTACACAGCCTCATAGAGTAACAGTCTATGCTTCATTAATGGGAATGACGACTGCAAAAAAAGAATGCCTCATAGAGTAGTTCACATATGCTGTTTTGTTCATAATGAATTGGTTGTTATTTTGAGGAAGCTACACTCAGTCAATTCAGATATTAAGATATTTCCATTATCCTCTTATTTTATGACATTGCTTGAAAACTATTTTTAAATTGGCAGGCTGAGAGACCAACATTATCAAATGTCAATCTGGATGTACCTTATGGCAGTTTAGTTTCAATAGTAGGAAGTACTGGGGAGGGAAAATCTTCTCTTATTTCTGCAATGCTTGGGAAGATAGCACCAGTATCAGGATCAGATGCTTCCGTGGTCATTCGTGGAACATACATTGAGTTACCTTCTGAGGCTCATCCTGTCATTGAGGATAACAGGCCACCTCCTGGTTGGCCATCGTCTGGTATCATCAAGTTCGAAGATGTTGTGCTTCGGTACCGACCAGAACTTCCTCCTGTTCTTCATGGAATATCATTCATTATTAATGGAAGTGAGAAGGTAGGAATCGTTGGCAGAACAGGTGCTGGTAAATCTAGCATGCTTAATGCGTTGTTTCGTATTGTGGAACTGGAACGAGGGAGAATATTGGTTGATGGTTTTGACACTCCTAAGTTTGGAATTTGGGACCTGCGGCAAGTTTTAGGAATAATACCACAGGCACCAGTTCTGTTTTCAGGTTTGTTACTGAAAGTGCATGAGTTCTTCATATTTATTTTATGTAAATAAAGATATCCAAATATGTGTTTGTAGTTTATTTTTAGGACTTATATTATGTATTGTAATGATTCTTTTATGAATGTCTATCCAGGTTCTATTCGATTTAATCTGGATCCGTTTGGTGAGCATAACAATGCGGATCTATGGGAGGCTCTTGAAAGGGCTCATCTAAAGGATGTCATAAGGAGGAATGCACTAGGACTAGATGCTGAGGTATGCTGCGTGTTTGCCTTAATTTATCTCATACAGTTAATATATTCTTGGATATGCTGTTCTTTTGACAAATGATAAATGCTTGCACAAATTTACCTGTTTCTGGTGCCAGCAGTGGAAAATGGAACTCATAAGCGTCTGGCAATTTATATAGTCCTAGAAATTTGTAAAGAGGTTCCTAAACAATAGACTACTTCTGTTCTCAGCAGTCAGCATCAAGAATAGAATGCTGAATGAACATTTAAACCAGAGACTTTGGGTCCCTTTTACCTCTTACAGTAGCTCGCTTGTTCTTTTAAGAATAATCAATACACAAAATTTTCATTGGGGATCACTTTATTGACAGGTTTCCGAGGCTGGTGAAAATTTTAGTGTTGGACAGCGACAGCTGCTGAGTTTAGCTCGTGCATTGCTACGAAGGGCAAATATACTTGTTCTGGATGAGGCAACAGCGGCAGTTGATGTTCGAACTGCATGAACTACCTACTGTCTTACTCTTGTGCTAATAAAATTTTCCATGTCCACATATTTATACAACAAATATTCAAAGTGGACATCTGTAGGTAGACATGCCGCATTACACTATAGTCTTTCTACATGATGTTTGTTATGTACTTATGGAAGTGTGAAATGCATGGAGTCAGTGTGAACTTGCCTGCCTAGCTTCTGCTTACAGTAATCTTGGGTTTCAGTTCTGGTAACAACATGCTGACATTGTTGTTATGAGATGTTTTTGATAAATGACGTTGCGTAATGTGAACTGTATGCATTCTGATAAAGGTATAATATGGTTTTCTCCAGGTTGGTGAGTGTGTTGCTGTCTGGTGGAGGCCAAACTTTGAGACAGTGATGTATCCTTACTGCCCTCCACATATAACCAAGCCCAAGGTATATTCTTGCTTTTGAGAGGTTTTCTGTTAACCATCTAATATTGGGATTTAGGGTTAGATAACGAAAATGAGCAATGTGATGACAGGAGTGCAAGAAGCTTTTCATTGTTCACCTGACTGAAAGGGAGTATTTCGCTGTTCCAAGGAACTTGAAGCTACTTGCTGTTCCACTGTTTGAGCTTTATGACAATGTTCAGGTAAGTGGCAGTACCCCCACTCTGAAATTTAGCTTTCCATGTTGTTTAGGACATTGTACTCATGACCTGAGTGTGTTTGAGGTATATGCCTAATAGCCGCCAAGCAATGTAGTTTTTTTTCTACACAAGGATGTGGCCCCATAATTTTTGTTTTGTTATAAAAGAATGTTTTAATAGTATTGAGTTGGTTTCTGCGGGAAAGTATCTTTCTCTCTGTTCAAGCTATGGAACCTCTTCAATCTATGTTCCCTTTGGTCCCATCAGTAGTGGTTTAGTTTTTACCATATATATCTTTAACCAGGCCATAGAGATATGATAGTTGTAACCTGCGCTGTTTTTTATCAAATTCAGACAGAATCCTTTCATGTAAACCCTGTTATCAACCAGGTACAATGTTTGCTTATTGTACTCATGACCTGAGTGTGTTTGAGCCTCAAACTTTGAGGTATATGCCTAATAGATGCCCAGCGTTGTAGTTTTTTTCAACACAAGGATGTGGCCCATAAACAATATTTGTTTTGCTTCACATAAAAGAATGATCTAATAGTATTGAGTTGATTTCTGCGGGAAAATATCTTTTTCTCTCTTCAAGCCTTGCTCTGTTATCAACCGGCATACAATGTTTGCTTATTCTCACATGGATATATATCCCTCTGCATCTTTAATTCTACTATTGCATCATGTTTCAATGTAGTTGTTTTTATATAGTTATTGTAAATGTGCTGATGGAAGCCTGAAATTTGCTTTCTTTGTGGATGCAGCGGTATGGACCTGTCATTTCCACCATTCCGCAGCAGCTGTCTAGGTTCCAGTTCAACATGGTGAGCTCGTAAGGGCGATGCTGGCTTAGTGTGCACAAGGCCGGCCTCTCTCGGACGACCCGTTCAGATAGATCTTCGAAATCAAACTGGCTTATCAACTTAGCACGACTCTCGTTTATTCAGTGACCAAAACTTCATGAATTATGCACCACCGTTAGTCTACAATCTAGGCATGCACTCTGACTGGCTTTTATTTGGCGATTTCTGATATTACAGAAGCTTGGTACGTGATGTATTCTTACTTAGATAATCTTCTTGTTATTCTGCTGCGCTAATTTGTTTGTCTATATGTACCGATGTATGTTTGTACTATTTGCATGATCTGCAGTTTTTAACAACTATGTAGGCTCCTTCTGTTTCTGAAGGCAAAGAAACTAGGGTGTTCAGCCAAAACAGTTATGAGCTATTTAAAATTGCTACCTTTGAACATGTGTAAGCTTAGTCATGTGTGAATGGTTGATTGTTAACTTTATAACGCTCGATATACTGGCACATTTGAGTTGGAAGATGTAAACTACCATGGTTACAGAATATAAGATGTTTTGGTAGGCTCAAAACATCTCATAATTTGAAACAGAGGTAATTGTTAGGATTGATCTCCACCGCACCAGAGCCCAACGGCTCTGGCACGACCTTCGTCCGCCCCTGATCGGGGGCGCTTGTTGGTGCCCCCCTGTCGCCTGCACTATATAGAGTGGTGGGGGCCAGTGGCACACGGTACGAGGTTGCCCTGAGCTGCCACTCGCCCCACCAGACGACCCACCGATTAGGGTTAGTGCAGTGCCGATGGGAAGCTCCACCGCCACACCACTACCTCACCGATCCGCCGCCGTCACAATGTCGACGTCGACGGGTTCGTCATTCTCCAAGTGACAAGGTAAACGCTCACAGACCCGCAGTACTCTTTTCTACCCGGCTAAGATCTACACCTAGATGATCCTAGCAATATAACATTGGTATCAGAGCCGTTGCTAGTGTAGTAGATCTCCTGTTTTCGGGTAGAAATGTTCATAGAAACCCTAGATCGATGTCAAAATCCCCACAGTAAAGAGAGCAGAAAGAAATCCTCACCGGGCAGAGCCTCGGGCTCGCCGGCAAAGAAAAGAAAGCCCACCCCACTGGCCGCTGCTGGTCACGGTCGCCGGCGGCTGCTACTGCTCGCGGTCACCGGCTGCTGCTGCCAGCAAAGGGCGCCGCCACATGAGCCGCTTGCCGGTGGTGCGCCCACCCACGGATGGACGCACGCGCCGGCAAGAGGGCCATGGGGGGCGCCGCTCCTTCATGTCTCCGCCATGGCCATCGTTCTATGGTGGTGGGAGGAAAAAGAAAAAGGGAGGGGCTAGTCCCCGGCCACCGGCTGCGCGCGCGAGCTCTAGGAGCCGCCGGGCGGCGCCGTCGCAGCCGTCGCCGGCTAGCTGCTGGGCGGCGCGCGGACGAGCGCCTGCTGCTGCGTGTCGACGGGAAGGAATAGCAAGGGGGAGGTGGGGGTAGCCGCGCAAGAGGAGAGCCCGTTGTGGGCTCGCCGTCGCCGGCTTGGCGCCGGCCACAGGGCCTCACCCCGCCGCCGCAAGAGAGACAACCAGAGAGGAGGTCGGGGAAAAAACGAAGCTAGGGTTAGGGTTTGGCCGGTTGGCCCTCTTTTTATACCTAGCGAAATAGATGGCCGACCGTCGGATCTCATCCGACGGCCAGGAGGGTCGGGCGCTGGCCGGCGGCGTAGTCTCCGCGGCTGGGCCGCGTGGAGGCAGCGTGGGCTGCCACGTTCGGGCCGCGTCCGGGCCGCGTAATGGCCGCGGCAGCACGCCGCGTGCGGGCCGCGTTGGCAGGCCGCCACGACGGTGCCGCGGTTTCGGCAGCGTGGGCGCCGCGTGGCTGCGTGCCGCTCGGTGTGTGCGGGCCGCGTGGACCACGGGCCCACGCCAGCACAGTAACAGTTTTTCCAGAGGCATTTTTGACAGTTCTGGGCTGTTTTTTGGCCAAATTTTTGTCTAGTTTTTTCCTAACAAATTGAACCAACGAGATATTTGTTTTAGGAAATGAAAAGTAACAGTAATGCCTCGGAAAAGTTTAAAAGTTAATAGTTTAAAGTCAAAGTTTCCGCTGCAATAGTAAAAGAAGCATTTTATGTCAAGTTTTTTCCTGAGCAAATTGAACCAACGAGATATTTGTTCTAGGAAATTAAAAGTAACAGAGATGCTTCTGAAAGTTTTAAAGTTTAATGAATTCAAAGTTTCCGCTGCAAATAGTTAAAGTTGCATTTAAAAAATGCAAAAGTGATAATCAAATTTTTAAAGAAATGATTAAAGTGATTATTGTGACAATTATGGTCATGTTATTTTTGGACCAACGTTATTAATGATATGACCATGTTTTGTTGCAATGACATGTGCATTTATCTCTATTTCTGCCCAACGGTGATATAGTTTTATTTGCATAAACAGTTGTATGTTCTAATTTTGACCAACGTTGGATTATTGTATGCAATTGTTGTTATGATCTCATTTCATTGTGGTTTAAAGGAGGGTACTACTTGATAAGTTGCATCAAGGATGTTCCAACCCTCAAAGGTGACAACTACACTGAATGAAGAAAGAAGGTCGATTTGTGCTGAGGTGGACTGGGTTCCCCACAGCCGGTCAGACCAAAAGATCCAATCAGAAATGACAAGAATAATGATGCTGCATGGCAGAATAAAAGGTGGCTAAGTGCCATTTATAAAGAATACAATTGAGATCGCTATTGTGGGCTCAATTGCAGAGTGTGCTTCCGTAGGGAAGTATCTTGAAAGAATAAAGAGCCAGTTCACTGGTTCTTCAAAGATATGTGCGACCCAGCTGCTGTAGCAACTGGTGACAGAAAAGTACACATGGACAGGAAGGACATGGCAAGTGTGCCATATGGTGTAATAATGCTTATGTGGGTGTTGTCTGTGTGTAATGTGAGTGAAAAGTGTTGTCCGTGTTGGACAAAGAACAAAAGAAAAGAAAAGAAAAGAAAAGAACTGATGAATCGTCGAAATATGGCATTGTGGCTTAGGCCATATTTCGAGGGGGAGAATAGAAAGACTTGTTAAAAATGGTATTCTTCCTCCATTAGAATTCTCAGACATAGAACAGCGCATCGATTGCATTAAAGAATTTTTTTAAAGCAAATTAAAAAGGGTGCAAATCGATGCACGACAACACTAGAAATAATTCACACCGAGATATGTGGATCATTTCTTGTGAAAAGTGTGGATGGCTATGATTCGTTCATAACATTCACGAATGATTACTCCCGATATGGTTATATTTATCCAATAAAAGAAAGAACAGAAGCGTTGGATAAATTTAAAATATTCAAAGCTGAAGTTGAAAATCAGCATGATAAAAGAATAAAGATAGTCGGGTCTGATCGTGGAGGGGAGTACTACGGTCGACATACTCCTTATGGCCAAGTCCCTGGACCTTTTGCAAGGTTTCTACAGGAGACTGGAATAGTCGCCCAGTAATTGATGCCGGGCGAACCTCAGCAGAATGGGGTAGCTGAAAGGCGCAACCGTACCCTTATGGATATGGTGCGCAGTATGATGAGCTATTTCACCCTACCATTGGGATTGTGGATTGAGGCGTTAAAAACCGCTATTCACATTCTAAACAGAGTACCAAGCAAATCGGTGCCCAAAACACCGTATGAGCTATGGACAGGGAGAGTGCCTTCTCTAAACCACCTGAAAGTATGGGGGAGCCCTGCTGAGGCCAAAGTATTTAATCCAAACATCGCGAAGTTAGATACCAAAAATAGTCAGCTGCCATTTTATTGGCTATCCTGAAAATTCAAAAGGTTATCGTTTCTACTGTCCAGAGAAATACACAAAGTTTGTGGAAACGAGACATGGTGTCTTCTTAGAGGACGAAATGATGAGGGGGAGCATGGTAGCTCGGAAAATTGATCTTGAGGAGAAGAGGGTGCATGCACCTAATCCGATGACTCGGGAGCCATTTTTTGCGCTACCATGTGCACCTGTACCGACCATCCCTGCGATTGTGGTGCAAGTGCCTGTTGTAACTCCACCCATGACAACGATGAGTGAAAATTCGGAACCTGTCCGTCAGGAGCCGAATGAACCATTTGTTGAGCATGAAAGGGAGCAACAATAGCCACCTCTAGTGGCAAAAGGATTTACACAAAGAGACGGGATAGATTACAATGAGACATTTTCTCCGGTCTCCTGTAAGGATTCATTCAGAATCATAATGGCACTAGTTGCACATTTTGATTTAGAGTTGCATCAAATGGATGTAAAGACGGCATTTCTAAACGAGGATTTAGAAGAAAATGTCTACATGAAACAACCCAAGGGTTTTATCATGGAAGGCAAGGAAGAAATGGGATGCCGCCTAAAGAAATCCATTTATGGATTAAAGCAAGCCTCCAGACAGTGGTATCTAAAGTTTAATGAAACAATTAAGAGATTTGGATTTAAAGAAAATATTGAGGACAATTGCGTTTATGCAAAGTTTAAAAGTGGGAAATATATTTTCCTAATCTTGTATGTGGATGATATTCTGCTTGCCAGCAGTGATGTTAGTCTACTGCAAGAGACAAAGAAGTTCTTGTCCTCAAATTTTGACATGAAAGATTTTGGTGAAGCGTCATATGTTTTGGGCATAGAAATTCACCGAGATAGAAACAATGGAGTATTAGGACTATCGCAAAAGGCTTATTTAGAAAAGATTCTAAGTAAGTATAATATGCATAAGTGCAGTGCCACACCTGCCCCTATAGTCAAGGGCGACAGTTTTGGAAAACATCAAAGTCCCCAAAATCAATACGAGCTCGATCAAATGAAAGTGGTTCCATATGCTTCGGCTATTGGAAGCCTACAGTATGCACAAGTGTGCACTCGCCCTGACTTAGCATTTATCACCGGAGTACTCGGTAGATATCAAGAAAATCCAGGTTTTGAACACTGGAAAATGGTAAAGAGGCATTGCGTTATGTGAAAGGCACAAAGAACTACATGCTAACATACAGAAGATCTGATTCCCTAGAAATAAGAGGGTATTCAGATGCAGATTTTGCGGGGATAAAGATGATAGAAAATCCACATCTGGATATGTATTCACCCTCGCAGGGGGAGCTATTTCGTGGAGAAGCTCCAAACAGACCATAGTCGCATCATCCACGATGTATGCTGAATTTATAGCATGTTATGAAGCCACGGGCAGGCATTATGGTTAAAGAAATTTATACCCGACTTGAAAGTGGTAGATTGTATTGACAAACCACTAAAGATGTACTGCGACAATGAGCCTGCAGTATTTTATGCTCACAACAACAAGTCGAGTACAGCTACGAAACCGATTGAAGTTAAGTATTATGTTGTGAAACACAAGGTCCAGGATCAAACAATAAGTCTCGAGCATATAAGGACAAAAGATATGCTTGCGGATCCGCTAACGAAAGGCTTACCACCCAGCGTGTTCAAGGAGCACGTAGCCGGCATGGGTTTAAGGGAAAGACTTACCTATCCTGGATCATAAGAGGCCCAAAAGTAAAAGAATTCGTTTCAGAACAGAGAAGTGCATTGTGGCTGTCTGATTCTATCGGCAATAGAGCTGTGACGATGAAACATGCCCTATGGACTGATCCAAAATGAAACGAATAAAGTGAAAGTATAAAGTTAAAAGAAAAGTTGAGATCAAGGGGGAGAATGTTAGGATTGATCTCCACCGCACCAGAGCCCAACGGCTCTGGCACGACCCCTTGACCTCGTCCGCGCCCTGATCGGGGGCGCCCAACCGTTCGCTGGTTGGTGGGCCCCTATCGCCTGCACTATATAGAGTGGTGGGGGCCAGTGGCACACGGTACGAGGTTGCCCTGAGCTGCCACTCGCCCCACCAGACGACCCACCGATTAGGGTTAGTGCAGTGCCGATGGGAAGCTCCGCCGCCACACCACTACCTCACCGATCCGCCGCCGTCACAATGTCGACGTCGACGGGTTCGTCATTCTCCAAGTGACAAGGTAAACGCTCACAGACCCGCAGTACTCTTTTCTACCCGGCTAAGATCTACACCTAGATGATCCTAGCAATATAACAGTAATATCATTTATGTCGCCTATCTCGAAGATATAATGGGCAATCACCGCTAGATTGAATGAAAACGAGGATGTTATCGACACTTTCCACAGTGGGCGGACGCTCTTTTCAACATCAGTATTCTTGTCAACATTTCTTTTGTATGACGGCTGTTGGTAATAAGATGAGATCGAAGGGCAGTAACACTGCAGATATGTACATCCATTGATTTCATCTCGTCCCCATCCTTGGATTTCTTTTTTATCATAAAAACTATCTACGGTATTTTAAGTAAATGTTGGAAGAAAAAGAGGTTTGAACTTGTAAAAAAACACCGTCTCCTATCTTGTTTTGGATCCAGCCCGTTCCACGTGAGATCGGTCAAGATCATATCCGACCCGGAGAGCAAGGCCCAGCCCAAGAAAACAGCTACACGCCTACACACCAGCACGAAGAGCAGAGCGATTGGGGAGCTCCTCGCGCGATTCCTATTCTCCGCCTATTGCGGGAGCGAGGCGCCTCTCCGCACAGGGCACCGGTATTGCTGGGCCGGCCCATTTACGGTAGTAGTCAGTCTGTTTGCTCCGGTCTTTTCCAGTTTCTCGGTTTTATGTGGGTCTTTTCTTCCTTTTCGGGTTTTGTTAGTTTTTTCGGATTTTCGGTTAGGTTTTTTGATCTTTTTTATACCTGTGTTTTTTTTCCGATTTGAACTTTTCGAGTTTGAACATTTTTTGAGTCTGAACATTTTTTTGATTTGAACTTTTTAAGATTTGAACATCTTTCATATTTCTGTTTTTTTCAAATTTGAACTTTCGAGTTTGAACACTTTTTAGATTTGAATATTTTTCATATTCTTTTTTTTTCAGATTTAAACTTTTCGAGTTTGAACATTTTTCAAATCTGAACATTTTTTTAGTCCGAACATTTTTCAAATTTGAACTTTTTTAGATTTGAACATTTTCCATATTTGAACATTTTTTATCTGAATATTTTTTCAAATTCGAACATTTATTGAGTCCGAACATATTTTGAAATATTTTTAGAATCAAATTTTCGGCCAGGGAGCGAAACTAAAAAATGTTCGAAACCAAAAATGTTCGAAATAAAAAATGTTCGAAACTAAAAATGTTCGAAACTAAAAATGTTCGAAATTTAAAAATGTTCAAACTAAAAAAATTGATTTTTTTTTTGAATTTAAAAAATGTCCAAACTTAAAAATTGTATTGTTTACATTTAAAATGTACAATTTTCGAACGACTTTTTAAATTTTAGATTTCGAAAATGTTTTTCAAAAGGAGAAAACAGAAAATAGTAAAACAAAAAAGCAGTACCTTTGTTGGGCCGCGTCGGTGCGGCCCATGGTCACATGCTTCATGCGGGAGGGACCATCGCTCCCGCTTAAAGCGTGAATTAGGCGCTCCCAGCTCCTCGCCACCGATCTGGTCGGTGGCTGTTCGGCACCGCACACCCTCCCACGATTCAGGTAATTTAGTGGGCCGCGGCCCATTACGTCAGGTGAGTTTCTTTTTTCCTTTTTCTTCTTTCTTTTCTGTTTTTTCTTTTCTGTTTATATTTCCGTTTTTTAAAACAGTTTTTAAATTTGAACATTTTTTCGATTTGAATATTTTTCAAAATTTGAAATTTGAATAAGTTTTTAACTCGAACAATTTTCAAAATTGAACTTTTTAAAATATGAACAAATTTTGAATGAACGCTTTTTCTATTTGAACAATTTTCATATTTGAACAATTTTTAAATTTTCAAATTTGTACGGTTTTCGAATTTGAACGATTTTCAGATTTGAACGGTTTTCAAATTTGAACATTTTTGAATTTAAATATTTTCTCAATTTGAACAATTTTTAAAAATAAAAATTTTCGAATCTAAAAAAATACAAACAAAACCGAAACCAGAAAAAGGAAAAAAGAAAAGAAAACAGAAAAAACCAGAAAAGAAAAAAGAAGAAAAAAAGAAAAAACGGCCAAATAGCCACAAATGGGCCTGGCCCATACCCGACCAGGGGGTGTGCGGTGGCCGGTAACCACCGACCTGGTCGGTGTATAGGTTTTGCCGAGCGATTGCTTGCGCCAGTCCTATTTATATATTCAACGCGTTTTGCGTCAGATCAAGATCATATCCGACGCTCTGTCCCGCCTGAAGAGGCGAACGATTTGGGCAGGCCCATTAGCGCTACGTGTGTTAAGTTTTCCTCGGTTTCCGGTATTTTCTGCTGTTTATTCTCAGTTTGCTACTAGTAGATTGTTTTGCTGATTCTGCTGGTTTTCGGGTTTTGCTGTTTTTCAAAATCTGTTCAGTTTTCATACTTTGTTCTGAATTAAAAAAATCAAATGTAAACAAATTTCAGATTTAAACAATTTTCAGATTTGAACAATTTTTAGATTTGAACAGTTTTTAGATTTGAACAGTTTTCAGATTTGAATATTTTAAATTTTTGAAATTTTTACAGTCGAACATTTTATAATTTAAAGACTTTTCAAAATTCTAACATTTTTAAAATTTGAACAATTTCCATGTTTGAACTTTTCAAAATCTGAACATTTTTTGAAATATTTTTTCAAATCTGATTTTTTTTAAATTTGAACAATTTCCATGTTTGAACTTTTCAAAATCTGAACATTTTAGAATTTAAAGACTTTTCAAAATTCTAATAGATTGAAACATTTTTTCGCTATTCGAATATTTTTGAAGAAAAAACCTGCAAAAAAAACGGAGCAGAAAAATATTAGCTATACCAGCCAGCGATCAATCTCGCATGTACGAGTGAACTAAGCTCGCAAGGCTAAATGGGACCAGCCGAGTATGAGGTCTTTTAGTCGGAGCCAAAGCTAGGGATCCTAAGAGCATCTCCAGTCGCGTTCCCCAAAACGTCCTCCAAAGAGATTTGGAGCGCGCCGGATCAAAAATGTGTTCCAGCCGCGTCCCCCAAAGCCCTTTTTTGTCCGGTGCGTCCCTATACGGTGTCCGGCGCCCCGAGCCCGTCCCCGTCTCACAGGGGACGCTCCGGGGACGCCGGACACAACGAAAAGCGAGGCGGGAGTGGCGGGGCCGACCCGTCAGTGACACAATTAATTTTAACCTAACCGTCGCCTACCTCGCGACGGGTTATTGGCGCGCAGCGTCAGCCCGCAGAGGGCGCAGCGACGCGTCTCGTCGCGCCTAGCTCGCGTGCCGCGCAAGAGCGCCACCATCCGCCCCCTCCGGCCTATAAACGGGCGCCTCTCATCGTCCCTCTCACACACAAACCCTAGCACCTCTCTCCCAAACCCTAGCCGCCACCATCTCTCAACAAGACTCGACGCTATGTCCGGTAGAGGCGGAGGCCGACCGCGCCGCGGCCGTGGTCGTGGTCGTGGCCGCGGCATAGCTGAACGCTCGCCGTCGCCTCCCACGCCGTCGTCTTCATCGTCGGAGATGGACGTGGAGGACGTCCTGTTCGAGTTCGTCCACGTCCTCAATGGCGACCCGCGCATCCGAGGCCGGACTCCTTCGCCGAGTACGTCGGCGGCGTACGCCCGCGCAAGATGCATCTGCGGGAGCATTCGTGCGGCTGCCGGTGGATCGTCGACGCGATCTACGACGCGCGCGACAAGATGTACCTCATCGGCCGGGAGAAGTTCGCGCGCCACCACAGCCTCGAAGCCGGCTTCATCCTCGTGTTCTCCTACTTCGGCAACAGGGACATGAGCGTCAAGGTCTTCGACGAGAGGCGCTGCCGCCGGGACTACCACGTCGACAGGGACTCCCACGACGATGATGTCTATGTTCCCCCTCCTTTCCTGTAGACAGTGTTGGGCCTCCAAGTGCAGAGGTTTGTAGAACAGCAGCAAGTTTTCCCTTAAGTGGATCACCCAAGGTTTATCGAACTCAGGGAGGAAGAGGTCAAAGATATCCCTCTCATGCAACCCTGCAACCACAAAGCAAGAAGTCTCTTGTGTCCCCAACACACCTAATAGGTGCACTAGTTCGGAAGAGATAGTGAAATACAGGTGGTATGAATATATATATGAACAGTAGCAATGGTGCCAGAAAATAGCTTGCTGGCGTGTAGTTGATGGTGGTAGTATTGCAGCAGTAGTAACACAAGAGAACAAGAAGCAGTAGTAACTCAGCAGTATTTGGGAACAAGGCCTAGGGATTACACTTTCACTAGTGGACACTCTCAACATTGATCACATAACAGAATAGATAAATACATACTCTACACTTTTGTTGGATGATGAACACATTGCGTAGGATTACACGAACCCTCAATGCCGGAGTTAACAAGCTCCACAATAATGCTCATGTTTAAGTAACCTTAAGTGTAAGATAGATCAAAAGACTAAACCAAGTACTAGCATAGCATGCACACTGTCACCTTCATGCATATGTAGGAGGAATAGATCACATCAATATTATCATAGCAATAGTTAACTTCGCAATCTACAAGAGATCATGATCATAGCATAAACCAAGTACTAACACGGTGCACACACTGTCACCTTTGCACACATGCAGGAGGAATAAAACTACTTTAATAACTTTGCTAGAGTAGCACATAGATAAATTGTGATACAAACACATTGCAATCATAAAGAGATATAAATAAGCACTTCACTACGCTCTTCAACAGTGAATAAGTACTTCGTGAAATATAGCCTAAGAGACCCACACGGTGCACACACTGTCACCTTTACACACGTGGGACAAGGAGTCTCCGGAGATCACATAAGTAAAACCCACTTGACTAGCATAATGACATCTAGATTACAAGCATCATCATATGAATCTCAATCATGTAAGGCAGCTCATGAGATTATTGTATTGAACTACATAGGAGAGAGATGAACCACATAGCTACCGGTACAGCCCCGAGCCTCGATGGAGAACTACTCCTCTTCATGGGAGCAGCAGCGGTGATGAAGATGGCGGAGGAGATGGCAGCGGTGTCGATGGAGAAGCCTTCCGGGCACTTCCCCGCTCCGGCAGGGTGCCGGAACAGACTCTGTCCCCCGATCTTGGCTTCGCGATGACGGCGGCTCTGGAACTTTTCTCGTATCGTGGCTTCCTCCGTAAGGGTTTTCGATGGGCTTTATATAGGCGAAGAGGCGGCGTCGGAAGGGGCGACCACACCATAGGGTGGCGCGGCCCAGCCCCGGCCGCGCCACCATGTCATCTGGGCCCACAGGGCCTCCGGCTCTCGGGTGTTCTGGATGCTTCCGGGCAAAATAGGAACCCGGGCGTTGATTTCGTCCAATTCCGAGAATATTTCGTTACTAGGATTTCTGAAACCAAAAAAACAGAACGGCACTTCGGCATCTTGTTAATAGGTTAGTTCCGTAAAATGCGTAAATACGACATATAATGTGCATAAAACATGTAGGTATCATCAATAAAGTGGCATGGAACATAAGAAATTATCGATACGTTGGAGACGTATCAGCAGCTTAGTTCTGCTCGTCCCGAGCAGTAAAACGATAACAAAGATAATTTCTTAAGTGACATGCCATCATAAACTTGATCATATATTTGTAAAGCATATGTAATGAATGAAGCGATCAAAACAATGGTAATGACATGAGTAAACAACTGAATCATAAAGCAAAGACTTTTCATGAATAGTACTTCAAGACAAGCATCAATAAGTCTTGCATAAGAGTTAACTCATAAAGCAATAAATTCAAAGTAAAGGCATTGAAGCAACACAATGGAAGATTAAGTTTCAGCGGTTGCTTTCAACTTGTAACATGTATATCTCATGGATAGTGTCAATGTAGAGTAATATAACAAGTGCAATATGCAAGTATGTAGGAATCAATGCACAGTTCACACAAGTGTTTGCTTCTTAAGGTGGAAAGAATAGGTAAACTGACTCAACAATAAAGTAAAAGAATGGTCCTTCAGAGAGGAAAGCATCGATTGCTATATTTGTGCTAGAGCTTTGATTTTAAAAACATATAGAGAGCATAAAAGTAAAGTTTTGAGAGGTGTTTGTTGTTGTCAACGAATGGTAGCGGGTACTCTGACCCTTGCCAAACCTTCAAAGAGCGGCTCCCATTTTATTTTATTTTAGGGTAGCACTCCTTCCAACCTTTCTTTCACAAACCATGGCTAACCGAATCCTCGGGTGTCTGCCAACAATCTCATACCATGAAGGAGTGCCTTTTTATTTTAGTTTTATTATGATGACACTCCTCCCCACCTTTGCTTTCTCAAGCCATGGCTAACCGAATCCTTCGGGTGCCGTCCAACAATCACATACCATGGAGGAGTGTCTATTTTTGTTAATTAATTTGGGACTGGGAATCCCATTGCCAGCTCTTTTTGCAAAATTATTGGATAAGCAGATGAAGCCACTAGTCCATTGGTGAAAGTTGCCCAACAAGATTGAAAGATAAACACCACATACTTCCTCATGAGCTATAAAACATTGACACAAATCAGAGGTGATAAATTTTGAATGGTTTAAAGGTAGCACTCAAGCAATTTACTTTGGAATGGCGGAGAAATACCATGTAGTAGGTAGGTATGGTGGACACAAATGGCATGAATATTGGCTCAAGTATTTGGATGCATGAGAAGTATTCCCTCTCGATACAAGGCTTAGGCTAGCAAGGTTATTTGAAGCAAACTCAAGTATAAAATGGTGCAGCAAGACTCACATATAAACATATTGTAAAAATTATAAGACTCTACACCGTCTTCCTTGTTGTTCAAACTTAATACTAGAAATTATCTAGACCTTAGAGAGACCAATTATGCAAACCAAATTTTAGCATGCTCTATGTATTTCTTCATTAATGGGTGCAAAGTATATGATGCAAGAGCTTAAACATGAGCACAACAATTGCCAAGTATCACATTATCCAAGACATTTTACCAATTACTACATGTAGCATTTTTCCAATTCCAACCATATAACAATATAACGAAGAGGAAACTTCGCCATGAATATTATGAGCTAAGAACACATGTGTTCATACGAACCAGCGGAGCGTGTCTCTCTCCCACACAAGGATGAACTTATTCAGAGAACAAAACAAAAATAAAAGCACACACAGACGCTCCAAGTAAAGTACATAAGATGTGACCGAATAAAAATATAGTTTCAAGAGAAAGAACCTGATACTTTGTCGATGAAGAAGGGGATGCCTTGGGCATCCCCAAGCTTAGATGCTTGAGCCTTCTTGAAATATGCAGGGGTGAACCACCGGGGCATCCCCAAGCTTAGACATTTCACTCTTCTCGATCACATTATATCACCCTCTTCTATTGACCCTTGAAAACTTCCTTCACACCAAACTTCAAGCAAACTCATTAGAGGGTTAGTGCACAATCAAAATTCACATGTTCAGAGGTGACACAAACATTCTTTTCACTTCTGGACATTGCATTAAGCTACTGGACATTAATGGATCAAAGAAATTCATCCAACATAGCAAAAGAGGCAATGCGAAATAAAAGGCAGAATCTGTCAAAAACAGAACAGTCCGTAAATACGAATTTAAAGTTGGCACCAGACTTGCTCAAATGGAAAAACTCAAAACTAATGAAAGTTGCGTACATATCTGAGGATCACGCTCGTAAATTGGCAGATTTTTTCGAATTTTCTACAGAGAACTGTGCCCAGATTCGTGACAGACAGCAATGCTGTTTCTGCGCAGCGATCCCAAATATAACATCAACTTTGACATAGAAACTTTACTTGGCACAAAAACATGATAAGGAGAGGTTGCTACAGTAGTAAACAACTTCCAAGACACAAATATAAAACAAAGTACTGTAGTAAAAACACATGGGTTATCTCCCAAGAAGTTCTTTCTTTATAGCCATTAAGATGGGCTCAACAGTTTTAATGATGCACTCGCAAGAAATAGTATTTGAAGCAAAAGAGAGCATCAAGAGGCAAATTCAAAACACATTTAAGTCTAACATGCTTCCTATGCATAGGAATCTTGTGAATAAACAAGTTCATGAAGAGCAAAGTAACAAGCATAGGAAGATAAAACAAGTGTAGCTTCAAAAATTTCAGCACATAGAGAGGTGTTTTAGTAACATGAAAATTTCTACAACCATATTTTCCTCTCTCATAATAACTTTCAGTAGCAACATGAGCAAACTCAACAATATAACTATCACATAAATCATTCTTATCATGAGTCTCATGCATAAAATTATTACTCCCCACATAGGCATAATCAATTTTATTAGTTGTAGTGGGAGCAAATTCAACAAAGTAGCTATCAAATATAGGAGGTATATTGTAATTATAATCAAATTTATCCTCCATAACAGGTGGTAACAAAAGACTACTATCATTATAATCATCATAAATGGGAGGCAAAGTATCATCAAAGTAAATTTTCTCCTCAATGCTTGGGGGACTAAAAATATCATGCTCATCAAAACCAGCTTCCCCAAGCTTAGAATTTTCCATAGCATTAGCAACAATGGTGTTCAAAGCATTCATAGTAATAACATTCCCATTAGCATGCATATAAAGTTCCATGGGTTTCTTAATTCTTTCTTCAAACACATCATGTCCTAATTCAAGATAAAGTTCATAAAGATCTCTCATATTTTTGTTGTTTTCCATTATGCCTAACTAGTGTAAACAAGAAACCAAATGTCGCAATTGCAGAGTCTAAAGGAAATAGCTTCGAGTACTTACAACGGCGGAAAATAGCTTGGTAGCCGAGGTCCGGAGTGTGAGTACCTTTTACCTTTCCTCCCCGGCAACGGCGCCAGAAAAGTGCTTGATGTCTACGTTCCCCTCCTTTCAGACGTTGGGCCTCCAAGTGCGTTTGTAGAACAGCAGCAAGTTTTCCTTAAGTGGATCACCCAAGGTTTATCGAACTCGGGAGGAAGAGGTCAAAGATATCCCTCTCATGCAACCCCGCAACCACAAAGCAAGAAGTCTCTTGTGTCCCCAACACACCTAATAGGTGCACTAGTTCGGCGAAGAGATAGTGAAATACAGTGGTATGAATATATATATGAACAGTAGCAATGGTGCAAAATAGCTTGCTGGCGTGTAGTTGATGGTGGTAGTATTGCAGCAGTAGTAACACAAGAACAGTAAACAAGCAGTAGTAACTCAGCATTTGGGAACAAGGCCTAGGGATTACACTTTCACTAGTGGACACTCTCAACATTGATCACATAACAGAATAGATAAATACATACTCTACACTTTTGTTGGATGATGAACACATTGCGTAGGATTACACGAACCCTCAATGCCGGAGTTAACAAGCTCCACAATAATGCTCATGTTTAAGTAACCTTAAGTGTAAGATAGATCAAAAGACTAAACCAAGTACTAGCATAGCATGCACACTCACCTTCATGCATATGTAGGAGGAATAGATCACATCAATATTATCATAGCAATAGTTAACTTCAATCTACAAGAGATCATGATCATAGCATAAACCAAGTACTAACACGGTGCACACACTGTCACCTTTGCACACATGCAGAGGAATAAAACTACTTTAATAACTTTGCTAGAGTAGCACATAGATAAATTGTGATACAAACACATTGCAATCATAAAGAGATATAAATAAGCACTTCACTACGCTCTTCAACAGTGAATAAGTACTTCGTGAAATATAGCCTAAGAGACCCACACGGTGCACACACTGTCACCTTTACACACGTGGGACAAGGAGTCTCCGGAGATCACATAAGTAAAACCCACTTGACTAGCATAATGACATCTAGATTACAAGCATCATCATATGAATCTCAATCATGTAAGGCAGCTCATGAGATTATTGTATTGAACTACATAGGAGAGAGATGAACCACATAGCTACCGTACAGCCCGAGCCTCGATGGAGAACTACTCTCTTCATGGGAGCAGCGGTGATGAAGATGGCGGTGGAGATGGCAGCGGTGTCGATGGAGAAGCCTTCCGGGGGCACTTCCCCGCTCCGGCAGGGTCAGAGACTGTCCCCGTCTTGGCTTCGCGATGACGGCGGCTCTGGAACTTTTCTCGTATCGTGGCTTCCTCCGTAAGGGTTTTCGATGCAGGGGCTTTATATAGGCGAAGAGGCGGCGTCAGAAGGTCGAAGGGGCGACCACACCATAGGGTGGCGCGGGCCCAGCCCTGGCCGCGCCACCATGTCATCTGGGCCCACAGGCCCCCCTCCGGCGCTCTCGTGTTCTGATGCTTCCGGCAAAATAGGAACCTGGGCGTTGATTTCGTCCAATTCCGAGAATATTTCGTTACTAGGATTTCTGAAACCAAAACAAAAACAGAACTGGCACTTCGGCATCTTGTTAATAGGTTAGTTCCAGAAAATGCGTAAATACGACATATAATGTGCATAAAACATGTAGGTATCATCAATAAAGTGGCATGGAACATAAGAAATTATCGATACGTTGGAGACGTATCAGACGACAACACCAACGAGGAGGACAACTGAGTGTTGTTTCTTCGCAGCGAATACGTGCACGGAGGTTTCTGCCTGTTCGCTTCATCGCTAGAACCAACAAGGGCACCATCCTCCCGCTGGATTTTCCAGTTTAGGTGACTCGGTGTGCCCTCGAGTGTTGTTTCTTAGCAGCGAACACAGGAAACCTTCGATGCACGGCCTAGTTAGGTTTAGTTTTTTTGTAATATTTTATATTTGTGTCCACCATGGTTCAAACTATGTATTTGTTTGTGGAAAACCATGTTCCAAACTATGTCTTCGTGTAAACCACGTTCCCAATTATGTATTAGTTTGTGGAAATTGAAATAAAAATGCCAAAAAAAATTATTTTAAATGTTTGGGGGCGGCGTTTGGGGGACGCGGCTGGGGAGCGACGTCCCCCAAACGCGGCACGAACAAAATACATCCCCCAAACGCTCAATCCGCCGCGGTGTGGGGGACGCGACTGGAGATGCTCTAAGGGCGCTGAAAAGGGGCTCCCGGAAAAACACGCAGCGACACTATATATCGCTTATTGCGAGCCCTATTACCACGGGCTGCCCTATACATCGCTCCAGTGCGTGCGGTCGCTCTCTGATGGGCCGACCTAGGTAAAGCATCTTCTCTAAATTTTTCTTTTTCTTTTTTATTGAAAATTTTCAAATTTGAAAAACTTCAGGTTTTTTTAGCAAATATCTGTCCTTTTGACGTAACCGGTGTAGGATTCCATCGTTACCCTGGAGTTCTGATAACCGCTCTTCATGTCCTTTTTCTCCGTGTAGAATGTGTAGCCATTGACATCGATGTCCCATGAACATGGTTTTCAAATATCCGGGATTTCTATCTAGCTGGTGATATGTTGTGTCATCAATGCAACTGACGCATGCACATAATCCGTGAACCACCTGCCCCGCGACTTATCCGTGTGCCGATCCATGTGCCGACCTTTGCGGCACCACACCCGCGAGGTGTTCGGCGTTTTGCTTGCTCGGCCATGGACTCCGACGACGAGGAGGAGCAAATGTTTGTTTCGCTGTTGGAGGAGGAGAACGCCGCTGCCGCCGAAGATGAAGAGCACATGATGATCCTGGCGTCTCTAGCCGCCCTGTACGCCGAGCGGAACTCAAAGCGCGGTGTGGCGGCTCTGCGTCGGGTCGCCGGAAGGCCAAGGCGAGGTAGCGACTGGACGGGTACATCATGTTGTACGCCGATTACTTCGCCGACAAATAGCTGCACCCTGAGGCAGTATTCCGGCGTCGGTTCAGGATGAGCCGGGATCTCTTTCTGAAGATTGTGTATGCCGTCCGGGACTTGGACCCCTACTTCCAATGCAAACAGGACTGCAATGACATGATTAGGTTTTCCTCGCTACAGAAGTGCACGGTCGCTATGAGTTGCTTGCATATGGAGCTCCCGGTGACAGTGCCGATGAGTATCTGCGCATGGCCGAGAGCACCGCCATTGATTGCTTATACAAGTTTTGCAGGACAGTCATAGCAGTGATCGGGGAAGTATACTTGAGATCACCCACTGCTCAAGATACTGAGCAGATACTTGCAACCAATGTAGCAAGAGGATTTCCTGGGATGCTTGGAAGCATCGAATGCATGCATTAGAAGTGGAAGAACTATTCAATGGCTTGGAAGGGCATGTACAAGGGCCACAAACGAGGATGTAGTGTGGTACTTGAGGCAGCGGCTACATATGATACCTGGATTTGGCACTCCTTCTTTGGAATGGCAGGCTCAAACAACGACATCAACGTCTTGCAGTGTTCGCCTGTCTTTGCCAAGCTTGTTGAAGGCCATGTTCCCCCGGTGAACTATGAGGTTAGTGGGCTCCACTATAACAAGGGATACTACCTTGCAGATGGTATCTATCCTACATGGTCAATATTTGCGAAGACGATCTCAAGCCCGAAGCTGCCAAAAGAAGTGTGGTTTGCCAAGAAGCAAGAAGCGGCCAGGAAGGACGTCGAGCGAGCATTTGGTATCCTCCAGCAGAGATTTGCAGTTGTCCGGTTCCCAGCTATAACTTGGTCGCAGGATCAGATGTGGGAGGTGATGAACTGTTGTGTGATATTGCACAACATGATCATAGAGAATGAGCGGAAATATCTAGTTCCTGAGGTCGAGTTGCTGCAGCCGTATCACCGACTGGGTCCTCTTGCACAGCTTGATGATCAGGTGACGGCATCATGGGCTTCCTTCCTAGCTATGCGCCAGGAGATCCGAGACTCACGTGTGCATCAAGAGCTGCAGGACGATTTGGTCGACCACCTATGGGCTCGCAAGGGTGCAGCAAGAACTGCTGCACCATGATTTGTTGTGTTGTTATCATGTTGTGTTTGTTGAACTATTTGCTTTGCTGAAATAATGCCAAATCTCGGCGAACAATGTCATAATTTTTTATATTTTGGTGTTGTATTCTGAAATTGGACCAAAAATTGGCCGAAAACTGGCATATTTTGGACGAATTCGGCTTGCCTGGGGAGCAGGCCTAGGTTCGCCCCCCCCCCCCCCAGTCCGGAAATTACATCCATCTAACGCTAACTAGCGCTGAATTTCGGCCTGAGAGCGCCAACGAGTGGAGATGCTCTAAAGGGTAGACCTTTAGTCCCGGTTTGTAACACCAACCGGGACTAAAGGTTTTCGCACCAGAGGCAGCCGCCGCAACCCTTTTAGTCCCGGTTGCTTTCTCCAACTGGGACTAAAACTTTTCGGCGTCCGAATCGCTCGAACCGGGACTAATGCTCACATTAGTCCCTGTTTGTAATACGACCGGGACTAATGCTTCGGGTTGCTCCAAACGAAAGTCATGTTTTCTACTAGTGATATGATCAATCTGGGGATAGACCACATTAACACCAGACATCGGAGTTGTTAGCGATAATGCACTACTCAGTCAAAATGGTATCGAACAAACCAGTTTTGAATTTGGTTACACATATTCCAGCAGAAAACACATCCTAACATCAGAGAGCAAAGAAAAGGCGAAACAAAGAGTTCAGCAGATTTACTCAAGCTTAGAGCATCTCCAGTCGCGTCCCCTAAAGCGTCCCCAAAGGTTTTTGGGGCGCGCCGGACATATTTTCGGCCTCAGTCGCGCGCCCCAAAGCCTCCTTCTGCCCGGTGTGGCCTAATACGGTGTCCGGTGCCCCGAGGCCGTCCCTGCTCCATAGGGGATGCTTCGGGCGCGCTGGACAGAGCGAGAAGCGAGGCGGGCCCGATGCGTCATTGACCCATTGAAATTTAACAGGTCTAACGCCACATCGCGCCCTCCCGCCACTTCCCGCCACCAACTGCACATATCTCTACCCTGGCAAAAGATTTCACCCACTCCCACCGATTCATTTCTCCCTCCCGTCGCCGCTACTCTCTCATCCCCGCCACCGATTTCATTTCTCCCTCCCACCGCCTCTACCCTCTCCTAGCCATGGCGCCGACAGGCCCCAAAAAAGTGGCAAAGAAATCGGCCACCAAGCCACCGGGCAAGGAGGCAGTGACGAAGGGGCAGAAGGCGCCCTTCGCGAAGCCGCAGAAGGCACTGGCAGCAAGGACGAAGCCGGATGGCTGGACCGATGAAAGGTGGTAGCAAGACTGCCTACGAAGCAAGTTGTCGACGGCGGGGCGGCGGGGCGGAGGGGCGGCGGGTGGTGGAGCAGGAGAAGAAAACGGCGACGTCGCTTGCGCAGCAGAAGGCCGCGCTGGCCGCGTGTCTCACTGCGACCACCGTGAGCCCATGGAGTACATCGACCAACGCGTACATTCCGGGAGTGACATCCCCGTCGACACCTGGTTTCTTCGGCGAGGCCGCATCGGCGACGCCCGGGTGCCTGACACCAAACTTGTCGCCGCGGTACGAGGATGCGCTGCCGCATGGTGACTTCAACCCGAACGGCTTGTTCTCCCCGACATACGACACACAGTAGCGCCAGCAAGGCCACGATGCGGACAGCGTTGCCTTCACTGGACACGGGGGTCCGCTCGAATTCGAGGGCACCGGTGCTTCGTTCGTGGAGGAGGAGGACGTGGAGGACGAGGATGACGAAGAGGACGACTACGAAGAAGACGACGACGAGGAGGATGCCGCAGAGGATGAGGAGGATCTCGTGGCCGGCGTGAGGAGGAAGAAGAAGAAGGCGGCCTCGGGCTCACGAGGCCCCAAGTGAAGATTAGTGCCTCTGCGAGTCGTGGTCGACGGTGAGCCAAGACTCGGTCATCGGCGCCAACCAAAAGTATGGGAAGTATTGGGCGAGGATCAAGGCAGAGTTTGGCGAGCGTGAATGCATCGACAAGGATTACCGCACGATGCTAATGAAGAGGAGCCAAAAGGCATTGTCGACGCGCTGGGCCATCATCCAGACGTCGGTGAACATGTTCCATGGATACTATACCGAGCTCGAGAACAGAGCGGATAGCGGCACAAACGCCGGCGATACGGTATGCCTCTTTGTACCTCCAGTTTAGCGCCTCTTTTAATCACGATCTGATAGTCCATTGCACTTTCTTTGATTAGTTTGACCGTGCCATGGGGATGTACCGGAAGAATTCAGAAGGGTTTAGGCCTTTCGTGTTGCTGCTATAGCAAGCTCAAAAACAGCGAGAAGTGGCGGTTGGCGCGTATTTCCTTGTCGAAGGGAAAAGATGGCGCCATTGATCTGGATGCGCCGCTCGCAACATCGGCAGGGCGCCCTATCGGTAACAGGGCTGACAAGGCCGCCTTGGCGGACGCAGCGGCGACCGAGAAGACGCAACCGTCGATCCCCAAGTGTCTCGCCGAGGTCTCTTCGATCCTGCTCATCCACGACAAAAAGGCCGACGAAAGGTGGGCGACGCTGCTCAAAAGGCAAGATGAGAAGATGGAGCTCAAGAAACGCAAGGAGGACTTCTCTTTGTTGACCACGTCGATAGCTGGAATGTCTCCCCGGACGCTGGCGGCGCACAACTTCTCTAAAGGCATGATCCTCGACGACATCGAATCCAAAATGACAGCGGCCGATGCAGCGGCAGCAACCCCACCACCGAAGGCAGCGGCAGAAGCAACAGGCGCGTCGGCGACAGCGTCTGCTAGTACACCTACGTCTGCATCGGCATCGGCGGCGGCCTCGGCATCGGCGACAGAGCAGCCAGACCGGGCAGAGCACGACGAGGTCGTCGTGCTCGACGGCCCTACGCCGACTCGGGATGCGCCGTCGACGTCGCCGAACCCCTTCTTCTAAATTATGTTCAATTTGCACCCCGGGTATGTAATATGATCGCGTCCAGGACTATGATCGCGGCTACTTTGATCGCGACGACTTCGACGAGAACAATCTTTTTTGAACGTGAACTATTTGAAATTTATGTTTAGGATGGTCATGGCCTCATGGGGGACGCGGCTTGACAGTGACGTCCCCAAACACGGCACGAAGAAAAAACGTCTCCAAATGCTCGATCCGGCATGTTTTGGAGATGGGGCAGCAGATAATGCAAGCGGCATCCCGCATAAAAACGTGCGTTTGTCCACAGCATTCATCGCATATGCTCCCATGTGCCAAATTGAATTTCCGACATAGGGAGTGACGTTTTGGCACCCGGGAGCATATGCTCCCGGTTTTTGAACTTCCTTTTAAATGCATTTTTAAAATGTTGAAAATTTTGAACACAAAATTTAGTGGATACATCTCGAAATTCTACACGTTCAAAAAGTGGTTCCACAGAAAACCGACATTTTGAGTGTCATCTGTAAAAAAGACAAATTTTTCTGTAAAAAAAGGTTGTGTACGAGACGTTTTGTTTATCTTTTTCACACAAATCACAAAAAATATCGGTTTTTCGCAAGACTTGATGTGCGCACGTAAAATGTTGATACGTAAGCGAGAAATTTTTTGTTCGAATTTTTTGAACATTTCAAAATGTTTTTTCGGTGTCATCGCATATGCTCCCATGTGCCAAATTGAATTTCCGACATACAATGTCCTTTTTCCACAAACATTTGTGACTGAACATAGTATGTTCAGATGTACATGTGTGGGCCATCGCGAGGTGGAGGGGACCGGTCGAGCTCGCGCGCGCGTTGCTCACCGTCGGCTTTGCCCACCTCCCTTCGGACTCGCCGGTGATGTTTCACCTAGACGAGGCCCGTGACCATACGCGCGCCTTCCTCGTGTTGCTCACAGTCACCTTCACCAACCGCTACGACGCGTACGAGCTCCTCAACAAAGTCTTTTGGTGTGGCTACAAGTTCATAGCATTCACTACATTCAACATCTACACCAACTTTGAGTGCCACTTCCCCGCGCGCAACCTGATGCACACCCTTCCTTACAACTTTGACGAGGAGGAGGAGGAGGAGGAGGAGGAGTGAAGTTGACGATGGTGGTGAAGCTGCCGGGCCTAGTTGAAGATGGTCATGTTTTAGTTTCCCTTAGTTTTATCGTGTTTGTTTTGTTTCCCGCTTTTATCTATGTCATGTCGTGTCCTGTTTCGAATGTGTAGTTATGTAAGGGTGGGGTGCTACTCGTTTGAATTATCTACGTGCAAAAGGTTCAATTTCTTACCTGTTCTTTTTTTCGTGCAAAAAACTTCCTGAAAAAAATGATGTGCATACCAATAACCTCCTTCAAAAAAATCAAAATCACTGAATAATCTCACTTGTAGCAGAAATAACCTCACTCCCAAATAAGTTCACCCCAAAGTAAAAAAGTTCTACAGGTCTATGAGACCTTCTTCCGTAAACAAACCCATCCTTGCGTTACAACTAGTGGAAATAATATCTGATACCTAATGTTTTTCACGCACGTGCTTTCGCCGCGATATCGAGGACATCCTTCTTCGTCTTATCGACCAGGTTTGATTTTGCCATTATAATTTTGGCAGCAGTCCTTTTCCTGTTCTCATCTATCTTTTTCTGGAACATTTATTATGTAGTCCACTTCAAACAAATACAAACGGTTATTCATCCGTTACACAACGAAGGTTATTAACCCACGAGCACATCCAACTTGATCTACAATCTCTAGTCTCCCAATCTTTTTCAGCTTCCCTTGAACGAGGTAGAAGTTTGTAGCAGTGAATTTACGGGCAGCAGACATCTCTATATCCTTGTACTTGGTAACTGCAACCAGTAATGTCTGAGAGTCTATGGGGTCCCGGCGGGCCTCTTCCTCCCGGACACGGCTACTGTTATTCTCGTAGTGCACAACCATATCCACCATTGTCAGTCCAAAGTCAAGGTGAGTGTGCAGGGTGGAGTTCAAACTCTCTCTCCTATGGTTGTTTTTCATTCCGAGGAAATATCCATTCGCTAGATACGCGGCCGACCACAACCTCTTCCTGTTATACATCCTCTTCATCCAGTCTTTGGTTAAGGCCATCTGGTGCTTCTGGACGAAGGCCCTCCATCTCTCCTCGAATATTTGTTCTAAAGTGATGTAGTATAGCATCGTCTGGAATTCATTGTGAACCAGGGGGTCAAGGTGCCTCTTCATGTTCTTCTCAATATGCCACGTACAAACACGGTGCCACACGCATGCAAAGACTTTACCAACAACGGCGATCATTGCAGCGTCCCCATCAGTGATGACCCCTTTAGGCTTCTGCTGACACATGGCTTTCAGAAATGTTTCTAGCAACCACTTAAATGTTTCTTCCGTCTTGTCCGAGACAATGGCGCATACGAAAATAGTAGTCTGGCGGTGATTGTTCAATCCCAGAAAAGGTATGAATGGCATAGCATACCGATTTGTTTTGTACGTGCTGGCAAACACCAACACGTCACCGAAGCCGGCATAGTCCCGTCGAGACTGAGAATCACACCATAATAGGCGTTTCAATTTGCCATGTTTATTAACCTTGTAGTCAAAATAGAATTCAGGATTATCTCTCTTCCTCTTCTCCATAATGTCAATGGTTGTGTTGGCGTCACCCTTTGCAATCATCTTCCTCTTTTCACGTCAAGCCATGTAGTAAAGATCCTTCCTTACAAATCCTACCTTGCTGTACTTTCCACTGCCACTGGCAAATGTCCTCATAATGTTGCATAATCTCATCCCAGCAGCTCCCAGTGACATGATCTTAGATTTGTGATGAGCCTTGATCTTTCTATGAGACCGAAGAAAAGCGATTTGATCAGCTGTAGCTGGCTTATGGTTGTGATTGTCATCAAATCTCAGAACAGTCCAAACACCCTTTTTCTGTTACACGACACACTTAAATGGGCACCACAGTCGCAGCGAGAGTCAGGTCGGTGCCTATACCTTCGGCCTTCCATGATTAAGTACTTTCTTTCACGTATCCTTGCCCTGGAGCAAAGAAATCGCCTATACCGAATGGTTGGTGTCCCTAATTTATCAATATCTTTCTTAGTCTTCTTGCGTCGAATGCTAAAATCATGTTCTTTGGCATACTTGTTGTAGAAATAATAGGCAGCCTCTTCCGAAGCAAAGGTCATGGCCTTTACAGCCGCATACTTTCGCTGTTTATTCATTTCAGCATCAATATCATATGGTGTTTTATCATTTTCATGCTTACTATGGTCCTGCTGGGAACTTCCTGTCACCTAACCAAATATGACAAACATGGCATTGTTACTTTCACTTTGATTTGTTCTACAAGATTATGCATTGAAATATAGCAAAAAAAGACTTACATCCCTTTTGCATACAGATTTTAACTGCTGTGAAACCTCCCATCCTAATGATTTTGACTGCTCAGGAACATCCTCTTCTTCATCATCAAAGTCTTCCAAATCAGAATCCCCGTAGTAGGTAAGCTCACTGTTTGTGACTACAACAACCTACACAATTTGTAGGAAAATAGCAAATTACATGTATATTCAACTTCAACCGGAAGAAGGCAAGTAAGAAAAAAGGAAACATACATCACTCGTATTTTCCGAGGTGGGTTCATCATCTGTATCACTTATGCCGTCATCATCATCGATGTCCATCTACAAAATTTGCAACAAGGAGGCAAAATTCAAGGACAAGATATTCCTATACTGTACGAATAAAATATGAAAAGGTGAGTGACTCACATTATCAGACTCAGCTACAGGATCACCAAAAATGTTATTATCTTCATCATACGATACTTCATCTTCATCTTTTGAAGATGACATATCATAATCCTCCGATCAGGAGTCATCAACGGCCATAGTTACTTTCTCATTGTCAATCCCAGAAGCCATAGAACCGTACATCTGTCCAAATAAAACCAACATCACGGACCTAATCAACGGAGCTGTGTAATAGAACCATGTGTTCATGCACCAACATAAAAACTCGGCTTGGAATTCATTGTGTAACGCAGATCAACAAAACTGTCCCAAAAATTGATAAAAAATTTGAACAACAAATTAAACCCTAAGCACACATGCGACAATACATCCTAGAAAGTACATGGAATAAGAAGGAAATAACAGTGTGGCACGAAGGGCTAACCTTCTGGGCGTCGGTGGCAATCTGGGCAGCCACGGGAAGTTAGGCTCGGCGGCTGTGCACACGACTTCGACCTGTATGTCGACCGTGGGCAGGCGGAGGGTGGATGACTCAGACAATCGACGCCGTATCATTGTCGTGCGGGGACGGCCAACGATCCACCGGATGCGGGAAGGATAGGAGATCGCCGAGGTAACTGGCAACGCCTGCTATGATCGACCAGGGTACGTGGAAATGGCGGTGGTGAGGGATCGACCGGCTTCAACAAGACGGAGGGATCAAAACCCTAGGTATGAATGGCGGCCGTGGGAGGGGTGGAGTCGGGCCAACGTTGGCGTCGGATCCTTGCCGCGATCGGGTGGACAAGTATCCACCGGAGCAGATCTAGATCGAGATGGCCGGGCTGGCGGCTGCAACGAGCTGATCACGGTACGTGAGAATGGAAAGTGACAACCAACGATGACTACCAGTTCAATCCATCCGACGTGGGCCCAAAAAAACCAATACGTACATACACCGTATACCCTTTCAACGAGTACAAGGGTACAATTGATATGGATCTTCGGGGGCTAACCTAACCCGACCCGCTATCGACGGCGGAAAGAGCACGTGCATAATGGTACGGTTATGCAATTGTTGGCTTGGGGGGCTATGGAAGCACTCGCCTTGGACAAAAAGGACGAACGGAATGATACCATTTTTCGTTCGGTTGGGGGAATCGAAGAGCATAATGAAATGAGGTTAAACTAATCTTTTATCTTAAAATCGTAATTAATAATGGGAAATGAAAGTGTCGGACGTCAAGATCTTGGAGTCTTCCTTCATCTTGCACCGAGTCGTTCATGGCATGGATGTGGGTGGCCTTGGCGGCAACTTTGGCGGCTTCTAATTCCGTCTTCTAACTGCTGTATTCCAATTCCATCTAAAATGACGCCACGCGGCTCTGCGCGACGTTTTGGCTTCGTTTACTTTGCCAACTGTGCAAAACGGGGCCGCCGGGACATGCGGTATGGCCATACCGGGCGCGCGGGTTCACCCGTCCGCCAACGCGCGAAACGGAAAACATTTAGAACATAAAATCATCAACGCCGGGTACATGCAAGGTAGCAGGAGTTCCACCGATTCCGACGCTCTGGTGGTTTGTATCTAGGGAAACCCTAGGACGGGGACCCCGCAAATCTACCCCTAGGGCGGGGACCCCGCAAATCTACCCCTAGGGTTAGGGTTAGAGTTAGGGTTAGCAACATATTTTTTTCCTTTGTTTTAGGGCATATGTACATCGATAGCAGATGTTGGGCCTACTGGCTCCGGTTGACCCGTCTGCGAAGAGCGTCACTCGTGGGACCTACATATGCCATCTTCCATTTTTTTCCTTTAAAAAAGAGCCATTTTTACATAATTCATACTAGTACATAAATAATACAAACATAATATAAAGTAAATGAGAGAGAAGAAAATAGAAAAAAAATAAGTATGCCAAGGGTGGCCGTCAGCATAGGTGGGTGATGTCGTGACCGAGCCGTCACGGCCGGCGCGGGACTGGAGGACATGCTTCTGCTACGCCGACGGCCTTCTGTACGCCGAGGGTGGCGGTCGACGTAGACCTCTCTACGCTGAGGGTGTTTATACGCCGAGGGTCACGTTGGGCTGCTGCCCTGGACTGGACGTACGCCGACGACCCCGACATTTGGCCGTCGGCGCAGCGAGCCATTCCTGTAGTGCTCATGCCATAATAATTTCTTCCTAAAACCACCAAAGTTTTTTCTCACGCCCTCACAGGCACTCTGTAAAAGGGCAATATAATGAAAACTATCGTGGATAGACAAGAATTGAGCAAGGGAGTATATGCGGAAAAAAAATTCACCTGTAAAGCTAGGTCTTTGCCTTTGTAATGTTTTGGTTTATCTATTGATAAGGTTAAGCTTCCCAATAAGCACTGCAAACCTGCTAAAGTTAAAATGGCTAAAAGACTGATGCTTGGGGCAAGAACAATCTTGTTCCACACAACCACCGAAACGGTTCCACCCCACTCTTGGCAAAATCAAATTGTGGGCCTATCATTTGCTCAATCAAGCATCACATGAGCTTAAGACCCTGGCATAATTGGCATGGGCATGCATTGTATCTCTCACGGCCGAAACTTGACGAGTCGATTGGCAAAGACCTAAGCTTCACTCCCAGCTGGTTTGCGTTGCGCTCCTCCGGTGTTTGTCGTTGTCCAAAGCTATTCGTCCGGGGCACTATGTACGAGAAGATATCTAGTGCTACCACCTCTTTGTATGCTACCGTGCTACCGTACAAAAACACGTATTTTATATGTGTCAAAAAATTATACGAAAAAATGTGAGTACTCATGAAGCATGTCACTACAACATCCCAAAATTTCATATCCAAAATCGTCATGGACACTGAGAAACAAAAAAGAGAAAATCAGCATGAATAGTGCTACCTAGTGTCACAAAAAGACAAATCAGAAAATGACACTATTCATGCTGGTTTTCTCTTTTTTATTTCTCAGTGTCCATGTCGTTTTTGGATATGAAATTTTGGGATGTTGTAGGGACATGCTTCATGAGCACTCACAATTTTTTATATAATTTTTTGACACGTATAAAATACGTTTTTTTGTACGGTAGCACGATAGCACCTAAAAGGGTGGTAGCACTAGATATGTTCTCCACTATGTACGACAGCGTTGGAGAATCGAGACGACGTCTTTCTCGATCGGGACTGCGCAAATCCCGCAACCTTCTTTTCCTTTGGTGGCGCGTCGATGTGGAGTGTTCAGTTGAAGCAGTTGTTCTTTGGAGGTGATCGGCGCAGCTCGGGACGTGGCTTTGTTTGTTTAGGATAGGCTTTTCCAGTGCCGTAGTTCTAATCTTGGCGCGCCGTGGCTGTTTTCGGACCAGTGCGGAGTGAAGCTCGTACTCCACTTGTTTGAGTACTGCTATACATACGATAAATTCCTTCCGATAACCGTACGATACTACTACTTGGCAGCCTCGCTTCTCTGACTCTTCTCTAACTCTGCCTAGTGCTTAACTGCCTACCGAGAAAAAACCACTTAGGGCATCTCCAACCCTACGACCCAAACGGACGCGTTGGGTCGTTCTATTTTGGTCGTTTGGGTCGGCCTCCGGACACGCGGATAGACGAGGATGTCCGTGTCTTTTTTTATTTCCCAACGCAGTGTGACCCAAATCGTATTCCTCTACTAGTAGTAGTCAGGCGAGCTCCGTCCCCGCCCCGGCGACATCCGGGCCGGCGGTCTCCGTCCCCGCCCCGGCGACCTCCGCCCCGGCGCGCCACGGCCCCGGCGACCTCCGCCCCGGCGCGCCACGTCCCCGGCAAGCCCCGTCGAGCCCCGGCCCCGTCGACCTCCGCCCCCACCCCGCCACGGCCCGGCGACCTCCGCCCGCCGCGCGACGGCTCCGGCAAGCCCCGGCCCCGGCGACCTCAGCCCCCACCCCGCCACGGCCCGGCGAGCTCCGCCCCGCCGCGCCACGGCTCGCCCGGCGAGCTCCGCCCCGCCGCACCACGGACGGCCGCTCCTGCCGCAGGCGCTGCCCCTTGCCGCAGGCGCTGCCCGTTCGTCGCCGCGGGCGCCGCCCTTGCCGCAGGCGCTGCCCCTTGCCGACGCGGCGCGGCGCGGCCCCGTGCGGCGCGTCCCCGTTCCTGGCCGCGGGTGCGGTGCTCCTTTCCGCCGTGGGCGCGCGGCCCCGTCCGTCCCCGCGGGCGCGGCCCTGCACCTCGCCGCGGGCGCGGCCCCTTGCAGCAGACTTCAAGCTGGCAGCGGCCCCTTGCAGCAGACATCGCCGACGCCCGTGCACGCGTCCTTGGCCGTCGCTCTGCGCGTCGCCGTCGACGAGCTTTGCCGCCGAAGCTCGTTTTGGCAGCGGCGACTTCCGGTAGGGATGAAAAAAAATGAGAACTCGGCGCCAGGGTGCCCCATGTGTGGGCGGTGGCTGCAGTTGGCCAGGCCAACCGAACTCCGGTGGCTATTCCGGCCAGATCAGTGGGAAAAAGAAGACACGGGAGAGAGAACATGTGGGGCCATGCGGATAAAAACGGACGTGTGGAGCTGTCCCGAGCCAGCCGGACAGACGCAAAGTCCGCCCAATTTTAAGTCAGGTTTGGGTCGCCCCGGACTTTATTGTTGTCCGTTTTGCATTTGCGTTCGCGCGTTGGGACACGTTTTAACCAAACGGACGAAAGTGGTCTCCATTTTTGGATTTGGGTCCCCGCGTTGGAGATGCCCTTAGCAGCACAGATGCAACCGTAAGAGGCCGTTCTCGTTGTACTCGGGGCAAAGCCTGGAGCTCTCCTCCAGGAACACCTCAGCTGCCGGAGCACTCCTCGCAGGGCACGAAATACAAGCCGCCCCAACCCAAGCACCCTACCAGCCGGATGACGCCTTTGCTGCAGAGGAGCTCACGATGCCCAACGGCGCTGCCTGGGTGCTCGCCGTCGACGAACGCCTGTGGCAGTCTGCTCGAGCGACGCGAGCTCGTCCTTGAACAGGTCGCGCTCGTCAAGGCGCAGGTTGTAGCCTTGGAGGATGGACTTGATCGCCCAGCAGTCTTCGAACGTCTTCTGTTGCCGCGAAGGCTGGTGAGGTACAAACTAGCACACCTAAGAATGAAACGTCGTACGTTTATCGGACGGAAAAGATCGTGTGTGAAGCAATTCCGCACTTGTTATTAGCAAGCAGCGAGTAGTAGTTGTCTTGTAATCTTAATTCTACCTTGTATAAAAATAGTTGGGCGTGCTCTTGAAAAGAATTTAGATGAGACAGGCGAGACAGGGTTCACCTGCACGGATTTGTGTCATGTGGGGGCTGTTCCGTCCGTGGCAGGGTGGGAACGGTGGAGTTTTGACCGGCACGGCTTTGACTGGCGGTGGTGGTGGTGGGTCTGGAGCTTATGATTTGCTCTGCTCTGCCACCCTGATGCTCGCCTGCCGTGGCATTGGGCGGTGTCACTCACTTGCCACTGCCACTCGAATTATTGCAGCTCTGGCTAGAAGTCGGAGAGATCCAGTTGGTTCGGGCCGGCCGCATTTATACGAGCGCGCGCGCGGCCGGCGTGGGTCTCCGACCGACGAACCCGCTGCGACGCCATGCCCACTATTACTTCTCCCGCCGCCGCCGGAGAGATCACCGCCGGCACTGTTAACACTAGCTCAGTTCAAGCTCTGATTCTTTCCTCTCGACAGTGCCTGAAATAGTCACGATGACTCTGCGTCCGGCATTCCATCTGCAGCTACGTAGCTAGGCCATGCATGCCACTAGGCAGGGGCCTGGCCTGGACTTGCATCAATCTATTCGTCTCGGTTCCAGCGCAGCACTATTCGTGGGGAACTATTACTGAGAACTATGGATGACACGCTGTTTGCCTATCTTGCCTCGCGTGATCGAGTAGTACGTGATGAACATTACGGGGCAGGCTGATCCCTTCACAGCCTTTCAGCGCACTGCATGCGCAGGATCCACTGCGTGCCTTTTCCACAGAGCCGGGTGGCGAGTGGAGCTCGGTAGCTAGCATCCAATGTTAGCTCGAGCTACCGAGCAGGGGCCATTGTGTTGTAGCTGTACTACGCACGTGTAGGACCTACTTCACACTAGGATCTAGACTCTCTAGGCAGCGCACCGGATGTACGTGCCTAGCGTCTGATATGGCCGTCACTTCTGCCTTCTGTCGGGCTAATTTCTTGGACACCCACAGTTTCCCAGGTCATTAAATTAAGACAAGAGACGAATAATTAACATGGTGCTTTGGTTCATAGGTCTATATATGCACACATTATGAAAAATATATTTAAAACTCACTGCAAAATCTTCAGAAAATATTTTGATGAGGACATCCCTACCTCACTACTACCTCCGTCATTACCAACTGAAGATGAACCTGCTGTGAAGCTCAAGTCCAATGAAGTCAGGATTGGACCAATGACACGAGCTCGTGCGAAGCTACTTAAACAACAGGTGAACTTGTTCTTAAACGATACCTTGATTGATGAGAACTTTATACTACCAAAGTCCTATTACTTATGTATCATCAGGTATGAAGAGGAGACAAGCATCGCACGAGGAGAGGAGCAGCTGGACGTGAAGATGGACGTGAAGCTGGACATGGAGCTGGACATGAAGATATCTCATGGACGCGCGAGGGAGGAGCGGGAGGCATGCGCGAGAGGAGAAGAAGAAGTCCAGGCCGGTCCAGAACCCGGTCGACCGCCACGCCGGGCCGCGGCCCGCGGCCGACCGCCGCCGGAGGAAGCCCTCGTACCGGACGGAAACCGAAACCTCGCAGATTTCCGGTTGCCGACCGGTGACCGGACCACAGACCGGACCGGCCGGTCCACAGCCCGGTCGACCGGATTCCAGACCGGACCAGTCCGAGTCTGTCTCGACCAGATCTATTCTGGGTCGGTTATTTTCGTACTTTTTGACCTGAGGTCGTCCCGACGCCTATATAAGTCCCTGGGACGCCCCACAAGTTGCTTTAGACCACGTTTAAGATAAACCCTAGTTCTTAGTTGTTTGCTCTGCAAAACTATTGAATTCCCTACACCATATTGCTTGGATATTGTGTAGATCCTGTTTAAGTCTTGTGTGATCCGTTGTTCCATTGGGAATTAGACGGTTGCAACTTCCGCTTCGTGGTCGGCGGCTACGTGCGCAAGTGTGTGGAGTTGCGAATATCTTGCAGGGTTGAGAGCTGTTGCATCTGGCGACCAATCGAGAGATCTCGTTGCGTCATACAAGTTATCATCCACTACATCGTCGTGTTTCTCCGCTGCCATCACCCCGTGATCATCATCACCACCGTTGCTTACTGAGAAGATCGGGCCACCCCTTATCATCTTGGTATCAGATTTCCAGTTTTCCTCGGTAAGCCATCCACAATCCACCCCATAGTTGAGTTGTGAGTGTTTTCCTATCCAGAAAAAGCCAAAAATATTTAGGGTTAGGGTTTGCCATAGCCATAGCTTGCACTAATTTCGAGTTTTAGTTACTTTTCGTAGTTGTTTTTGCGTCACTTTATCTTTCTTCTAGTAGAATTGTTAGGGTTTGAGTTTTCTCTATCATCTAGTTTATCATATTGTGTCAGTTTTGTTACTCCGAGTCCACATAGCGTACAGTGTGCTTGTTCCCAACCATAGACACAGCCTTTCGATATACGTGACTAGGAACTTCCCCAGAAGAGACTAGTTTTACCGCTCGACAGGCTGCTCGTTAGGGTTTTTGGTGCTTTGCATATCTTGTTGGCCGTGTTATCAAGGAGTTGAGTCATAAAATCAAAAAAAAATAGAAAAGAAGCAAAAAGAGCTACATAGCTGCGTGTGTTACAAAAAGAAAAATACAAAAAGAAAAGTGTCGTGCTAGTTGAATCAAGTGAAAGGCCTAAGTTTTCTTTACTGCACCTGTAGTTGAGCAATCTTGTGCCTGTCTCGTTGAGCTTTGCTAGCGTCTCTCTAGTGCATTGCAACCTTTTCCTCCATATAGTTGCATTGCCCCATTATATCGCCTTGTGTGAGTATCATTGGTTGTCTACGGTCAGCGCTAGAGCTTGTTATTGGTGCAAATAGGTAGCCTACCTACAGCCCCACATATACCCTGCTTTGTCGTGTGATTGTTCTTATACCCTTGATATTCGCTTCGCTACATCCGTGCACTAGTTGTTACTACAAGTGGTAAGAAACACTAATTTACTTTGGAACGGTAAGATTTCCTTTTCTTATCAGTTTTGAGTGAGTTGTGAGAGTACCACCATATATCTTTGATTTAGTGCACTAACCTACTAATCATGTCTGCTAGTGATCATAAGATTGTTAACCAGGAGAACAAGGATTCTGCAGATATTATTAACTGGAGGGAGTTTGAGGCTCTTCGTAATGAGATGCGACGTGAATTCCGCGCTCAGGATGATGAGCTTAAGGGTACAGTTGACGAGATCAAACAAACGCTGGATGCTACTAATGCAACTGTCACTGGATTGGCTGATCAAGTAACGGATATACAGCGCAATATTGCAGACATGCTCATCGCTATTGAGAACTTGACTGCACAACAACAACAAGAAGATGATGAAGATCCTGAGCTTGAAGATGACGCACACAATGCTCGTGGTGCGCCTCGTGGTCATCGTCCTCGTGGCTGGGTTCCACTTGGCCGCAATGGTCGTGGACAAGATGAAGAAGATGGATTGGGTAAGCCTAAGTTTTCCATACCCAAGTTTGAAGGAGGAGCTGATGTTGAAGAATACCTCACTTGGGAGCTCAAGATTGAGAAATTATGGAGCTTACATCCCAACTACTCTGAAGATAAGAAGATCAAGCTTGCTTCTTCTGAATTTGATGGTTATGCATTGCGTTGGTGGGATTCTTTGGTTCGTAACCGCGACGAAGATGGTGCACAGCCTATCCGTACATGGCGTGGAATGAAGGAGGTTATGACTTCTCGTTTTGTGCCTACCAATTACATGCGGAATATATTTGATAAGCTAACACTATTGAGGCAAGGTGTGAAGACTGTTGATGAGTACTACATGGAGATGGAGATGCTTATGCAGCGTGGTCGTGTCCGTGAGTCTCTAGAGATGACAATGCAGCGTTTTCTCAATGGATTGAAGTATGATGTTAAAGGCATTGTTCGTCATTACACCTACACCAATATGAATCAATTGTTACATCATGCAAGAGAAGCTGAATCACAGTTGGCTGAAGAAGCAAAGGTTAAGGGACGTGCTACGGGAGCTGGGCGTTTTACACCCCGCGCGCCCTCTACGGCGCCGGCACCTTCGACGCGCTCCGTTCCTTACTCTACTCCGCCTAGCAAACCGGTCTCCAATGTATCTAATGCAAAGAAGTCCGAATCTGCTGCAAGTACGAGTGGTTCTGGTGTCACAACGCAACCGCGATATGCTTTGCCATACATGTGGTGGCAAGGGTCACTTCAAGAGAGATTGTCCTAACCGCAAAGTCATGTTTATCAATGAGGACAATGAATATGAGACTGGAGATGATGTTGATCCAAATGCTCCAGACAATGATGACTATGACACTGATGGTGAAGATGCATATCCTTCTGATGCTCGCACCATTGTTGTGTCGCAGCGTGCTCTTAATGTGTTGCCTAGTGCATCTACTCAACGCTGCAATTTGTTCCAAACCAAAGCTTTAGTTGGTCCTGACAAGGCTTGCAAGGTCATTATTGATGGCGGGAGTTGCCGCAATTTAGCAAGCAAGGAGTTATGTACCAAGCTGAAGTTGAAGTATCTACCGCACCCTGATGTCTACGGGAGCTTCTATTCTTGTAGACAGTGTTGGGCCTCCAAGAGCAGAGGTTTGTACAACAGCAGCAAGTTTCCCTTAAGTGGATTACCCAAGGTTTATCGAACTCAGGGAGGAAGAGGTCAAAGATATATATCCCTCTCAAGCAACCCTGTAATCACAAAGCAAGAAGTCTCTTGTGTCCCCAACACACCAAATACACTTGTCAGGTGTATAGGTGTACTAGTTCGGCGAAGAGATAGTGAAATACAAGTAATATGGATGTATATGAGTGGTAATAGCAATCTGAATAAAATATGGCAGCGAGTAAACATGCAACAAAACAGTAAACAAACGGAGATTCGATGCTTGGAAGCAAGGCCTAGGGATCCTGCTTTCACTAGTGGACACTCTCAACAATGATCACATAATAGGACTACTCTACACCCTTTTGTTGGATGATGAACACATTGCGTAGGATTACACGAACCCTCAATGCCGGAGTTAACAAGCTCCACAATTCAATGTTCATATTTAAATAACCTTAGAGTGCATGAAAGATCGACATGACTAAACCAAGTACTAACATAGCATGCACACTGTCACCTTCACGCCAGTTAGGTGGAATAGATCACATCAATACCATCATAGTAATAGTTAACTTCATAATCTACAAAAGATCATAATCATAGCCTACGCCAAGTACTAACACGAGTGCACACACTGTCACCATTACACCGTGTAGGAGGAATAAAACTACTTTAATAACATCACTAGAGTAGCACATAGATGATATTCAACTAGATCACATAAAGAGAGAGATGAACCACATAGCTACAGCGGAGCCCTCAGCCCCGGGGGTGAATTACTCCCTCCTCATCATGGAGACAGCGATGGCGGTGAAGATGGCGGTGGAGACGGCGGTGGAGATGACTCCGGGGAAATTCCCCGTCCCAGGGTGCCGGAACCGAGACTTCCCCCGAATCTTGATTTCGCGATGGCGGCGGCTCTAGAAGGTTTTCTTTCGTCTCTCTATCGGTGTTTTTAGGTCAGGGACGACTAAATAGGCGAAGAGACGGAGTCGGAGGGGCCACGAGGCTCCCTCCTCATAGGGGGCGCGCCCACCCTTGGCCGCGCTCCGTGGGGTGGGGCTCCCCTCTGGCCCTTCTTCTGCTCGAAGCGTCCGGGAAAAATAGGATGTTGGGTCTTTATTTCGTCCGATTCCGAGAATATTTCCTTTCTATGATTTCGAAACCAAAACAGCAGAAACAAAGAACGCCCTTCGGCATCTCGTCAATAGGTTAGTTCCGGAAAACGCATAATAATGACATATAATGTGTATAAAACATGTAGGTATCATCAATAAAGTAGCATGGAACATAAGAAATTATCGATACGTTGGAGACGATCAGCATAAGCTTAGTTCTGCTCGTCCCGAGCAGGTAAAACGATAACAAAGATAATTTCTGAAGTGACATGCCATCATAACCTTGATCATACTATTGTAAAGCACATGAGATGAATGCAGAGATTCGAAGCAATGATGAAGATAATGAGTAAACAAATGAATCATATAACAAAGACTTTTCATGAATAATACTTTCAAGACAAGCATCAATAAGTCTTGCATAAGAGTTAACTCATAAGCAATAAATTCTTAGTAGAAAGCTTTGAAACAACACAAAGGAAGATATAAGTTTCAGCGGTTGCTTTCAACTTTAACATGTATATCTCATGGATAATTGTCAACACAAAGTAATATAACAAGTGCAATAGGTAAACATGTAAGAATCAATGCACACAATTTACACAAGTGTTTGCTTCTAAGATAGAAAGAATAGGTAAACTGACTCAACAATAAAGTAAAAGAATGATCCTTCAAAGAGGAAAGCATCGATTGCTATATTTGTGCTAGAGCTTTGATTTTGAAAACATATAGAGAGCATAAAAGTAAAGTTTTGAGAGGTGTTTGTTGTTGTCAACGAATGGTAGTGGGCACTCTAACCCCCTTGCCAGACAAACCTTCAAAGAGCGGCTCCCATTTTATTTTATTTTTGTGTGGCACTCCTTCCAACCTTTCTTTCACAAACCATGGCTAACCGAATCCTCGGGTGCCTGCCAACAATCTCATACCATGGAGGAGTGCCTTTTTATTTAAGTTTTATTTAGATGACACTCCTCCCCACCTTTGCTTTCTCAAGCCATGGCTAACCGAATCCTTCGGGTGCCGTCCAACAATCACATACCATGGAGGAGTGTCTATTTTTGTTAATTAATTTGGGACTGGGAATCCCATTGCTAGCTCTTTTTGCAAAATTATTGGATAAGCGGATGAAGCCACTAGTCCATTGGTGAAAGTTGCCCAACAAGATTGAAAGATAAACACCACATACTTCCTCATGAGCTATAAAACATTAACACAAATAAGAGGTGATAAATTTTGAATTGTTTAAAGGTAGCACTCAAGCAATTTACTTTGGAATGGCGGAGAAATACCATGTAGTAGGTAGGTATGGTGGACACAAATGGCATGAATATTGGCTCAAGTATTTCGATGCATGAGAAGTAATCCCTCTCTATAAAAGGTTTAGGCTAGCAAGGTTATTTGAAGCAAACTCAAGTATAAAATGGTGCAGCAAAACTCACATATAAACATATTGTAAGCATTATAAGACTTTACATCGTCTCCTTGTTGTTCAAACACCTCAACCAGAAAATATCTAGACTTAGAGAGACCAATCATGCAAACCAAATTTTAACAAGCTCTATGTAATTATTCATTAATGGGTACAAGGTACATGATGCAAGATCTTAAACAAGATCTATATGAGCACAACAATTGCCAAGTATCACATTATTCAAAACATTATGCCAAATACTACATGTAGCATTTCCCGTTTCCAACCATATAACAATTAACGAAGCAGTTTCAATCTTTGCCATGAAAATTAAAAGCTAAGAACACATGTGTTCATACGAACCAGCGGAGCGTGTCTCTCTCCCAAACAATCATTTATTCAAACAAAAACAAAAACAAAAACATACAGACGCTCCAAGTAAAGTACATAAGATGTGACCGAATAAAAATATAGTTTCAAGAGAAGGAACCTGATACTTTGTCGATGAAGAAGGGGATGCCTTGGGCATCCCCAATCTTAGACGCTTGAGTCTTCTTGAAATATGCAGGGATGAACCACCGGGGCATCCCCAAGCTTAGACTTTTCATTCTTCTTGATCATAGTATATCATACTCCTCTCTTGACCCTTGAAAACTTCCTTCACACCAAACTTCAAGCAAACTCATTAGAGGGTTAGTGCACAATAAAAATTTACATGTTCAGAGGTGACACAATCATTCTTTACACTTCTGGACATTGCATAAAGCTACTGGACATTAATGGATCAAAGAAATTCATCCAACATAGCAAAAGAGGCAATGCGAAATAAAAGGTAGAATCTGTCAAAACAGAACAGTTCGTAAAGATGAATTTTAAAATGGCACCAGACTTGCTCAAATGGAAAAACTCAAAACTAATGAAAGTTGCGTACATATCTGAGGATCACTCACGTAAATTGGCATAATTTTCTGAGTTACCTACAGAGAATTAGGCCCAGATTCGTGACAGCAAAGAAATCTGTTTCTGCGCAGTAATCCAAATCTAGTATCAACCTTACTATCAACGACTTTACTTGGCACAACAAAACACAAAACTAAGATAAGGAGAGGTTGCTACAGTAGTAAACAACTTCCAAGACACAAATATAAAACAAAGTACTGTAGCAAAATAAACACATGGGTTATCTCCCAAGAAGTTCTTTCTTTATAGCCATTAAGATGGGCTCAGCAGTTTTGGTGATGCACCCGCAAGAAATAGTATTTGAAGCAAAAGAGAGCTTCAAGAGGCAAATTCAAAACACGTTTAAGCCTAACATGCTTCCTATGCAGAGGAATCTTGTACACAAATGAATTCATGAAGAACAAAGTGACAAGCATAAGAGGATAAAACACGAGTAACTTCAAGATTCTCAACATAAAGAGGGGAAACTTAATATTATTAAGATGCATATAACCATATTTCCCTCTCTCATAATAACTTTCAGTAGCATCATTGATGAAATCCACAATATACCCATCACTTAAAACATTCTTATCATGGTTCATATGCATAGAAGTATCATTAATTTTGGCATAAGAAGAGTTATTCTCATTAATAGTAATTGGAGCAAGATTATTATCAAGAATTTGAACATGGTAAACAAGTTGCATATTAAAAGAATTGTTTTTGGTAATCCAATCATAACTATGACAAGTTTCATAAGGATAATTGTAACATGTGTCATATACATCTCTATAGCAATTATCTAAACCAGAATATGTAATATCATCATTTTCACTAAAAGTAGAGGTCTCAAATACAGGATCTTCAAGCACAACATCCCCAAGCTTAGAGCTTTCAATATCATCGTTTAAGGGGACATGAATAATGCTATCATCATTACTTTCATAATCAGTACCAAAGAGATTTCCAATATCAAAGGTAATGTGCTCATCCAAATCATGATCACTAACATGGGTACAGGGCATAGGAAGATCATCGTACTCAGATTCATTATCATAATAATCATTAGGCGCAACATACTTACGGTTACCTATTGTTACCTCATACATGCGGGGATATGCCATTGCCCCTTTCTCTTTATTCTCCTTTTTCTTCTTCTTCTTCTTCTTCGTTCCTTCTTCTTCTTCTTCTTTTCCTTCTCCTCGTTCCCTTCTTTAGGAGGAAGAGGCTTGAAGGGTGGCTTGTCCGCATAACCTGATTTTCTTTTAGAAACAATAGAAGAAACTTGGGAGGATCCCTCCTTTTCATTAATTAGTTGAAAACACACAGCGGTCCTATCATATTTTGGCAAGGTGTCATCTTCTAAAATATTCTGTATGTAAGTATTTGTATGGCAATTATTAATGCAATAAGAAAGACACCCATGCAAGACATCATCAATATCAAGATCGTTAATATTTAACAAAGAAATTTTTCTTGATAACTCTTCACACTTCAAAAATAAGGTAAGTTCATCATGCTGATTAGGAATAATTTCATCATCACAATACAAATTTGCAGCACTCATGGGGTTCGAATTATCATTGGAGGAGCATTGAAAATTAAAATGACCAACTCTATGGCAAAGTTCACAAATAAAAGGATAGAGGGCACACACTTTTTCTCCAAGATCATCTAGAGCTCTAGACCACTTTCTAGTTTTTTCATTCCTGTGATGGATACAATATTCATCTTCTATTTGATTAATTCCACAAGGTCTATGCATTCCACAAAAATTAACATGCTTATAGGAAATAGCATTTTCAGAAGTTTCAACATGTTCATTGCAATCATTAATAACAGTTTCATCCTTCATGCAAGCGTCTTTAAAAGGTTCATGATACTTATCAAAATTCTTCCTAGGCAATTCAATGTGAGAAGCAAAAGCTTTATAAAAATTTGCAACAACTTGAGAGTCAAGACCATAGGTAGCACTCATATTTCGAAATTCATCAGTATTCATAAAAGTTTCAATACATTCATAATCATAGTTTATACCTGATTCTTTACCTTTGTCATTCTCCCAATCTTCAGCGTTCTCCTTAATCCGATCAAGAAGGTCCCTTTTAAACTCTTCTTTGTTGCGCGTGAATGATCCAGAACAAGTAGTATCCAGCAAGGTCTTATCTTGAAAAGAAAGTCTTGCATAGAAATTATCAATGATGATATTACCTGGAAGCTCATGATTGGGGCATTTGAGCATTAAAGACTTCAACCTCTCCCATGCTTGGGCAATACTCTCTCCATCATGAGGCCAGAAATTATATATATGGTTTCGATCTTTGTGAATTTCACTTTGAGGATAGAACTTGGAACAAAATAGAGGCATAATATCCTTCCAATCAAGAGAGCGCCCGTCCTTCAGCAGTTTATACCAATGCGCCGCTTTACCAGACAGCGACATAGAGAATAGTTTCTTCTTCACTTCATCCATAGAGATACCTGCACACTTGAATAACCCGCATAATTCATGCAAAAACAGTAAATGATTCCCAGGATGGACAGTTCCATCCCCTTCATAGCGGTTATCCATAACACGTTCAATAATTTTCATAGGTATTTTATACGGAATACTTTCAGCAGGTGGATTTAAAATATCAGAAGCATCATTAGAGTTATCGCATATGGGAGATAAAGCATCATCAGAGCAAAATATTTCTTCCAAAGCGGAGGAGCAAAAAGATTATTTTTATGTAAACTAGCTTCCCCAAGCTTAGACTTCTTCATAGCATTAGCAGTAATTGCATTCATACTAATAACATTGCTACTATCATGTAAATAAGGTTCCATAGGTTTTTTAATTTTCGCATCAAACAATTCTAAATTAGGAAAAAGATTAAAAAGCTCACCAATTTTTTTTTTATTTTCCATTATGCCTAACTAGTGAAAATAAAAACAAGAAACAAAAAGATGCAATTGCAGGATCTAAAGGAAATAGCTTCGAGCACACACACAATGGCGCCAGAAAAGTACTGTTACCTGGAATCGAAGTATGAGTGCCTTTTACCTTTCCTCCCCGCAACGGGCCAAAAGTGCTTGATGTCTACGGAGCTTCTATTCTTGTAGACGTGTTGGGCCTCCAAGAGCAGAGGTTTGTAGAACAGCAGAAGTTTCCCTTAAGTGGATTGCCCAAGGTTTATCGAACTAGGGAGGAAGAGGTCAAAGATATCCCTCTCAAGCAACCCTGTAATCACAAAGCAAGAAGTATCTTGTGTCCCCAACACACCAAATACACTTGTCAGGTGTATAGGTGTACTAGTTCGGCGAAGAGATAGTGAAATACAAGTAATATGGATGTATATGAGTGGTAATAGCAATCTGAATAAAATATGGCAGCGAGTAAACATGCAACAAAACAGTAAACAAACGGAGATTCGATGCTTGGAAGCAAGGCCTAGGGATCCTGCTTTCACTAGTGGACACTCTCAACAATGATCACATAATAGGACTACTCTACACCCTTTTGTTGGATGATGAACACATTGCGTAGGATTACACGAACCCTCAATGCCGGAGTTAACAAGCTCCACAATTCAATGTTCATATTTAAATAACCTTAGAGTGCATGAAAGATCGACATGACTAAACCAAGTACTAACATAGCATGCACACTGTCACCTTCACGCCAGTTAGGTGGAATAGATCACATCAATACCATCATAGTAATAGTTAACTTCATAATCTACAAAAGATCATAATCATAGCCTACGCCAAGTACTAACACGAGTGCACACACTGTCACCATTACACCGTGTAGGAGGAATAAAACTACTTTAATAACATCACTAGAGTAGCACATAGATGATATTCAACTAGATCACATAAAGAGAGAGATGAACCACATAGCTACAGCGGAGCCCTCAGCCCCGGGGTGAATTACTCCCTCCTCATCATGGAGACAGCGATGGCGGTGAAGATGGCGGTGGAGACGGCGGTGGAGATGACTCCGGGGGCAATTCCCCGTCCCAGGTGCCGGAACCGAGACTTCTGTCCCCGAATCTTGATTTCGCGATGGCGGCGGCTCGAAGGTTTTCTCGGGTTTCGTCCTCTGTATCGGTGTTTTTAGGTCAGGGACGACTAAATAGGCGAAGAGACGGAGTCGGAGGGGCCACGAGGCTCCCTCCTCATAGGGGGCGCGCCCACCCCTTGGCCGCGCCGCCCGTGGGTGGGGCCCTCCTGGCTCCCCTCTGGCCCTTCTTCGGTGCTCTGGAAGCGTCCGGGAAAAATAGGATGTTGGGTCTTTATTTCGTCCGATTCCGAGAATATTTCCTTTCTAGGATTTCTGAAACCAAAAACAGCAAAAAACAGCAACTGGCCCTTCGGCATCTCGTCAATAGGTTAGTTCCGGAAAACGCATAATAATGACATATAATGTGTATAAAACTTGTAGGTATCATCAATAAAGTAGCATGGAACATAAGAAATTATCGATACGTTGGAGACGCATCACACCCGCATCCATATTATATTCAGTGGTTGAGCGACAATGGTGAGATGAAGGTAAACCACATGGTGCGTGTTGAGTTTGCGATTGGACCGTATAAGGATTGCATTGACTTTGATGTGGTTCCTATGACGGTTTGTCACCTCTTATTGGGTCGGCCTTGGCTCTATGACCGTTCTGTGCAACACAATGGCCGTGCCAATACATATCACTTGGAGTACAAGGGCAAGAAAATTAACTTACAGCCTATGTCACCACAACAAATTGTCAATGAGTCTCGTCAGAAGATTGAAGTCAATTTGGAGGATGCACCTCTAGATAGGCGAGAGAATTGTAATGTCGTGAGTGATATAACGAAAAGTGAGAGAGTGAATTCCTTAGTTTCATTAGCCACCAAAGAAGACATGAGAGAATTTAGTGAGGATCCTACGGCCATGCCTCTTGTGCTTTTGTACAGGGGTACGGTTTTGGTTTCTAATGACATGACCCCTCTTCCTCTTGGTGTTTCTAATGTTTTGCAGGAATTTGGCGACGTGTTTCCGGAGGAGGTACCCGCAGGACTACCACCATTGCGAGGTATTGAGCATCAAATTGACTTGATTCCCGGAGCTTCGCTGCCCAATAGGGCGCCATATCGCACTAATCCCGAAGAGACAAAGGAGATACAGAAGCAAGTACAAGCGCTACTCGACAAAGGTTATATCCGCATAAGCCTTAGTCCTTGTGTTGTTCCTGTTATTCTAGTTCCTAAGAAAGATGGTACTTGGCGTATGTGCGTAGATTGTAGAGCTATAAACAACATTACTATTCGATATCGTCATCCTATTCCCCGTTTAGAGGATATGCTAGATGAATTGAGTGGTGCTGCTGTGTTCTCTAAAATTGATTTGCGTAGTGGTTATCATCAAATTAGGATGAAAGAAGGGGATGAGTGGAAAACAGCCTTTAAAACAAAATTTGGTTTATATGAGTGGTTAGTAATGCCTTTTGGGTTAACTAATGCACCTAGTACTTTCATGAGATTAATGAACCATGTTTTGCGTGAGTTTATTGGCAAATTTGTGGTTGTCTACTTTGATGACATATTAATCTACAGCCGCAATGAATCTGATCATACTATACATATTAGACATGTTTTGCAAGTGTTGCGTGATAATCAACTCTATGGTAATCTTGAGAAGTGCACATTTTGCAAAGATAAGGTCATATTTCTGGGTTATGTTGTCTCTAAGCATGGAGTAGAAGTAGATGTGTCTAAAATTGAAGCTATTCAAAATTGGCCTACTCCCATGAATGTGAGTCAAGTAAGAAGTTTTCATGGTCTATGATGCGCGTAGATGTACACGTCCGTTGGGAACCCCAAGAGGAAGGTATGATGCGCACAGTGGCAAGTTTTCCCTCAGTATGAAACCAAGGTTTAATCGAACCAGTAGGAGCCAAGAAGCACGTTGAAGGTTGATGGTCGCGAAATGTGATGCGGCGCAACACCAGGGATTCCGGCGCCAACGCGGAACCTGCACAACACAACCCAAGTACTTTGCCCCAACGAAACAGTGAGGTTGTCAATCTCACCGGCTTGCTGTAACAAAGGATTAAACGTATCGAGTGGAAGATGTTTGCAAAGAAAATAGTAAAACACAATTGCAGTAGATTGTATGCTATGTAAAGAATAGGACCGGGGTCCACAGTTCACTAGAGGTGTCTCTCCCATAAGATAAAAGCATGTTGGGTGAACAAATTACAGTCGGGCAATTGACAAATAGAGAAAGGCATAACAATGCATATACATGATATGATAAATATAGTGAGATTTAATTGGGCATTACGACAAAGTACATAGACCGCCATCCAACTGCATCTATGCCTAAAAAGTCCACCTTCAGGTTATCATCCGAACCCCCTCCAGTATTAAGTTGCAAAGCAACAGACAATTGCATTAAGTATGGTGCGTAATGTAATCAACAACTACATCCTTAGACATAGAATCAATGTTTTATCCCTAGTGGCAACAGCACATCCACAACCTTAGAACTTTCTGTCACTGTCCCAGATTCAATGGAGGCATGAACCCACTATCGAGCATAAATACTCCCTCTTGGAGTTAAGAGTAAAAACTTGGCCAGAGCCTCTACTAGTAACGGAGAGCATGCAAGATCATAAACAACACATGAACAATAGATTGATAATCACCATAATCATAGTACTCTCTATCCATCGGATCCCGACAAACACAACATATAGAATTACATATAGATGATCTTGATCATGTTAGGCAGCTCACAAGATCCAACAATGAAGCACAACAAGGAGAAGACGACCATCTAGCTACTGCTATGGACCCATGGTCCAGGGGTGAACTACTCACTCATCACTCCGGAGGCGACCATGGCGGTGTAGAGTCCTCCGGGAGATGAATCCCCTCCGGCAGGGTGCCGGAGGCGATCTCCGAATCCCCCGAGATGGGATTCGCGGCGGCGGCGTCTCTGTAAGGTTTTCCGTATCGTGGCTCTCGACCGGGGTTTCGCGACGGAAGCTTTAAGTAGGCGGAGGGTCAACGCGGGGGCCACACGAGGGCCCAGGAGGTAGGTCGGCGCGGCCAGGGCTTGGGCCGCGCCGGCCACCCCCTGGCTGCCTCGTGGCCCCACTTTGTTATCTCTTCGGTCTTCTGGAAGCTTCGTGCAAAAATAGGACCCTGGGCGAAAGTTTCGTCCAATTCCGAGAATATTTCTTTAGGATTTCTGAAACCAAAAACAGCAGAAAACAGAACTGGCTCTTCGGCATCTTGTTAATAGGTTAGTTCCAGAAAATGCATAAATATGACATATAATGTGCATAAAACATGTAGGTATCATCAATAAAGTGGCATGGAACATAAGGAATTATCGATACGTTGGAGACGTATCAGCATCCCCAAGCTTAGTTCTCGTCCCGAGCAGGTAAAACGATAACAAAGATAATTTCTGAAGTGACATGCCATCATAATCTTGATCATACTATTTGTAAACATATGTAATGAATGCAGCGATCAAAGCAAAGGTAATGACATGAGTAAACAACTGAATCATAAAGCAAAGACTTTTCATGAATAGTACTTCAAGACAAGCATCAATAAGTCTTGCATAAGAGTTAACTCATAAAGCAATAAATCAAAGTAAAGGTGTTGAAGCAACACATAGGAAGATTAAGTTTCAGCGGTTGCTTTCAACTTATAACATGTATATCTCATGGATATTGTCAACATAAAGTAATATAACAAGTGCAATATGCAAGTATGTAGGAATCAATGCACAGTTCACACAAGTGTTTGCTTCTTAGGTGGAAGGAGATAGGTAAACTGACTCAACAATAAAAGTAAAAGAATGGTCCTTCAAAGAGGAAAGCATCGATTGCTGTATTTGTGCTAGAGCTTTTATTTTGAAAACATGAAACAATTTTGTCAACGGTAGTAATAAAGCATATGAGTTATGAAAATTATATCTTACAAGTTGCAAGCCTCATGCATAGTATACTAATAGTGCCCGCACCTCGTCCTACTTAGCTTGGACTACCGGATCTTTGCATGCCATGTTTCAACCAAGTGTCACAAAGGGGTACCTCCATGCCGCCTGTACAAAGGTCTAAGGAGAATGCTCGCATTTCGGATTTCTCGCTTTTGATTATTCTCAACTTAGACATCCATACCGGGACAACATGGACAACAGATAATGGACTCCTCTTAAATGCATAAGCATGTAGCAATGATTATTATTCTCATATGAGATTGAGGATATATGTCCAAAACTGAAACTTCAACCATGGTTCATGGCTTTAGTTAGCGGCCCAATGTTCTTCTCTAACAATTTTGCATGCTCCAACCACTAAAATGATAGATCCTTCAGACAAGACGGACATGCATAGCAACTCACATGATATTCAACAATAGTTGATGGCGTTCCCCAGAAACATGGTTATCGCACAACAAGCAACTTAATAAAATATAAAGTGCATAAGTACATATTCAATACTACGATAGTTTTTAAGGCTATTTTGTCCCATGAGCTATATATTGCAAAGGTGAATGATGGAATTTTAAAGGTAGCACTCAAGCAATTTACTTTGGAATGGCGGAGAAATACCATGTAGTAGGTAGGTATGGTGGACACAAATGGCATGAATATTGGCTCAAGTATTTTGGATGCATGAGAAGTATTCCCTCTCGATACAAAGTTTAGGCTAGCAAGGTTATTTGAAGCAAACTCAAGGATGAACAAGTGCAGCAAGACTCACATAAAAGACATATTGTAAACATTATAAGACTCTACACCGTCTTCCTTGTTGTTCAAAACTCAATACTAGATATTATCTAGACCTTAGAGAAACCAAATATGCAAATCAAATTTTAGCAAGCTCTATGTATTTCTTCATTAATGGGTGCAAAGCATATGATGCAAGAGCTTAAACATGAGCACAACAATTGCCAAGTATCACATTATCCAAGACATTTTAGAATTACTACATGTAGCATTTTCCAATTCCAACCATATAACAATTTAACGAAGAGGAAACTTCGCCTTGAACATTATGAGTAAAGCCTAAGGACACATGTGTCCATATGCAACAGCGGAGCGTGTCTCTCTCCCACAAAGTGAATGCTAGGATCCATTTTATTCAAACAAAAACAAAAACAAAAACAAACCGACGCTCCAAGCAAAGAACACAAGATGTGATTGAATAAAAATATAGTTTCAGGGGAGGAACCTGATGATGTTGTCGATGAAGAAGGGGATGCCTTGGGCATCCCCAAGCTTAGACGCTTGAGTCTTCTTAAAATATGCAGGGGTGAACCACGGGGGCATCCCCAAGCTTAGAGCTTTCACTCCTCTTGATCATAGTATATCATTCTCCTCTCTTGACCCTTGAAAACTTCCTTCACACCAAACTTCAAGCAAACTCATTAGAGGGTTAGTGCATCATTAATAATTCACTCATTCAGAGGTGACACAATCATTATTTTCACTTCTGGACATTGCATAATGCTACTGGACATTAGTGGATCAAAGAAATAAATCCAACATAGCAAAAGAGGCAATGCGAAATAAAAGGCAGAATCTGTCAAAAACAGAACAGTTCGTAAAGACGAATTTAAAGTTGGCACTAGACTTGCTCAAATGGAAAAACTCAAAACTAATGAAAGTTGCGTACATATCTGAGGATCACGCTCGTAAATTGGCAGATTTTTTCGAATTTTCTACAGGGAACTGTGCCCAGATTCGTGACAGACAGCAATGCTGTTTCTGCGCAGCGATCCCAAATATAACATCAACTTTGACATAGAAACTTTACTTGGCACAAAAACATGATAAGGAGAGGTTGCTACAGTAGTAAACAACTTCCAAGACTCAACAAAACAAAAAATTGCTGTAGGTAAAAACATGGGTTGTCTCCCATAAGCGCTTTTCTTTAACGCCTTTCAGCTAGGCGCAGAAAGTGCAAATCAAGTAACATCGAGAGTAGAAGCATCAACATCATTATTTTTCATGCAAACACAACTTGTTGCAGAGGGTACTTTAGGTGCTCCATTATCTAAATTTTCTATGGTGGTGCTAGGGGTTTTAGCAATTTTAGGCCTATAGTAATTCTTTTGTTTAGGCACTTTAGAAGCATACATGAATTTTTGCTCTTTACCCACATAAGCTTTCTCATTATACTTGAGAGAAGAAAAGGTTGAACCCAAGGTTCCCATAGCTTTTTCAAGTTCATCAATCCTATTGGTTTGATTATCATGGATAACACAAGTTCCTAGGACACTAATTCTTTCATCAATTCCTCCTAGGGATTTATCAAGTTCATCAGTTTTATCCAATAACATTTCCAATTTAGTTTCAATACTTGGAAAAATTTTCTCTATGGTTTCCAATTTTTTCATAACATCCTCAAGAGAGATTTCAATTTTAACTTCATTAACAGGTGGTATTCCAACTAGACTCTCAATGATGCAACTAGCTTCTAAAGCGGGAGTACCTAGGAAATTACCTCCCGAAAGAGTATCAAGAACATATCTATTCCAACTAGATAAACCAACATAAAAGTTCCTAAGAAGGATAGTGGTGGAGTGTTTCTTAATGCACCTATGATGAGCATTACTAATTCTATACCAAGCATCTTTAAAACTTTCTCCACCTTGTTGCTTAAAAGAACGAACTTCAACTTCAGGATTACTCATTTTAGTAGCAGTAAAATAAAACAAACTAGATAGAGTAAATGCAAGTAACTAATTTTTTTGTGTTTTTGATATTGAGAGCAAGACAGTAAATAAAGTAAAACTAGCAACTAATTTTTTTGTATTTTGATTTAGTGCAGCAAACAAAGTAGTAAATAAAATAAAGCAAGACAAAAACAAAGTAAAGAGATTGAGAAGTGCTTGATCTCCCCGGCAACGGCGCCAGAAAAAGTGCTTGATGCGCGTAGATGTACACGTCCGTTGGGAACCCCAAGAGGAAGGTATGATGCGCACAGTGGCAAGTTTTCCCTCAGTATGAAACCAAGGTTTAATCGAACCAGTAGGAGCCAAGAAGCACGTTGAAGGTTGATGGTCGCGAAATGTGATGCGGCGCAACACCAGGGATTCCGGCGCCAACGCGGAACCTGCACAACACAACCCAAGTACTTTGCCCCAACGAAACAGTGAGGTTGTCAATCTCACCGGCTTGCTGTAACAAAGGATTAAACGTATCGAGTGGAAGATGTTTGCAAAGAAAATAGTAAAACACAATTGCAGTAGATTGTATGCTATGTAAAGAATAGGACCGGGGTCCACAGTTCACTAGAGGTGTCTCTCCCATAAGATAAAAGCATGTTGGGTGAACAAATTACAGTCGGGCAATTGACAAATAGAGAAAGGCATAACAATGCATATACATGATATGATAAATATAGTGAGATTTAATTGGGCATTACGACAAAGTACATAGACCGCCATCCAACTGCATCTATGCCTAAAAAGTCCACCTTCAGGTTATCATCCGAACCCCCTCCAGTATTAAGTTGCAAAGCAACAGACAATTGCATTAAGTATGGTGCGTAATGTAATCAACAACTACATCCTTAGACATAGAATCAATGTTTTATCCCTAGTGGCAACAGCACATCCACAACCTTAGAACTTTTTGTCACTGTCCCAGATTCAATGGAGGCATGAACCCACTATCGAGCATAAATACTCCCTCTTGGAGTTAAGAGTAAAAACTTGGCCAGAGCCTCTACTAGTAACGGAGAGCATGCAAGATCATAAACAACACATGAACAATAGATTGATAATCACCATAATCATAGTACTCTCTATCCATCGGATCCCGACAAACACAACATATAGAATTACATATAGATGATCTTGATCATGTTAGGCAGCTCACAAGATCCAACAATGAAGCACAACAAGGAGAAGACGACCATCTAGCTACTGCTATGGACCCATGGTCCAGGGGTGAACTACTCACTCATCACTCCGGAGGCGACCATGGCGGTGTAGAGTCCTCCGGGAGATGAATCCCCTCCGGCAGGGTGCCGGAGGCGATCTCCGAATCCCCCGAGATGGGATTGCGGCGGCGGCGTCTCAAAGGTTTTCCGTATCGTGGCTCTCGGGGTTTGCGACGGAAGCTTTAAGTAGGCGGAGGGTCAACGCGGGGGCCACACGAGGGGCCCAGGAGGTAGGTCGGCGCGGCCAAGGCTTGGGCCGCGCCACCCCGGCTGCCTCGTGGCCCCACTTCGTTATCTCTTCGGTCTTCTGGAAGCTTCGTGCAAAAATAGGACCCTGGGCGAAAGTTTCGTCCAATTCCGAGAATATTTCTTTACTAGGATTTCTGAAACCAAAAACAGCAGAAAACAGCAACTGGCTCTTCGGCATCTTGTTAATAGGTTAGTTCCAGAAAATGCATAAATATGACATATAATGTGCATAAAACATGTAGGTATCATCAATAAAGTGGCATGGAACATAAGAAATTATCGATACGTTGGAGACGTATCAGTCTACACTACAAGAAAAGTTGCCATGGCCGACGAAGTTGAAGTCGCGCCGTGGTTGCTGGTGTACCATGGCCGACGATTTTGGTCCCTCCGTGGTGCATGTCAAAACTTTTTTTTCTCGTTTTTGAGGCCACCTAGCCCGACGAAAGCGGCCAAAACGTGGCGTATGGTGGCCCGGGACGTGGTGCATCTCGAAATCTCGGGTTCGCCGGCCGAGTCAACGCAAATCCGCACCGCCGAGGGATGTAGGGCCCAGATGGCAGCCTCTCTGGCATTGTTTTTTTCTAGATCGCGCCATCTCGTTCAACGTTCTCCGATCGAGCCGTTTACGATGCAGGATCATGGGTCCCGCATGTCATCCTCTATGAACCAAAATTCTTTCTATTCTTGGATTTTTTTGACCCCCTGATTTCTGGCTACTTCCTTTTTCTTTTGATCCCTTGCCGCCTTGGAAACGTTGAGACCGCTGCTGCTAAATGGGACCCGCATGTCATCCTCTATGTGCAATCAACTTTCTTTTCTTGGAGTTTTTTTTGCACCTCAAATTTGGTCACTTGCCTTTTTCTTTCGATCCCCTGCCGCCTCTCAAACGGTGATACCGCTGCTGCTAAATGGGACCCGCATGTCATCCTCTATGTACTATAAAACTTTCTTTTCTTGAATTATTTTTGGCACCTCATATTTGGTCACTTACCTTTTTCTTTCGATCCCCTGCCTCTCAAACGGTGATACCGCTGCTGCTAAATGGGACCCGCATGTCATCCTCTATGTACTATAAAACTTTCTTTTCTTGGATTTTTTTGGCACCTCATATTTGGTCACTTGACTTTTTCTTTCGATCACCTGCTGCCTCTCAAACAGTGATACCGCTGCTGCTAAATGGGACCCGCATGTCATCCTCTATGTACTATAAAACTTTCTTTTCTTGGATTTTTTTGGCACCTCATATTTGGTCACTTGACTTTTTCTTTCGATCACCTGCTGCCTCTCAAACAGTGATACCGCTGCTGCTAAATGGGACCCGCATGTCATCCTCTATGTACTATAAAACTTTCTTTTCTTGGATTTTTTTGGCACCTCATATTTGGTCACTTGACTTTTTCTTTCGATCCCCTGCTGCCTCTCAAACAGGGATACCGCTGCTGCTAAATGGGACCCGCATGTCATCCACTATGTACTTAAAACTTTCTTTTCTTGGATTTTTTTGGCACCTCATATTTGGTAACTTGACTTTTTCTTTCGATCCCCTGCTGCCTCTCATACCGCTGCTGCTAAATGGGACCCGCATGTCATCCTCTATGTACTATAAAACTTTCATTTTTTGGATTATTTTTGGCACCTCATATTTGGTCACTTGACTTTTTCTTTCGATCCCCTGCCGCCTCTCAAACGGTGAGACCGCTGCAGCTAAATGGGACCCGCATGTCATCCTCTATGAGCAATCAACTTTCTTTTCTTGGAGTTTTTTTGGCACCTCATATTTGGTAACTTGACTTTTTCTTTCGATCTCATGCCACGTTTGAAACGTTGAGGTACCTGCTGGCTCATGGACCCGCATGTCATCCTCTGTGTGCTATAAAAGTTTCCTTTGTTGGATTTTTTTTCACCCTCTGATTTTTGCCTTGCCTTTTTCTTTTGATCCCCTGCCCCCTTTGAAACGTTGAGTAAGCTGTTGGTTCAAGGGACCCGCATGTCATCCTCTATGTCCATCAACTTTCTTTTCTTGGATTTTTTTTCACCCCCTAATTACTAGCTACTTTCTTTTTCTTTTGATCTCAAGCCGCATTACAAACATTGAGACCGCTGCTGCAAAATGGGACCCACATGTCATCCTCTATGTACAATAAATCTTGGATTATTTTTGGCTCCTGATATTTGGTCACTTGCCTTTTTCTTTCGATCTCATGCCGCCTTTGAAACGTTGAGTAAGCTGCTGGCTCATGGGTCCCGCATGTCATCCTCTACGAACAATAAAAGTTTCCTTTCTTGGAGTTATTTTTTACCCCTAATTTCTGGCTATTTGCCTTTTTCTTTTGATCCCCTGCCCCCGTTGAAACGATGAGGACGCTGTTGGCAGGTCGGTCCCACATGTCATCCTCTATGAACAATAAAAGTTTCCTTTGGTGGATTTATTTTTGACCCCTAATTAATTTCTGGCTATTTCCTTTATTTTTCTTTTGATCCCCTGCCGCCTTGGAATTGTTGAGAATGCTGCTGCCTCATTTTTCTTTTGGTCCTGTGCCGCCTTGGAAACGTTGAGACCGCTGCTACAAAATGGGACCCGCATGTCATCCTCTATGTACAATAAAGTTTCTTTTCTTGGATTATTTTTGGCTCCTGATATTATGTCACTTGCCTTTTTCTTTCGATCTCATGCCGACTTTGAAACGTTGAGGATGCTGCTGCCTCATGGGTCCCGCATGTCATCCTCTCAGAACGATAAATGTTTTCTTTTCTTGTATTTTTTTACCAACTGATTTTTGGCTTTTTTTATTTTCGATCCCCTGCCGCCTTTGAAACGTTGACTCCGCTGCTGGCTCATGGGTCCCCGATGTCAGCCTCCCCGTACAAGAAACATGTGATATTTTATTTTGCAGACAATAAACGTTGTATTTCGCTCTGAGCTATTGCAAACGGATAAATTAAATCTTTATATCTACATAAACAAACTTATATGTTGAATCTCCTTGTTTTTTGTTTTTGCGAAGCATAGGACTTTCCTGTTTTTTTTTGAGAAAAATCCGACCTTTCCTGTTTTGGAGTGGGCTGAAATTGTACGAGTCAAAAGGCCCAGCAGGATAGTTCGAAGGCCCAGATGTCCAGATACAGCCCAATTAAAATCTTTCTTTTCTTGGATTTTTTTCACACCCTGATTTCTGGCTACTTCATTTTTCTTTCGGTCCTGTGCCGCCTTGGAAGCGTTGAGACCGCTGCTACAAAATGGGACCCGCATGTCATCCTCTATGTACAATAAAGTTTCTTTTCTTGGATTATTTTTGGCTCCTGATATTATGTCACTTGACTTTTTCTTTCAATCTCATGCCGACTTTGAAACGTTGAGGAAGCTGCTGGCTCATGGGTCCCGCATGTCATCCTCTATGAACAATAAAAGTTTTCTTTGTTGGATTTATTTTTTCCCCTAATTTCTGGCTATTTGTCTTTTTCTTTTGATCCCCTGCCCCCTTTGAAACGATGACGACGCAGCTGGCAAGTCGGTCCCACATGTCATCCTCTATGAACAATAAAAGTTTCCTTTGATGGATTTATTTTTGACCCTAATTAATTTCTGGCTATTTCCTTTTTTATTTTGATCCCCTGCCGCCTTGAAATAGTTGAGGATGCTGCTGCCTCATGGGTCCCGCATGTCATCCTCTCAGAAAGGTAAATGTTTCTTTTCTTGAATTTGTTTACCAACTGATTTTTGGCTTATTTTTTCTTTCGATCTCCTGCCACCTTTAAAACGTTGACGACGCTGCTGGCTCATGGGTCCCCAATGTCAGCCTCCCCATACTGCAAATCCTCTTTCTGCAAAGGTTGTATTTCTAGATAGATAAGGTGGATTCGAATCTGCCATGGTTCAGGCAGCTCAGGTAAGCCTTCTTGCACTAATTAATGGAAGTAGTGTATCGCAAGGTCAAGACATGTGGCTCGGTGTAATGAATCTATATGAATCATGTTGTGGGTTCAATCTGATAGTTCTCTAACAGGTCAGCCAAAATAGAAATTAAGTTTTTTTCTAAAAGGGAAATGCAAATTAAGATGAACACAAACATTAGTTATCATAATAGCTGATCATACATACATACTTGCTAAGAGCAAAAGCTTGCCAGAGTTTTACCACCCATACAATTAATTAGCAGTTCAGATAAGATAACCTTATATAAGTATAACTACAAATGCATTTGCTAAGGGCTCATGGGACAACAGAACTAGACAACCGCGAACTTTATGACCAGCATGTCACAGCGGCATCGAAAGATCTTGACCTTCAACTTTGATCCAATGCGAAGTTTGGCACCGTCAATGAACTTTTTCCACCTGGAAGTAACAGCCAAGCGGCCATCTGTGGGACTGACAGAGTACCGTCCCTCCACGGTGAGACCTTCACTCTCCATGACGAGGGATATCTTGCCCCTTCGGCCAGCATTGAGATCCTTGGAGATACTTTTAGGCAATTTCTGATTCAAAGCAAGAGATACCACCAAAAATTAGTCAATGGCACCAATGCACTGAACCATGTGAGACTTTGAGCAGAGAAGACATCAAGATAAGAGCAGTTATGCTGTCATATACTCACGAACATAGCCTTCAGATGCGTCCTGGTCACCACACGGGTGGCCACAGCAATGAGCTGAGACCTCGGTGATCTGGCTGGGGCAGGTGCATGAGCCTGGGCTGGTACACGAGCTGGTGCTGATGCAGGAGACTGCTGGGCAGGTGCAGTAAACGGTGCCTCTAGAGGAACCGGTGCTGATGCAGGAGACTGTTGGGCAGGTGCAGTAAACGGTGCAGCTAGAGGAACCAGTGCTGATGCAGGAGCCTGCTGGGCATGTGTAGTATATGGGGCCTCTACAGGAACCAATGCTGATGTAGGGGACTGCTGGGTAGATGCAGTAAACGGAGCTGGTACAGGAACCGGTGCTGATGCAGGAGAGTGGGAAGCCGGTGCCGGTGCTGGTGTGGTTGCCCTTTGTGACATCCGCTCCTGTTCCATCAGGGGATCTGCAGCTTTGATCATGTTAAACCCAGCAAGCTAGAACAGAGGGAATGGTTTAGAACAACTGCTCAGAATGCAGTTATCAAAAGATATGAGTAGAAAAAAGTTACATATTATATATTTGGAAGTGTCTCCAACTCTGTAAGCAGTTACGTATATCTGCCCGTTTGAGTTTCTGATCCTCAGCTCGTCGCCCTTCTTCAGACCGTAGTCAAAAGCAAACTTTCTCCAATCATGTCCATACAAATATGTGATGGCCTGCGTCTTGTAGACATACACCTCATAGACCGTGTAGGTGTTCATCAATTTGCCATTGCCATGCATAGTGAAAGATCCTTCATGCGGACACATCTGGTTAATCATTGGACGAAGTTCACAAGGTACAGTCTGCATGTGAAAATTGATACAAATGTAAGAAGCAGGAAGACTAAAAACAAGACTTTACTATATGCCAATTCATGCTAAACCACTGAGAATACATACCTGTAACTCTGTGAAGGAGCTACTAGAAAGGTAGATAGAGCCATAGGAGGTGTTATATGCGGGGTATGTACATGGGCCCGCCATATTCCCGCAAGCTCGGCATCGGGATGGTGAAGGAAACATGGGAGGTACTACTGGTGCGTAGCGCTGAACGTAAGTGGAAGAATTAGGTTGTGTAAAGTGCATAGTTCAGAGCAATGCAAATGTTGACAAGCAAGTGCATAACACTATGTTACAAACTGAACAGTGAAAAATTAGTGTATGATGAATATAAGCATGCTAATTTGGTGTTTCCGAATTCCAAAAAGCATTAGACAGAGCCAGTGATAATATCAGACATAAATCATGGCATGTATATGTGGCTTAAGAAAATATACCCGAACCCTTGGATGGTTACGGCCCGGCTGATCCTTGGACTTGAGCTTATATAAGCATCCAGAAGGTGGGGCTGACAGTAACTTGGTGGCAGCCTCTGCAGATGCCTCATCAGCAGCAGTTGCAATCCTTTTGACCAATGAAGGCTTAGCAGTTTCAGTCTGCATATAAAAATTGAAGAGCAACAGACATCAGCAGTGATATATAAAATGAATCTATGAGACACTGATGCATATAGTGCTGGATGTAAGTGGAAGAATAGGTGTGTGTGTTTCTGAACTATTGGTAAGCATTAGACAAAGCCGGCAATAAACAGACAAAAATCAAATCATGTATGAGGATTAAGAAAATATACCTGCTTACTGAAAAGGGTACCACCCAGCTGGCCCGTGGCCTTGTGCTTGAGGAGGTTTTCAGAAGATGGTGGCAGCACCATCGTCTTCACAGCAGCCTCATCAGGATCATTTTTTATCCATTTGAGTAGAGGAACAGAAGTTTCATCCTGCATATGAATAGCAACAGAACTCATCATTGATATTTAATAAATCTATGAGATAGACTGATGCAAATAGTGCGGGGTGTAAGTGGAAGAATAGGGTTGTGCATAGAGAACAGTTGACAACAATGCAAATGATTACAAAAGAAGCCAATGGAAATCAACAGTTTATATACTGGATGAGACAGACTGAAAAGTGAAAAATTAGTGTATGATGATTGTAAGCAAACGCAGTGTTTCTGAACTTTTGGTAAGCATTAGACAAAGCCAACAGTAATTAAACAGATAATAATGAAATCATGTATGTGGATTAAGAAAATATACCAGATTCATTAAAAGGTCACCACCCAGCTGGCCCATGGCCTCGTGCTTGTAGAGGTTTTCGGAAGATGGTGCCGGCACCATCGTCCTCACAGCAGCCTCATTAGCCCCATTTTGCATCCACTTGAGTAAAGGCGCAGCAGTTTCAGCCTGCATAAGAATGGGAACAGATCTCAGCAGTGATATTGAATGACTCTGAGACAGACTGATGCATATAGTGCTAGATGTAAGTGGAAGGGTATGGCCGTGTATGGACAACAGTTCACAACAATGCAAGGGTGTGTTCGGTTCTGAAACAGCGTGGAATGGAATGGAATGGTTCCATTTCAGAGGAATGGAATGGTTACATTTTTGTTCGGTTGGGAAAAATGGAGAGCAGAAGAGATCGAGGTTAAACTAACCAATTGTCTCAAAATTGTAATTAACAATTGCAAATGACATTTTAATCTCAAAGTCGTAATTAACAGCGCCTAATGGTGCTCTTTTAATCTAAAAATCGAAATTAACATCATTTTATGTTGGGTTAGGGGAACTGGAGTAGATGAACATTACTGTATGATGATTGTAAGCAAACGAATTTGGTGTTTCTAAACTTTTGGCTTCGAGATCTTATGGGTTTCAACTCTAGCCTACCCCAACTTGTTTGGGACTGAAAGGCTTGGTTGTTGTTGTTGTTGTTGTAAACTTTTGGCAAGCATAGAAAAAACCGACAATAAACAGAGAAAAATCAAGGCATGTTTTGTGGATTAAGAAAATATACCATATTCATTAAAAGATCACCACCCAGCTGGTGCGTGGCCTTGTGCTTGTAGAGGCATTTAGAAGATGGGGGCGGCATCAACATACTGGCAGCCTGATCAGCCGCAGTTTTGATCTTCCTTTTGAGTAAAGGCCCTAAAGTTTCAGTCTGCATATGAATAGCAAAACAAAAGGCAGACCTCAGCAGTGATATTGAATTACTGTATGAGATAGACTGATGCATATAGTGGATGCTCTTAGCCTTTTGCAGCGTGAACACTAGCTATGGACAGACAAAAAAACTAGTTAACTCAGCTTTGTCTAGATATGAATGTACTACCACCATCCAAAAGCTTAAGCCTTATTTATTTTTGAGAAATCAAAACAAGCAAAGTTTGACCAAAATTTTAGAACATTCTATCAACAAATATAATACTGTGTAGATACCGTAGGAAAATATATTTTATTATCTATTTAATGATATTAATTTTGTATTTTGCATGTTACTGATTTTTGGTAAAAGCTTAGTCAAACATGGTATAGTTTGACTTTCTAAAAATAATATAAGCCCAAAGCTTTGGGATGGAGGCAGTAGTATCTAGAGCTAAAACACATCTAGATACATCCGTATCTACAGATAGTTGAGTCAATTAATTTGGATCTGAGGGAGTATCAGATTCAGACTACATCATGGTAAGTTGGTTAAAAAAATTACCCCTGGGCGGTCCCTGCCCAGCTCGGCAGTGGCATTTCGCTTCTTGTGCTGCAGATCGGGCCATGCTCCTGCAGCAGGTGGGGCGCTATTCTCGTTCCCCATAGCCTCAGCACGGAACCTGGAGGTACCAACCTGATACAGAGAATATAGAGCATGGTGTCACAGAGGCTTTACGCACAAACAGCTGAAGACATGTGCTACTTTAAGCATATTCCAGAACAGGAACAGATTGAGGATGCAGAGACCAGAGAGACACTTAAAAGGTAAAGAGTGGATAAGCAAACGGAGTACCTGCTTCGCGGGGCTGGGGACGCAGCTCAGGCTCAGCCAACTGCCCACATGCGTGGTGGCCTTACGCTCCATTGCCCCCACCGCCGAGGTCTTACCTTTCCTGTACAAGCTGACAAAAGATACAGTGAGGATCAGCAGAAACTACAAAGGTTGCAAATGTCGACAAATAAAGGAAGAACACCCCAATCCAAGCAAAGGTAGCCCCCGCCCCCACCCCCATCAATCACTCCCAGCTCGAGGGTGACCAGAAAGACACCCCTTTGCCCAGAATAGGAAAGAGATGCGCAAGATATCGAGGAGAGGAAAAAAGAACCGATCTCGAGAAAGGAGAGAACATTACTAGTCCTACCTAATCCGCTTGGGCTAGATGCAGCTTGCCCCTCCAAGCTGGATGCCTGGACGGTGGAGGCGAAAGGAGGGGATCGAGCTAGCGGCTTGCATCCGTCGGCAATCGGCACTCGATCGGGAGAGAAGGGGTGCTACATAAAGGGGAGGGGTAACATATTTTATTACACAGTGAACTTACTGATGTGACTAGTCATTACATGTCTCACTGAAACTAGGGCCCATAGTGTGGCACCCCAAATTTACTTGAAGCTGCCCGGCGGGACGCATTGGCGCGTCAAGAAACCCCCGAATTGTAGCGGGGAAATGAAACATTTCACAAAAATTCGAAATTCAAGCACACCGCCACGCGCCAAGCACGCGGCTGTTCCTTCCTCTTCCTCGGTTCCTCCTCCCCTATCCGAAAAAACCCCAAATCCCAAGCTCAAACCAAAAAAAAAACAAAAAACAAATCCCCTGGCCGCCATGCATGTCCTCGTTAACCCGCTGGAGATCGTTCCCGGACGATGCGGACCACCCGCCCTGAGATCCAGAATTCCGTCCACCTCGAGGCACTGCGTGCTGTCTCGCAGCAGCGGCTTGAGGGCGCTGAAGAGGAAGTTCCGCCGGAAAGTGCTCATGGCAACCGTGCAAGCTCACCGGCGTGCTGTATCCCGAGAGGAACTGGTCAAAGCTTTGCTATTCGCCACACAAAAAAAATTGCGGGCCAAGATCTGGTCAAAGCTTCGTCGATGGCTTGCCGCGAGAGGCTTGGAGTCCAGAGTCAATAAACTAGCTGCTCGAGGACTTGGGCGGTTTACACGGATTCATATTAACTGACTCAAGTTTGTTAGTCTAGTTAACAAATGCATCTAGATACATCCATATCTAGACAGAATTGAGTCAATTAATATGAATCAGAGGGGAGTACCTGAAAGTGTTTCATGCTACCAACTAATGCGCTGGCAGGAATCGCTGTAGAAGTAATTGTGCTACTACTTGTACGATGAACTGATTGTGTGGGTGTCGAATTTTGCAACGCGATCATCCACTGAATGCTTAATCTAGCGCCAAAGGCGTACAAATCATAACATACTACAGCACCAGAACATAAGAGTACGAATCATAAAGTAGCTCAACATTTTGCATCAGGGCTGGGTGGTCCTGAGACTACCGGGACGCCCCTGATGATCTCCGGGTGTGCATCCTCTTCAACGCAAAGCTGTGTACTCGGTCCACGGCCTCCTTCTGTAGGCTGGATAATCTCAGGTGCAGGACCTTCGTCTATGAGAGGCTCGTCATCAGTACCATCCACAGGTGCATCAGGGCTGGGTGGTCTTGAGACTACCCGGACGCCCGTGATGATCTCCGGGCGTGCATCCACTTCAACGCAAAGCTGTGTACTCGGTCCACGGCCTCCTTCTGTAGGCTGGATAATCTCAGGTGCAGGACCTTCGTCTATGAAAGGCTCGTCATCAGTACCATCCACAGGTGCATCAAACTGAGATTCATCTTCAAATCTCCCATCAAACTGAGAGACCTCTTTAACTCTATGCTTCTGCAATTAGTACATCAACCGATTAGACAAACATCTAAGGGATGCAACCTGAACAAATGCCGTTTTACATATTTACCTTCTCATCTGGCACAACACATGTCCCAGAGCTGAAACCCGTTTCCTGAAGCAAGCGCTTTTTCTCTCCTTCCCGTCCATCCATCTGCAACAAGTTAAATTTGAGTACAGAACCTTGCACAACAATGCAAACTATTGATTGAAACAGCGGCAGCATCAATATAAATAATTAACTACATATGCCAGCACACATACAGTGTGAGCAAGATCTGCTTCTCCTGCTAAAGGATCATTATATGGTTCACCATGCTAAACCCGCCTAACATATGTGCGGTCCATCCCAAAAATGTGTAAATGATCTGCCACTACAGGGTGAGGCCTCTTCTCACCATTCATACATGTGCAGCGCGGGCAATACACGTCCAGGTTGTGACCATCATGAGCTCTAATAAACCCCATAAAGGGTTGAACACCATTTATATATGAAGGGGAACATAAGTGTCCATGCAGTTTCCAAGTTCTGTCCATCTGTTTAATTATGAGATACAGTGGTTGGTGATTAATTTAAGGCGAAGTAGGAAATGTATATCCATCGAGTACAAAACTATACTACATGATTATGCATTTCAGCAATCATGTCGAGTACAAAACAAAAAATGCCCATCGACATTTTAGCAAACAGATCGTGTACAAAACTCTGCCATGGCATTTCAGCAAATTAACGGATCGAGTGCAGAACTGACTCTATATGCCCACGCAAATGAACAAATTGATCGATGACAAATCGAGCGGAAAACTATAAAGTGCCAATTAGTTCGAGCATACTGACGAATTTTTTTAGCAGCATCAAGAAAATATAAATCGTTAGGCTGTCTTGCCCGATACATGATTGAGCTAGAGATAGCAGCCCTACCGTGGATCAACTTGACCGCCGGTGCGTCTCGAGAAGAACGACGGGGAGGGGAAGCTTCTTCTTCGCACGGACGGGACGGGGAGGGGAAGCTCTTCGCACGGACGGGGATAAGTTGTGTACGGGTGGGTGGGGGGTCATGCGGCCGGGCCGCCGGGGTGATAATTAAGGTCGGTAGGTGGCGTTTAATGGAGTTGCGTGTGTAATTTGCCGTGCACAAGGTTGAGGAATAGGCGGTTCCCTTTGCCGCGCGCACAATTCAAACTATCCCGCCCATGTAGTTTAAATTCGCCATATTTTCGTTAAATCGACATAAAGTCATGTGAGTGGGGGAAAATTAGCAAAGTTGCTTGAAAAATAGTAAAACTCTGGAATTATCCTTTAAATATGCTCTACTTCGTGTGAAAATCGGGGTGTGGAAGCATGTTGAGCTGTTTTATTTGTACTTTCTTCATTAAAACTCCCATTTTATGCACTTTGGATGGAAAGAAATCATTTGTACATAAATTTTGACAACGCCATTTGCAAACACTAATTGTTTACATGCCAAGATGCACCCATCCACCAAATATATATGTGGCAAAAGTTTATCACAATCTAGCAGATATGCATAATTAGTGAGGGACCCCTTTTGATTTTGTGCAATTTCCACTAATTAGGTAGAGATCGAGAAGGGTTAATTAATTAGGCCATGTTAGGGGTTATGTGTTTTAGATTAGGTTGTGTGGATTCAAATACAACTTCTTTATTTGTGTGCTATGATTAATCAAAACTAGATCGATCGACTGCGCACACATTATTAGAGGCGCATGCCTTTGCGCACAAAGTGCATGTGTGTGTTGTTGGCCACCAACGAGAGAGAGAGAGAGAGAGAGAGAGAGATAGAGGTAGAGAGAGCTACATACGAGAGAGCGATTGAAATCCCCAAATTAAACACATATATATGCATGGCACATTTAATTTAATTAGAGGACCGCGAGGCACCCCTGGCCTGCTTGATGCATAATTAAGTGTCATTGGCCTATATATATAGGGTTTAATTAGGGTTTAGGGTTTAGGGTTAGGAGGTTAGGGTTTAGGGTTTAATGTTTATGGTGTTTAGGGTTTAGGGATTAGGGATTAGGGTTTATTTAGGGTTTAAGGTTTAGGGATCATCGATCGAGTGCGCACACACACATTATTAGAGGCACACGCGCCTTTGCGCATAAAGTGCATGCGTATATGTGTGTGTTTTTTGGCCACCAACGACATATAGATGATCGAGAGAGAGAGATTGAAATCCCCCAAGAATATGTTCAAATATATATTAAAATATATGCACGAATTAATGCATGCATGGTAGGCCATGCATGCACACTAATTATATATATATTATGAGGAAACTTAATCAAATGTGTTTTCATTCGAGAGAACTTGTCAAAATTCAAGTTAATTAATTTATCATCGATAATTATATAATTAATTAATGAATCTCAGGGAGATGTTATACAACATATGATCGATATATAGGCCATGTATATATTAATTGGTTTTAATCTACCGTTTTTGCTAGCTAGCTGCATGCTATATATAGAGCATGTTTTTATTAGATCGGGTTATAGCTAGTATAGTTTAGGGTTATGTGTTTTAATTAACTAGGGTTTGATTAGCTAGGGGTTAGTTATATATATATGGTTTAGGGTTAATGCATGTCACATTTAATTTAACTAGAGGACCGCGAGGCACCCCTGGCCTGCTTGATGCACAATTAAGTGTCGTTGGCCTATATATATAGGGTTTAATTAGGGTTTAGGGTTAGCTAGCTGGGTTTAGGGTTTAGTGTTTTGGGTGTTTAGCTAGGGTCTAGGGTTTAGGGTTTAGTGTTTACTGTGTTTAGAGGGTCTAGGGTTTAGTGTTTAGGGTGTTTAGGGTCTAGGGTTTAGGGTCTAGTGTTTAGGGTCTATGGTTTAGGGTTTAATTAGTGTTTAGGGTGTTTAGGGTTTAGGGTTTAGTGTTTACGGTGTTTAGGGTCTAGGGTTTAGGGTTTAGTGTTTAGGGTCTAGGGTTTAGGGTTTAATTAGTGTTTAGGGTGTTTATAGGGTTTAGGGTTTAGGGTTTAGGGTTTTAGGGTTTAGGGTTTAGGGTTTAGGGTTTAGGGTTTATGGTTTAGGGTTTACGGTGTTTAGGGTCTAGGGTTTAGGGTTTAGTGTTTAGGGTGTTTAGGGTCTAGGGTTTAGTGTGTTTAGGGTGTTTAGGGTTTAGGGGATTAGGGATTAGGGTTTTAGGGTTGTTTAAGGTTTAGGGATCATCGATCGAGTGCGCACACACATTATTAGAGGCACCCGCGCCTTTACGCATCAAGTGCATGCGTATATATGTGTGTTTTTTGGGCCACCAACGATATATAGATGATCGAGAGAGAGAGAGAGATTGAAATCCCCAAGAATATGTTCAAATATACATTAAAATATATGCACGAATGCATTGTAGGCCATGCATGCACACTAATTATATATATATTATGAGGCAACTTAATCAAATGTGTTTTCATTCGAGAGAACTTGTCAAAGTTCAAGTTAATTAATTTATCACGATAATTATATAATTAATTAATGATTCTCAGGGATATGTTATACAACATGATCGATATAGGCCATGTATATTTTAATTGGTGTTAATCTACGGTTTGCTAGCTAGCTGCTATATATAGAGCATGTTTTTATTAGATCGGGTTATATCTAGTATAGTTTAGGGTTATGTGTTTTAATTAAGTAGGGTTGATTAGCTAGGGTTAGTTACATATATATGGTTTAGGGTTAATGCATGGCACATTTAATTTTATTAGAGGATCGCGAGGCACCCATGACCCGCTCGATCGATGCACAATTAAGTGTCGTTGGCCTATACATAGGGTTTAATTGGGGTTTAGGATTAGCTAGGGTTTAGGGTTAGGGTTAGGGTTAGGGTTAGGGTACGTTTAGGGTTAATGCATGTCACATTTAATTTAACTAGAGGACCGCGAGGCACCCCTGGCCTGCTTGATGCACAATTAAGTGTCGTTGGCCTATATATATAGGGTTTAATTAGGGTTTAGGGTTAGCTAGCTGGGTTTAGGGTTTAGTGTTTTGGGTGTTTAGCTAGGGTCTAGGGTTTAGGGTTTAGTGTTTATGGTGTTTAGAGGGTCTAGGGTTTAGTGTTTAGGGTGTTTAGGGTCTAGGGTTTAGGGTCTAGTGTTTAGGGTCTATGGTTTAGGGTTTAATTAGTGTTTAGGGTGTTTAGGGTTTAGGGTTTAGTGTTTACGGTGTTTAGGGTCTAGGGTTTAGGGTTTAGTGTTTAGGGTCTAGGGTTTAGGGTTTAATTAGTGTTTAGGGTGTTTATAGGGTTTAGGGTTTAGGGTTTAGGGTTTTAGGGTTTAGGGTTTAGGGTTTAGGGTTTAGGGTTTAGGGTTTAGGGTTTAGGGTTTACGGTGTTTAGGGTCTAGGGTTTAGGGTTTAGTGTTTAGGGTGTTTAGGGTCTAGGGTTTAGTGTGTTTAGGGTGTTTAGGGTTTAGGGGATTAGGGATTAGGGTTTTAGGGTTGTTTAAGGTTTAGGGATCATCGATCGAGTGCGCACACACATTATTAGAGGCACCCGCGCCTTTACGCATCAAGTGCATGCGTATATATGTGTGTTTTTTGGGCCACCAACGATATATAGATGATCGAGAGAGAGAGAGATTGAAATCCCCAAGAATATGTTCAAATATACATTAAAATATATGCACGAATGCATTGTAGGCCATGCATGCACACTAATTATATATATATTATGAGGCAACTTAATCAAATGTGTTTTCATTCGAGAGAACTTGTCAAAGTTCAAGTTAATTAATTTATCACGATAATTATATAATTAATTAATGATTCTCAGGGATATGTTATACAACATGATCGATATAGGCCATGTATATTTTAATTGGTGTTAATCTACGGTTTGCTAGCTATAGCTAGCTAGTATAGTTTAGGGTTATGTGTTTTAATTAAGTAGGGTTGATTAGCTAGGGTTAGTTACATATATATGGTTTAGGGTTAATGCATGGCACATTTAATTTTATTAGAGGATCACGAGGCACCCATGACCCGCTCGATCGATGCACAATTAAGTGTCGTTGGCCTATACATAGGGTTTAATTGGGGTTTAGGATTAGCTAGGGTTTAGGGTTAGGGTTAGGGTACGTTTAGGGTCTAGGGTTTAGGGTTTAGTGTTTAGGGTGTTTAGGGTTTAGGGATTAGGGATTTAAGGTTTTAGGGTTGTTTAAGGTTTAGGGATCATCGATCGAGTGCGCACACACATTATTAGAGGCACCCGCGCCGTTACGCATAAATTGCATGCATATATATGTGTGTTTTTTGGGCCACCAACGATATATAGATGATCGAGAGAGAGAGAGAGATTGAAATCCCCAAGAATATGTTCAAATATACATTAAAATATATGCACGAATGCATTGTAGGCCATGCATGCACACTAATTATATATATATTATGAGGCAACTTAATCAAATGTGTTTTCATTCGAGAGAACTTGTCAAAGTTCAAGTTAATTAATTTATCACGATAATTATATAATTAATTAATGAATCTCAGGGATATGTTATGCAACATGATCGATATAGGCCATGTATATTTTAATTGGTGTTAATCTACGGTTTGCTAGCTAGCTGCTATATATAGAGCATGTTTTTATTAGATCGGGTTATAGCTAGCTAGTATAGTTTAGGGTTATGTGTTTTAATTAAGTAGGGTTGATTAGCTAGGGTTAGTTACATATATATGGTTTAGGGTTAATGCACGGCACATTTAATTTTATTAGAGGATCACGAGGCACCCATGACCCGCTCGATCGATGCACAATTAAGTGTCGTTGGCCTATACAGAGGGTTTAATTGGGGTTTAGGATTAGCTAGGGTTTAGGGTTAGGGTTAGGGTTAGGGTTAGGGTTAGGGTATGTTTAGGGTCTAGGGTTTAGGGTTTAGTGTTTAGGGTGTTTAGGGTTTAGGGATTAGGGATTTAAGGTTTTAGGGTTGTTTAAGGTTTAGGGATCATCGATCGAGTGCGCACACACATTATTAGAGGCACCCGCGCCTTTACGCATAAATTGCATGCATATATATGTGTGTTTTTTGGGCCACCAACGATATATAGATGATCGAGAGAGAGAGAGAGATTGAAATCCCCAAGAATATGTTCAAATATACATTAAAATATATGCACGAATGCATTGTAGGCCATGCATGCACACTAATTATATATATATATTATGAGGCAACTTAATCAAATGTGTTTTCATTCGAGAGAACCCACAAGTATAGGGTGTATCGTAGTACTTTCGATAAATAAGAGTGTCGAACCCAACGAGGAGCAGAAGGTGTTGACAAGCAGTTTCGATGAAGGTTTCACTGTAAATGCTCACAGACAAGTATTCAGGGGGTTTTGATATTGCAGATAAATAAAGTACAAGTAAATAAAATGCGAGAGAAATAATTGCAGCGAGTGGCCCAATCCTTTTTAGCACAAAGGACAAGCCGGTTTGTTTACTTATAATGACCAAACGTTCCTGAGGACACACGGGGATTTTAGTCTAGTGCTTTCGCTACATACAGCTGATTAATCTTCATTGTTTTGATAAGTGTTGTGTGGGTGAACCTATGCTAATGCACCGCCCTTCCTAGGACTAATACATACTTGTGATTATACCCCTTGCAAGCATCCGCAACTACAAGAAAGTAATTAAGATAAATCTAACCACAGCCTTAAACTCTGAGATCCTGCGATCCCTCCTGCATCGATATACTAACGGGGGCTTAGGTTTCTGTCACTCCGGCAACCCCGCAATTAGCAACCGAATACAAGATGCACTCCCCTAGGCCCATAAATGGTGAAGTGTCGTGTAGTCGACGTTCACACGACACCACTAGAAGAATGACACCACAACTTAAATATCATAACATTGAATATTACTCAACCATAATTCACTACTAGCATTTAGACTTCACCCATGTCCTCAAGAACTAAACGAACTACTCACGAGACATCATATGGAATACAATCAGAGGTGATATGATGATGAATAACAATCTGAACATGAACCTTGGTTCAATGGTTTCACTCAATAGCATCTACAACAAGTATAGAATAACACCGGGAGAGTTTCCCCTATCGAACAATCAAGATCAAACCCGAATTGCTACAGCGATGACGAGGTGCAGCGGTGGTGATGGCGGTGTAGATGGTGGAGATGATGATGATGATGATGGAGATGATGTCCCGCTCGATGACGATGGCGATGGCGTCGATTTCCCCCTCCGGGAGGGAATTTCCCCGGCGGATTCCTGCCCGCCGGAGAGCTCTTTTCTCTCTGGTGTTCTCCGCCCCGCAGAGGCGGCTGTAACCTTCGTGAGGATCCCTCTGTGGCTTAGGTTTTCGGGACGAAGGAGTACGCGAAGAAAAGGAGGCGAAAAGGGTCGTGGGCCCCCCAGAGCATAGGGTGGCGCGGCCAGGGCCTGGGCCGCGCCGCCCTATGGTCTGGGCCCACAGTGGCCCCTCTCTTCTTCCCCTTCTGGCTCCCTCCGTCATCTGGAAAAATAGGAATTTTCGTGAAATTCCCTTCCACAGTCGATCTTCCGAAATATTGCGTTCTGACGGTGCTTTTTCCAGCAGAATCCTGGCTCCGGTGCTTGATCCTCCAATGATGATGAAACATGCAAAATAGATGGAATAACATAAGTATTGTGTCCCAATATGAAATATATCAATGAATAACAGCAAATTATGATACAAAATAGTGATGCAAATTGGACGTATCAACTCCCCCCAAGCTTAGACCTCGCTTGTCCCCAAGCGAAACTGAGCTCGAGAAACAAGACCACATGTTTATGGAGTGAAGAGTCGATAAATAAAATACGGACAAGAAGCATCATATTCATTCACACAAGACATTCTAGTAAACAACTTCCTCATATAACTCATCTCGAAATAAGTAAAGAGAAATCACAAGTAAAGGTGCATAAGAAATCATAGTTGGTGATGGCAAACTTTGTTCTTGGTCAGAGAACTGCTAACGGATTGTACTTCTAAGCAAAGCTTTCATATTAGAATTTATAGCTGAGCCTTCATATTTAAGCATAACAATCTCTTCATAATCATTGATAACTTCAAAGTCATATTCATTCAGATAAAATTGGTACTAAACAAGAAAGTATAAAAGACATGATCAACTGAATCATAGCATAAATGATTGGTTCACAACAACTCAATTGCTTGCTTAAGATAGAGGGAAATAGGTATACTGACTCAACATAAAAGTAAAAGACAGGCCCTTCGCAGAGGGAAGCAGGGATTAAATCATGTGCTAGAGCTTTTCAAGTTTTGAAATCATATAAAGAGCATAAAAGTAAGATTTTGAGCGGTGTTTGTTGTTGTCAACGAATGGTAGCGGGCACTCTAACCCCCTTGCCAAACGAACCTTCCAAGAGCGGCTCCCATGAGGGACGGCATCTCTACCAGCAAGGTAGATCATCCCCCTTCTCTTTTGTTTACACATGTATTTTAGTTTTATTTAGGATGACACTCCCCCCAACCTTGGCTTTCTCAATCCATGGCTAACCGAATCCTCGGGTGCCTTCCAACATTCACATACCATGGAGGAGTGTCTATTGCAAAATTAAGTTGCTTACTGATGAATCAGAGCAAAACATGTGAAGAGAATTATTAATGAAAGTTATTAATTGAGGCTGGGAACCTCATTGCCAGCTCTTATTGCAAAGTTATTGGATAAGCGGATGTGCCGCTAGTCCATTAGGAAAAGTTCGCCCAACAAGATTGAAAGATAAAACACCACATACTTCCTCATGAGCTATAAAACATTGACACAAATAAGAAGTAGTATAGTTTGAATAATTTAAAGGTAGCACATGAAGTATTTACTTGGAATGGCAGAAAATACCATGTAGTAGGTAGGTATGGTGGACACAAATGGCATAGGTTTGGTCTAAGGTTATGGATGTATGAGAAGCATTCCCTCTCGATACAGGTCTTTGGCTAGCAAGGTTTGATAGCAAGCATAAAGGTTGAGGGAAACAAACAAATATACATATGATAGAAACAATCATGCATCTTTCTCATAAGCACAAGCAATTTTAACTTAAGAATACTAAGCATAGAGATAATGGAGTAATGTATCTAAGTGTATTTCTCTCTTTTATTAAACATCAGGATGTTGTTGCTATTGACCAATGCTAAGTTTGCCAAAACCAAATAGATTTACTCGATGCTCCCAAAGTGATATCAATACTCATGTCAAGAGTAATCATATAATGGAGATTGCAAACTAAAATAAGGTGTGCAAAAAGTAAATGATAAGACTTCTCATTAATATTCCATAACGATAACTCACACCAACGGATACATAGATAACTAACTAAGAGAGATACTTCCACATTGCATACTATTCTATATGATAACTTCCCTACTCATGATATGACACTACTTGATAGTAAAAGATAAAGGTGGTGGTGATGTGATACCGCGGCACTCCCCCAAGCTTGGAACAAACCAAGGGGATGCCAATACCGATGATGAATTACTCCTTCGGCGATGGTGGTGATGAATTCCTGACAAGCTTCTCAATAAGCTCCTGGAGCTCGTCAATCCTGTATATGAGATTGCGAATCATCTCTGAATTGTGCTCGACGCGGTTAAGGAGTCTGTCCGACGGTGAGTCCCAACTCTTGGAGTTATTTCCCCACTCTTCAGCCTCAGGCTCCTTCTCTCCTGCAGTGTCAGAACGATTTATATCCCAATTACTTGGCAACACTACCTTGGGGGTCCTTTCAGTTTGACGATCGTAGATTAGATTGCGGTAAGGGTTGTAATGGCTCGGATAAGATGTCCTTGGAGCCAAGTAGTGACGTGGAACCGCTCCTCCGGTGGCGATTCGTGCACTCCTCTTGATGTTGGATGGACTTGATATCACGCCAATACTTGCGACGGTGGCTTGTTGGCGTTCCTGCGGAGCTTCCTCCACTTCTTCATCCTCTCTTGCATCTTCTTTCTTCAGCTCCGGGTCTTGAATATTTTCCTTCAAAGGTTCCTTGTCCTTGTTGTTGGAGACCATGGTGCTTCTAGATCAAAACAAATCTGGCAGAAAACAGCTCGAAACAAAACACGACGAGAAAACGATATTACGGACCTCCAGGGGTCCGGGGGATTATATAGCAAATATTTTTACGACAAAAGGAAGGTTCCAGGTCGAAAACGAGTCGGAAAGGGGCAACGAGGCGGCCAGACCATAGGTCGGCGCGGGCCCAGGTCAGGCCGCGCCGGCCTATGGTGGCACCCCTCGTGCGTCTTTTCCACTCCGTTTCGATTCCGTAATTTTTCATATTTTCCAAAAACAGCAAAAATAATGTTCGGAAAGGTAAACGCGGACTTTTTATTACCTATACTGTTACCTATTCAAAGTCCAGTTCTGGCGGACTGTCAATTTGTCCTTTGATGAAAGCCTCCGGTGTTTCCACTTGAATAATATCAACATCAACATTATAAGAATCGCCCGAGATATAATGCTTGAGTCTTTGTCCATTCACCACTTGTGTGGCATTGCCTTGGAGAGAGCTAATTTTAATTGCTCCTGAACGATACACCTCCTCAACAACATATGGTCCTTCCCACTTCGAGAGTAATTTCCCTGCAAAGAATCTGAGACGAGACCGATACAATAGAACTTGATCTCCAACATTAAATTCTCTTTTAATGATCCTTCTATCATGCCACTTCTTAACTTTTTCTTTAAAGAGTTTAGCATTTTCATAAGCTTCACTTCTCCATTCATCTAGAGAACTTAATTGCAACAACCTCTTATTACCGGCTAATTTAGGATCTTTATTTAGTTCTCTAACAGCCCAATAAGCTTTGTGCTCTAGTTCTAAAGGTAAATGACAAGCTTTTCCATAAACCATTTTATAAGGCGACATTCCCATAGGATTTTTATAAGCAGTTCTATAAGCCCATAGCGCTTCTTTCAATTTGCTAGGCCAATTCTTTCTAGATTTATTAACAGTTTTACCTAAGATAGCTTTAATCTCTCTATTTGATAATTCTACTTGACCGCTAGTTTGAGGGTGATAAGCAGAAGCAATTCTATGATTAATACCATACTTAGCAAGAGTTTTTCTAAAACCTCCATGAATGAAATGAGAACCTCCATCAGTCATAATATATCTAGGTACTCCAAATCTAGGAAATATAATATCTACCAGCATTTTTATAGAGGTCTCACCATCAGCACTTTTTGTAGGTATAGCTTCTACCCATTTAGTAACATAATCAACAGCGACAAGTATATGAGTGTTACCGTCTGAAGAAGGGAAAGGTCCCATGAAGTCGAATCCCCAACAATCGAATGGTTCAATAACAAGAGTATAATTCATAGGCATTTCATTGCGTCTAGAGATATTACCAACTCTTTGACATTCATCACAAGATAAAATAAATTTCCTTGCATCTTTGAAGAGTGTTGGCCAATAAAAACCTGATTGTAGAACCTTTTGCGCGGTTCTATCTCCAGCGTGATGTCCTCCATAAACACTTCCATGACATTTATTCAATATCTCCTGTTGTTCATATTCAGGAACACATCTTCGCATAATACCATCCACTCCTTCTTTATATAAGTGTGGGTCATCCCAAAAATAATGCCTCAAGTCATAAAAGAATTTCCTCCTTTGCTGAGCTGAAAAGGTTGGAGGCAAATACTTCGAAACAATAAAGTTAGCATAATCTGCATACCAAGGGCTCTCTCGCGAGCTCACCTTTATTACAGCCAATTGTTCATTTGGAAAACTATCATTAACAGGAACAGGATCATAAGCAATATTTTCCAATCTAGACAAATTATCAGCAACAGGATTATCAGCACCTTTCCTATCTATAATATGCAAATCAAATTCTTGCAACAGAAGTACCCATCTAATAAGCCTTGGCTTAGCATCTTTCTTTGTCATAAGGTATCTAATTGCAGCATGATCAGTATGAATTGTAACTTTTGAATCAACAATATAAGGTCTAAACTTATCACAAGCAAAGACTACAGCTAACAATTCTTTTTCAGTTGTAGCATAATTTCTTTGAGCAGCATCAAGAGTCTTACTAGCATAATGAATAACATTTAATTTTTTATCTACTCGCTGTCCAAGAACAGCGCCTACAGCAAAATCACTAGCATCACACATAATTTCAAAAGGCAAATTCCAATCAGGAGGTTCAACTACAGGAGCAGTTGTTAAGGCTTTCTTTAAAGTTTCAAAAGCTTCCTTACAATCATCATCAAAAACAAAAGGTACATCTTTTTGAAGAAGATTAGTAAGAGGCTTTGAAATTTTAGAGAAATCTTTAATAAATCTCCTATAAAACCCAGCATGACCAAGAACACTACGAATACCTTTAACATCCCTCGGATAGGGCATCTTCTCAATCGCTTCAACTTTAGCTCTATCAACTTCAATACCTTTCTCAGAAATTTTATGTCCCAATACAATTCCTTCATTAACCATAAAATGGCATTTCTCCCAATTAAGAACAAGGTTAGTTTCTTCACATCTCTGCAAAACTTTATCGAGGTTTCGCAGGCAATTATCAAAAGAATTCCCATAGACAGAAAAATCATCCATGAACACCTCTACAATACTTTCGCAAAAACCATGAAAAATAGCAGACATGCATCTTTGAAAAGTAGCAGGAGCATTACATAAACCAAAAGGCATACGCCTATAAGCATAAGTTCCATAAGGACAAGTAAAAGTGGTTTTCTCTTGATCTTTAGCTTTAACAGCAATTTGTGAAAACCCAGAATAACCATCAAGAAAGCAAAAATGAGTATTTTTAGACAACCTCTCTAACATTTGATCAATAAAGGGTAAAGGGTAATGATCTTTCTTAGTAACTTTATTAACTTTTCGAAAATCAATGCACATTCTATACCCTACAACTATTCTTTGAGGAATAAGCTCATCATTATCATTAGGCACAACAGTCATTCCTCCTTTCTTAGGAACACAATGCACAGGACTAACCCATCTACTATCAGCAATAGGATATATAATACCAGCTTCAAGCAGTTTTAATACCTCATTCCTTACCACTTCCTTCATCTTCGGAATTAGACGACGTTGATGTTCAACAACAGGCTTTGCATCTTCTTCCATATTAATAGCATGTTGGCAAATAGAAGGAGAAATCCCTTTCAAATCATCAAGAGTATAGCCAATAGCTCCTCGGTGTTTCTTCAATATTTCCAATAACCTTTCTTCCTCAATCTCTGAAAGCTTAGAACTAATAATAACAGGATATATTTTCTTATCATCAATATGAGCATATTTAAGATTATCAGGTAAAGGCTTTAGATCAAAAACAGGATCTTCCTTCGGTGGTGGTGTTGTACCCAGATCTTCCACCGGTAAATCATGCTTGAGAATAGGTTGGCGACGAAAAATTTCCTCAAGCTCATCTCTTTCTTTCCTAAAAGCTTCACTTTCACTATTCTCCAAATGTTGCTGCAAAGGGTTATTAGGAACAAGAACAATAGATGCACACTGCTCCATTTTAAAATCATTACTAGGCAAGTCAACTTTATAAGGAGTTTTGGTAAATTTAGAAAAGTTAAATTCATAAGGTTCACCAGCAAATCTAGTCAAAATTTTCTCTTTCTTACAATCTATAATAGCTCCACAAGTATTTAGAAAAGGTCTACCAAAAATGATAGGACAATAATCACTAGCAGCAGAACCAAGTACCAAAAAGTCAGCAGGATATTTAATCTTACCACATAGAACTTCCACATCTCGAACAATACCAATTGGAGAAATAGTTTCTCTATTAGCCAGATGAATAACCACATCAATATCTTCAAGTTCACAAGAACCAATTTCGTGCATAATCTCCGTGTAAAGTTCATAAGGTATAGCACTAACACTTGCACCAATATCACATAAACCATAATAGCAATGATCACCAATTCTAACAGATAGCATAGGAACACTAACTTGTTTGGGTTTATTAGGATGTGAAACAATATTAGAAGCATCTTCACAGAAAATAATATGACCATCCTCCACATTCTCAGTCACAAGATCTTTAACTATTGCAACAGCAGGTTCAATTTTAATTTGTTCTTCAGGTTCTTTAGGTTTCTTTTCACTTTTATTAACCGCACTAGATATGACAGAGTACTCCTTCATTTTAGCAGGGAAAGGAGTTTTTTCAATATAAGCTTCAGGAATAACATTATCAACAGTTTCAATCACTACACATTTGTTTACAGATGAATCAATTTTATCTTTATACGGTTCATGATACTTATCAAAATTCTTCTTAGGCAGTTCATAATGAGAGGCAAAAGCTCTATAAAGATTTGCAACAACTTGGGAATCAAGACCATATGTAGCACTCATATTACGAAATTTATCAGTATCCATAAAAGCTTCAATGCATTTATAATCATAAATTATACCTGATTCTCTATCTTTGTCATTCTCCCATCCTTCAGTATTTTCTTGGATCCGATCAAGAAGGTCCCTTTTAAACTCTTCTTTGTTGCGTGTAAATGATCCAGAACAAGAAGTATCCAACAAGGTCTTGTCTTGAAAAGAAAGTCTTGCATAGAAATTATCAATAATAACATTACCAGGAAGCTCATGAATGGGGCATTTGAGCATTAAAGACTTCAATCTCCCCCAAGCTTGGGCAATACTTTCTCCATCATGAGGCCAGAAATTATATATGCGGTTCCGATCTTTGTGAATTTCACTTGGAGGATAAAATTTGGAATAAAATAAAGGCACAATGTCCTCCCAATCAATAGAATCACCATTCTTCAGCAATTTATACCAATGCGCCGCTTTACCAGACAGCGATATAGTGAATAGTTTCTTCCTAACTTCATTCATAGAAATACCTGCACATTTGAATAAACCGCATAATTCATGCAAAAACAGTAAATGATCACCAGGATGGACAGTTCCATCCCCTTCATAGCGGTTATCCATAACACGTTCAATAATTTTCGTAGGTATTTTATATGGTACTACTTCCTCACCTGGCGCTTCATCCACTACCGTTGCAGTAGTAGTAGATTTCCCAAATAGAAATTGAAGAGAAGATCTCTCCATAATGATTATAGCAGCAGGCAGAAATAAAATCAGCACAAACAGTAAAGGTTTTCCTTACCAATTCCACTTACCAATAGCGCTTCACTCCCCGGCAACGGCGCCAGAAAATAGTCTTGATGACCCACAAGTATAGGGGGTGTATCGTAGTACTTTCGATAAATAAGAGTGTCGAACCCAACGAGGAGCAGAAGGTGTTGACAAGCAGTTTCGATGAAGGTTTCACTGTAAATGCTCACAGACAAGTATTCAGGGGGTTTTGATATTGCAGATAAATAAAGTACAAGTAAATAAAATGCGAGAGAAATAATTGCAGCGAGTGGCCCAATCCTTTTTAGCACAAAGGACAAGCCGGTTTGTTTACTTATAATGACCAAACGTTCTCGAGGACACACGGGGATTTTAGTCTAGTGCTTTCGCTACATACAGCTGATTAATCTTCATTGTTTTGATAAGTGTTGTGTGGGTGAACCTATGCTAATGCACCGCCCTTCCTAGGACTAATACATACTTGTGATTATACCCCTTGCAAGCATCCGCAACTACAAGAAAGTAATTAAGATAAATCTAACCACAGCCTTAAACTCTGAGATCCTGCGATCCCTCCTGCATCGATATACTAACGGGGGCTTAGGTTTCTGTCACTCCGGCAACCCCGCAATTAGCAACCGAATACAAGATGCACTCCCCTAGGCCCATAAATGGTGAAGTGTCGTGTAGTCGACGTTCACACGACACCACTAGAAGAATGACACCACAACTTAAATATCATAACATTGAATATTACTCAACCATAATTCACTACTAGCATTTAGACTTCACCCATGTCCTCAAGAACTAAACGAACTACTCACGAGACATCATATGGAATACAATCAGAGGTGATATGATGATGAATAACAATCTGAACATGAACCTTGGTTCAATGGTTTCACTCAATAGCATCTACAACAAGTATAGAATAACACCGGGAGAGTTTCCCCTATCGAACAATCAAGATCAAACCCGAATTGCTACAGCGATGACGAGGTGCAGCGGTGGTGATGGCGGTGTAGATGGTGGAGATGATGATGATGATGATGGAGATGATGTCCCGCTCGATGACGATGGCGATGGCGTCGATTTCCCCCTCCGGGAGGGAATTTCCCCGGCGGATTCCTGCCCGCCGGAGAGCTCTTTTCTCTCTGGTGTTCTCCGCCCCGCAGAGGCGGCTGTAACCCTTCGTGAGGATCCCTCTGTGGCTTAGGTTTTCGGGACGAAGGAGTACGCGAAGAAAAGGAGGCGAAAAGGGTCGTGGGCCCCCCAGAGCATAGGGTGGCGCGGCCAGGGCCTGGGCCGCGCCGCCCTATGGTCTGGGCCCACAGTGGCCCCTCTCTTCTTCCCCTTCTGGCTCCCTCCGTCATCTGGAAAAATAGGAATTTTCGTGAAATTCCCTTCCACAGTTGATCTTCCGAAATATTGCGTTCTGACGGTGCTTTTTCCAGCAGAATCCTGGCTCCGGTGCTTGATCCTCCAATGATGATGAAACATGCAAAATAGATGGAATAACATAAGTATTGTGTCCCAATATGAAATATATCAATGAATAACAGCAAATTATGATACAAAATAGTGATGCAAATTGGACGTATCAAGAACTTGTCAAAGTTCAAGTTAATTAATTTATCACGATAATTATATAATTAATTAATGAATCTCAGGGATATGTTATACAACATGATCGATATAGGCCATGTATATTTTAATTGGTGTTAATCTACGGTTTGCTAGCTAGCTGCTATATATAGAGCATGTTTTTATTAGATCGGGTTATATCTAGTATAGTTTAGGGTTATGTGTTTTAATTAAGTAGGGTTGATTAGCTAGGGTTAGTTACATATATATGGTTTATGGTTAATGCATGGCACATTTAATTTTATTAGAGGATCGCGAGGCACCCATGACCCGCTCGATCGATGCACAATTAAGTGTCGTTGGCATATACATAGGGTTTAATTGGGGTTTAGGATTAGCTAGGGTTTAGGGTTAGGGTTAGGGTTAGGGTACGTTTAGGGTCTAGGGTTTAGGGTTTAGTGTTTAGGGTGTTTAGGGTTTAGGGATTAGGGATTTAGGGGTTTTAGGGTTGTTTAAGGTTTAGGGATCATCGATCGAGTGCGCACACACATTATTAGAGGCACCCGCGCCTTTACGCATAAATTGCATGCATATATATATATGTGTGTGTTTTTTGCCACCAACGATATATAGATGATCGAGAGAGAGAGATTGAAATCCCCAAGAATATGTTCAAATATACATTAAAATATATGCACGAATGCATGGTAGGCCATGCATGCACACTAATTATATATATATATTATGAGGCAACTTAATCAAATGTGTTTTCATTCGAGAGAACTTGTCAAAATTAAAGTTAATTAATTTATCACGATAATTATATAATTAATTAATGAATCTCAGGGATATGTTATACAACATGATCGATATAGGCCATGTATATATTAATTGGTGTTAATCTACGGTTTGCTAGCTAGCTGCTATATATAGAGCATGTTTTTATTAGATCGGGTTATAGCTAGTATAGTTTAGGGTTATGTGTTTTCATTAAGTAGGGTTGATTAGCTATGGTTAGTTACATATATATGGTTTAGGGTTAATGCATGGCACATTTAATTTAATTAGAGGACCGCGAGGCACCCCTGGCCTGCTTGATGCACAATTAAGTGTCGTTGGCCTATATATAGGGTTTAATTAGGGTTTAGGGTTAGGGTTAGGGTTTAGGGTCTAGGGTTTAGTGTTTAGGGTGTTTAGGGTTTAGGGATTAGGGATTAGGGTTTCAGGGTTGTATAAGGTTTAGGGATCATCGATCGAGTGCGCACACACATTATTAGAGGCACCCGCGCCTTTGCGCATAAAGTGCATGCGTATAGTTTAGGGTTATTTGTTTTAATTAAGTAGGGTTTGATCAGCTAGGGTTAGTTACATATATATGGTTTAGGGTTAATGCATGGCACATTACATATAGTTTAAATCTCAAGAATGTTTATACATGATAGGCCATATGTGCAAAGGAATTTTTTTCCTCGTGAACTTGTCAAAATTCAAGTTTATCAGTGCCAATGGAAACTAGTCCAAAAAATTACATAGAGGACCAAAAGTACTAGACAATAACTAATAGAACCTGCAACTTTACAAAAAGGACCCCAAAACATATAGAAGAAAATCAATCGAGTCCTTCTCGACCGCACATCAGATCTCTGCTCCGCATCCTTTCCAGCAACTCCGTCGCCGGGGACGCACCACTTGGGACGGTGTCGCCGGTAGTCGCCAGGACGAAGGAGAAGAAGGGCCTCAGCAACGGCATATTGGCTCTGAGAAGGGTCGCTGAAAGTCCAAGATGTGCACGGGCAAGACGGATGACGCCGTCGTATGCCCCGAGCTTGTGAACTTTAGCAGCTTGACTTCCCCATTGGCCAGATCTGAAGCACTGACCAAAGCAAGCCTCACCGTTAGCGCCATCACATTGATGGCACCAGATCGGGGTTTGGCCGGCAAGATCCGCCAGATTCACCATAGGCCAGATCTGAAGCCGATGACGAGATCCCCGACTCCATTGCGCCATTCTGCTCATGGGAAACACTGGATCTAAGCTTACAACAACACTAACTCCCTCGGATCCAAATTAGCTGACTCAACTTTGCTTATCTAAATATGGATGTATCCACACATGTTTTTACTCTAGATACATACACGTCTAAGGAAAGTTGAATCAATTAATTTAGTTCGGAGGGTGTACAATATACAGAGAGAAGTCGGCCTCGTCTCCGGCCGGCGAGGCCGCCGGAGAGAAGGGGGAGAGGAGCCGGGGGAGTGGGAGAGACTCGAGAGAGAAAGAGAAGAGGAAGAAATGAGAGCTCCCTGGGGAAGAACATTATTTTTGTCGTTCTGCTCGTACTGTAGCTTGAAACTGAAAATTTCGGCCACGCGCCAAATCATCCCGCCGCATCCATTCGAAAATCCCGTGACCAGTTTTACCCTTTTAACCCTGGTCCGGAAGCTACAACCCACCGACCATGGAGGGCTCATTCGGTAACAATGAAATATCTTGCCTAGATCCCGAACCCTCCCCACAGGCCCACACCCACCCACCAACCATTCGCCCCATTAGCTCAAAAATACTCTCACACGCCAAAGCTCTGACTCTCTACAGTACTAGATCTGCTTCGCCGCCGGCATACTCCTCCACAGCGTAGCCTTGATCGTGTTGGCTGTCCACCCACCTGATCCGCTCCCCCGCCGCCCTCGTCACCGACGGATCTGCTTCACCGCCGACCTCGCCACCGACGGATCTGCTTCACCGCCGACCTCGCCACCGACGGATCTGCTTCACCGCCGACCTCGCCACCGACTACCTCGCCGCAGCGGCTGTATCAACTTCACCGAATACCTTGCCAGCCAACCAGATCTGCTTCACTAACGCCCGCTTCTACTGAAACAGGGTCGATTCATCGTCTCCCGCGTTCGCCGCCGCTGGAATGCAAGTTGCCGCCCCCGTCCACCCCGCCGCAGCTTGGTTAGTACGCTGGCCCGTTAGATCGCGGTGTTTCTTTAGCCATGTTTTGTGTAGTTATTTGCAGATCTCATATGCCGTTAACTTTCTTGATGTGTTGCTTCGCATGAAGTTTGTTTAAATGTTGTACAGTACAAAAGCATTATCCGGTCGCTACCATCCTGTTCATTCTACTGACACCTGTGTGCATCCACATATTTATAGCCTTGTACCCATTCATTTGCTGCCAACTGTTTTTGTACTGCATGCTATTGTCGCACTGCTTTTATAGTCGTGCTATGGGCATTTCCAATCTGCTTGTTCTTATACCACGTCATTAGCTCACCGCTAGCTGTTTTCTCGTGTCTGCTATTCTCACACTGCTTTTATAATCATGCTATGTGCATTTCCAATCTGCTTGCTCTTATACCTCGTCTTTAGCTTATATAGTTATTGCTGCGTGCATGTCTGGTCTTTGTATTATCGTAGACTGACTTGTCAATGTTATTTTTCCTTGGGATTGATCATGCGAACCACTTATTAGAACATCCAACATTAACAGCGGGGACGCTAGGTAAGGTTGGAATCTGAGTTCGTGGTTGGTAATTTTGGCAGTTTACTTCCGTTATTATCTATAACCTATATGCATTGTTCCTTATGCAAGAGATTAACACTTGGAACCCTGCCATAGCAATGCCATTCATGCTTTACTATGTTTCTGCCTATTTGATATGCTTGTCTTGGAGAAACTTCGAGGGTGATTTGAACCTGACATTTGGTCATTCTTAATGCCAGTTTACTTTATGTGTAAAACCTTGGCATTACCCTACTCTAAATCTGAATGTCTGAAATTCGTATCTCATGCAAAGCAACATCTAGTTGGTTTTAATCTGATATCTGGTAACTATTGGCTTATTCATTTGGCAGCTCAAGTTTTTTGTTATTTGAAACCAGCTGACTTGGTCTTAAATGTGATATCTAAACACAGATTAAGGACAATGGAGCAGGAGGATTAGCATTTCACTTGATGGCTGAACCTAAAATGATAGGCATGTTGACCACGACTAGTGCACGCAAGAGAAGGACCTGCAGTGAGCCAGTATGTGCTTAGTACATGCATCTTATCTTATCTTGTGCTTATTTCTGCTACATGCTGTTATCTGATCTCTACATTGCGTAATACATGTTTGAATAGTTAATTGTTGTAACTATGTTTACAATGTTACCAGAATGCTGTTTTAATGAAGCAGTCATCATTAGAAGATAGTCGCCAAAAAAGGATCTGTAGCGACCCTGTGCAACATTATGATGTAAGTTTGTGCTTAGTACAAGTTCCATACATGTCTTATTTATGCAACTTGTTATTATCTTATATCTACATTGCATAATAAATGTTTGCATAGTTCATCGTTTAACTCTTTTTGCATTATTATCAGAATGCAGTTGTGATGAAGCAATCTTCATTACCAGTGAGGCCCACAAAAAGTTCTGATCTTTCTTCTGATGCATCTTCTCATAGCCGTCAACCTAGACCATTTCTTTCATCAGACAGTAAATATCTCAAGGCTGTACTTTATAAAAGACATGGTATTGCTGCTTTAAGATCTGTAGCTGATATGTTGACAAAGAGTACACAAGATTCAATCAAGGCGATTGCCAAATGTCAACGTGTTATTGATGATGCTAATAGAAGTCCTCAATGATTCTATGTAATTTTTTTATTTGGGCACATTAATTGCCTTGTAATTTTCCTATTTGTTTTATTTGTGTATGTAATTGTGTGTATCATTGAAATCAGATTTTAGGCTCATGAAATTTAATGCAAGTTGACTAGTCAAACAAGTAGGGCCCTACAACAGATTGGGCCGGCCCACTTACAGTAGTGTGGGACCCACTTTCATTTTGGGCCGGCCCACTTCTTTAGTAGGCCGGCCCGGTTACACGATAATGGGCTCCACATGCTTATTGGGCCGGCCCACTTGCTCTATGGTGGTCCCACATGGTAAATGGGCCGGCCCTTTAATAGGAAGGTGGGACCCACCTGTGTTTTGGCCCGCCCACTATCTTGTTGGGCCGGCCCACTTTCTATATGGTGGACCCCACATACCAAATGGGCCCCCTTTCTATATGGTGGACCCCACACACCAAATGGGCCGGCCCTTTAATAGGAAGGTGGGACCCACTGTGTTTTGGCCCGCCCACTATCTTGTTGGGCGGCCCACTTTCTATATGGTGGACCCCACATACCAAATGGGCCGGCCCATTAACAGGAATGTGGGACCCACTGTGTTTTTGGCCCGCTATCTTGGTGGGCCAGCCCTTGCTATATGGTGGGCCCCACACACTAAATGGGGCCCTTTAAGGAAAGTGGGACCCACTGTGTTTTGGCCCGCCCACTATTTTGTTGGGCCGCCCACTTGCTATACGGTGGACCCCACACACTAAATGGGCGGCCTTTTAACGGGAAAGTGGGACCCTGTTTTTGGCCCGGCCCACTAGCTTGTTGGGCCGGCCCACTTGCTATACGGTGGACCCCACACACTAAATGGGCCGGCCTTTTAACAGAAAGTGGGACCCACTGTGTTTTGCCCGGCCCACTTGCTTCTTGGGCGGCCCATTCTGTAAGGTGGACCCCACATGTTAAATGGGCCGGCCCATTTAAGTTTTGACCAGTCAACCTTAGAGGTTAGGCCCGGCCCACTTAACTAATGGACCAGCCCAGCTATATAGTTGACCGGTCAAACTATGTCATCTGGCCCGGCCCGCTTAAGACGTGGCAGGCCTCGTGTGGGCCTACCATCTACCACGGGGTTTCAGCCGGTTAACGTTTAACGGAGTTAACGGCGTCTGCCACGTGTCGGTTTGCATGACGTCATCAACGGGCTCCCGAAAACACTTCCGCAATGGTCCGATTTTCCGTGGCGGAAGGGCGCCCAAGCGCGACGGACCGAAAAAATCGTCGTTGGACTTTGCCTGACGCAGTTTCGACAACGGAACCCATATCGTCGGGTTAGGCCCATAGGCGACGAAAAATGCCCCTTAGTTGACGATTTTGGGACGTTGTCTATCAGAACTTTTCTTGTAGTGCTAGCTGGGTTTTATCGCAGATTTGTGCCCAACTTTAGTACTATTGCTGCACCTTTGAATGATTTGACTAAAAAGGGTGTTGTTTTTGAGTGGGGCGCAGCCCAAGATCATGCTTTTGATGAACTTAAGAGATTGTTAACTTCTGCACCGTTGCTTGCACTTCCTGATTTCAATAAGCAATTTGAGATTGAATGTGATGCTAGTGGTATTGGAATTGGTGGTGTGTTGATGCAAGAGGGTCGCCCAATTGCATATTTTTCTGAGAAACTTTCTGGTGCTAAGTTGAACTATCCTATATATGATAAAGAATTGTATGCTTTAATTAGAGTTCTTGAGGTTTGGCAACATTACTTGTGGCCAAAAGAATTTATCATACATTCTGATCATGAAGCTTTAAAATACCTGAAAGCCCAATCTACTTTGCATAAGCGTCTAGCTAAGTGGGTTGAGTTCATTGAGTCTTTTCCATACATTATTAAGCATAAGAAGGGAAAAGATAATATTGTTGCTGATGCTCTATCTAGGAAGAATATGCTATTAACTCAACTTGATGTTAAAATTCCTGGTTTAGAGATACTATGTGATTTGTATGCTACTGATCATGATTTTGCTGAACCATATCGCTTATGTGCTCTTGGTAAAGCATGGGAAAAATATCACATACATGATGGGTTCTTGTTTAGGGCTAACAAACTATGTGTTCCAGAATCGTCTGTGCGTTTGCTCTTATTGCAGGAATCACATGCTGGAGGTTTGATGGGTCACTTTGGGCGTGAGAAGACGCTACTCATGCTAGCTGACCACTTTTATTGGCCAAAGATGAGGCGGGACGTGGATAGATATGTGAGGAGATGCATTACTTGCAACAAGTCCAAGTCCAAGCTGAAGCCTCACGGTTTGTATACTCCTTTACCGGCACCTACTACACCATGGGAGGATATTAGTATGGATTTTGTGTTGGGTTTGCCGCGTACTAAGAGAGGCCATGATTCTATATTTGTGGTAGTGGATAGATTCTCTAAGATGTCCCACTTTATTGCCTGCCACAAGAGCGACGATGCGTCGCATATTGCTAACCTGTTTTTCAGGGAGATTGTACGTCTACATGGAGTCCCGAAGACTATTGTTTCTGATCGTGACGTGAAGTTTATGAGCTACTTCTGGAAGACGCTTTGGAGAAAGCTGGGGACGAAGCTGCTGTTCAGCACTACTTGTCATCCCCAAACTGATGGTCAAACTGAAGTGGTGAATAGAACATTGTCACAACTGTTGAGATCCATGATCAAGAAGAACCTGAAGGAGTGGGAAGAGTGTTTGCCGCATGTGGAGTTTGCTTACAACAGGGCGGTACATTCTACCACGGAGCTATGTCCTTTTGAGGTGGTGTATGGTTTCAAACCCATTACTCCACTTGACTTGTTGCCTTTGCCCATACATGAGAGAGTTAATATGGAGGCATCTAAGAGGGCAGATTTTGTGAAGAAGATTCATGTGAAGACTAAAGAGTTGATTGAGAAGAAAGGCAAGAGCAATGCTGCAAGGATGAATAAGAAGCGCAAGGAGATGTTGTTCAAGCCTGGTGATTTGGTCTGGGTACATTTTCGCAAGGATAGGTTCCCGAAGCTGAGAAAGTCTAAGTTGAAGCCTCGTGGTGATGGTCCTTACAAAGTGCTTGCCAAGATCAATGATAATGCATACTCGATAGATCTTCCAGAGGATGAGTTTGGTGTCAGTAATTCTTTCAATGTTGCTGATTTGACACCATATGACGGAGAAGACCTTGGAGCGTCGGGGTCGACGCCTTTTGAAGGGGGGAGATGATGAGGACATCCCTACCTCACTACTACCTCCGTCATTACCAACTGAAGATGAACCTGCTGTGAAGCTCAAGTCCAATGAAGTCAGGATTGGACCAATGACACGAGCTCGTGCGAAGCTACTTAAACAACAGGTGAACTTGTTCTTAAACGATACCTTGATTGATGAGAACTTTATACTACCTAAGTCCTATTACTTATGTATCATCAGGTATGAAGAGGAGACAAGCATCGCACGAGGAGGAGAGGAGCAGCTGGACGTGAAGCTGGACATGGAGCTGGACATGAAGATATCTCATGGACGCGCGAGGGAGGAGCGGGAGGCATGCGCGAGAGGAGAAGAAGAAGTCCAGGCCGGTCCAGAACCCGGTCAGACCGGCCGCCACGCCGGCCGGTCCCCCCGGTCGGCCGGCCGCCCGCCAACCGGAGGAAGCCCCTCGTACCGGACGGAAACCGGAAACCTCGCAGATTTCCGGTTGCCGACCGTTGACCGGACACAGACGGACCGGCCGGTCCAGCCCGGTCGACCGGATTCCAGACCGGACCATCCGAGTCTGTCTCGACCAGATCTATTCTGGTTGGTTATTTTCGTACTTTTTGGACTGAGGTCGTCCCAGACGCCTATATAAGTCCCTGGACGCCCCACAAGTTGCTTTAGACCACGTTTAAGATAAACCCTAGTTCTTAGTTGTTTGCTCTGCAAAACTATTGAATTCCCTACACCATATTGCTTGGATATTGTGTAGATCCTGTTTAAGTCTTGTGTGATCTGCTGTTCCATTGGGAATTAGACGGTTGCAACTTACCGCTTCGTGGTCGGCGGCTACGTGCGCAAGTGTGTGGAGTTGCGAATATCTTGCAGGGTTGAGAGCTGTTGCATTGGCGACAGGGACCAATCGAGAGATCTCGTTGCGTCATACAAGTTATCATCCACTACATCGTCGTGTTTCTCCGCTGCCATCACCCCGTGATCATCATCACCACCGTTGCTTACTGAGAAGATCGGGCCACCCCTTATCATATTTATTCTCTTTTGGCTGTACATTTGAACATCCTATATTCAGTTATTCACGCACACCGTTTTGCGGATAAATAGGATAATTTCATGGCATGCGTGAAAAAAGACCAAAAATATATCTTGTGCAATGCTGTTGAGCACCGAATATTGTCATTTTAAAAATATTTAAAATTTTGCACAACTTTCTTAGAATGTCTGAATGTACACCTAGATTTTTTTGTTATAATGTTTAGACCTTTTATAGTAATATGTTTGTAGGCAATAGATGCATCTACACATGCGAGCCCACATGAATACATTTCCAGTTTAATTTGCAACCATGCATGCATAGTAGGGACAATTTTTTTTGACAAGTTTTACCCTTTCGAAAAACTAATGCCTCATTAGACCCTTGGCGAAACTATTTCTAAATCTCGCCCCTCAGATCAACGTCCACTTAAATGAAGTCAAACTAGTGTAGGTCGGCACGGATAGAAATTTTTGTCTTCCGGGTGGTACCGCACCCTATGTGCACCAAAAAACTTAGCAATTTCAAATAAAGTCGAAAAAATCGGAATTTCTTTAGGAGAATTTGACTGGCGCCGAGTCAAATTTCATTGTCGAAGTAGAAATAATTTTGTTGATGCTGAATTCAGGGGGCCAGATTTAGAAATAATTTTGTCAATTGGTAAAAAGAGTCATTAAAAGGTCGGACTTGTCAAAATTTACACGTGGGGAACGAAAAGGTAAACGCATTCATGGTTTGACTGAAGCCGCTGATACGAGTTGCGGTACACCGTACCTGCAGGATACGGCCAGCCTACTGCTAGTCCCAGTACCGGTACTGGTAGTACAGCAAGCACGAAGCAGAGAGACCACTGGAGTTTTGTTTATCAATTTATGAGAATGGGAAGCCATAATTGGATGGAGTAGGTATTTCTGGGACGACGGCGTCACGGCGAAGCGACGATCAAATGGTATATCTGCCTTCCGCGTAACCACTTAGCTACACACATTTTCTCAAATTAGTAGAACAAAAAGAACCTCTTGCAGCATAATTGGAAGCAATCATGAACGAAGTCAGCCAATGCATAATGCCTTCACGATGAAGATGCTGATACGATACAAGTGGCCGTTGTAGCAGCAGCATACGGCCGTCCTAGTGGTAGTGGTAGTCTAGTCCAGTACAGCAAGTACCAAGCAGAGAGATCACTGGAGTATTTCTTCGGTGAGAGTGAGAGAATTAAAACTGGAGGTCGAGGGACTGGAGGTCGAGGGAGTGGCTAGACGGAGTAGCAAGGGTATTTTGGGAACGACGGGCGATATCAGAAGGCATCTCGCTCTGCATCTGCGGTCAAGGGGGCTTTGACTATACGGCCCTGAGCTGAGAGTGTCAGTGTCCCTTTTCTGTTCTGACGCCCAGTAAAAGGAAGGAGGCGCCCATACGGTACGTGAACGTCCACTGCCGCCGGCAGTGCCCGTCCACCCACAAATCCCAAACGGCGTGATAGGACAGGCTTATCACGTGTCGTATCTGTGGTATCTCGACATGTATTCACCAGAATGTACGTCCAATTACTTTTTTACTTTTGACAAATTTGAGCTGGACAAAATTTCTGAAATATTTTCGGCGGGATGAGATTAGACATTACTGTCGCGAAAGGATCAGATTTTATCAATAGAACTATCGAAGATACCCTAATTAGATCGAGAAGGTGGATAGCAGGTTAGGAGGCCGGACGAGGAGTCGAGGAGCAAGTACGTGAACAGCATGCAGCAGCTATGATTGGGCGGGGTTTGGTTCGTACGTATACTAGGTAATCAAGGCGGCTGGGTTTGCTGAATGTAGCGTGGAAATCATGGATTACCGATTCAAGGTGAATTGTATCCTGCGGGTCCGATCTGGTCTGTCAAACGAGTCCCGTCGGGCTGGCTTTGCGGAATCCGACGAGGCAGCGGTCCACCCATCTCCCCGTCCAGCCACCCACGAGACGCCGTACGATTTTCACCCGTTCGGCGGGGTGCATTCCGGTCACATCCGCCCGTACGCGTACGTGTATATGCCACCGTCCTCTACTGACTCACTTGCACGTACAACCGTCGCCTTTCCGCTGCTGGTGGAAAAAGGGCGAGATATTGACGTGGAGCTTGTACGTCGACGAGAATATATAGATTATAGTAGTACAGTACGTACTTTCGTGCCCTGTGATAGGTGTTCAGATTTACCATTGCCACTGCTGTAATTTTGCCTTGTTTGTACTATGCATGTTGCCACAATAATAAGTGTACTTTCTAAATTTAAAGGCTAGTAGTAGTAGTAGTAGTAGGACGCACAGCTGCATTCATGGATCGGCTATGCATGCATGCACGCGCATATGTCCCGTGTCGGCGGCGTGCCTCCGTCTCCTCTCCGTGTGGGTTTCAGCTTCAAGCCCCCGGCCGGCCGGCCGGGACGATGGCGCCGCAGCACGCCGAGCAAGACATGCAGACCCACTCGGCCGCATGCCTCCCAAGCTGGCTTTGCGTGCTGAATCGCGCGGCCGGCGGATTACTGGATTAGGCCCCGGCTGCATGCCACGGCCGAGGGCACCACAGCTAGACCGACAATCTTAGCTGCAACGTTTCTAACAGTACGAGGCACCTTTTTTCTTTTTCCACACATCTTCTCAGTATAGCCACAAAGGTACTAGCACCTTAGATCATCTCTAGCAAATACCAATAACTGGCAAAACTGTAAAGTAACAGCAAGTTTGTTGCTTTGATAAAAAATGACGTCCATAACAAATCCAGCTCGACCCGTAAAACTTTTTCTAGTTTCTCACATATCCAGCCTAATTCTGAGGGGTAGTTTTTCATTTCACTGCAAAAGAGAATACTGTTGGCGTCAGTGAAGTTTCAGGTTGGATGGTGCCAAATTGTTGCTGGACCGACACCAAATCCTACAAAATTTTGGTGACACCGACGAGCTGGAGCCGCGCCGCCGCTCGGAGCCAAGCAGCCGCCAGGCGAGGAGCCGGCCTCACCCGGCAGGGAATGAAGGGTGAAGCGGGAGGCGCGGGTCTTGGTCTCACTCGGCTAGGGGCGGCGGGAGTGGCGAAGATGACGGAGCAGGATCTCTCGAGGGAGGAGGAGGCGCTCGCGCGAGGAGCTCCTGATGCGGACACGCTCGCAGGGGGAGATCGTGCAGACATGGCTGGCCTCATTTGGGTCGGGCTAGGTGGGCGTGGTGTGGAGGTGAGACAACCACGCTCGCGACACACACGATGGGCGGTGACCGGACAATTCGATGGTAGGCGACAAAACCTACAGGCGACGGCCGACCGATTGCGGTGACCCAACACACCACTGCAGTTTGTAGTGTACAAGTCGTGATATAACACTTATGAAATTACCATTTCATAATTATTACATTCCTCGAAGTAGTACAACTGAAACATCGCAGGTCCAAAATTACACACTTAATACTATAAGCCAGAAGCGTACAAACACTTCAACATCCTCCTCGGTCCATTGAGGATTTTCGTAAGACTCGAACTCTAATTTGAGTAACTCTAGAACTAATGGCGCGAATAAACTAAGTACCACAATAGCTCGGCAGCCTATCCTATAGTGTTCGGTGCAGCTCGGTTAATTATTTCTAACTAGGTCATCGCTGCTCTTCTTCTCCTTCTAGGTTATCTTCTCCGTAGACTATGACAAAGTCCATCCATTCAATGCCTCTGGAAAGATCTGGTTCTTCATATTAGATCTCCCCACACCAGTTGATTCTCTAGTAGTCTCCTCTTCAGTGTTGTCAAAGTCTAAGAAGGGTTCAAGATGTGGGATGAGTACAACGTACCCAAAAAGTTTAACATTTGTTTTGATATAGCCGTTGACAAGGGAACCGTAGGCTGATGCAGTTGTCATAACCATTTCTTCAAAGATTCAGTTTTTCTCTAAAAAGTTATGCCCGCCAGTCTTCATGGAGTTCATTTTCTATCGCGTTCGCAATTCCTTCCCGAATAGTGAGTGACATGAAGCAATTCTTTAAACTCTGCAGCGAATAGTGAGTGACATGAAGCAATTCTTTAAACTCTGCACAGATACGTTGCTTTACGCACAAGAGACCAACATCCTTGCTGCCAACCGGGCACACTTTCTCATCAACACATCAACATCACCTTAAGTGCCAATTAATTAATTCCAATCAACATTAATTTTCTATATTAATTTCTCTCTATAAAACGCAGCGTGACCTAGTCTTGAGAAATCACTCCTAAAAGCACCCATCGCGTCGCCCTCCTCCTGGCGGCGCGGGGAAACACCACTAGATCTCCCCCGACCCATCCTCCACTCATATTTTTCCCCGCCGCCTCCGGAGGCTGCTGTTCATGCGCCTGCCGATGACGGGGCGGCGGGGCTTTCCACAAAGTTTGATAGCCGATCAACGGTTGGAGGGGCGGCGGCCATTTTCGATTCGTCGGAAAGGGCCTATACACCCTGCCTGATTTGTTGATGTATCCGCAGATCTGATGGGATCTTGCTTGTGTTGGCCTGGGCTATGCGGATCTGCGACACATGCGCAAGGGGCTATTCAGCCTGCTTGATTAGTCGACATGTGCAAGGATCTATTGGATCCAGCCTGTTTTGGTCAAGGTTGGGCAGTTCTATGACTCCCCGCCTGATGAGGCGATGTGTGCATGGATCTGATGGGATCTAGCATGCGTTGTCCATGGCCGGCATGATAAGCGACATGTGGGCAAGGAGCTACGGATCCTGTTTGATTAGGAGATGTGTGCAGGGATCCGATGGGATCTAGCATGCACCGTCTTGGCCTACAACAATAGCGTGGTGGTGCCCGAGGTGCTACAAGCAGCACCTGCGTGGCTCACCCCGCGGGCCCGATCTGGGACCAAGCGAGTGTGGTGTCCGAATGGAGCATCTGATGGCGAGGGCTCCTAAACGTTATTGCAGTGCATCATCGAGAAGAAGGCGGTGCGACAACGACCAAAAGTATTCTTCTCCTTGAGCTTAAGGCCATTCTGTCTGAATGGCTTTGTTTTTTTCTCGTGTACTAAGATTTCAATGCTAGACATTGTTTTTGTTATATATATTGTGGATTATGTATCATTTAAGACCAAAATAAATGTCGTTATTTACCCTTCTTTTTAAAAGCAACAATTATTTATATTTCTATCATCATTTCATTCAATTTTAATTATTAAAATAAGATGGAAAACATACTAGCACGATATGTTTACATGTTAGTGCAGATAGCCTCAAGGCCCTCAACCGGTCCTATCTCTTTTGAATTTATATGTTTCAATAAATTTGACGATCATTCTCTAGCACCATACTTTAGAAATTTTCTTGTAGTACATATCAATGGGTTTCTATGCATCTCCAGCGATCCGACGCAAACGAACCAACATGGTTTGTTTATGTCCACACAGAATTGAGGGAGGAGGGGGTGGGGGTGGGGGGGGGACTCCAGCCCCGTGTACCACGTTAATGGCCTTGCTTCAGCTTCTTCGTGCCAACATTGCTGGGTGGCGCAGGGCTTCCCCGTAAGGTATTGATTGCAAGGCACGTGCCCTTGCTATTTAAGCAAAGAGTCTGCAGCAATTTTCGCCCACGCGCATGCCATCACCATGGTCATTTATCTTCCTCCGTAGTCTAGCGAGCGTCGTCATGGGAAAGTCCTCGCCGTTCCGCAATACGAAGAAAGACCATGAGGCTAGCTCTTCTCTCGTCCGCAATAAGGAGAGGAACCACATGTATGTGCCGGTGGACTACTCGCGCGAGCTCCACGACGCGGGTGATGGCACCAGATTCACTAGATGGCAATTCGTTGAAATTCCGAGCACAAAGTGATGTAGCAATGGCTTCTTCCCGCAAGGGAGACTGAGCATTTATATCAAATTATCGGGAAAACTGTAGTAAGAATTGTACCTCTATTTCCTCTTCTAACAACCAACAAAAAAATCGTTGTTGCCTTCTGTCCCTAACTCCACCAAGTAATTGTGAAGCACACAAGGTTTCGTATTAGAATTGAAAACAAATATGTAAAGTAACAAAGTAAATAAAGTAAATGCAATATGACAGGTTAAATAAATGCTATGCGCAAGGATATAGTGTTATGGTAATGCTAGCGGTGTAGTTTATATAAAAGAACTAAATGCAAGAAAGATATATGTTTTTGTATTTTCGTATTAGTTAAATGCTGGAACTGTAAATGCGTGTGAATGGAAGCATAAGTTGTTTGAAAGACGCATGTTGGGGGCTTGCACAAGTGCATATAAAACTAACGTTTAACTTGTCAAGTATAAAACCTACCAACTAGGGTTTACCTATGTGCACCAACAACCTATGCTAAGCAATACAAGAAACAAGGTGATAGGAAGCTATAGAACTGATGCGCGTAGATGTACACGTCCGTTGAGAACCCCAAGAGGAAGGTATGATGTGCACAGCAGCAAGTTTTCCCTCAGAAAGAAACCAAGGTTATCGAACCAGTAGGAGCCAAGAAGCACATGAAGGTTGTTGGTAGAGGAGTGTAGTGCGGCGCAACACCAGTGAAACCGGCGCCAACGTGGAACCTGCACAACACAATCAAAGTACTTTGCCCCAACGTAACAGTGAGGTTGTCAATCTCACCGGCTTGCTGAAAACAAAGGATTAAACGTATCGAGTAGAAGATGGTGTTTGTTTGCAAAGAACAGTAAGAACAGTAATTGCAGTAGAATGTATTCAGATGTAAAAGAATGGACCGGGGTCCACAGTTCACTAGTGGTGTCTCTCCAATAAGATAACTAACATGCTGGGTGAACAAATTACAGGCGGGCAATTGACAAATAAAGATTCAATACATACCAATGATGATTACTATGTGATTTAATCAGGGCATTACGACAAAGTACATAGACCGCTATCAAGCATGCATCTATGCCTAAATAATCCACCTTCAGGTTATCATCCGAACCCCTTCCAGTATTAAGTTGTAAACAACAGATAATTGCATTAAGTATGGTGCGTAATGTAATCAACTCAAATATCCTTAGACAAAGCATCAATGTTTTATCCCTAGTAGCAACAGCACATCAACAACCTTAGAACTTTCTGTCACTGTCCCAGATTAAATGGAGGCATGAACCCACTATCTAGCATAATTACTCCCTCTTGGAGTTACAAGTATCAACTTGGCCAGAGCCTCTACTAGCAATGGAGAGCATGCAAGAACATAAACAACACATATATGATAGATTGATAATCAACTTGACATAATATTCTATATTCATCGGATCCCGCCAAACACAACATGTACCATTACAAATAGATGATCTTGATCATGTTAGGCAGCTCACAAGATCTAAACAATGATAGCACATGCGGAGAAGACAACCATCTAGCTACTGCTATGGACCCATAGTCCAAGAATGAACTACTCACGCATCAATCCGGAGGCGTGCATGATGATGTAGAGCCCCTCCGGTGATGATTCCCCTCTCCGGCAGGGTGCCGGAGGCGATCTCCTGAATCCCCGAGATGGGATTCGCGACGACGGCGTCTCTGGAAGGTTTTCCGTATCGTGGCTCTCGGTACAGGGGGTTTCGCGACGAAGGCTATTTGTAGGCGGAAGGGTAGGTCGGGGCGGCGCGGGGGCCCAGACCACGGGCCGGCGCCAGCCGCGCCGCCCTATGGTCTGGCCCTCGTGGCCCCACCGTTATCCCTCCGGTCTTCTGAAGCTTCATGGAAAAATAGGACCCGGGCGTTGATTTCGTCCAATTCCGAGAATATTTCCTTACTAGGATTTCTGAAACCAAAAACAGCAGAAAACAGCAATGGCGCTTCGGCATCTTGTTAATAGGTTAGTGCCGGAAAATGTATAATAATGTGTAAAGTATGTATAAAACATTCAAGTATTGGCATAAAAGTAGCATGGAACATAAGAAATTATAGATACGTTTGAGACGTATCAAGCATCCCAAGCTTAGTTCCTACTCGTCCTCGAGTAGGTAAACGATAACACAAATAATTTCTGAAGTGACATGCTACCATCATAATCTTGATCAACATTATTGTAAAGCATATGAGATGAATGGAGTGATCTGAAAAAAAGATTGCTAACAAAGATAATGACTAAACAAATGAATCATATAGCAAAACTTTTCATGAATAGTACTTTCAAGACAAGTATCAATAAGACTTGCATAAGAGCTAACTCATAAGCAATAAATTCTTAGTAGAATGCATTGAAGCAACACAAAGGATGATTAAGTTTCAGCAATTGCTTTCAACTTGTAACATATATATCTCATGGATATTTGTCAACATAGAGTAATATAACAAGTGCAATAAGTAAACATGTAAGAATCAATGCACACAGTTAACACAAGTGTTTGCTTCTAAGATAGAAAGAAGTGGGTAGACTGACTCAACAATAAAGTAAAAGAATGGCCCTTCGCAGAGGGAAGCATTGATTACTATTTTTGTGCTAGAGCTTTTGTTTTGAAAACATAGAAACAATTTTATCAACGGTAGTAATAATTCATATGTGCTATGCATAATACTTCCTACAAGTTGCATGTCTCATGCATAGAGTACTAATAGTGCTCGCACCTTGTCCTAATCAGCTCGGAAAACACGGATTATCATCGCATAACATATGTTTCAACCAAGTGTCACAAAGGGGTACCTCTATGCCGCCTGTACAAAGGTCTAAGGAGAAAGCACGCATTGGATTTCTCGCTTTTGATTATTCTCAACTTAGACATCTATACCGGGACAACATAGACAACAGATAATGGACTCCTCTTTTAATGCTTAAGCATTCAACAACAAATAATTTTCTCATAAGAGATTGAGGTTGTATGTCCACACTAAAACTTCCACCATGATACATGGCTTTAGTTGGCTACCCAATGTTCTTCTCTAACATATGCATACTCAAACCATTTGATCATGAAATCGCACTTACTTCAGACAAGACGAACATGCATAGCATCTCACATGATATCCAACAAAGATAAAAAGTTGATGGCGTCCCCAGAAACATGGTTACCGCTCAACAAGCAACTTATAAGAATTAAGACACATAACTACATATTCATCACCACAATAGTTTTTAGGCTATTTGTCCCATGAGCTATATATTGCAGAGATAAAGAAATGAAATTTTAAAGGTAGCACTCAAGTAATTTACTTTGGAATGGCAAAAAAATACCACATAGTAGGTAGATATGGTGGACACAAATGGCATGGGTTTTGGCTCAAGGTGTTTGGATGCACAAGAAGCATTTCCTCTCAGTACAAGGTTTGGGCTAGCAAGGTTGTTTGAAGCAAACACAAGTATGAACAGGTACAGCAAAACTTACACAAGAATATATTGCAAGCATTATAAGGCTCTACACTGTCTTCCTTGTTGTTCAAACACTTTACTCGAAATTATCTAGACTTAGAGAGACCAATCATGCAAACCAAATTAAACAAGCTCTACGGTAGTTCTCCACTAATAGATTAAACTACATGATGCAAGAGCTTAAACATGATCTATGAGAGCTCAAACAATTGCCAAGTTATTCCAAACCATATGCAGCATTTTCTGATTCCAACCAAATAGCAATTTAACGAAGCAATTTCAGCCTTCGCCATGAACATTAAAGCACAATTAAGAACACAAGTGTTCCATATGAAAAAGCGGAGCGTAATATCTCCAATATAAGAATGGTGGGATCCAACTTTATTCAAACAAAAACAAAAATAAAAGCAAACCGACGCTCCAAGTAAAGAACATAAGATGTGATGGAATAAAAATATAGTTTCACTAGAAGTGACCTGATAATGTTGTCGATGAAGAAGGGGATGCCTTGGGCATCCCCAAGCTTAGATGCTTGAGTCTTCTTAAAATATACAGGGATGAACCACCGGGGCATCCCCAAGCTTAGACCTTTCGCTCTTCTTGATCATAGTATATCATCATCTTCTCTTGACCCTTGAAAACTTCCGCCACACCAAACTTCAAGCAAACTCATTAGAGGGTTAGTGCATAATCAAAAATTCACACATTCAGAGATGACACAATCATTCTTAACACTTCTGGACATTGCACAAAGCTTCTGAAAGTTAATGGAACAAAGAAACTCATTCAACATAGCAAAAGCGGCAATGCGAAATAAAAGGCAGAATCTGTCAAAAACAGAACAGTCCGTAAAGACGAATCTGGCAGGGGCACTTAACTTGCTCAAATGGAAAAACTCAAAACTAATGAAAGTTGCATACATATATGAGGATCACGCTCGTGCAGATTTTTTCGATTTTTTTACAGAGAGCTCTGCGAGAATTCGTGACAGACAGCAATGCTGTTTCTGCGCAGCGATCCAAATCTAGCATCAACTTTAGCATAGAAACTTTACTTGGCACAAAAACATGATAAGGAGAGGTTGCTACAGTAGTAAACAACTTCCAAGACTCAATAATACAGTAAATAAAATGAAACTTGGGTTATCTCCCAAGAAGTGCTTTTCTTTAACGCCTTTCAGCTAGGCGCAGAAAGTCCATCCCACCTAGCATGCAATTCAGCCAACATTCTAATATTATCATTAATTCGAACTTGGATGGCATTTGTTTTAGCAAACCTAGCATCTTTAACTTCCTCAGGCATAACTTTCAATTTTAAAAGATCAACATCAAGAGCAAGACTATCAACCTTGGAAGCAAGAACATCAATTTTACCAAGCTTTTCTTCAACAGTTTTATTGAAAGCAGTTTGTGTATTAATAAATTCTTTAAGCATCACTTCAAGACCAGAGGGTACACTCTTATTATTGTTGTAAGAATTACCATAAGAATTACCATAACCACTACCATTATTAGAAGGATATGGCCTATAGTTGTTGTTACCATAATTATTCCTATAAGCATTGTTGTTGAAATTATTACTCTTAATGAAATTCACATCAACATTTTCTTCTTGAGCAACCAATGAAGCTAAAGGAACATTATTAGGATCAATATGAGATCTACCATTTGCAAGCATAGACATAATAGCATCAATCTTATCACCCAAAGAAGAGGTTTCTTCAACAGAATTTACCTTCTTACCTTGAGGAGTTCTTTCAGTGTGCCATTCAGAGTAATTGATCATCATATCATCAAGAAGCTTTGTTGCGGCGCCCAAGGTGATGGACATAAAAGTACCTCCAGCAGCTGAATCCAATAGGTTCCTCGAGGAAAAATTCAATCCTGCATAAAAGGTTTGGATGATCATCCAAGTAGTCAGTCCATGGGTTGGGCAATTCTTTACCAAAGATTTCATTCTCTCCCATGCTTGAGCAACATGTTCATTATCAAATTATTTAAAGTTCATTATGCTACTTCTCAAAGATATAATCTTAGCAGGAGGATAATATTTACTAATAAAAGCATCTTTACATTTAGTCCATGAATCAATACTATTCTTAGGCAAAGAAAGCAACCAATCTTTAGCTCTTCCTCTTAATGAGAAAGGAAACAATTTCAGTTTTATAATATCACCATCTATATCCTTATACTTTTGCATTTCACAAAGTTCAACAAAATTATTAAGATGGGCAGCAGCATCATCAGAACTAACACCAGAAAATTGATCTCTCATAACAAGATTTAGTAAAGCAGGTTTAATTTCATAGAATTCTGCTGTAGTAGCAGGTGGAGCAATAGGAGTACATATAAAATCATTATTATTTGTGCTAGTGAAATCACACAACTTAGTATTTTTAGGAGTACCCATTGTAACAGTAATAAAGTACACTAAGCAAATAAAGTAAAGACAAGTAACTAATTTTTTTGTGTTTTGATATAGAGCAAGTAAATAGAACAGTAAGTAAAGTAACTAATTTTTTGTGTTTTTAATATGAAGCAAACAAGATAGTAAATAAAATAAAGTAAAGCAAGACAAAAACAAAGTAAAGAGATTGGAAGTGGAGACTCCCCTTGCAGCGTGTCTTGATCTCCCCGGCAACGCCAGAAAAAGAGCTTGATGCGCGTAGATGTACCCGTCCGTTGGGAACCCCAAGAGGAAGGTATGATGCGCACACAAGTTTTCCCTGAAAGAAACCAAGGTTATCGAACCAGTAGGAGCCAAGAAGCACGTGAAGGTTGTTGGTGGAGGAGTGTAGTGCGGCGCAACACCAGTGAAACCGGCGCCAACGTGGAACCTACACAACACAATCGAAGTACTTTGCCCCAATGTAACAGTGAGGTTGTCAATCTCACCGGCTTGCTGAAAACAAAGGATTAAACGTATCGAGTGGAAGATGGTGTTTGTTTGCAAAGAACAGTAAGAACAATAATTGCAGTAGAATGTATTCAGATGTAAAAGAATGGACCGGGGTCCACAGTTCACTAGTGGTGTCTCTCCAATAAGATAACTAACATGCTGGGTGAACAAATTACAGGCGGGCAATTGACAAATAAAGATTCAATACATACCAATGATGATTACTATGTGATTTAATCAGGGCATTACGACAAAGTACATAGACCGCTATCCAACATGCATCTATGCCTAAATAATCCACCTTCAGGTTATCATCCGAACCCCTTCCAGTATTAAGTTGTAAACAACAGATAATTGCATTAAGTATGGTGCGTAATGTAATCAACACAAATATCCTTAGACAAAGCATCAATGTTTTATCCCTACTAGCAACAGCACATCCACAACCTTAGAACTTTCTGTCACTGTCCCAGATTAAATGGAGGCATGAACCCACTATCGAGCATAATTACTCCTCTTGGAGTTACAAGTATCAACTTGGCCAGAGCCTCTACTAGCAACGGAGAACATGCAAGAACATAAACAACACATATATGATAGATTGATAATCAACTTGACATAATATTCTATATTCATCGGATCCCGCCAAACACAACATGTAGCATTACAAATAGATGATCTTGATGTTAGGCAGCTCACAAGATCTAAACAATGATAGCACATGCGGAGAAGACAACCATCGCTACTGCTATGGACCCATAGTCCAAGGATGAACTACTCACGCATCAATCCGGAGGCGGGCATGATGATGTAGAGCCCCTCCGGTGATGATTCCCCTCATCGGCAGGGTGCCGGAGGCGATCTCCTGAATCCCCGAGATGGGATTCACGACGGCGGCGTCTCAAGGTTTTCCGTATCGTGGCTCTCGGTACGGGGTTTCGCGACAAAGACTATTTGTAGGCGGAAGGGTAGGTCGGGCGGCACGAGGGGCCCGGACCACGGGTCGCGCGGCCAGGCCGGGCCGCGCCGCCTATGGTGGCCTCGTGCCCCACTTCGTTATCCCTCCGGTCTTCTGGAAGTTTCTTGGAAAAATAGGACCCTGGGCGTTGATTTCGTCCAATTCCGAGAATATTTCCTTACTAGGATTTCTGAAACCAAAAACAGCAGAAAACAGCAACTGGCGCTTCGGCATCTTGTTAATAGGTTAGTGCCGGAAAATGTATAATAATGCTGTAAAGTATGTATAAAACATTCAAGTATTGTCATAAAAGTAGCATGGAACATAAGAAATTATAGATACGTTTGAGACGTATCAAGAACTTGAAGCACGAATGCTATCATAAAGTAAAGTGCATAAGTAAATGAGATTGTATTAAGGAATAAGCGAGACACACAAAGACAATGATATATCCCGAAGTTCATACTCATGCAGGTACTACTCTCCGTTGGAGCGATGTGGAGGCACAAAGCACTCCAAATGCTCCAATAACGCACATTCCCACCAAAAGGCAAATCCTCGATTCACTATGGAAACCTTGAGGGTTGTCATCGAACCATACAAGTTTGGGGAGAGGTCCACAACTTAAGGCTCCCAAGTAATCTACATTAAGGTCACAAGCTTGAGGTATGCTAACAATTACAGACTCCCAAGTAATTTCCACCAAGGACAGAACGCCACAAAGACCAATAGTCCGTCTAGGGTTCCGTGAACCCAATAGGTACAAGCTCGGGTACAAGCACCCGAAGAAAATAGACTCATGAACTCTCACGTCCACGTATCACCATGGATAAATCAAACAGATACACCAAATGCAATGACAAGTCACTCACTGTCAAATTCCACCAAGCTACAAAACCTGTTGGAGAAATAAGAGAGGAAGAACAAAGAAGAAGTACACCAAATTTCTCCGGATTTAGATCTAGAGGATTCCCTCAAAGAGGGGATTTTTAATGGTAGGATAGTAGATCTAGATCTTCTCTTTTTTCTCGGATATCATGGAGAGATTGAGGAGATAGCAAGCTCAAGGAAGGTCAACAATGGGCCAAGAACAAGATCGAGAAGATTGGTTACTACCACCACCATCCCAATGATTGAGGCCTATTTTTTGAAAGTCAAACAAAGTAACGTTTGACCAAATTTTTAGAAGAATTTATGAACAAATATGATATTTTGTAGGTACCATATGAAAATATATTTTATTATCTATCTAATGATATTGATTTTGTACTTTTCATGTTAATGATTTTTGATAAAAACTTAGTCAAACTTAACATAGTTTGACTTTCTAAAAATATGTCTTAAGCCTTGGAATGGAGGTAGTATTGGATAAGAAGGCTCCTTAAATAGGTATCCATAAAATCCAACGTTAGATGCACAAAACGTAGGAATGGAACTTCCGCCAATTTGGGGCGCCTACTTGCCATGAAGAAAAATATCCCATCGGTCAAAACGGAGAAGAGAGTGTTCGGAGTGTTCAGAAGAAGTCTCCTTAAATAGGTATCCTGAAAATCCGACTATTATGTTGTTCCGATTGCTTCTTCGACTCTCAACATAGTATCCTGGTCAACTTTCTCCTTCAACCTCGCTTTGATACCACTTGTTATCATCGCAGGATCACAATCATATACCGAGGAACCAAACAATCACAACATAAAAACGATAGAGAGATTTGTTAAAGCGTTCGACATGACTATGAGCGCTTCTCCCCATTGATACCACGCTCTTGGCCGATTTGGGCACTGCACAAGCCACCAGCTTTCTTTACACTCCCCGCTGCTATCAAGTCGTAACGAAAAAGCGTGTTACGTTCGAGTACCATGGGTCATGGGTGTATTTTACTCGAGAAGGAAGGATATCTTGGGGAGGACGGCGATCAAATGGCATCTCTCTTCGGCATCTGCGGTCAAGGGGCTTTGAGCTGAGCGGATAGCCGTGCGAGCGAGACCATCGGTGCCCTTGCGTTCTAACACGTAGTAAAAGGGAGGAGGTAGGCATCCATATGTGAACGTTCGCCGCCACCGCCGTTTACGTCCACCCACAAACCCCAAACGGCTTGGTAGGACACGACGCTCATAAGTCGTATCGATCACTGATATCGTGACATGCGACATCCATCAATCCAACAATTGTCCAGGTGAACGTTTAATTAGATAATTAAACTAGGCCAGGGTTAAGTTAGTATTTTCATAAAACAATGTGTTACCCTCCAAAACCCACCGACGGGCAATGGCTGAGCAACACGAAGAGCCGGGAAGCTCCCAGGGCCGCTTAGTGGACCCTGGCACCTCGCGTCGTCCCGCAAATCTTCTAGCCACGTCCTGGCGGTTGCTAGGGCGTGCCACCTGACCTAGACCCGATCAGGAAGGTGTTAGAGTGCTTCGATTGTTCCTGCATGGTAGACACGTAAACATTAAATACGAGCCCTATCGGCTCTCAGGTTTCCCTGTGGATCGGCTCAAGGAGCCGATCGCCCCATGTTTCACGTTGGATTTACAATGGCATGGGGATCCTGCTTGATCAGGACAAAGCTAAAACGATCCACGACAGTTTAGGGTTTTCACCGCATAACCGGAACGTCCTACGTGTGATCGGGCCTAGCAGCTACGGAAGATGATGCAAACCACCCCTACGAGAGGCCTAAAAACCAACATAACGTCGATTCCCGGAACATCCCTCGCAGGGACGGTGAACAACATCTAACGCACTACCGGATCCTCCGACCCCAGCGTAAGGCCTAACTATGCAGATATTAAACTAATCCCTGCGGAGCAAGGAGCAACTATAACGGATCGGATCTACTAAGTAACGAACAAGCAAGATGCTGCCCTTACGTCTGGATAGACGTAAGGGCAGCTAGGTGTCGAGGGACGGCATCGCCACGCAGATATGCACGTGAAAGCATCAATGCAAGCCCCTAAACACCTAAGGATAAATAGTACTGCTCGCCATCAACAAGGCTTCAGCACGAGCAGTACAAGGTTGACGAATAAACGTATACTGCCTAGATCGCTAGATGCGATCTAGGCAGCATGGTGCTTACCCGGGAGAAACCCTCGAAGAAAGGGGTGGCGATGCGCCTATGTTGTGTTTGTTGAACGATGTTGGGCCTCCAAGTGCAGAGGTTTGTAGAACAGCAGCAAGTTTCCCTTAAGTGGATCACCCAAGGTTTATCGAACTCAGGGAGGAAGAGGTCAAAGATATCCCTCTCATGCAACCCCGCAACCACAAAGCAAGAAGTCTCTTGTGTCCCCAACACACCTAATAGGTGCACTAGTTCGGCGAAGAGATAGTGAAATACAGGTGGTATGAATATATATGAACAGTAGCAATGGTGCCAGAAAATAGCTTGCTGGCGTGTAGTTGATGGTGGTAGTATTGCAGCAGTAGTAACACAGTAAAACAGTAAACAAGCAGTAGTAACTCAGCAGTATTTAGGAACAAGGCCTAGGGATTACACTTTCACTAGTGGACACTCTCAACATTGATCACATAACAGAATAGATAAATGCATACTCTACACTTTTGTTGGATGATGAACACATTGCGTAGGATTACACGAACCCTCAATGCCGGAGTTAACAAGCTCCACAATAATGCTCATGTTTAAGTAACCTTAAGTGTAAGATAGATCAAAAGACTAAACCAAGTACTAGCATAGCATGCACACTGTCACCTTCATGCATATGTAGGAGGAATAGATCACATCAATATTATCATAGCAATAGTTAACTTCGCAATCTACAAGAGATCATGATCATAGCATAAACCAAGTACTAACACGGTGCACGCACTGTCACCTTTGCACACATGCAGGAGGAATAAAACTACTTTAATAACACATCACTAGAGTAGCACATAGATAAATTGTGATACAAAACTCATATGAATCTCAATCATGTAAAGCAGCTCATGAGATCATTGTATTGAAGTACATAGTAGAGAGATTAACCACATAGCTACCGGTACAGCCCCGAGCCTCAATGGAGAACTACTCCCTCTTCATGGGAGCAGCAGCGGTGATGAAGATGGCGGTGGAGATGGCAGCGGTGTCGATGGAGAAGCCTTCCGGGGGCCCCTCCGGCAGGTGCCGGAACAGAGACTCCTGTCCCCCAGATCTTGGCTTCGCGATGACGGCGGCTCTGGAACTTTTCTCGTATCGTGGCTTCCTCCGTAAGGGTTTTAGGTCGGGGACCTTTATATAGGCGAAGAGGCGGCGTCGGAAGGTCGAAGAGGCGGCCAGGGGGTAGGGCGGCGCGGCCAACCCTAGGCCGCGCCGGCCACCCTCCCGGTGGGCCTGTGGCCCCCTCCTGTCCTTCCCGGTGTTCTGGAAGCTTCGTGGAAAAATAGGAACTTGGGCGTTGATTTCGTCCAATTCCGAGAATATTTCGTTACTAGGATTTCTGAAACCAAAAACAGCAGGAACTGGCACTTCGGCATCTTGTTAATAGGTTAGTTCCAGAAAATGCATAAATATGACATACAATGTGTATAAAACATGTAGATATCATCAATAAAGTGGCATGGAACATAAGAAATTATCGATACGTTGGAGACGTATCAATGCGCCTGATTTGTGTTGGTTGAACGATGATTGTCCTCCTTTTCCGATAACCCTAGATACATATTTATAGTCCAAGGGACTTTCTAATTGCGGCGTGCACCTAACCGTGCACGGGCCAGCCTCTATCTTTTAATCTAAATTATAATGCGATCTACTATATTACAGATACACGGGCAACTTAGCCCAAACTCTTAGCGCAAGGCCGCTATGAAGATGCTCCACGTGTACGTCCTTCAAGACCCATCCTCACTTACGGCCCAACTCCTGATTTGGCCAAAATCGGGTGGTAACACAATGCTAGTAGGATCGAGAAGCTTTAGACCATCTCTAGCCGCGTCCCCAAAACGGCCATCAAAAGACGCCAGATTGACCGAACGGGTGATGTCGCCGCCTCGTGTCGCATTTGGGGCGCGGCCGTTTCCAGCCGGGTCCCCTAAAACCACCCCCAAACATAAATTCAAATATTTCACGTTCAAAAGCAATTGTTCCGTCGAAGTCGTTGCGATCAAAGTAGGCGCGATCAAAGTACTAGACGTGATCATACTATAGACGGGATTAGAAAAATACAGTTCGGCGGTGACGACGGCAGATCGAGTCGACGCAGGCCCGTCGATCACAACGACCTCGTCATGCTCTGCCCGGTCTGGCTACTTCATCGGCGTGCCGACGCAGCGACGCACGTGTTGCTGCGGCGTCAGCCTGCTCGGTGGGGTGCCGCTGCTCCGACCGCCGCGGGCGGCTATCTCGTCGAGGATCATGCCTTTGTAGTACTTGTGCGCTTCCGTCCGGGATCCATTTCAACTTTCAACGCGGTCAATGGGGAGAAGTCCTCTTTGCGTTTTCTTGAGCTCCATCTTCTTTTCTTGCCTCTTGAGTAGCGTCGCCCACCTTTCATTGGCCTTCTTTGTCGCGGATAAGCAAGGTCGAGGAGACCTCGGCGAGGCACTTGTTGATCGACGCGTCTTCGAGTCGGTTGCGTCCACCAAGGCGGCCTTTGCGGCCTTGTTGCCGATAGGGTGCCATGCCGATGTTGCGAGTGGCGCATCGAGATCAATGGCGCCATCTTTCCCCTTCGACAAGGCAAGACACATCAACCGCCACTTCTCGCAGTGTTTTAGCTTGCTATAGCAATACAGCAACACAAAAGGCCTAAACCCTTCGAATTATTCCGGTACAGCCGCATGGCGTGGTTGAACTAATCAAAGGAAGCGAAATAGACTATCGATCGTGATTGAAAGAGGCGCCATAAACTGGTGGTAAAAAGGCGTACCAAGTCGACGGTGTTTGTGCCGCTATCCCCTCGTTCTCGAGCTTGGAATGCAGTCCATGGAACAAGTTCACCGACGCCTGGATGATGCATGGCCCAGCGTGTCGACACTGCCTTTTGGCTCCTCTCCATCGGCATCGTGCGGTAATCCTTGTCGAAGAACTTGCGCTCGTCGAACTATGCCTTCATCCTTGCCCAGTACTTTCCGTACTTTTGGTTGGTGCCGATGACCGAGTCGATGCTCATCGTCGCCACGAGTCGCACAGCACCGATCTTTCAGATCCTTCCGCTTGGGTCCTCGTGAGCCCGAGGTCTCCTTATTTTTCTTCATCTTCTTCCTCATGCCGACTGTCAACCTCGACGAGATCCTCTTCCTCTCTGGCATCCTCCTCCTCGTCTTCTTCGTCACCATGTGATACGTCCAAAACGTATCTACTTTCCTGAACACTTTTGCTATTGGTTTGCCTCTAATTTGTGTATATTGGATACAACTAACACGGACTAACGCTGTTTTCAGCAGAATTGCCCTGGTGTCTTATTTTTGTGCAGAAAATCAACTTTCAGGAAAATCCCCGGAAATAATTGCAAAGGGCCTATTTTTATAGAAGACATACGGAGCCAGAAGGGCAGGCCAGGGGGAGGCCCACGGCCCCCACACCATAGGCCGGCGCGGCCAAGGGGGGGCGCGCCGCCTTATGGTGAGGCCCCTCGGCCGCCCCCGACGCTCTCCTCTGGACTACTTAAAGCCTCGACCTAAAAACGCGAGGGGGTTCGACCACTTCTCCAGAAGACGTCCGAACTCCGCCGCCATCGCGAAACTCAATCTCGGGATCAGAAACTCCGTTCTGGCACCCTGCCGGGACGGGGAATTGGAGGAGATCATCGCCATCATCACCACCGACGCCTCTCCATCGACCATCCATGATTCCCCCATCCATGTGTGAGTAATTCCCCCGCTGTAGGCTGAAGGGGATGGTAGGGATTGGATGAGATTGTCATGTAATAGCCATAAGATTGTTAGGGCATAGTGCCTAGTATCCGTTGTTGGTACTTTTATGATATTGTTGCAACTTGTTATGCTTAATGCTTGTCACTAGGGCCCGAGTGCCATGATTTCAGATCTGAACATGTTATTGATTCATGATGATATTCATTGTTTTATGATCTTACCTGCAAGTTGTATACACATATTGATGTCCGGAACCCGAGGCCCCAAAGTGACAGAAATTGGGACAACCGGAGGGGAAGGCTGTGATATGAGGATCACATGTGTTCACGGAGTGTTAATGCTTTGCTCCGGTACTCTATTAAAAGGAGTACCTTAATTACCAGTAGTTTCCCTAGAGGCCCGGCTGCCACCGGCTGGTAGGACAAAAGATGTTGTGCAAGTTTCTCATTGCGAGCACGTACGACTATATACGGAACACATGCCTATGGTTGTTTAGTACTTGGATACCGTTTTATTATTATCTGCAAATGCCTAGTCTTGATTATTACATGAGTTATCTTATCCATGCAGCGCCCGTTCATCCATCCCTATGCCTACAGTATTTTAATCATGTTGTTTACTATAATCACTACTGGTCTTTATTACACTGCTGCTTATATTTCACTACTGCTACTGCTATAAAACTGTTGCTACTGATAAACTATTGCAAGCAAGTCTGTTTCCAGGTGCAGCTGAATTGACAACTCCGTTGTTAAGGCTTACAAATATTTTTTGGCTCCCCTTGTGTCGAATCAATAAATTGGGTTTTACTTTCCTCGAAGACTGTTGCGATCCCCTATACTTGTGGGTCATCAAGACTATTTTCTGGCGCCGTTGCCGGGGAGCATAGCTTTATTTGCAAGTTCACCTGAATTGATATTGTTCGCTGCAAATCCTCCATCATGGGTAAAACTCGCGATGCTAAAGTCGCCATATTACCATCCACTACAAGAAAAGGTACAACTCTGAGTACCTCTGCTGCTCTTGATTCACCATCTGTGATAAGTCAACTTGTTTCACCACCACAAGCTTCACGTGTTGGTACTTCTGCTGAATCTAAAAATTCCTCTGATAATTTTGATGATGCTTCTACTGTGCTTGATGAAAATGGTTCATTAGGTCCTTGATACGTCTCAAACGTATCTATAATTTCTTATGTTCCATGCTACTTTTATGACAATTCTTGAATGTTTTATACATACTTTATAGCATTATTATACATTTTTCGGCACTAACCTATTAACAAGATGCCGAAGCGCCAGTTGTTGTTTTCTGCTGTTTTTGGTTTCAGAAATCCTAGTAAGGAAATATTCTCGGAATTGGACGAAATCAACGCCCAGGGGCTTATTTTTCCACGAAGCTTCCAGAAGACCGAGGGAGATACGAAGTGGGGCCTGATGTCTACGGGTGCTTCTATTCTTGTAGACAGTGTTGGGCCACCAAGAGCAGAGGTTTGTAGAACAGCAGCAAGTTTCCCTTAAGTGGATTACCCAAGGTTTATCGAACTCAGGGAGGAAGAGGTCAAAGATATCCCTCTCATGCAACCCTGCAACCACAAAGCAAGAAGTCTCTTGTGTCCCCAACACACCTAATAGGTGCACTAGTTCGGCGAAGAGATAGTGAAATACAATTGGTATGAATGAATATGAGCAGTAGTACGGCGCGAAAAGTAGCTTGCTGGCGTGCTTGATGGTAGTAATATTGCGGGAAGTAAACATGCAGTAGTAACGTGTAGAAAAAAACAGTAACAAGCAGCGATAGCAGTATTTAGGAACAAGGCCTAGGGAATAGACTTTCACTAGTGGACACTCTCAACATTGATCACATAACAGAATAGATAAATGCATACTATACACTCTTTTGTTGGATGATGGACACCACTAACTGTGTAGGATTACACGAACCCTCAATGCCGGAGTTAACAAGCTCCACAGTATTCGATATTCATGTTTAAGTAACCTTAGAGTGCAAGATAGATCAACACAATTACACCAAGAACTAACATAGCATGCACACTGTCACCTTCACGCTTATGTAGGAGGAATAAATCACATCAATACCATCATAGCAATAGTTAACTTCATAATCTACAAGAGATCATAATCATAGCCTACGCCAAGTACTCACACGGTGCACACACTGTCACCTTTACACACATGGAGGAGGAATAGAGTACTTTAATAACATCACTAGAGTAGCACATAGATGAATAGTGATACAAAACTCATATGAATCTCAATCATGTAAGGCAGCTCATGAGATCATTGTATTGAAGTACATAGGAGAGAGATTAACCACATAGCTACCGGTACAGCCCCGAGCCTCAATGGAGAACTACTCCCTCCTCATGGGAGCAGCAGCGGTGATGAAGATGGCGGTGGAGATGGCAGCGGTGTCGATGGAGAAGCCTTCCGGGGGCACTTCCCCGTCCGGCGGGTGCCGGAACAGACTCCTGTCCCCCAGATCTTGGCTTCGCGATGGCGGCGGCTCTGGAAGGTTTTGCGTACCGTGGCTTCTTCCGTAAGGGTTTTCGATGCAGGGGCTTTAAATAGGCGAAGAGGCGGCGCAGGAGGGTCGAAGGGGCGACGACACCATAGGGGGGCGCGGCCCTGGCCGCGCCACCCTATCATCTGGGGCCCACAGGGCCCCCCTCTGGCGGCTCTCGGGTGTTCTGGATGCTTCCGGGCAAAATAGGAACCCGGCGTTGATTTCGTCCAATTCCGAGAATATTTCGTTACTAGGATTTCAAAAACAGCAGAAAACAGGAACTGGCACTTCGGCATCTTGTTAATAGGTTAGTTCCGAAAATGCACGAATATGACATAAAGTGTGCATAAAACATGTAGATATCATCAATAATGTGGCATGGAACATAAGAAATTATCGATACGTTGGAGACGTATCAGCATCCCCAAGCTTAGTTCTGCTCGTCCCGAGCAGGTAAAACGATAACAAAGATAATTTCTTAAGTGACATGCCGTCATAAACTTGATCATATTGTAAACATATGTAATGAATGCAGCGATCAAAACAATGGTAATGACATGAGTAAACAAGTGAATCATAAAGCAATGACTTTTCATGAATAGTACTTCAAGACAAGCATCAATAAGTCTTGCATAAGAGTTAGCTCGTAAAGCAATAATTCAAAGTAGAGGTGTTGAAGCAACACAAAGGAAGATTAAGTTTCAGCGGTTGCTTTCAACTTATAACGTGTATATCTCATGGATATTGTCAACATAAAGTAATATAACAAGTGCAATATGCAAGTATGTAGGAATCAATGCACAGTTCACACAAGTGTTTGCTTCTTAAGGTGGAGGGAGATAGGTAAAGACTCAACAATAAAAGTAAAAGAAAGGTCCTTCAAAGAGGAAAGCATCGATTGCTGTATTTGTGCTAGAGCTTTTATTTTGAAAACATGAAACAATTTTGTCAACGGTAGTAATAAAGCATATGAGTTATGTAAATTATATCTTACAAGTTGCAAGCCTCATGCATAGTATACTAATAGTGCCCGCACCTTGTCCTACTTAGCTTGGACTACCGGATCTTTGCATGCCATGTTTCAACCAAGTGTCACAAAGGGGTACCTCCATGCCGCCTGTACAAAGGTCTAAGGAGAATGCTCGCATTTTGGATTTCTCGCTTTTGATTATTCTCAACTTAGACATCCATACCGGGACAACATGGACAACAGATAATGGACTCCTCTTAAATGCATAAGCATGTAGCAACAATTATTATTCTCATATGAGATTGAGGATATATGTCCAAAACTGAAACTTCAACCATGATTCATGGCTTTAGTTAGCGGCCCAATGTTCTTCTCTAACAATTTTGCATGCTCCAACCACTAAAATGATAGATCCTTCAGACAAGACGGACATGCATAGCAACTCACATGATATTCAACAATAGTTGATGGCGTTCCCCAGAAGCATGGTTATCGCACAACAAGCAACTTAATAAAATATAAAGTGCATAAGTACATATTCAATACTACGATAGTTTTTAAGGCTATTTTGTCCCATGAGCTATATATTGCAAAGGTGAATGATGGAATTTTAAAGGTAGCACTCAAGCAATTTACTTTGGAATGGCGGAGAAATACCATGTAGTAGGTAGGTATGGTGGACACAAATGGCATAGTAGTTGGCTCAAGGATTTTGGATGCATGAGAAGTATTCCCTCTCGATACAAGGTTTAGGCTAGCAAGGTTATTTGAAGCAAACTCAAGGATGAACCGGTGCAGCAAAACTCACATAAAAGACATATTGTAAACGTTATAAGACTCTACACCGTCTTCCTTGTTGTTCAAAACTCAATACTAGATATTATCTAGACCTTAGAGAGACCAAATATGCAAATCAAATTTTAGCAAGCTCTATGTATTTCTTCATTAATGGGTGCAAAGCATATGATGCAAGAGCTTAAACATGAGCACAACAATTGCCAAGTATCACATTATCCAAGACATTTTAGAATTACTACATGTAGCATTTTTCAATTCCAACCATATAACAATTTAACGAAGAAGAAACTTTGCCTTGAACATTATGAGTAAAGCCTAAGGACATATTTGTCCATATGCAACAGCGGAGCGTGTCTCTCTCCCACACAAGGATGAACTTATTCAGAGAACTAAGATAACAAAACAAAAATAAAAGCACACACAGACGCTCCAAGTAAAGTGCATAAGATGTGACCGAATAAAAATATAGTTTCAGGGGAGGAACCTGATGATGTTGTCGATGAAGAAGGGGATGCCTTGGGCATCCCCAAGCTTAGACGCTTGAGTCTTCTTAAAATATGCAGGGATGAACCACGGGGGCATCCCCAAGCTTAGAGCTTTCACTCCTCTTGATCATAGTATATCATACTCCTCTCTTGACCCTTGAAAACTTCCTTCACACCAAACTTCAAGCAAACTCATTAGAGAGTTAGTGCATAATCAAAAATTCACATGTTCAGAGGTGACACAATCATTCTTAACACTTCTGGACATTGCACAAAACTTCTGAAAGTTAATGGAACAAAGAAACTCATTCAACTTAACAAAAGCGGCAATGCGAAATAAAAGGCAGAATCTGTCAAAAACAGAACAGTCCGTAAAGACGAATTTAAAAATGGCACCAGACTTGCTCAAATGGAAAAACTCAAAACTAATGAAAGTTGCGCACATATCTGAGGATCACGCTCGTAAATTGGCAGATTTTTTCGAATTTTCTACAGAGACTTAGGCCCAGATTCGTGACAGACAGCAATGCTGTTTCTGCGCAGATCCCAAATATAACATCAACTTTGACATAGAAACTTTACTTGGCACAAAAACATGATAAGGAGAGGTTGCTACAGTAGTAAACAACTTCCAAGACTCAAATATAAAATAAAGTACTGTAGTAAAAAAAACACATGGGTTATCTCCCAAGAAATTCTTTCTTTATAGCCATTAAGATGGGCTCAGCAGTTTTAATGATGCACTCGCAAGAAATAGAAGTTGAAGAAAAAGAGAGCATCAAGAGGCAAATTAAAAACACATTTAAGTCTAACATTCTTCCTATGCATATGAATCTTGTAAATAAACAAATTCATGAAGAGCAAAGTAACAAGCATAGGAAGATAAAACAAGTGTAGCTTCAAAAATTTCAGCACATAGAGAGGTGTTTTAGTAACATGAAATTTTTTACAACCATATTTTCCTCTCTCATAATAACTTTTAGTAGCATCATGAGCAAACTCAACAATATAACTATCACATAAAGCATTCTTATCATGAGTCTCATGCATAAAATAATTACTACTCCCAACATAGGCATAGTCATTCTTATTAATTGTAGTGGGAGCAAATTCAACAAAGTAGCTATCAAATATAGGAGGTATATTGTAATCATAATCAAATTTATCCTCCATAACAGGTGGTAACAAAAGACTACTATCATTATAATCATCATAAATGGGAGGCAAAGTATCATCAAAGTAAATTTTCTCCTCAATGCTTGGGGGACTAAAAATATCATGCTCATCAAAGCCAGCTTCCCCAAGCTTAGAATTTTCCATAGCATTAGCAACAATAGTGTTCAAAGCATTCATATTAATATGTTCCATGGGTTTTTTAATTTTCGCATCAAACCATCCATGTCTTAAATCAGGAAATAGAATAAAAAGGTCATTGTTGTCCATTATGCCTAACTATTGTAAACAAGAAACCAAATGTCGCAACTGCAGAATCTAAAGGAAATAGCTTCGAGCACACACACAATGGCGCCAGAAAAGTACTGTTACCTGGAACCGGAGTATGAATGCCTTTTACCTTTCCTCCCGGCAACGGCGCCAGAAAAGTGCTTGATGTCTACGGGTGCTTCTATTCTTGTAGACAGTGTTGGGCCTCCAAGAGTAGAGGTTTGTAGAACAGCAGCAAGTTTCCCTTAAGTGGATTACCCAAGGTTTATCGAACTCGGGGAGGAAGAGGTCAAAGATATCCCTCTCATGCAACCCTGCAACCACAAAGCAAGAAGTCTCTTGTGTCCCCAACACACCTAATAGGTGCACTAGTTCGGCGAAGAGATAGTGAAATACAAGTGGTATGAATGAATATGAGCAGTAGTACGGCGCCAGAAAAGTAGCTCGCTGGCGTGCAGTTGATGGTAGTAATATTGCGGGAAGTAAACATGCATAGTAACGCAGCGGTAACGCATAAAACAGTAACAAGCAGCGATAGCATATTTAGGAACAAGGCCTAGGGAATAGACTTTCACTAGTGGACACTCTCAACATTGATCACATAACAGAATAGATAAATGCATACTCTACACTCTTTTGTTGGATGATGGACACCACTAACTGTGTAGGATTACACGAACCCTCAATGCCGGAGTTAACAAGCTCCACAGTATTCGATATTCATGTTTAAGTAACCTTAGAGTGCAAGATAGATCAACACAATTACACCAAGAACTAACATAGCATGCACACTGTCACCTTCACGCTTATGTAGGAGGAATAAATCACATCAATACCATCATAGCAATAGTTAACTTCATAATCTACAAGAGATCATAATCATAGCCTACGCCAAGTACTCACACGGTGCACACACTGTCACCTTTACACACATGGAGGAGGAATAGAGTACTTTAATAACATCACTAGAGTAGCACATAGATCAATAGTGATACAAAACTCATATGAATCTCAATCATGTAAGGCAGCTCATGAGATCATTGTATTTAAGTACATAGGAGAGAGATTAACCACATAGCTACCGGTACAGCCCCGAGCCTCAATGGAGAACTACTCCCTCCTCATGGGAGCAGCAGCGGTGATGATGGCGGTGGAGATGGCAGCGGTGTCGATGGAGAAGCCTTCCGGGGGCACTTCCCCGTCCGACAGGGTGCCGGAACAGAGACTCCTGTCCCCCAGATCTTGGCTTCGCGATGGCGGCGGCTCTGGAAGGTTTCGCGTACCGTGGCTCTTCCGTAAGGGTTTTCGATGTAGGGGCTTTAAATAGGCGAAGAGGCGGCGCAGGAGGGTCGAAGGGGCGACGACACCATAGGGGCGCGCCGCGGCCCGGCCACGCCACCCTATCATCTGGGGCCACAGGGCCCCTCCTGCGGCTCTCGGGTGTTCCGGATGCTTCCGGGCAAAATAGGAACCGGGCGTTGATTTCGTCCAATTCCGAGAATATTTCGTTACTAGGATTTCTGAAACCAAAAATAGCAGAAAACAGGAACTGGCACTTCGGCATCTTGTTAATAGGTTAGTTCCAGAAAATGCACGAATATGACATAAAGTGTGCATAAAACATGTAGATATCATCAATAATGTGGCATGGAACATAAGAAATTATCGATACGTTGGAGACGTATCAGGCCCCGAGGGGCCGAGACCATAGGGCGGCGCGGCCTGGGCCCTGGCCGCGCCGGCCTATGGTGTGGGGCCCTGTGCCCCCTCCTGACCTACCCTTCCACCTACTTAAAGCCTTCGTCGCGAATACCCCTGTACCGAGAGCCACGATACGGAAAACCTTCCAGAGACGCCGCCGCCGCCAATCCCATCTCGGGGGATTCAGGAGATCCTCCGGCACCCTGCCGGAGAGGGGAATCATCACCGGAGGGGCTCTACATCATCATGCCCGCCTCCGGATTGATGCGTGAGTAGTTCATCCTTGGACTATGGGTCCATAGCAGTAGCTAGTTGTCTTCTCCGCATGTGCTATCATTGTTTAGATCTTGTGAGCTGCCTAACATGATCAAGATCATCTATTTGTAATGCTACATGTTGTGTTTGATGGGATCCGATGAATCTAGAATACTATGTCAAGTTGATTATCAATCTATCATATATGTGTTGTTTATGTTCTTGCATGCTCTCCGTTGCTAGTAGAGGCTCTGGCCAAGTTGATACTTGTAACTCCAAGAGGGAGTATTTATGCTCGATAGTGGGTTCATGCCTCCATTTAATCTGGGATCGTGACAGAAGGTTCTAAGGTTGTGGATGTGCTGTTGCTACTAGGGATAAAACATCAATGCTTTGTCTAAGGATATTTGTGTTGATTACATTACGCACCATACTTAATGCAATTATCTGTTGTTTGCAACTAAATACTGGAGGGGTGCGGATGCTAACCTGAAGGTGGATTATTTAGGCATAGATGCATGCTGGATAGCGGTCTATGTACTTTGTCGTAATGCCCTGATTAAATCTCATAGTAATCATCGTTGATATGTATTGAATCTTGATTTGTCAATTGCCCATCTGTAATTTTTTCACCCAGCATGTTAGTTATCTTATTGGAGAGACACCATTAGTGAACCGTGGACCCCGGTCCATTCTTTTACATCTGAATACATTCTACTGCAATCATTGTTCTTTACTGTTCTTTGCAAACAAACACCATCTTCCACTCGATACGCTTAATCCTTTGTTTTCAGCAAGCCGGTGAGATTGACAACCTCACTGTTACGTTGGGGCAAAGTATCTTGATTTTGTTGTGCAGGTTCCACGTTGGCGCCGCCCTGGTGTTGCGCCGCACTACACTCCTCCACCAACAACCTTCACGTGCTTCTTGGCTCCTACTGTTAGATAACCTTGGTTTCTTTCTAAGGGAAAACTTGCTGTGCGCATCATACCTTCCTCTTGGGGTTCCCAACGGACGTGTACATCTACGCGCATCAAGCTCTTTTTCTGGCGCCGTTGCCGGGGAGATCAAGACACGCTGCAAGGGGAGTCTCCACATCCAATCTCTTTACTTTGTTTTTTGTCTTTCTTTACTTTACTTTATTTACTGTCTTGTTTGCTACATATCTAAAAACACAAAAAAATTAGTTGCTTTACTTTCTGTCTTATTTACTAGCTCTATATCAAAACACAAAAAAATTAGTTACTTGTCTTTATTCTATTTGTTTAGTTTATTTTACTACTGCTACAATGGGTACTCCTGAAAATACTAAGTTGTGTGATTTCACTAGCACAAATAATAATGATTTTATATGTACTCCTATTGCTCCACCTGCTACTACAGCAGAATTCTATGAAATTAAACCTGCTTTACTGAATCTTGTTATGAGAGAGCAATTTTCTGGTGTTAGTACTGATGATGCTGCTGCCCATCTTAATAATTTTGTTGAACTTTGTGAAATGCAAAAGTATAAGGATATAGATGGTGATATTATAAAACTGAAATTGTTTCCTTTCTCATTAAGAGGAAGAGCTAAAGATTGGTTGCTTTCTTTGCCTAAAAATAGTATTGATTCATGGACTAAATGTAAAGATGCTTTTATTAGTAAATATTATCCTCCTGCTAAGATTATATCTTTGAGAAGTAGCATAATGAATTTTAAACAATTTGATAATGAACATGTTGCTCAAGCATGGGAGAGAATGAAATCTTTGGTAAAGAATTGCCCAACCCATGGACTGACTACTTGGATGATCATCCAAACCTTTTATGCAGGATTGAATTTTTCCTCGAGGAACCTATTGGATTCAGCTGCTGGAGGTACTTTTATGTCCATCACCCTGGGCGCCGCGACTAAGCTTCTTGATGATATGATGATCAATTACTCTGAATGGCACACTGAAAGAACTCCTCAAGGTAAGAAGGTAAATTCTGTTGAAGAAACCTCTTATTTGGGTGATAAGATTGATGCTATTATGTCTATGCTTGCAAATGGTAGATCTCATATTGATCCTAATAATGTTCCTTTAGCTTCATTGGTTGCTCAAGAAGAAAATTTTGATGTGAATTTCATTAAGAGTAATAATTTCAACAACAATGCTTATAGGAATAATTATGGTAACAACAACTATAGGCCATATCCTTCTAATAATGGTAATGGTTATGGTAATTCTTATGGTAATTCTTACAACAATAATAAGAGTGTACCCTCTGGTCTTGAGGTCATGCTTAAAGAATTTATTAGTACACAAACTGCTTTCAATAAAATTGTTGAAGAAAAGCTTGGTAAAATTGATATTCTTGCTGCTAAGGTTGATAGTCTTGCTCTTGATGTTGATCTTTTAAAACTTAAAGTTATGCCTGAGGAAGTTAAAGATGCTAGGTTTGCTAAAACAAATGCCATCCAAGTTCGAATTAATGATAATATTAGAATGTTGGCTGAATTGCATGCTAGATGGGATAGAGAAGAAAAAGAAAAACTTGCTAAAGAAAATAATGTAGCTAAAGTTTGGACTATTACCACCACTAGTAATGTTGATTCTTCACATGTTGCTACACCTCCTACTATCAATGGTAAAATAATTGGTGTTGGCAATGTTTCTACTCCTAGTGCAAAGCGTACAAAACTGCCTGAAATTGCTAAAACTGCTTGTGATAAAACTGCTGAAATTTTTCAAAATATTGGTGACAATGATCCCATTGCTGTAGAACATGATGGTTTAGATTTTGATGATTGTCATATTACTAAAGTTATAAAGTTCTTACAAAAACTTGCTAGAATTCCTAATGCTAGTGCTATAAATTTAGCCTTTACAAAACATATTACAAATGCTCTCATTAAAGCTAGGAAAGAGAAATTAAAACTTGAAGCTTCTATTCCTAGGAAGTTAGAATATGGTTGGGAGCCCATCATTAAGATGAAATTCAATGATTTTGAGTGTAATGCTTTATGTGATCTTGGTGCAAGTATTTCTGTTATGCCTAAGAAAATTTATGATATGCTTGACTTGCCACCATTGAAAAAATTTTATTTGGATGTTAATCCTGCCGATAATGTTAAAAATAAACCTTTGGGGAGGATTGATAATGTGCGCATTACGGTTGACAATAACCTTGTCCCCGTTGATTTTGTTGTCTTGGATATTGAATGCAATACATCTTGTCCTATTGTGTTGGGAAGACCTTTTCTTCGAACAGTTGGTGCTGTTATTGATATGAAGGAAGGTAATATTAAGTATCAATTTCCTCTCAAGAAAGGTATGGAACACTTCCCTAGAAAGAGAATGAAGTTGCCTTTTGATTCTATTATTAGAACAAGTAATGATGTTGATGCTTCTTCTCTTGATGTTACTTGATTTGCACTTTCTGCGCCTAGCTGAAAGGCGTTAAAGAAAAGCACTTCTTGGTAGATAACCCAAGTTTCATTTTATTTACTGTATTGTAGAGTCTTGGAAGTTTTTTACTACTGTAGCAACCTCTCCTTATCATGTTTTTGTGCCAAGTAAAGTTTCTATGGTAAAGTTGACGCTAGATTTGGATTGCTGCGCAGAAACAGCATTGCTGTCTGTCACGAATTCGCGCAGATCTTTCTTAAAAAAAATCAAAAAAATCTGCAAATTTACGTGCGTGATCCTCAGATATGTACGCAACTTTCATTAGTTTTGAGTTTTTCCGTTTGAGCAATTTAAGTGCCCCTGCAAAATTCGTCTTTACGGCTGTTCTATTTTTGACAGATTCTGCCTTTTATTTCGCATTGCCGCTTTTGCTATGTTGAATGAGTTTCTTTGTTCCATTAACTTTCAGAAGCTTTGTGCAATGTCCAGAAGTATTAAGAATGATTGTGTCACCTCTGAATATGTGAATTTTTTATTATGCACTAACCCTCTAATGAGTTTACTTGAAGTTTGGTGTGGAGGAAGTTTTCAAGGGTCAAGAGAAGAGGGTGATATACTATGATCAAGAGGAGTGAAAGGTCTAAGCTTGGGGATGCCCCGGTGGTTCATCCCTGCATATTTTAAGAAGACTCAATCATCTAAGCTTGGGGATGCCCAAGGCATCCCCTTCTTCATCGACAACTTATCAGGTCACTTCTAGTGAAACTATATTTTTATTCCATCACATCTTATGTTCTTTACTTGGAGCGTCGGTTTGCTTTTATTTTCGTTTTAGTTTGAATAAAGTTGGATCCCATCATCCTTATATTGGAGATATTACGCTCCGCTTTTTCATATGGAACACTTGTGTTCTTAATTGTGCTTTAATGTTCATGGCGAAGGCTGAAATTGCTTCGTTAAATTGCTATTTGGTTGGAATCAGAAAATGCTGCATATGGTTTGGTAACTTGGCAATTGTTTGAGCTCTCATTAGATCATGTTTAAGCTCTTGCATCATGTAGTTTAATCTATTAATGAAGTACTACCGAAGAGCTAGTTAAATTTTGTTTGCATGATTGGTCTCTCTAAGTCTAGATATTTTCTGGTAAAGTGTTTGAACAACAAGGAAGACAGTGTAGATTCTTATAATGCTTGCAATATGTTCTTGTGTAAGTTTTGCTGTACCTGTTCATACTTGTGTTTGCTTCAAACAACCTTGCTAGCCCAAACCTTGTACTGAGAGGAAATGCTTCTCGTGCATCCAAACATCTTGAGCCAAAACCCATGCCATTTGTGTCCACCATATCTACCTACTATGTGGTATTTTTCTGCCATTTCAAAGTAAATTACTTGAGTGCTACCTTTAAATTTCATTCCTTTATCTTTGCAATATATAGCTCATGGGACAAATAGCTTAAAAACTATTGTGGTGATGAATATGTAGTTATGTGTCTTAGTTCTTATAAGTTGCTTGTTGAGCGGTAACCATGTTTCTAGGGACGCCATCAACTTTTTACCTTTGTTGGATATCATGTGAGATGCTATGCATGTTCGTCTTGTCTGAAGTAAGTGCGATTTCATGATCAAATGGTTTGAGTATGCATATGTTAGAGAAGAACATTGGGCCGCTAACTAAAGCCATGTATCATGGTGGAAGTTTCAGTTTGGACATACAACCTCAATCTCTTATGAGAATATTATTTGTTGTTGAATGCTTAAGCATTAAAAGAGGAGTCCATTATTTGTTGTCTATGTTGTCCCGGTATGGATGTCTAAGTTGAGAATAATCAAAAGCGAGAAATCCAATGTGTGCTTTCTCCTTAGACCTTTGTACAGGCGGCATAGAGGTACCCCTTTGTGACACTTGGTTGAAACATATGTTATGCGATGATAATCCGTGTTTTCCAAGCTGATTAGGACAAGGTGCGAGCACTATTAGTACTCTATGCATGAGACTTGCAACTTGTAGGAAGTATTATGCATAGCACATATGAATTATTACTACCGTTGACAAAATTGTTTCTATGTTTTCAAAATAAAAGCTCTACCACAAAAATAGTAATCCATGCTTCCCTCTGCGAAGGTCCATTCTTTTACTTTATTGTTGAGTCACTTTACCCACTTCTTTCTATCTTAGAAGCAAACACTTGTGTTAACTGTGTGCATTGATTCTATGTTTACTTATTGCACTTGTTATATTACTCTATGTTGACAAATATCCATGAGATATACATGTTACAAGTTGAAAGCAATTGCTGAAACTTAATCATCCTTTGTGTTGTTTCAATTCATTCTACTAAGAATTTATTGCTTATGAGTTAGTTCTTATGCAAGTCTTATTGATGCTTGTCTTGAAAGTACTATTCATGAAAAGTTTTGCTATATGATTCATTTGTTTAGTCATTATCTTTGTTAGCAATATTTTGCTTCAGATCACTCCATTCATCTCATATGCTTTACAATAATGTTGATCAAGATTATGTTGGTAGCATGTCACTTCAGAAATTATTTGTGTTATCGTTTACCTACTCGAGGGCGAGTAGGAACTAAGCTTGGGGATGCTTGATACGTCTCGAACGTATCTATAATTTCTTATGGTCCATGCTACTTTTATGATAATTCTTGAATGTTTTATACATACTTTATAGCATTATTACACATTTTCCGGCACTAACCTATTAACAAGATGCCGAAGCGCCAGTTGCTGTTTTCTGCTGTTTTTGGTTTCAGAAATCCTAGTAAGGAAATATTCTCGGAATTGGACGAAATCAACGCCAAGGGGCTTATTTTTCCACGAAGCTTCCAGAAGACCGAGGGAGATACGAAGTGGGGCCACGAGGGGTCGAGACCATAGGGCGGCGCGGCCAGGGCCCAGGCCGCGCCGGCCTATGGTGTGGGGGCCTGTGCCCTCCTGACCTACCCTTCCGCCTACTTAAAGCCTTCGTCGCGAATACCCCGTCGAGAGCCACGATACGAAAAACCTTCCAGAGACGCCGCCAATCCCATCTCGGGGATTCAGGAGATCGCCTCGGCACCCTGCCGGAGGGGGAATCATCACCGAAGGGGCTCTACATCATCATGCCCGCCTCCGGATTGATGCGTGAGTAGTTCATCCTTGGACTATGGGTCCATAGCAGTAGCTAGTTGGTTGTCTTCTCCGCATGTGCTATCATTGTTTAGATCTTGTGAGATGCCTAACATGATCAAGATCATCTATTTGTAATGATACATGTTGTGTTTGATGGGATCCGTTGAATCTAGAATACTATGTCAAGTTGATTATCAATCTATCATATATGTGTTGTTTATGTTCTTGCATGCTCTCCGTTGCTAGTAGAGGCTCTGGCCAAGTTGATACTTGTAACTCCAAGAGGGAGTATTTATGCTCGATAGTGGGTTCATGCCTCCATTTAATCTGGGATCGTGACAGAAGGTTCTAAGGTTGTGGATGTGCTGTTGCTACTAGGGATAAAACATCAATGCTTTGTCTAAGGATATTTGTGTTGATTACATTACGCACCATACTTAATGCAATTATCTGTTGTTTGCAACTTAATACGGAGGGGGTGCGGACGCTAACCTGAAGGTGGATTATTTAGGCATAGATGCATGCTGGATAGAGGTCTATGTACTTTGTCGTAATGCCCTGATTAAATCTCATAGTAATCATCGTTGATATGTATTGAATCTTGATTTGTCAATTGCCCATCTGTAATTTGTTCACCCAGCATGTTAGTTATCTTATTGGCGAGACACCACTAGTGAACTGTGGACCCCGGTCCATTCTTTTACATCTGAATACATTCTACTGCAATCATTGTTCTTTACTTTTCTTTGCAAACAAACACCATCTTCCACTCGATACGTTTAATCCTTTGTTTTCAGCAAGCCGGTGAGATTGACAACCTCACTGTTACGTTGGGGCAAAGTATCTTGATTGTGTTGTGCAGGTTCCACGTTGGCGCCGGTTTCACTGGTGTTGCGCCGCACTACACTCCTCCACCAACAACCTTCACGTGCTTCTTGGCTCCTACTGGTTCGATAACCTTGGTTTCTTTCTGAGGGAAAACTTGCTGCTGTGCGCATCATACCTTCCTCTTGGGGTTCCCAACGGACGTGTACATCTACGCGCATCAGTCCTTTTCTAGATGCTACAATTGCTAGGTCTAGACAAATTGAAAATACTGAAATTCCTAATGAAAATACTGTTACACCTGTTAATTCACCTGAGTCTGATGATCCTGATGAAGATTATGTGGAACTTGATGATGATTTTATTGATAAATGTAATGCTACTACTGGTACAAGTAACCTTAAAAAGCTTCTTGCACAACATGCTGTTAGATATAAACTGTCTCCTGATCCTAAATTTGCCACATCTCCTATAAACATTAAGGATAAGGATTATGATTTTTCTCTTGATTTATCTCATATATCTATTGTTGAGAAAACACCTTTTTGTGGTACTGAAAAAGAAAGTGTTGTAGAGCACATGAATGAGCTTTCTACTTTGAGTAGCTTGTTTTCTGATGATATTAAGATGCGTACTTATTTTGTTGCTAAAATTTTTCCTTTCTCATTAAAGGATGATGCTAAGATTTGGTATAATAGTTTGCCTCCTGATTCTATTGATAGTCCAAGTTGTTTGCTTGATGTTTTCTTTCGAAAATATTTTCCTGCTAGTGCTCAACATATTGCCTTGCAGAAAATTTATAGTTTTGACCAGGAAGATGGAGAGAAATTGCCTGAAGCTTGGGCAAGGTTTTGCTCTCTTATTAGAGCTCGGCCTAGACATGAATTGGAAAAGCATGACTTACTTGATATATTTTATAATGGACTAACCATTGAGTCTAGGGCATACCTGGATAGTTGTGCTGATTGTGTTTTCAGGAAAAGAACTCCAGACGAAGCTGAAGAATTATTGGCTAGAATAAGCCAAAATCATGATGATTGGACTACACCTGAACCAACCCCAACACCAATATTGAAGAAGAGGGGTATGATTGAATTAAATGATGAAGATATGAGGGAAGCCAAGAAATCTCTTATGGAGAAAGGTATTAAATCTGAAGATGTGAAGAATTTACCTCCCATAGAAGATTTATGTAAGATAATTCCCCCTTCATCCACGATTGAGGTACATTCTCTTCAACGCTTTGATAAAGGAGACATTCCTTACTCAAAACCTCCTGATCAATGTTTAGATGAATTTGATAATTATGTTGTTAAGCAAAATAACTTTAATATGAGAGTAGAGAATCATCTAATGGAAAATTCTCAAGCTGTTAGTAAATTGCATGATATTATGGAGAGAACCTCCAATGATGTTACGATGCTTGTTAAACATTTTCATATCGTTCAAACTCAAATTGATCAACTTACTAAAGTGCAAAATGACTCACTACTAGGAAAAAGCTATTCAGTGGCGCACCACTATTCCCCATCAGTGGCGCACTGCTGGTGCGCCACTACTATCACGCCACTGCTAAGTTTTAGTAGTGGCGCAGCTCTGGTGCGCCACAACTATCCTATGTAATAGTGGCGCACTACCCTGTGCGCCATTGATAGGTACAGTGGTGCGCCACTACTACTCCAAAGGGGTGCGCCACTGTTGTTCAGCAGCAGTGCGCCACTACTGTCTGCTGTCGGTGCGCCACTGCTGCCTCCTTGGGTGCGCCACTGTTACGGCGAGCTGGTGCGCCATTGCTGCCTGTTTAGGTGCGCCACTGTTGCATCTCAGACGTGCGCCACTGCTGGCAGCTTTGGTGCGCCACTGCTAGTTTCGAAGGTGATCAGAGGGTTGTGCGCCACTGGGTCCAGGCTGGTGCGCCACTGTTACTTGGTGGTCGTGCGCCACTCAAGATCCAGTAGTGCGCCACTACTAGTAGTTCGTTTTCATTTTTTGTATTTCTGGCATGTATTTGTACAGGTTGTATAGCACAGTATAACAGCACAGATACAGAATATATAACACATATATACAACAGCACAGTATACCAATACATAGTCCTTCACATTAGCCTCCATGATTCACAAGATTTCGAATATTAGACAAGTGTTACGGTGTTACAAGTCACAAATGAGCTAGTGGCGGTTACACAAGGTCGATCATCTAAACTAGCATCACATAGAAGAGAGCTAGAGTCACTACTAGCACCGTCCCGATGAAAGTGGTCTTCATCCGGTTCCTCCTCCGCTCCGTCCTCTCTCCCGCCAGATAGCGTGCGTATCTGTCTTCGGCCTCCGCTCTAGTGGTGTACCCTTTGTAGCTGTTACCGCTAAAATGGTGAACCTGTCTCCGACACTCCTCCCAGTCGTTGTAGACTCCGGGAACCTTGCCCTTGTACACGACATACCACGTCATATCTGCACATATATGAACAAGCCAAAGAAACATTAGTGCACGCTCATAGATGTTTGCAACGAATAAGAGCAAACTCAAAAACGATCCAAGTAGTATGAACTAAAAGGCATGCCTCATACATTGTTGGTCGGAACAAATATCAACATTTAGGGAAGGGGTCAGTGAAACCAAGTAGGATGCACAAGAGATTGATACTTGTGTCATTGCACCAGGTTCACTGACCCCTCCCCCAAGTGTATAGGTGACCAAACATTCTAATCATCGGCATTTTGAGATACCAAAGCAAATGGAAGAATGACAAGGGCCTCATACTTTGTCGGTCGAAACAAATATGAACATCCCGGGATGGCGTTAGTGAGGCCAGGTAGGATGCACAAGAGATTGATATTTGTGCCATCACACCAGGCTCACTAGCGACACCCCGGAGTGTACAGTTGACCGAACATTCTAATCATCGGCACTAAAATGGAAGAAAGAGCCAAGTGGTATCAACTAAATAGCATATGCCTCATACATTGTTGGTCGGAACAAATATTAACATTCCGCGAAGGGGTAAGTGAAACCAAGTAGGATGCACAAGAGATTGATACTTGTGTCATCGCACCAGGTTCACTTGCCCCTCCCCAGAGAGTTGACCAACCATTATAATCATCGGCATTTTGAAAATCTCAAAGCAAATGGAATGACAAAATGGAATAAGTGCCTCATACATTATTGGTCAACACAAATACTATGGTCAGAAACCATAGTTGCAGTATACACCGCAGTATACTTTGCAGAAGGGCCCCCTTTCCCCGGCCGCCGTTCCGTGAACGGGTCCTTAACGACACAACAACGCTGATCTGCCTCTCCGGCGCAGAACCACGGCAGACCCAGCCGCGTCCCTTCTGGCCGCGTCTCCTGCGCTCTTCTGCATGGCCGGACCACGATTGGACTCACCGGGGGAATAATGATAATCGCCATCAACACTATCGCCAGACTCCACAGGAGCATAGCAGTTTGCAGCAGATGCCACTTTTCTTCCCTTGCCGTGCAGTGAACGAGTCTTTGATGCAAAGACCGTGCCGGCCTGCCCAGAGGCCGGCACGGTCTTTGCATCAAGGACTCGTTCACTGGACGGCGAGAGAAGAAAAGCGGCATCTGCTGCAAAGTACTCTACACCTGTGGACTCTGACGATAGTGGTGATGGCGATTATCAGTATTTCCCCGGTGAGTCCAATCGTGGTCCGGCCATGGAGAAAAGCGCAGAGCCCATTAGACACGGCCACAAGGGAGACGGCTGGACTGGCGTGGTTCTGCGCCGAAGAGACATGTCGGCGTTGTTGTCTCGTCAAGGACTCGTTCAACGAACGGCGGCCGGGGAAAGGGGGGCCCGTCTACAAAGTATATTGCGGCGTATAGGTGACCAAACATTCTAATCATCGGCCAATGGTGCGAAAGCAAATGGAAGAATGACAAGGGCCTCATACTTTGTCGGTCGAAACAAATATGAACATCCCGGGATGGCGTTAGCGAGGCCAGGTAGGATGCACAAGAGATTGATATTTGTGCCATCACACCAGGCTCACTAGCGACACCCCGGAGTGTACAAGTGACCAACCATTCTAATCATCGGCCAATGCAATTAAGAAGTGCCAACTCAAATAAGAAGATAAGTAGCTAGTATGAACTAAATGGAATGCCTCATACTTTGTCGGTCAAAAAAAATATTAACATTTAGGGATGGAGTGAGCGAGACCAGGTAGGATGCACAAGACATGGATATTTGTGCCATCACACCAGGCTCGCTCACGCCATCCCCAAGTGTACGGATGACCAACCATTCTAATCATCGGCATATGCAAACAAAATTAACGACCAAATCAAGTGCGGAAAACGACAGAGCCATATATATAAGTTCACAAACATAGCCGAACTAGTAATTAATAGCAAGTAAAGTGCTGGATAAAGTTTATTACAACACAATCACGTCTTTAGTTCACACAACTACATAACTAGGCTCGCACATCAAGACTTTCCACTCGGAGCGTGGATAAAACCGCCGCCTTTCTTCAAGCACATCCATGAGCGGTAGTCGTCACCCTGCATTTGGAGCATCGTGTCTATATCACTGTTTGACGGCTGATAGCCGGCGTAGAACTCCCCCGCGCTTCTAATGACATCTTGATGGATGATTTCACAAAACTCTACTTGGATGCGGAAGAAGTCTTGCTTGATGCCGTCGTCAGGGACCCGCGCCAATTTGTTGGCCCAGTCTCTGAGATGCTCAGGTAGCGTAAGCTGCTGCTGGTCCCGTATGAACTTATCCATGTGATAGAGGGCGTAGTAGGCATCCTTGTTACTAGAAGGCGGCTTCTTGACGCAGGGAAACTTTGTTTGGTGCTTGAACACATGCTTCCCGTACCTAATATTTGGCCTCTGCATGTTGCCTTTCGCTTTGACGTAGCCATTGAGAGCATCATCAAGTACGGCCTTGACATTCGTGTAGTCCGTGGTTGACTTACCGTCCGCATCTAAGTATGTGGCCATGGAATGTTTCGGGGTTATGGAGATGAGTGTGCAGGTTTTGTCTCTGCGTAGAAGACATAATGTTTAAGAACATGACGATTGAAATCTAAATAAATCACGAGTTAAGACCGGTACGGTGAGGGGGTGACTTACTCGGGAAATACAGGCAGGAGGATGTTACACTTATTCTGGTTCGCTAGAAAGAAGTCTTTGAGGTATCCACTCGCGACTGCCCGGTCTCCGGCGGTGGCCAAGTGGACGGCACGCATGTAGAAGGGGTCGGCTATCGCGATGTCCGGGATGTTGTGTCTAATGATCCGCATCGCCTTGCTGAGCGAGTATAGGCGAATGAAGGTGTAGTGCAGCGGATAACTGTTCAGCATGGCGAAGATGTCATCATACCGCAGGAAGATCTTCTCCGCGAAGCCACTATCGACAAAGCCATGGCCCAAGGGCACCTTGGCAATATACACCGGGTATCCATGATCTCTCTCCCTGATACGCCGCTCCTCCATATACTGAATACCGTCAACCAGAGATCGCATAGGACCGGGTGCAGCATCGTACAATCTTTTAATTAGCATCCGCTCACCCGACACATGCACCCTCGCCTCGATATTCTTGGGCACTGGTGGCCCGTCCTGAGCACGGATAGGTGCCGGCTGGCTGGCAGACTTGTCGTCCTTCTTCTTTCTTTTCCGTCCCTTCGGCTTCGTATTTACTGGGACTGCATTCTCCTCTGCGCAAGCCTTCTTCAGTGTGTTAGGACTGATAACACTTCTCACCTCGGCTATCGGCTGAGTCTCGGTGAAGTCGGCAGCTGGAGGCGTCTCCTGAGAACTGAATAGGCGCCGCTTGTTGCAATAGGTTTTCCCCTCGGCGGCAGCTTGAGAGGGTTGGCTACTGAGATCGTAGTCCACCCCAAAATCGAAGTTGCAGTCAAGGTTGGCAAACGTACTGTCCTCGTACGGACCATCGTTCGGATCCTGTGCCATCTGCATGTCCTCATCCTGTGCCATCTGCATGTCCTCATCAGCTGATGGCGGCACCGTTGGGGTGGTCTTGCCATGGCTTGGCGCCGGCAGGGCTGGGGGTGTTGTCTGTGGGGTGGTGCCCCTCGCCCCCAAACGAATCTGGCTCTTTGGCCAAACCATGGACCAATTGAAGCAATGCTGGAGGGTAAGGACCTCATCTTCGTCGGCACCATGGGGTTGAAAGGGAGGTAGCACGTCGTCGTAGCCGCTAAGCACCCGAACCAGTTGAATCCTATACACGTCGGGTTGCATGGGTCTACCGTGGAACTGGCGGTTGCTCGGTTGAACGATTTTGGCCTTGGCAACATCGATCAACTCGCCGTTCACAAAGTGCAGGAGAGTGCATGGGACGTCGACGGCGGAGCTCTGCGGAAAACATGTAGGGCGTTAGGGATGGCTAGCTAGTCAAAGGCAAGGATATGGAAGTCATTGGCCGAGGGTTGGTTACCGTGATGGCGTCCAGCTCGGCTAAGGTCGAGGCACCGCCGGCGGCGGGCGTGCAACTGATGGAGTGGCCGCTTGTTGGCGCGGTGCCGGGCGGCGTATTATCCGCAGCGACGGGTGCATTGAGCTGAAGTAATGGCGCCGCGGGAGACACCAACGTTGGCGCCGCGGGAGACACCAAGGTTGGCGCCGCCGGAGCCACCAAGGTTGGCGCCGCCGGAGCCACCAATGTTGGCGCCGCCGGAGACACCATTGTTGCCGCCTGCGGACTCACCGATGGCTCCACGTTGTGGGAGTTGCTGCCCGTGAAACTGGGAACCGGGGGAGGCCCCTTTTTTCCTCCCCTATACCACTCGTCAAGACCGGCAACCAAGGTAGGGATGATGGAGCTAAGCGTCGTGCCCACTTGGTCCTCCACTTGCTGTCGTTGCGTCCTCTGTTGGGTCTCCACGATTTGTTGCACTTGTTGCCGCACTTGCTCCTCGACCAATGTCGGGATCTGCGCAACTTGTGCCTTGAGCTGTGCGACCTCCTTCTCATCGATGGGGGCCTTTCTCTCCTTTTTCCCCGACTTATAGTAGTCTGACCATTTCATAGAGCATCCTTCGCCGGCCACACGACCAGCCGACGTCGGCTTACTCAATGGATCCCTCTTCTTGTGGGCATTCAACGCCCTATTTAAAGGGTTGTCCCAAGGGGCACACTGCGAGGAGCTCGTGGACCCCGCGCCGCTACTAGCTTCCTTTTCACTTTCCGCAGCGATCTCCTTAGCCTACGGGAGGAACATGCATGAACCATTTAGAAATTTGGATTCATCAATAAGAATGCAACCATAAAGGAGCTAATTAAGCGGGTGCATTCCTTACCAGAAGAGCCTCAAACTGCTTCACATCCGGAGTGGTGGTGAGCTCCTTTGTTTTCGGGTCAATACGGTACCGGGCCAGGAGAAAGTTCCTGGTTTGCTTGTTTTTGTATTGCGGGAAGAGGGGCTCGAGGCCGTTCTTCACACGCTCCTCATCCGCGGCATCCCATTTTGGTTGCGCCGCCCTAAAACCGCCAGGACCAAGTTTGTGGGTGCCTAAGTTCAGTTTTCGCATGTCCTTCCCCCACTGACTAGAATCCGACGTTGACTCGCTCTCGCACTTGATCTTGAAATCAGCGTAGTCTTGCTCGGTGATCGAGGGATTTGACTCCTTGATCTTGTCGTAACTCGCACCACTATTAATCATTTTCTTCACTCGGTTCCTCCAACTAGCGAGGGCGGTGCTCATCTTCGTGAGGGCGGCATTGTGCACTTTGTTCCGCATGAGACGCTTTTCTGAGCAGTCCACCGGGAACTCGTATCGTTCGTGCAGCTTCTTGAAGAGGAGGGTGCGCAAATTCGCTCGGTCAGGATGCCTGAGGTTCTCGGTGTTGATCGAGACCGTGCTCCGGAGGATGCACCCGAGTTGGGCAGAGTACCCTTTGACTAAATCAGGGGGCGCCGTTGGATGCCCACTGGCGTTCACTTCGGTGAATGCCTGCTTCACGGTGCTGAGCACATTCGGGCGACGCTCCCTCCGTAGCTTCTTCGGTGCGCCGGTGTCATCCTCGGCGGCACCATCCGTGGTGTCATCCTCGGCGGCACCATCAGTGGTGTCATCCTCGGCGGCATCGTCCGCTCGGTACTCTGGATCGGTGCCATCATCCTCGCCGTCGTCGCGGCGAGGTTGTGACTCCATCACCTCCATTTCATCGGTTAGCATCCAGAACGGCTTGCTGCCGCTGCCGCCGGCCTCTTCGTTGTTGGCCATGTTCGAACTAAGTAGGAAAAAATGCATAAAATTAGCGCAAGATTTCACGGAAAAATTGGGCATGACCTATGCTAATTTATGGACATATGAGTGCCCCATTTTCGCCGAAACGGAAATGAATCAACATTTCGGCGATAATGGGCAACTCTGTCGATCCCTGCACAAGAATATGACACAAATACACCAGGAAAACAATCCACCAGCTGAGCACCATGGCACATATACAATTGTTCCTCCATATACACCATGGCACATATACAATTGATCCTCCACCAGCTGAGCACTCAACAGCATGCATCAGCTAGGTATATGCATGCAGCTAGCAAGCAGCAGCTACAGCAGCAACAGCAGCAAGCAGCTAGCAGCTAGCAAGCAGCGCAGCTACAGCTAGCAGCAGCAGCAAGCAGCAGCAGCAAGCAGCAACAAGCAGCAAGCAACAAGCTAGCAGCAGCAAGCACCATCAGCATCGAGGGCTACCTTGGAGGATGCGGCGGCGGTCTTCTGCAGCGGCGTTAGCAGTCGAGGGCAGCGCGGCGTGCTTCTCCTGCTCCTGCTCCAAGTCTCAGCCTTGCAAATGTTCAAAATAAAAAGTCAGTAAGCTTTGAACTATAAAAATAAAAGAGCTACAACAGCCTAGCAGCCTTGCAAATGTTGCAAATGTTGCCAGAGTTAACCTGATGGTGAATTAATGGCATTCTCATTAACAGCAGGAACTACATGTACATCTACTATATGTAGCAGCGGCACCTATCACTAATATGCTAGCAGAAGCACCTACCAGCCAACCAACAGCAGCCACAAGCAGATATCTTTTGACATATAAAATGGCTGTCAGCATCATTGTTGAGATAACCAATTACAACATCATTTTGCAAAGACATGGAGCAAATGAATCAATTACAGTGTTAAAACACTTTGTAGCAGCAGCCTAGGTAGCACCAGCAAGCAGCATCAATAGAGGAGGAGGAGCGGCATCGGGGGCTACCTATGTGCAAGTGCGGAGGCGGTCTTCTGCGGCGGCTTCAGCGGTCGAGGGTGGCACAACGTGCTTCTCCAGCTGCTGCTCCAAGGTGCGCGTGACGATGGATGTCGCTGCAGCAATCTCTGCACCACCACCACACACACACACAAACCAATCAAACAACTAACAAATGAACCCCAGAGAGCAACAAATGAACCTAGCAAGCACATAGCAAGCAACCAAAAAAAATTACACTTGTTACAATAACTCTGCTCTCTCACTCTCTACAAATGAACCTAGCAAGCACATAGCCAGCCATCAAATAAAGTAACCATGTATAAGCAGCATATCTGTTTAAAGTATGCATATCAACACTTTGCACACTACCAGCAAGCAAACCATGTCAGGGAGCTAGCAAAGTATTCACTTTACACCACAACAAACTTGTTCATGGTACTATGGAGTTCAAACTGAGGAACAGAAACATCCATGTATGAATTACTGCACTCTTTCATCACTTAGGAAAAAACACATAGCAGCAGCATAGCAAGCAAGCAAGCAGCACCTAACAACAGCAACCTATCTAGCAGCAGCAACCTATCTAGCAGCAACAACAACCTTAAAAATGACAAGTTAGTTTAGATTTGGCCTATTTCACTCTTAAAGGGTAGCTCTGTATTTTTTTTAAGAAGGAAATGCTCACTGGTCGGTGCACATAGCCATTTATTTATATGTTTTTCCTTCAAATTAAGCAAATAGACATCCTAATTGAAGCAAATGCACCAACATATTCCTAGAATTACACCCAATGGGCTCTATAACAATCACAATCCAAATATGCCCGTTCTACAGGCATGAGGGGAATCTCTAAATAATAACTGAAGAAAGACCAAAGGATCTCTGATTGCCCATCAATCTGAGCGTGGACACGCCATCTACTACGCTGCTATGTCTTCCTCTCGCAGTCAATTTTATCACGAAATCTAGATTGAATCCGCTTAACCGTGCAGTGCGAACAGGTGCGAACTGAAATTGGATGAAACAGCAGAGCGAGAAAAGCGGAGCTTACTTGTTTCTTCTTCCCCCGACCTTCCTACAGGATGCGCCGCCGCCGATTCCGCTGACCGGGCCGAGACTCCTTCGCTTCGCCGCAGCAGCCCGCCGCGTGCGTGCCGAACCCTAGAATCCGATGATCGCGAGATTAGTTCAAAGAACGAAAGCAGTTGGCGGACGAGGAGTGGAGAGGCCAACACCGCCCGGTCGTTGCAGCGGGGGTGGGGAGCGGGAGAGGCCGGAGGCCGGAGTCGGCAGATGGGGAAGGGGGAGAAGGGATGGCGGACCTTGATGTCGTGGTCTCCGCCGCCGGTGGCGAGGAGAGGAGGGCGTCGTTGGGGTGGCGAGGAGAGGAGGGCGTAGCGGGGGGTCTGGTCGCTCGTGTCGCCGGGGAGGTGTCGCCGGGGAGGTGTCGTCGGAGAGGATCGCGAGGGACGGCGGCGTCGCGAGGCGAACGAGCACAGGTGGGATCGGTCGGGACGGGGGAAGAAAGGGGAAATTTCCGCTAAGTCCCCTGACCCTCCTAAGCAATGGCGCACGTGCGCAGTGACCCTTAGCAATGGCGCACCACTAGGGGTGCGCCACTATGACTTTAGGTAGGGTCAAAAATAAAAACGGTACGTTGACAAGATCCGCACCGTACCGCAATGGCTAGCTATCTGTCCCCTGTTTGGTTTACCCTGGCCGGCCAGGTTCGAACCCTGGCGGCCCCAATTTTTTAACTTTTTTTTAAAATGATTTAACCCAGCAGTAATAAATACCATAATACACCAAAATAAAAGGCATAAATAATTATAATTATGTAGAATATTTAAAATACTATAGAATCTAGAAAATATCCAAAAATATAAATTATATGTCTATTTTGATCGGTACAATGTGTAGATTAACAATATGACAACCATTATTCATACAAGAAAATGATACATAATTATCTTTTCACAATCTTCTTGCCCTTCTTTCTCGCGGTTGAATAATTTAGCCCCGGAACTCCTAGACTTCTTCTCTTGAATGGACGGCCTTTAGGTAGGGTGGTCCTGCTTCTTCTTGTTGTGTATGGTTCTTCATCATCGTCGTCGTCATCTTCCATCTTCGGATCGCCGTACTGGTCAAAGTCTAGCTCGTTGGCTGCTCCATCCATTCCGATGATGCTCCTTTTGCCTCTCCTCACGACAACACGGCTGGGCTTCTGCGGGTCGGTAATGAAGAAGCATTGGTCCACTTGGGAAGCTAGTACCCATGGCTCATATTTCGCGGTGACCTTTGCGCCCGCTGTCTTGGATTTGGCTTCGGGTATAACCATGGTGGTGAAATGCCGGTCTTCTTTTATGACGTTCTTGGCCCACCTGACACGGAACATCGGCACATTCTCTCCGGCGTAGCTCAGCTCCCAGATCTCCTCGATCTTTCCGTAGTATCTCTGCTTGACGTCACCGGTGTAGGACTCCATCGTTACCCCGGAGTTCTGATAATCGCTCTTCATGTCCTTTTCCTCGGTGTAGAATGTGTAGCCGTTGATATCGTACGCCTGAAATGTCATCAGGTTGTGTTCGGCGCCCTGTGACAAGGCGAAGATGAGTTTTTCTTCCGCAGAAGAATCCTCGTCTATAGGGTACGTCAGCATCTTGTCCTTGAACCACCGCGTGAAGGTTGAGTTGTGCTCTTTGATTATATCTCCGTCCGTCCTCTGTTGGCCCTGATCACTGTACGTCTTTGCGATGAAGGTTTTGTGCTCTACCACCCAAGGATCGACCACGTCTATGTGTTGTAGCGCGACTAGGTTTGCTCTTTCAAAGTCGGCGATTCGACCCTTGAAGTCGACATGCATTTCGCGGCTACCGTCGCGGTGACCCCATCCAGCGAGCTTCCCGAGATGCCTGTTTACGGGCAGGCCAACGGGGTTCTCGATTTCTAGATAACTCGTGCAGAAGGAGATGCACTCTTCGGTCAGAAAGCCCTTGGCTATGCTTCCGTCTGGACGTGCCCTGTTGCGAACGTACCCTTTGATGACACCATTCATCCTTTCGAACGGCATCATGCTGTGCAGGAACGTCGGCCCCAGTTGGATGATATCCTCCACGATATGTACCAGCAGATGCACCATAACGTCGAAGAAAGCGGGCGGGAAGTACATCTCAAGCTCGCACAGTATCACCACGATCTCTTCCTGTAGCCTTCTAAGTTGCCTCACGCCAACAGACTTCCGAGAGATGACGTCGAAAAAGTTGCATAGGCCAAAAAGCGTTTCACGGACGTGCGCGTCCATGATCCCACGGATTGCAACCGGAAGTATCTGCGTCATCAGCACGTGACAGTCGTGAGACTTCATCCCGCTGAACCTCTGCTTCGCTTTGTCTAGGTACCTGCTTATCTTCCCCGCGTACCCGTAGGGAAGTTTTACTCCTAGGAGACAGTCGAAAAACTGCTCGATCTCCTTCTGACTTAGAGTGAAGCACGCGGGGGGGCAGTAATATTCAATCTTTTTGGCCTTTTTGCCCTTGCGACGACTTTGCGTGTCCTCCGCCTCATCATCGTCATCGTCATCATCATCATCATCATTAGGGCGTCCCGCGTGAAGCTCCTCCCTGATCCCAATTGATTGCAAGTCGTACCTTGCTTTCGGCCCATCTTTGGTCTTCTCTGGCATGTTGAGGAGGGTACCAAGCAGACTCTCGCACACGTTCTTCGTGATGTGCATGACATCAAGGCTGTGAGGCACACGGAGGATCTTCCAGTACGGCAAGTCCCAGAAAACAGACCTCGTCTTCCATACCTTAAGCAGCGGCTCCGGCGCCTTTCGCTTCTTTCCCGGCGGTGGGCACTCTTTCCAATTTTTCAATAGCTCGTCTATTTGCTCGCCGCTTCTCGTACGTGGCCGTCTTCGGGGTTCGTCTTCACCATCGAACAGATCCTTGCGTTTCCTCCATGGGTCTTCGTCGCGAAGCCACCTTCGATGTCCCATGAACACCGTTTTCGAGGACCCGGGATCTCTATCTAGCTGGCGGTACGTTGTGTCGTCCATGCACCTGACGCATGCATTGAATCCGTGGACCACCTGCCCCGCGACATATCCGTAACCGAGAAAGTCGTGCACCGTCGTGAGCAGTGCGGCTCTCATAGGGAAATATTCTTCCGCGGCGGCGTCCCACGTATTGGCAGGCGTGTCCCATAGCGTGGCTAGCTCCTCTTTCAGAAGCCCCATATACAGATTGATGTCGTTCCCTGGTTGTTTCGGCCCTTCAATTAGCATACTCATTTGAATGTACTTCCTCTTCATGCACAACCAGGGGGGGAGGTTGTACATCCACACAAACACGGGCCAGGTGCTATGCGTGCTGCTCTGGCTGCCAAACGGATTGACTCCATCGGTGCTCGCGCCCAGCCTTATGTTCCTAGGATCGTCCCCAAATTCTGGGTACTCGAGGTTCAACGCATTCCACTGGCTAGCATCCGAAGGGTGTCTCAACATCCTGTCCTTTTTCTTTTTCTTCGGATCATCAGCGTCATCTTCTCCCTTCCTCATCTCCGCGTGCCAGCGCATTAGCTTTGCTTGCTTAGGATCCGCGAAATACCGCTGCAGACGAGGAGTGATCGGAAAGTACCACACCACCTTCCGAGGAGCTTTCTTCCCCTTCTTGTACCGACTGACGCCGCACACCGGACATATGGTACACTCCGCGTGCTCGTTCCGATAAATGATGCAATCGTTCAAGCACACATGATATTTCACATGCGGTAAATCCAGAGGACACACGATTTTCTTGGCCTCCTCGATACTAGTCGGACACGTGTTACCTTTGGGAAGACGTTCGTGCCAGAATGACATGTTGTCGTTGAAGGATGTGTCGGTCATTTTGTGCTTTACCTTCATCTCCAGTGCCATGAGCGTTACTTTCAGGCGGGTATCCTCCGGCCTGCATCCTTCATACAATGGAGTAACCGCGTCTACCTCCAGTTGATCCATCTTGGCTTTCTCTCGGGCGGCAGCTCTTGCGTTACTCGTCTGCTTGAGAAGCAGCTCTTGAAGATAAGGGTCCTGCACCCAGTCCATCGACGATGGTCCATCGTCTTCATCTTCATGATGACCTCCATCTTGATCTTCCCCATCATCAGGTCCAGGATCTCCTACATTATGATCATGATCATCTCCGGGATCTTCTACATCCTGATCATGCCCGAGATCTTCTACATCCTGATCACCTCCTTCCTTATTTCTTGTTGAAATCCCATGGACAAATTCATAATCATCTTCGTCGCCTTCCCACCGATAGCCATCCATGAAACCACGCATGAGAAGGTGGTCCCGCACCATATCGTCTTTAGGGTCCATAAGGCTCGTCAGCTTGCATCTTCGACACGGACATCTTATCTCCTTTTGGTTATTTCTAATCATCTCGGCTGTCGCGGCTTTCAAAAACCTAGCCACAACGCCTTCGCTCATCATGCGGACCATGGTCGCCTGCGGGTATAGAGAAAATGGATATCTTAGCATACCAAAAGAAAATTTTGGCATGACCTTCCCTAAAAATAGGACATATGTATATGCGTAGTATGCCCACACTATTCGCCGAAACGGAAATGAATCAACGTTTCGGCAAAATATTGGCAACTCCATCGCATTTCAAATCCCTGCAAACAAACACATGCAACACATGTGTGGATCGGAGGCTTTGCATATACAACACGGCTTCGCATACAACACACATGCACGTGAGACGCTTTTCGCGCATGCGCACACAACACACACATGAGCTTCGCATAACATATGTGCACACACACGTGTGTGTGCAAGACGATCGGAACCGGTCACACACAAAGCATAAAACCAACAAAGTTACCGATACGGCGAGACCTAGAGTGTTGGATGAGGTAAAAAGTTGAGATTGAGTAGGGTATTGAGCTAAGAAAGCTTCACCATTACTTACCTATGAAGAAAATTAAGTTTACCAACTTAATTTTGGTGAATGAAGAGGTGAAAATGAGGTGGGAAGGAGGGGCAACACGACCAGATCCAGATTTGGTGGGAGGTGGTGGTGGAAGAGTGTTTGGGGAAAGTGGGTGGCACATGTGAGTGGAGGGTGAAAAGCAGGAAATGGTCCCAGGTTAGCAGTGGCGCACCACCTAGCCGTGCGCCACTGCTAGGGTGACATAGCAATGGCGCACTGCCAGGTGGTGCGCCACTGCTAAGCCTCTTATCTCTAAAGGGGCTCTGGCCACCCCCTAGCAGTGGCGCACCTAAAGACATGCGCCATAGGTAACCTATGTAGCAGTGGCGCACCACTGATGTGCGCCATTGCTAAGCCTATCATCTCTAAACGGGCTCTGGACACCTCCTAGCAGTGGCGCACCACTTTAACGTGCGCCATAGGTAAGTAATGTAGCAGTGGCGCACCCCGGAGACGTGCGCCACTACTAGGTTGGGGGAGGAGCTGGCCTCCTGTCACCACTTACTTATGGCGCACCACAATCGAGGTGCGCCACTACTACTTTTGTAACAGTGGCCCACCGTTTTGTGGTGCGCCACTGCTAAGTAGTAGTGGCGCACGGCAGTCATGGTGCGCCACTGCTGTCTTACGGCTAGGCCTGCAAAATGACTTGTTAAAAAATACTCATAAAGAAAAACATGCTTATGAAGTTACAACTAGAGGTGGTGTTTCTACTCAGGATCCTCTATATCCTGAAGGGCATCCCAAAAGAGTTGAACAAGATTCTCAACGAACTAAAGAAACTAGTGGTCCTTCTAAGAAAAAGAAGAAGAAACATAAAACTGTTGTAGAATCCTCTGAACCTGTTAATGATCCTAATAGTATTTCTATTTCTGATGCTGAAACTGAAAGTGGTAATGAACATGATAAAGATAACGATAAGAATGATGTTTCTGATAAAGAAGAGATTGAAAATGAACCTGAAAAGCATGCTAAAAATAAAAAGTACACTAAAGAAGATTTTATTGCTAAGAAACATGGTAATGAAAGAGAACCTTGGGTTCAAAAGCAAATGCCTTTTCCTGTTAAGAAACTAAAATCAAAGGAGGAGGAACACTATAATAAATTTTGTGATTGGATGAAACCTTTGTTTTTGCAAATCCCTTTGACTGATGCTATTAAATTGCCTCCTTATTCAAAATATATGAAAGATATTGTCTCTAACAAAAGGAAAATTCCTAATGAGGAGATTTCCACTATGCTCGCTAATTACTCTTTCAATGGCAAGGTTCCAAAGAAGCTTGGAGACCCAGGTATACCAACTATTCCTTGTTCCATCAAAAATAATTATGTTAGAACTGCTCTATGTGATTTGGGAGCAGGAGTTAGTGTGATGCCTTTTTCCCTTTACAAGAGACTTGATTTAGATAAGTTGATACCAACCGATATATCTTTGCAAATGGCTGATAAATCTACTGCTGTTCCTGTTGGTATATGTGAAGATGTTCCTGTTCAAGTTACTCAAAATTGCTTAATATTAACTGATTTTGTTGTGTTGGAAATGCCTGAAGATGATAATATGTCTATTATTCTTGGAAGACCTTTTCTTAACACTGCAGGGGCTGTTATTGATTGCAATAAAGGAAAAGTTACTTTCAATGTTGATGACAAGGAACATACTGTTTATTTTCCCAAGAGGATTGATAAAGTATATGGAGTTAATACAATTTCTAATTTGAGAACTATCAAAGTGGGAGTTATTGATTGTCCTATATATGAGCCTAAAGAAGAATATCAAACTATTGTGATTGGATCCATATCAATACAATATAAGGTAACATGATTGATTTGAGGTTTATTTCTTCTTATGTCATGTAAAATTTATTTGGTAGCAAGACTTGATCAACCTTGTTAACAAGTATATTTTAAATGCATGGAAGAGCTAAACAACACTTCTTTCCTTCTCCACTTGTTTTACTTGCTGTAGTACTACTTGTTTTGCAAGATGTTTTAGTTGTTTAAAATTTTGGAAATCTTTTTCCTGCCCTGAAATAATTATTTTAACACCTAGAAATGTGCATTTTTCGAAATTTTCAAAAAATTATAAAAATTATACCACTGGTCTTATTTTTCAAAATGCAACCTGGGAGTGCCTGGGGATGACCAGTGGGGCACCCCAGGGCTGCACCCCATGTGCTGGCGCGGCCAGCAAGGGGGGCGCGCCGCCCTGTGGTGAGGGCCCCACCTGGCCCTCCACTCACTCATCCACCTACCACTCCACTCTCTTCCACGGGAAAACACGACACCATTGTTCAAACCCGAGTTTCTTGCTGTTCTTGCTCGAAATTTTCGATCTCCTTGCTCAGCCCATCTTTGCTGCTGAAATTTGGAGCATTTGTTCTCCGGTATGTGACTCCTTCGATTATCCAAATATAATTTTGAATGGTTGAGTATATCTTGAGTAATTTGCTGCTGTAGGTGACATGTTAAGTGAGTTTGCATGCTTGATTCAAGTTGTAGAAATGAGTTTTGATGCATGTTTAGTACTCTAGCAAGCTCCTATAGTAGTTTCCCTCATTTATATGTCTCGAAATCAAGTTTTATAATGATTGTTGAAAAATTTCAGAAAATGGAGTGGAATAGACATCAACTCAATCAACATGAATTGGAGGTGCATGAAGTTATGAGAGTCCACCGTGAAGAGGGGGTATTCCCCTCCTACTACCCATGCACCGATTTCATGAAGAGTGCAGGAATTTTTCAGGATGTTCAAAATCTAATTTCTAATGCAGGGTTAGAAGATTTTGTTGTTGGTGAACCTTACCAATATGCAAAACTAACCATGTCAGTGGTGCAGGATTTTGAATACCATTGGTCCCAACCTAACCCCATGGTTCAATATAAAATCTACAATAAAACTATCAACTTGCCCTTTGATGATTTTTGTGCAGCTATCAAAGTGCCACAGTGGGGATCATGTGAGAAGATTAGGGGGCAGCCACCGCAACTCTTGAAACTTTACGAGATGATCTGTCAAGGGAGAAGCTTCTCGGATGAGAGTGGTAAAATTCGTAGTATTCAACTCCCATCTATTCGCTATTTTGCTTACTTTATCACCAAGTGCGTTCTTGCTAGAAAGAATGCAAATAAGTTATCCATCCATGATTTGGTTTTCTTAGCTGCTGCATTGCAACGTGATAGAACTTATAATTTGGGTGCTTTGATAGCTTTTAGGCTTGCTACTAACCGTGATAAAGGAGGAATTTGTGGGGGTCTCATTGCCTCTCGTTTGCTAGCTATGCATGGTGTAGAACCTCACCCTCTTGATATTCAGCTCTCTGTAGAGAAACTTGATATTGTTTCCATGATAAAACATGACTTTGTTTCTAATTGGTCTAACTCGAATAACTTGTCCTATGAGATAACCTTTTTCAAGAAGAAGTGGAGAGTAACTAAAACTGAAAGACTAGTTGGACTGCCTGCACCTGCTTTGTTTAACCTTGATTCCAGGGAAAATTGGTCGGTCACAGAAGATGAACTTGATGCATACATAGAGAGGTGCAGCCATCAAGCAGGGGATGGCGTGGAGGAGGCCGAGGACCCCCTCGACTTGCCATCCGACGCAGCAAGTTCTTCACATCAGTATTCTGGGCATGTGGAACCTTCATCCTTCTCTTCTGCACAGGGATCCTATTATGACCACGCCATGTATGATCCACCGGCGTGGAACCCTGACCCTCGCTGGGGTTGACCTCCACTTAGGCCAAAAGCCTAAGCTTGGGGGGAGGTATGCCGGCATCACTCATTCATTGCATATTACAATTGCCGGTCATGTGTATATACTTGTTTCATTTCTTTTGGTTGTTTCTCTTTCGGTTATTTTTATTTCAGTAAGATTTCATTTTTAGTTTTTGAAGGTTGTTACTACTGTAGTAATCTTTACTTTTACTTCTTTATTTCATTTGTGTGCCGATGGGTGCCTCTAATATGAGGAAGATGATATTTGGGGAAGTGCTGTCTAAAAAACAGATTCTGGGCTGATACTGAAAAAATTCCTGTGCGTAGCCAGAACATTATTTTGAGCTGCCAATTTTTGTGCATGTTCCCCAGGTTATTATCTAACTTTCATTAGTTGAGCACTTTTCGATTTGAGCAGCAGAAGATTTTCCGAAAAATTGATTACTGTACTGCTGTCAAGTTTTGGCAGATTTCTGCCACTTTGCTTTTCTGTGATTCTTTTAGTTTTCGTTCTCTTGTTTTTGCTTTGTTTCTTTCCTAAAACACAAAAAGACCAAAAATATTTCTGTTGTTTCTCTTTATCATTTGTTTATTTGGTTCCTTGTTCTTATTTTGCTTTATTTGCTATCGTTGGTTTGCTATGAGAAAATCCAAAAAGATTTTACTTTCATTCGGTGACTCTAATATCGAAAACGCCAAAAATATTTGTTGTTCTTCTTTGGTTTTGTAAAGTTTATTAGGGAGTTCAGCGGTCTCCGGTGGTTGGAGCTTGGTTTTCATTCCATATTATTCAAGCCACACAAGTGAAAGGCAATAATGACGATCTACGACAACTCGACTGTGGTGAGAGGCTGGTATGAACTCTATTTGTTTTCATTTTTGTACATATACTCATCCATGTGAGCATACTTAGTTGGTTCATGTGAGGTATATGTCATTTAATGGAAGTCTAGTAGTTCATGATCTCTCATGTTTAGCTCCAATTTATTAATAATGAGTAGCATGTCATGAATATCTGCTTGCATTGTTTTATTCATAGATAGGTATGACATTGTGGTATCCTCCTCTGAATAATTCATTTGGATTGACTTGGCACATGCTCACGCATGCATATGACTGAAAAACAAAAAGTCAGTTAAGCCTCGATGATTTACTTTGCTTCAGAGTTCTTGTATCACTTTTATGCCTCCGTTAATTTTTTTTGTCGCAAGCATGATTATGACAGTTATTGCTCTCTTGATTGTCGCTTCCCAGTCTATTGCTAGCCTTCACTTGTACTGAGCGGGAATGCTGCTTGTGCTTCCAAATCCCTGAAAACCAAGTTATTCCAGAGTGTCCACCATAAATACCTATGCATGGCATTTCAAACCATTCCAAGTAAATTTTCATGTGCTACCTTTAAACCCTTCAAAATATTTCTCAATTTGTGTCAATGTTTTATAGCTCATGAGGAAGTATGTGGTGTTTTACCTTTCAATCTTGTCAGTCAGACTTTCACCAATGGACTAGTGGCATATACATCCGCTTATCCAATAATTTTGCAAAAAGAGCTGGCAACGGGGTGCTGATACGTCTCAAACGTAGCTATAATTTCTTATGTTCCATGCCACTTTATTGATGATATCTACATGTTTTATACACATTATATGTCATTATTATGCGTTTTCCGGAACTAACCTATTGACGAGATGCCGAAAGGCCAGTTGCTGTTTTTGGTTTCAGAAATCCTAGTAACGAAATATTCTCGGAATCGGACGAAATCACCGCCAAAGTTCCTATTTTTCCCGGAAGCTTCCAGAGCACCGGAGGGACGAGAGGGGAGCCAGGGGGCCCCACACCACACCCCGGCGCGGGCCGGGGGGGCGCGCCTAGGGTGTGGGCACCCCGTGGCCCCTCCGACTCCCTCTCTTCGCCTATTTAGGCCTCTCTGACCTAAAAACCCCGACAGAGACCACGATACGGAGAAAAACCTTCCAGAGCCGCCGCCATCGCGAAATCAAGATTCGGGGACAGAACTCTCTGTTCCGGCACCCCGCCGGGACGGGGAATTGCCCCCGGAAGCCGTCTCCACCGCCATCTTCACCGCCATCGCTGTTCCCATGATGAGGAGGGAGTAGTTCTCCCCTGGGGCTGAGGGCTCTACCGTAGCTATGTGGTTAATCTCTCTCTGTACTCCAATACAATGATCTCATGAGCTGCCTTACATGATTGAGATCCATATGATGAGCTTTGTATCGCTACTAGTTGTGTGCTACTCATGTGATGTTATTAAAGTAGTTCTATTCCTCCTACTTGGTGTAAAGGTGATTAGTGTGTGCACCCTGTGGTTCTTGTCGTAGGCTATGATCACGATCTCTTGTAGATTGTGGAGTTAATTATCATTATGATAGTATTGATGTGATCTATTCCTCCTTCATAGTGTGCACTATGTTAGTTCTTGGTTTATTTTGCAATGATCTATTATGCTCTAAGGTTACTTAAATATGAACATGGAATTGTGGAGCTTGTTAACTCCGGCATTGAGGGTTCGTGTAATCCTACGCAATGATGTTCATTATCAAACAAGAGTGTATGTAGCACATATGAGAAGAAGTATTTATTATGCGATCAATGTTGAGAGTGTCCACTAGTGAAAGTATGATCCCTAGGCCTTGTTTCCAATACTGAAAACACCGTTTATTTACTGTTCTGTTGCATGTTTACTCGCTGCCATATTTTATTCAGATTGCTATTACCACTCATATACATCCATATTACTTGTATTTCACTATCTCTTCGCCGAACTAGTGCACCTATACACCTGACAAGTGTATTTGGTGTGTTGGGGACACAAGAGACTTCTTGCTTTGTGATTACAGGGTTGCTTGAGAGGGATATCTTTGACCTCTTCCTCCTGAGTTCGATAAACCTTGGGTAATCCACTTAAGGGAAACTTGCTGCTGTTCTACAAACCTCTGCACTTGGAGGCCCAACACTGTCTACAAGAATAGAAGCACCCCTAGACATCAAGCACTTTTCTGGCGTTGCCGGGGAGGAAAGGTAAAAGGTACTCACACTCCGGTTCCAGGTAACAGTACTTTTCTGACGCCATTGTGTGTGTACTCGAAGCTATTTCCTTTAGACTCTGCAATTACATCTTTTTGTTTCTTGTTTTTATTTTTCACTAGTTAGGCATAATGGAAAACAACAACAAAATTAGTGAGCTTCTTATTCTATTTCCTGATTTAAGACATGGATGGTTTGATACAAAAATTAAAAAACCTATGGAACCTTATTTACATGATAGTAGCAATGTTATTAGTATGAATGCAATTACTGCTAATGCTATGAAGAAGTCTAAGCTTGGGGAAGCTGGTTTACCTAAAAATAATCTTTTTAGCTCCTCCGCTTTGGAAGAAATATTTTGTTCTGATAATGCTTTATCTCCCATATGCGATAACTTTAATGATGCTTCTGATATTTTAAATCCACCTGCTGAAAGTATTCCGTATAAAATACCTATGAAAATTATTGAACGTGTTATGGATAACCGCTATGAAGGGGATGGAACTGTCCATCCTAGTAATCATTTACTGTTTTTGCATGAATTATGCGGGTTATTCAAGTGTGCAGGTATTTCAATGGATGAAGTTAGAAAGAAATTATTTGATATGTCGCTGTCTGGTAAAGCGGCGCATTGGTATAAACTGCTGAAGGACGGGCGCTCTCTTGATTGGAAGGATATTGTGCCTCTATTTTATTCCAAGTTCTATCCTCCAAGTGAAATTCACAAAGATCGAAACCATATATATAATTTTTGGCCTCATGATGGAGAGAGTATTGCCCAAGCATGGGAGAGATTGAAGACTTTAATGCTCAAATGCCCCAATCATGAGCTTCCAGGTAATATCATCATTGATAATTTCTATGCAAGACTTTCTTTTCAAGATAAGACCTTGCTGGATACTACTTGTTCTGGATCATTCACGAGCAATAAAGAAGAGTTTAAAAGGGACCTTCTTGATCGGATTAAGGAGAACGCTGAAGATTGGGAGAACGACAAAGGTAAAGAGTCAGGTATAAACTATGATTATGAATGCATTGAAACTTTTATGAATACTGATAAATTTCGAAATATGAGTGCTACTTATGGTCTTGACTCTCAAGTTGCTGCAAATCTTTATAAAGCCTTTGCTTCTCATTTAGAATTGCCTAAAAAGAATTTTGATAAGTATCATGAACCTTTTAAAGACGCTTGCATGAAGAATGAAATTGTTGTTAATAATTGCAATAAGCGTGCTCAAACTCCTAAGAATGCTATTTCCTATAAGCATGTTAATTTTTGTGGAATACATAGACCTTGTGGAATTAATCAAATAGAAGATGAATATTGTATCCATCACAGAAATGAAAAAACTAGAAAGTGGTCTAGAGCTCTAGATGATCTTGGAGAAAAAGTGTGTGCCCTCTATCCTTTTATTTGTGAACTTTGCCATAGAGTTGGTCATTTTAATTTTCAATGTTCCTCCAATGATAATTCAAACCCCATGAGTGCTGCAAATTTGTATTGTGATGATGAAATTATTCCTAATCAGCATGATGAACTTACCTTATTTTTAAAGTGTGAAGAGTTGTCAAGAAAAATTTCTTTGTTAAATATTAACGATCTTGATATTGATGATGTCCTGCATGGTTGTCTTTCTTATTGCATTGATAATAGCCATACAAATACTTACATACAAAATATTTTAGAAGATGACACCTTGCCAAAATATGATAGGACCGCTGTGTGTTTTCAACTAATTAATGAGAAGGAGGGATCCTCCCAAGTTTCTTCTATTGTTTCTAAAAGTAAATCAGGTTATGCGGACAAGCCACCCTTCAAGCCTCTTCCTCCTAAAGAAGGAATGAGGAGAAGGAAGAGAAGAAGAAGAAGAAGAAGGGAACGAAGAAGAAGAAGAAGAAGAAGAGAATAAAAAGAAAGAGGTAACGGCGTATCCCCGCGTGAATGAGATAACGCTAGGTAACCGTAAGTATGTTGCTCCTAATGATTATTGTGATAATGAATCTGAATACGATGATCTTCCTATGCCCTTTACATACATTAGCGATCATGATTTGAATGAGCACACTACCTTTGATATTGGAAATCTCTTTGGTACTGATTATGAAAGTAATGATGATAGCATTATTCATGTCCCCTTAAACGATGATATTGAAAGCCCTAAGCTTGGGGATGCTGTGCTTGAAGATCCTATATTTGAGACTTCTACTTTTAGTGAAAATGATGATATTACATATTCTGGTTTAGATAATTGCTATAGAGATGTATATGACACATGTTACAATTATCCTTATGAAACTTGTCATAGTTATGATGGGCTTGCCAAAAACAATTCTTTTAATATGCAACTTGTTTACCATGTTCAAATTCTTGATAATAATCTTGCTCCAATTACTATTAATGAGAATAACTCTTCTTATGCCAAAATTAATGATACTTCTATGCATATGAACCATGATAAGAATGTTTTAAGTGACGGGTATATTGTGGATTTCATCAATGATGCTACTGAAAGTTATTATGAGAGAGGGAAATATGGTTATATGCATCTTAATAATATTAAGTTTCCCCTCTTTATGTTGAGAATCTTTAAGTTACTCGTGTTTTATCCTCTTATGCTTGCCACTTTGCTCTTCATGAATTCATTTGTGTATAAGATTCTTTTGCATAGGAAGCATGTTAGGCTCAAATGTGTTTTGAATTGCCTCTTGAAGCTCTCTTTTGCTTCAAATACTATTTCTTGCGAGTGCATCATTAAAACTGCTAAGCCCATCTTAATGGCTATAAAGAAAGAACTTCTTGGGAGATAACCCATGTGTTATTTTGCTACAGCAATTTTTGTTTTGTTGAGTCTTGGAAGTTGCTTACTACTGTAGCAACCTCTCCTTATCATGTTTTGGTGCCAAGTAAAGTTTCTATGTTAAAGTTGATGTTATATTTGGGATCGCTGCGCAGAAACAGCATTGCTGTCTGTCACGAATCAGGGCACAGTTCTCTGTAGAAAATTCGAAAAAATCTGCCAATTTACGAGCGTGATCCTATGTACGCAACTTTCATTAGTTTTGAGTTTTTCCATTTGAGCAAGTCTGGTGCCATCTTAAAATTCGTCTTTACGGACTGTTCTGTTTTTGACAGATTCTGCCTTTTATTTCGCATTGCCTCTTTTGCTATGTTGGATGAATTTCTTTGATTCATTAATGTCCAGTAGCTTTATGCAATGTCCAGAAGTGAAAAGGATGTTTGTGTCACCTCTGAACATGTGAATTTTTGATTATGCACTAACCCTCTAATGAGTTTGCTTAAAGTTTGGTGTGAAGGAAGTTTTCAAGGGTCAATAGAAGAGGGTGATATAATGTGATCGAGAAGAGTGAAAGGTCTAAGCTTGGGGATGCCCCGGTGGTTCATCCCTGCATATTTCAAGAAGACTCAAGCATCTAAGCTTGGGGATGCCCAAGGCATCCCCTTCTTCATCGACAACTTATCAGGTTTCTTCTAGTGAAACTATATTTTTATTCACACATCGTATGTACTTTACTTGGAGCGTCTGTGTGCTTTTTTTTTATTTTTGTTTTGTTATCTTAGTTCTCTGAATAAGTTCATCCTTGTGTGGGAGAGAGACACGCTCCGCTGGTTCGTATGAACACATGTGTTCTTAGCTCATAATATTCATGGCGAAGTTTCCTCTTCGTTAAATTGTTATATGGTTGGAATTGGAAAATGCTACATGTAGTAATTGGTGTAATGTCTTGAATAATGTGATACTTGGCAATTGTTGTGCTCATATAGATCTTGTTTAAGCTCTTGCATCATGTACCTAGTACCCATTAATGAATAATTACATAGAGCTTGTTAAAATTTGGTTTGCATGATTGGTCTCTCTAAGTCTAGATATTTTCTGGTTGAGGTGTTTGAACAACAAGGAGACGATGTAAAGTCTTATAATGCTTACAATATGTTTATATGTGAGTCTTGCTGCACCATTTCATACTTGAGTTTGCTTCAAATAACCTTGCTAGCCTAAACCTTGTATCGAGAGGGAATACTTCTCATGCATCCAAATACTTGAGCCAATATTCATGCCATTTGTGTCCACCATACCTACCTACTACATGGTATTTCTCCGCCATTCCAAAGTAAATTGCTTGAGTGCTACCTTTAAACCATTCAAAATTTATCACCTCTGATTTGTGTCAATGTTTTATAGCTCATGAGGAAGTATGTGGTGTTTATCTTTCAATCTTGTTGGGCAACTTTCACCAATGGACTAGTGGCTTCATCCGCTTATCCAATAATTTTGCAAAAAGAGCTGGCAATGGGATTCCCAGTCCCAAATTAATTAACAAAAATAGACACTCCTCCATGGTATGTGATTGTTGGACGGCACCCGAAGGATTCGGTTAGCCATGGCTTGAGAAAGCAAAGGTGGGGAGGAGTGTCATCATAATAAAACTAAAATAAAAAGGCACTCCTTCATGGTATGAGATTGTTGGCAGGCACCCGAGGATTCGGTTAGCCATGGTTTGTGAAAGAAAGGTTGGAAGGAGTGCCACCCAAAAACAAAATAAAATGGGAGCCGCTCTTTGAAGGTTTGTTTGGCAAGGGGGTTAGAGTACCCGCTACCATTCGTTGACAACAACAAACACTCCTCAAAACTTTACTTTTATGCTCTCTATATGTTTTCAAAATCAAAGCTCTAGCACAAATATAGCAATCGATGCTTTCCTCTTTGAAGGACCATTCTTTTACTTTATTGTTGAGTCAGTTTACCAATTCTTTCTATCTTAGAAGCAAACACTTGTGTGAACTGTGCATTGATTCTTACATGTTTACCTATTGCACTTGTTATATTACTTTGTGTTGACAATTATCCATGAGATATACATGTTAAAGTTGAAAGCAACCGCTGAAACTTATATCTTCCTTTGTGTTGTTTCAAAGCTTTCTACTAAGAACTTATTGCTTATGAGTTAACTCTTATGCAAGACTCATTGATGCTTGTCTTGAAAGTATTATTTATGAAAAGTCTTTGTTATATGATTCATTTGTTTACTCATTATCTTCATCATTGCTTCAAATCTCTGCATTCATCTCATGTGCTTTACAATAGTATGATCAAGGTTATGATGGCATGTCACTTAAGAAATTATCATTGTTATCGTTTTACCTGCTCGAGGACGAGCAGAACTAAGCTTGGGGATGCTTGATACGTCTCAAACGTATCTATAATTTCTTATGTTCCATGCCACTTTATTGATGATATCTACATGTTTTATACACATTATATGTCATTATTATGCGTTTTCGGAACTAACCTATTGACGAGATGCCGAAAGGCCAGTTCTTTTCTGCTGTTTTTGGTTTCAGAAATCCTAGTAACGAAATATTCTCGGAATCGGACGAAATCACCGCCAAAGTTCCTATTTTTCCCGGAAGCTTCCAGAGCACCGGAGGGGACGAGAGGGGAGCCGGGGGCCCACACCGCGGGCCGGGGGCGCGCCCCCTAGGGTGTGGGCACCCCGTGGCCCCTCCGACTCCCTCTCTTCGCCTATTTAGGCCTCTCTGACCTAAAAACCCCGACGAGACCACGATACGGAGAAAAACCTTCCAGAGCCGCCGCCATCGCGAAATCAAGATTCGGGGGACAGAACTCTGTTCCGGCACCCCGCCGGGAATTGCCCCGGAAGCCGTCTCCACCGCCATCTTCACCGCCATCGCTGTTCCCATGATGAGGAGGGAGTAGTTCTCCCTGGGGCTGAGGGCTCTACCGTAGCTATGTGGTTAATCTCTCTCTCTGTACTCCAATACAATGATCTCATGAGCTGCCTTACATGATTGAGATCCATATGATGAGCTTTGTATCGCTACTAGTTGTGTGCTACTCATGTGATGTTATTAAAGTAGTTCTATTCCTCCTACTTGGTGTAAAGGTGATTAGTGTGTGCACCCTGTGGTTCTTGTCGTAGGCTATGATCACGATCTCTTGTAGATTGTGGAGTTAATTATCATTATGATAGTATTGATGTGATCTATTCCTCCTTCATAGTGTGCACTATGTTAGTTCTTGGTTTATTTTGCAATGATCTATTATGCTCTAAGGTTACTTAAATATGAACATGGAATTGTGGAGCTTGTTAACTCCGGCATTGAGGGTTCGTGTAATCCTACGCAATGATGTTCATTATCAAACAAGAGTGTATGTAGCACATATGAGAAGAAGTATTTATTATGCGATCAATGTTGAGAGTGTCCACTAGTGAAAGTATGATCCCTAGGCCTTGTTTCCAATACTGAAAACACCGTTTATTTACTGTTCTGTTTACTCGCTGCCATATTTTATTCAGATTGCTATTACCACTCATATACATCCATATTACTTGTATTTCACTATCTCTTCGCCGAACTAGTGCACATATACACCTGACAAGTGTATTTGGTGTGTTGGGGACACAAGAGACTTCTTGCTTTGTGATTACAGGGTTGCTTGAGAGGGATATCTTTGACCTCTTCCTCCCTGAGTTCGATAAACCTTGGGTAATCCACTTAAGGGAACTTGCTGCTGTTCTACAAACCTCTGCACTTGGAGGCCCAACACTGTCTACAAGAATAGAAGCACCCGTAGACATGCCCAGCCCCAATTAATTAACTTTCATTAATAATTCTCTTCACAAGTTTTGCCCTGATCTATCGTAAGCAACTTAATTTGCAAATAGACACTCCTCCATGGTATGTGAATGTTGGAAGGCACCCGAGGATTCGGTTAGCCACGGCTTGTGTAAGCAAAGGTTGGGGGAGTGTCATCCATAATGAAACTAAAATGCATGTGTAAACAAAAGATAAGAGGGATGATCTACCTTGCTGGTAGAGATAACGTCCTTCATGGGAGCCGCTCTTGAAAGTCTGGTTGACAAGGTAGTTAGAGTACCGAGTATCATTTGTTGACAACAGCAAACACCTCTCAAAACAATTTTACTTCTGTTTCAAAATGAAAAGCTCTAGCACATGTTAATCCCTGCTTCCCTCGAAGGGTCAATCTTTTACTTCTATGTTGAGTCACCATCCTTTCTTTGAGCACCTTCTTGAGAGCATAGTTGTCATTCTTAGTGTAATATGCTTGTCCCAGAATATAGTTAACTGTGGTATAACTTTGATGCTTTTATCTTTGATAGTCTCTACTTCTAGTCTTCCCATGAACTTCAGAGGTGCCTGGGCATTTATGTTTTGCTGTACAAATACGGGCAAGCGAGATACCACTTTATCATATCTTTCTATGAACATTGCAATCCTGCTTATAGAAGTGTTTCATGATGCTTGTTATTAGTTTGTTGGTATCTCTTTCATGATTGACACAGCTATTAGATGACTTTATTTGCATTTATCTTATTATGAATTGCCTAAGTATTCGTCCATATAATGAGAATATTTACATCATATGAGCAAATGTGTTCATGAAAGTTCTTTTATCGCACTCAGTTGTTAACTGAATTGCTTGAGGACAAGCAATAAGCTAAGCTTGGGGAGTTGATACGTCCAAAACGTATCTACTTTCCCGAACACTTTGTTGTTGTTTTGCCTCTAATTTGTGTATTTTGAATAAAACTAACACGGACTAACGCTGTTTTCAGCAGAATTGCCCGGTGTCTTATTTTTGTGCAGAAAATCAACTTTCAGGAAAATCCCGGAAACAATTGCAAAGGGCCTATTTTATAGAAGACATACGGAGCCAGAAGGGCAGGCCAGGGGGAGGCCCACGGCCCCCACACCATAGGCGGCGGCCAAGGAGGGGCGCCGCCATATGGTGAGGCCTCGGCCGCCCCACGCCTCTCCTCTGGACTACTTAAAGCCTCGACTAAAAACGCGAGGGGTTCGACCACTTTTCCAGAAGACGTCCGAACTCCGCCGCCATCGCGAAACTCAATCTCGGGATCGAAACTCCGTTCGGCACCTGCCGGGAGAGAATGTAGGAGATCATCGCCATCATCACCACCGACGCCTCTCCATCGACCATCCATGATTCCTCCATCCATGTGTGAGTAATTCCCCCGCTGTAGGCTGAAGGGATGGTAGGGATTGGATGAGATTTGTCATGTAATAGCCATAAGATTGTTAGGGCATAGTGCCTAGTATTCGTTGTTGGTACTTTTATGATATTGTTGCAACTTGGTATGCTTAATGCTTGTCACTAGGGCCCGAGTGCCATGATTTCAGATCTGAACATGTTATTGATTCATGATGATATTCATTGTTTTATGATCTTACCTGCAAGTTGTATACACATATTGCTGTCCGGAACCCGAGGCCCCAAAGTGACAGAAATTGGGACAACCGGAGGGGAAGGTTGTGATATGAGGATCACATGTGTTCACGGAGTGTTAATGCTTTGCTCCGGTACTCTATTAAAAGGAGTACCTTAATTACCAGTAGTTTCCCTAGAGGCCCGGCTGCCACCGGTGGTAGGACAAAAGATGTTGTGCAAGTTTCTCATTGCGAGCACGTACGACTATATACGGAACACATGCCTATGGTTGTTTAGTACTTGAATACCATTTTATTATTATCTGCAAATGCCTAGTCTTGATTATTACATGAGTTATCTTATCCATGCAGCGCCCGTTCATCCATCCCTATGCCTACAGTATTTTAATCATGTTGTTTACTATAATCACTGTCTTTATTACAGATGCTTATATTTCACTACTCTACTGCTATAAAACTGTTGCTACGATAAACTATTGCGAGCAAGTCTGTTTCCAGTGCAGCTGAATTGACAACTCCGCTGTTAAGGTTTACAAATATTCTTTGGCTCCCCTTGTCGAATCAATAAATTGGGTTTTACTTCCCTCGAAGACTGCGATCCCCTATACTTGTGGGTCATCACCGTGCTCTTCGTCATCCTCGCGCCGTACTCCTCCTCCTCTTCCCCGTCCTCCTCCTTGCGCTCGCCTCCTCTTTCCCGTCCGCCGTCATTTCGTCGAACGGACTACCGTGGCCTCGAATTGGAGCGGACCCTCACCTGATGAAGGCAACATCGTCCGCACCATGGCCTTGTTGGCGCTGCTCATCGTATGTCGGGAGAACACGACGTCCGGGTTGAAGCCGTCGTGCGCCGAGCATCCTCGTACCGCGGCGACAAGCGCGGTGTCGGGAACTGGCGTCGGCTGCGGCTCGCCGAACAAACCGGGGTCGACGGGACGCCACTCTAGGTATGTATGCGCCGCCGAACAACTCCATTGGCCCGTGGCGGTCGCGTGGCACATGCGGCCGGGTGGCCTTCGATGTGCAACCGACGTCGTTGTCTTTCTCGCTTACTCCACCACCCATCGGTCCCTTCGCTCCACCGTCAACAACTTGCGCGCTGCAGTCTTCTGTCAACGTTCTTCGGTCCACGACTCTAGCTTCACCTTCGGCCCTGGTGCTTTCCACGGCTTAGGGAAGGACACCTTTGGCCCCTTCTTCGCTGCCTCCATGCCCGATGACTTGGTGGCCGATTTCTTGTTAGTTTTTTGGGATTACGGCACTATGGTGGGAGAGAGCAGCGGCGGTGGGAGGAGAAATGAATCAGCGTGAGGGGGCAAAAGAAATCTTTTGGCATGGTAGAGAAATGTGTGGCTGGTGGCGGGAGGGCGCGATGTGGCGGAGACTAATTAAATTTCCTTCATGTGTCAATGACGCGTTTGGCCCGCCACTCGCGGCTCGTTTCCACGCTCTATCCGTGCGTGCAGGCTTTCCTATGGAGCGGGGATGGCCTCGAGCGCCGGACACCATATTTGGCCACGCCGGGTGAAAAGATCCTTTATAGAGTGCGACTAGTTCCAGTTATATGTCCACACTCCCTAAAATATTTGGGAGCTTTAAAGACACGATTGGAGATGCTCGAGCTACCATTGGTAGTAGTATGTATAGTAACGTTGAATTAATAGTCTTCTAGGAGGACGAGGACGGGACGAGGGAGAGTGTAGGTGAACAGTAGCGGGTATGATTGAGTGGGGTTTGCTGAATCTAGCGTGCATAACATGCATGTACATGCATATAGCCAGCGATTGCTGATACACACGGTTCACTCACAGTATAGCCGTGAAGACGGAACTGCCCCTGCCGCCGTGTGTATACTCTGGGCGGGCTGGGCCGATCTGGTCTGGCAAACGAGTCCAGCCGTCCTGGCGTGATGGCTTGATCCCAGAAGCGGACGACGCAGCGGTCCCGTATTCGGACAAGGGTGATCTCTCCGTAGTCCCGTACTAAGTATATCACCAAGGACCACGGACCACCGCCCACCAGTCGGGCGTGGCTAGCGGTCCCGTCGGGCTAGCGTCGCGTCCAGCCTACCCCGTACTCGCATGGAGTCGCACAAGGGGATCCAGGCGCTGCGCTGGCACCTCCCCGTGATTCGCTCGGTCCGGCGAGGGCACTCCGTCACATCCATGCCATATGCGTTGCGGCGGGGAATTTGAGAATCCTTCATAGATAAAAGTTCTCACCAACATTAAAAGTGACTTGCCTTTCCAATCAAAGTAATATTGGTAAACAATTAAATATTAAAAGATAAAAGTTTTCACCAAACAATAAGCCATCGGTGTATGTATGTATATGAAATCACTAGTGGAAAAACGCTTATCAATACCGGTTCCAGAGGGCCATTTGCACCGGTTTAGCAACCGGTATAAAACATCCGGTGCAAAAGGCCCCCACCCTTTCGTACCGGTTCCTTACGAACCGGTATAGATGGGCCTCCACGTGGGCGCCCAGGAGAGCGCACGGCGATGGACCTTTCGTACCGGTTTGTACTACAAACCGGTGGCAAAGGTTGGCTGCCGCGGCAGGAAAAATTCATGAATCTCTGCCGCGGCAGAGAATTCAGGGTTTAGGGTTTCTGCAGGGGTTTAGGGGTATCGGAGCGTTTCATATCGCGTCGATGCACCGGAAATGCGTTTGGGTTTACGTAGTACATGAAGATCAAGGTGATGCATATAAAGTTGGTGCATATAATATAACACACATGTAATTGCATAAGTAGTACTCTCCGATGCAAATCAAGTCGATGCACCATAGTACATGCATGAAGATCGATCTATTACACACATGTACCATAGTGGTACACTCCGAGTCAAACTATATATACACACAAAGCAATCGAGGAGCTGGAGAAGATCTTTATGCATAGTGGTACTCTCCGGATGGTGATATGACTTCCCGAAGGAAAAATCCCGCCAATTCCTCGCCGATTGCTTTGAAGCGCTCCTCGATTCCGATCTTCTCCCGCTTTCTTCTCAACTGTAAAAGAATAAGATGAATACATGAGCTATGTGTGTTATATCAAATCACAAATCAAACAATTATTACTGAAACTCAGCACAACTTATGGTAAGAAAATAAATTTGTGAATATTATTTTCGTACCTCTCTATTTCTTTCATTATTCGCTCTCTCGCTGACAATTCTGTGGATGTACTCGCAAACGTAGTATCCACATAGATTAGTCCCCGGTGGTTGTTTTGCGCATTTCTGTACAAGAATATAATTCAGTCAAACAATAATGAAGTATGATAAAGGTGTGTGGACCTAGGTAGTACTACTTACTTTGTTCGCACGCCATATCAGCTTCGGTTTCCAATCATGGGACTGATCTTCCTTGATGAAAGTTTCCCATACGCTGCCCGACAAAAGAAAATGCACAAAAGAGTTATCAATCAGTTGATATCAGGAAACTAACAAAAAAACCGATAAGAATTTGAATTACCTTTTGAGCATAAGAAAACAAGACTTGTATAGTATAGCCTCTTTGGTTAGTGAGTCAAAGACTTCAACTTCTCCTTCGTACATTTTAATGACGATAAGAATAAAGTGAAACCTGCGCACGTTTAAATATGTAGTGTCATATATATAAGTGAGCAAAATAGAATGTGTTATAAGAGAGTAACACTCACTGGAAGTTGTAAGGCCAAAGTATTGTCTTTTTGTCACGTTGTCGCTTCAAAAACCTTAGCAAAGTCTCCGGTGTATCCCTGTTATAGAGGGGTTCTTCTATGGTCTTGACATGCATTGTGTCCGGGTCAATGAACCCAATGTCCTTGATTTCATCCCTTTTGCATTCGAGCATCTTCAATCTGCATAACATAGCGCACAAAAGATTATAATTTGCAGATAATCAAGGAGCTGAGCTAAAGACTTCTCAAATTATATAAATAAATCACTTACAGACAATAGCAACTGACGATAGATTTGTCGAGGGCCCGAAGATTGTATAACTGGAAAAGCTCGCAGAAGTCAACGCTCACAGAGTATTCTTGGAAGTAGTGCTCTTCCTTAACTCGCACCATGATAGTCTCCATCCCTCCCTTTGCGGCAACACCGTACCACGTATGCAAGTTACGCATACTTGTTGGTAGCTTGCTGAGATTCTCGACCAAATCTTTCCCTTGAACATATTGATATACTACCTTAGCCATGGCGTAATCGGTTGAGATTTGTCGAGAACTTTGAACGGCCTTCTCGTCAAACACCTTTAGAGGGGGGACCGATTTAACGGGTTGTTGTCCGAGCTGGTAGACTTGGTGTATCCCTTTTATCTCCTTGATACCCGAGCTGGTAGTGGGGTTTTTCGCCTCCATCATTTCGTCGTACGACCTTTCAATAGAACGCCTATAGTCAGATGGCGGCGATGGTTCAGGGTTATACAGATTCTCGACTGTACGACGAACCTTCACCGGATCTAGTGTCTTCTCAAAAGGTATCTCTGGCTCTTTCTTAGCAAAAAAGGCCCTCAGCTGGGACTCAACGGCTTCCTGGTTTTCCTCGGGAGTTTTTTCCCAAGGTAACTTCTCAATAGGCGGCAGTGGTTTCTCCTTTCTAGATCTCTTCTTAGGCGGCGTACCATTCCGCTTACCAGGCGCTGTCTTACGCGGAGGATCTCGAGGTGGTGGACTCACGCTGGGGTCCCTCTCAGGTAGGTGTGGACTTTGCTGCTCATGTGGACTGCTAGGAGGAGGAGTCGAAGGCCTTTGATGCTCATGTGGACTGCTATGAGGAGTCGGTGGCCTTTGCAGAAGGACGATGTGTTTCTTGGGCCATAGAGCGAAACCGTGCTTGACATCGGCAAGTGTCTTCTCATCGTCACCTCTAGGAATATCAAGCTCCACTGTTTCAAAAGCCGGAACAACTTCATCCACCCCGACACGAACACAGCCAGGTGGAATGGGCATATGGTGGTGCGTTGCTCCTTCTTCACTTGGGTAAACATAACCGACCGCCACCTTAACAGACGCGGTTCTGAATAACATATAGAGCTCGCAATCTGTCTTCTCCGTGACATAATCCACGGGGTAGCTTCCTCCACATCCGTCAAGATGCGTGGAACCCACACTGCTTCTTCGCTGAGATGGGGCGGCATCGGCTTGAGGATCCTGTAGGAACATCGGCTGGTCAGGTGGCCTCTGATTTTTCTCAAGCGCCGACACCCTATTTAACAATTCATTTAACGTGTCGGCGTCCTTCTTCTTCTTCCGCGAACGGCTTCTATAAGTGTCAGCGGACTCTGGGAACGCTTCCTTCATGGTGAGACCTGGGCGAGCTCGTACCCGTCCAACGTGTTCAGGATTCCCCAGAGCGAGTGTCAGCTCGTCATTCTCTCTATCGGGAATGTACTCTCCCTTTCGAACCTGTTCAATTGCAGCTACAAGCTTCGGTACGATTTGCTCAATCTTTTCCTTCCATTTTCCCTTCGCAACGATCAGCCCTGTCTTTGGGTCCAACCCTGCCCCATGCGCGAACAACCAGAACTTGGACCGTTCGGGCCAGTCCCATGTCTGTGGAGTGATTCCTGCAGCCATCAGTTCATTTTCATACGCTATCCACCTCGGAATGGCAGTCTTGTAGCCACCTGACCCCATATGATGCCAAATTGTCTTCTTTGCAGCATTTTTCTTATTTGTGACCGATCGGGACACAAAAGTAGACGATTGCTTATACCTCTTAAATTCTTGCCAGTGATCCTTTATCTTCACTAGATTATCATCGAATACTGGATCTTCATTCTTATATTTGTCCCATAAATTTTTCTTGAAGCTCTGGAAACGGACGGCCAAAAGACTCTTTTATGAAAACCTAGTTTTTTATGCACAATTGTTGACCCAACCGCTGCAGCGTGGCAACAAATTATCGGATACAAAATAATATATAATGATTTTTGCACCACGAAATTTTTAAATGCCACTACGCCCTATTTTGCAAGTTTGTGTTTGTGTGCTGGGGTGGGGGTATTTGCATATCCAAAACAAGTTCTTTGTCCACTACACCATATTTTACAAGTTTGTGTGGTATTTACACATCCATGACAAGTTCTTGGTGCCCAAAATCCAAACAATATCGGAGCGAGTGAGCATCTTCTGTTGAACTATCATTTCTCCTTCGTTTACCTACGCGCACTCGCCACAAGTGTCAACCTCATCGACGCGGAGTTTACCAACAAATCAAATCGCCGCAAGCAAGAAGATGTTCATTCGTTCAATGGACGGAATCATGGGTTTATTTTTCAACTTAGCAAACGGAGCCCCATGGGGTGCCCGGCTCTTCCCCTGGAAGAAGAGCTCCGTCGCCACGGGCCCGGTGCCACACAGTTCACCGTCACGCGCGTCCCGAGCTCCTTTGTCGACGTGACCCGCAACATCGCCTCCACGGCCGCCTTGGACGCCGCGTACGCCGCGTAGCCGGGCAGGAGCGTCACCGCCACAAGGAAGACGTCGGCCTTGTCGGAGACGTCGGCCCTGACCGCCACGGCGCGCGGAAGCTCGGTGGCACATTTGGTCGAACATGTGGTGGGCGGCCGCGGTTGAGGGCGCCACGGCACGCGCCACTGCACGCAGACGGAGGGGGAGCGGTCGGCTGGTGACGACGGCGTGGTTGGAGCAGGGAGGCGGCGTAGGCGGCGGCCGCTGGCGGGTGGCGCAGCCGGGAGGAGGAGAAGGCCAGGCGGGAGAAACCCTAACTGCAGGTTGCGGCGGAGGAGGCGGCCGGCTGGTGACGACGGCGTGGTCCTCGTGGCGACGGGGCGTGCGGCGCGTGGCGACGACGGCGGACACGGCGGCGGCGGCGTGGTCCTTGGCGACGGCGGCGTCTCGCGCGGTGTCTGTGCGTTAATTTGGTACCGATTTGGGCGTCTTGGCCGCGCGCGCCTAAGGTAAGTGATGGGGAGGACCTTTGGCACCGGTTGGTGGCACCAACCGGTACCAACCGGTGCCAAAGGTTTTTTTTGTTTTTTCTTTTTGTTTTTTTGTTTTCTTTTCTTTTGCTGTTTCTTTTTCTTTTCTTTTTCTTTTCTGTTTATTTTTTCTTCTCTGTTTCTTTTCTTTTCTTTTCTATTTATTATTTTCTTTTCTTTTCTTTTCTTTTCTATTTATATTTTCTATTGCTTTTATTTTTTCTTTTCTTTTCTATTTATTATTTTCTTTTCTTTTCTTTTCTTTTCTTTTTCTTTTCTGTTTATATTTTCTTCTCTGTTTCTTTTCTTTTATTTTCTTTTCTATTTATTTTCTATTTATTATTTTCTTTTCTTTTCTTTTCTATTTATATTTTCTATTGCTTTTATTTTTTCTTTTCTTTTCTATTTATTATTTTCTATTGCTTTTCTTTTTCTTTTCTTTTCTATTTATTTTCTTTTCTATTTCTTTTTTATTTATTTTTTCTATTGCTTTTCTATTTATTTTTTCTTTTGCTTTTCTTTTTCTTTTCTATTTATTTTCTATTTATTTTTTCTATTGCTTTTCTTTTTCTTTTCTTTTTCTTTTCTTTTCTTTTCCTGTTTCCTTTTCTTTTATTTTCTATTTATTTTTTCCTTTTCTTTTCTGTTTCTTTTCTATTTCTTTTCTTTACTCCCGCCACGACGCCGTCCGCGCGGGAAAGTTTCCCGCCCCGACGTCGCGCGGGAAACTTGCCCGCCACGATGCCGCGCGTGGGAGAAAAAAGGCGAGAAAGAAAGGGTGGGAATACAATTTTGTTACGATTGAACTCGAATTAAAAGTAGCTCAACTGAAAATTAAGATACATGGCCAGATTTGACTGTTGGAGTCATTCAGTCATACTCGTGCCTAGCCCTATAGTACTCGCCACTGTAGTCGTCGTAGTCGCCGTCATCATCGTCGCTGGCATCGGGGTCGCGGTAGTCGAACCTCGGCGGGAGAGCACGCGTGGGCTGGGACTGAGGGTAGCGCAGGCGGGGGCCACGGTAGGCCATGACGCCCTGGAGAGTCCGGCCGCGCCACCACAGCCGACGGCCGGCCTCGTTGAAGTTCGAAGGAGGCGGGCCGCCCTCCTCGTGCCTGGCAAGCGCCCTCTCACGCCGATTGATGAAGAAGCTTTCCCAAGTTGGGCTGTAGTCGGGATGCCACTGGGGATTCCTCCGCTGCTCTGGCGTGAGCTCGAAGTAGTAGTGGTTCGTGATGGCCATCTCGCGCGCCACACCTAGAGGGACTGGAGGGACCGGTACGCCTCCGACGCTTAGCAACCAGCCGGTCGGGACGCGGTAGCCCGGCGGGCAGGGGTAGTTCGAGGCGCAAAGCGCCTCCGCCTCCCGGGGGGTTAGATATACGATGGAAGCCATGGGAGAGAATGATGAGGTTTGCAGATATGAGTCTAGATGTGATATGTAAATGGAGGCCAAGCCTACATATATATAGTGAAAAAATGGCGGGATGACGGAGGCGGGAACCGGTGAAAAAATAGGCGGGAAACCCTTTAGTACCGGCTGGTGGGTGCAACCGGTACTAAAGGTGGTTTTCTGTCATGTAACAAAGCTGTCGGTGGGATAAGGACGCGTGGGTAACCTTTAGTACCGGCTGGTGGGTGCAACCGGTACTAAAGGTGGTTTTCTGTCATGTAACAAAGCTGTCGGTGGGATAAGGACGCGTGGGTAACCTTTAGTACCGGCTGGTGGGTGCAACCGGTACTAAAGGTGGTTTTCTGTCATGTAACAAAGCTGTCGGTGGGATAAGGACGCGTGGGTAACCTTTAGTACCGGCTGGTGGGTGCAACCGGTACTAAAGCTGTCGGCATGATAAGGACGCCCTGCTCGATGAGATAAAGCATGTAGCGCACGACACCCTGTCGAAGGAAGAAGACAAAGTAGAAGCGGCGCCGTGCCTATAAAAGGAGCATCGCCATGGCAAGCAGCTCAACAAGCCAACATGGATGGAGAGTTTCATCCCCATGGATGGAGGAAAGGGTTGGGAAATCTCCCGTGGCGGAACTTCTCGAAGATGCCCTTGGTGCACACGACCTATGGCATCTTCGGAAGTTCCGCCTCGGAAAAATTTCCCTGGAAGCCCGTGAAAGACTCCATCTCCTCTAACAATGTTGTGGAAGGATAGGGAAATCTCCCGTGGCGGAACTTCTCGAATATGCCCTTGGTGCACATGCCCTATATATGGCATATTCGGAAGTTCCGCCTTGGAAAAATTTCCATGCAAGCCCGTGAAAGCTCCATTGTTAACATCATTACACAAAAGTGATTTCCATATTGAGATACACAAGTTATGATCCCTATCTAGCTAGTTTTCCGAGTTTTCTTCGTCTGTTTCCCTTTCTTCTGACTGCGACGCAACCATGGACAATCTTCATTATTTAAGATGATGCTTGGGTCAGTTTTCACCTTGAAGGGTGGAATATCATCAAACTTATTATAATCTTACCCCGTCTTTCAGGTTGAACCATTTGCACCGGAACAAAGGGACCTTGAAATTAGGTCCATATTCAAGTTCCCATATCTCCTCTATGTACCCATAATATGTGACCTTCTTCCCATTGTCATCTGCTGCATCAAAGCGGACACCACTGTTTTGGTTGGTGCTCTTTTTATCTTGGGCGAACGTGTAAAATGTGTTCCCATTAATCTCGTACCCTTGAAAAGTCGATATAGTCGAAGATGGTTGCTTGGCCAACAAGTATAGCTGCTCGTCATCAGTGGCATTCATGAGACGTGTTTGCAACCAACCGCCGAAAGTCTTCATGTGTTCTCCATCAATCCAATCTTCACGTTCCTCCGGGTATTTAGAGCGTAAGATATCCTTGTGTTCCTCTTTGTACGGAGCCACCAAGATGGAATTATGTAGAACTGTGTAGTGTGCTTGAGTGAAAGAATGTCCGTCCATACACGTTATTGCTTTCTTTCCTAGCGTGCCTTTTCCACGCAGTCTCCCCTCATAGCGTGATTCAGGAACACCGATCGGCTTAAGGTCAGGAATAAAGTCAACACAAAACTCAATGACCTCCTCTGTTCCATAGCCCTTGGAGATGCTTCCTTCTGGCCTAGCACGGTTATGAACATACTTCTTTAAGACTCCCATGAATCTCTCAAAGGGGAACATGTTGTGTAGAAATACAGGACCGAGAACGCCAATCTCTTCGACCAGGTGAACTAGGAGATGTGTCATAATATTGAAGAAGGATGGTGGGAACACCAACTCAAAGCTGACTAGACATTGGACCACATCCTTCTGTAAATTTTGTAGAGTAAGTGGATTGATCACCTTCTGAGAAATTGCATTGAGGAAAGCACATAGCTTCACAATGGGTACTCGAACATTTTCCGGCAGAAGCCCCCTCAATGCAACCGGAAGTAATTGTGTCATAATCACGTGGCAGTCATGAGACTTTAGGTTTTGAAACTTTTTCTCCGACATGTTTATTATTCCCTTTATATTCGACGAGAAGCCAGACGGGACCTTGATGCTACTCAGGACTTCAAAAAAGATCTCCTTCTCTTCTTTGGTAAGAGCGTAGCTGGCAGGACCTTGATACTTCTCTGGATTCAGGTTGCTTCCTTCGTGGATACTTTGCTGGTCCTGCCGTGCATCCGGTGTATCTTTTGTCTTCCCATACACACCCAAGAAGTTTAGCAGGTTCACGCAAAGATTTTTCGTCACGTGCATCACGTCGATTGCAGAGTGAACCTCTAAGAATTTCCAGTAGGGTAGCTCCCAAAATATCGACTTCTTCTTCCACATGGGTACATGTCCGTCAACATTCGGAACAGATTGTCCGCCGGGACCCTTTCCAAAGATCACTTTTAAATCCTTGACCATATCATATATAACTTCCCCAGTAGGGCGGGTAGGCTTCGTCCGGTTATCTGCCTCACCTCCGAAATGCTTTCCTCTCTTTCTTACGTGATGTTGTTTTGGAAGAAATCGACGATGCCCTAGGTACACATTCTTGTTTCCTAAATATATAGTGTCAGTCTCACCTAAACAGTGTGTGCATGCGTTGTATCCCTTGTTTGACTGCCCTGAAATGTTACTAAGAGCAGGCCAATCATTGATGGTTACAAACAACAACGCCCGTAGGTTAAATTCCTTTTGTTCGTGCTCATCCCACACAGGTACACCTTCGTCACGCCACAACTGTAAAAGTTCTTCAACCAACGGCCTCAGGTACACATCAATGTCGTTGCCGGGTTGCCTCGGGCCCTGGATGAGCACTGGCATCATAATGAACTTCCGCTTCATGCACAACCAAGGAGGAAGGTTGTAGATACATAGAGTCACGGGCCAGGTGCTATGACTGGAGCTCTGCTCACCGAAAGGATTAAAGCCATCGGTACTTAGACCAAATCTTAAGTTCCTTGCGTCATCTGAAAATGACTTGAACTCTCTGTCGATTTTTCTCCACTGCGACCCATCAGCGGGGTGTCTCAGCATCAAATCTTTCTTACGGTCCTCTTTGTGCCATCGCAACAACTTGGCATGCTCTTTGTTTTGGAACAAACGTTTCAACCGTGGTATTATAGGAGCATACCACATCACCTTCGCAGGAACCCTCTTCCTGGGGGTGGACTCGCCCTCAACATCGCCAGGGTCATCTCGCCTGATCTTATACCTCAATGCACTACATACCGGGCATGCATTCAAATTCTCGTACTCCCCGCGGTAGAGGATGCAGTCATTGATGCATGCATGTATCTTCTGCACCTCTAATCCTAGAGGGCAGACAACCTTCTTTGCTTCGTACGTACTAGAGGGCAATACGTTCTCCCCTGGAAGCATCTTCTTTATTATTTTCAGCAACTTTTCAAATCCCTTGTCAGAAGTACCATTCTCTGCCTTCCATTGCAGCAATTCCAGCGTGGTACCCAGCTTTTTCTGGCCATCTTCGCAATTTGGGTACAACAGTGTCTTGTGATCCTCTAACATTTTCTCCAACTTCAACCTCTCCTTTTCACTTCCGCAGCTTATCTTCGCATCAAGAATGGCCCGACCCAAATCGTCATCGGGGTCATCAAAAATGGGCTCATAAAAAATGGGCTCTTCTTCAGCTTCGTCTTCCCCCATTCTACTATCACCGTCTTCAGTGAACATAGGATAGTTGTCACTATCCTCTTCTTCTTCGTTGTCTTCCAATATAATCCCTCTTTCTCCGTGCTTGGTCCAACAATTATAGCTGGGCATGAAACCGTTCTGCAGCAGGTGGACGTGAATGGTCTTTGAGGTAGAGTAATCCGTCATATTCTTACAGGAACTACATGGACAATAGATGAAACCATTCGACTGCCTGTTTGCCTCAGCCACGTTGAGAAAATAATGCATGCCATTAATGAAGTCGGGATGGCACCGGTCACCGTACATCCATTGTCGATTCATCTGCATTTTATATGTATATCAAATATCATTAATTACACAACATCGTGGATATATGAGTGACAAACTAAATTAATATTCAAGTTCATCAGATAAAACTAAGTTTTTTTTATAAAAAAGAAGAGGCTCACCGAGGTTGTACGGTGCCGGCTAGGGGACGACGCTGGCGATCGACGGCGGTAAGACGGGGATGATACTAATTAAAACCTACAAAATATACCATAATTTCAGCTCAAATTGATTATAAAAAAGTAAAATCCCTAACTTAGGAATTTCATCGAACACCTTGCTAGCACTAGAAAAATAGTACGAGTTAAAACTACCAAAGAGATGTGCTAAATTAGGAACGCCGGAAGAAAGGATGATATTGCTAACCGTTGGATAGATGAATGCCCTTATTCTTGTTAAAATGGTGGAGAAAAATTAGAGATTTGTTGGAGTGTGAGAGGTGCAAAAATTTTGTGTGTGAGAGGAAGAACAGAAAAATGAGCCGGCCAGGGGACGGGCTCGATGATGATATAGGGGGCACCCTTTGGTACCGGTTCGTGTTAAAAACCGGTACCAAAGGTCCTGCCCGGGCCCCACCAAGCGTCTGACAAATGGCCGAAGACATTTCGTACCGGTTCCTAACACGAACCGGTACGAAAGCCCCTCACGAACCGGTGCCAATGCTCCTCGCACGCCTGAGCCCGCGAACCGGTGCAGATTGCCCCATTGGCACCGGTTCGTAAGGGAACCGGTACCAATGGCTTAGATGGATGCCCCATTTTCCACTAGTGAATGTGCTAATATGTATTACTATCTAATTTAGTACTCGGTAATTGAGAAAGTACCCCACGCGAGTTGCTACGGAAATTCTTTGTGACATGGTGTTACATAAATATTTATTATTATAGTATTTATTCGAATAGTAGATACAACCTTAAAATAAGAAAATAGCAGTACACTCAAGTAATATAGTTATAACCATAGCTGAGTGTGAACGGATTCCTGAAAAAGATTGATAGGAGAGCGTGAATGCTTCTAAAACAAATATGTATCGGAGTGTGAATTTTGTGGTTTTTTTTTGAGTTAATATAGTGACATGTAATATGACATGATATATAAAAAATAACACTTGCACTAACACACTAAGATAAGAAATTTGAAACCGAGAGGGTACTTTAAGTTCTGCACAAACTGTCATTTTGGGACATATGGTGACTTGGTTTATTACTGCAGAATCGTTTGTTGCAAAATCAATTTTCATATCTAAGTAGTTTGAGATCTGAAAAAAGAAGATGTAACTCTTGTTGTAAACTGAATACCACTATATGGCAATTGCAGCATCTATACATGATATTTAGTGACGAAACTCCCCAATGAATTAATTTCTATATTACACTATTTTCATCATAAGTAATGAGAACAAAAATAATCCAAGTGATTCATTTGTCTCAAAGAGATAGGCTGAAAAGCAAATTAGCATAAATAAGCACCGAGAACTGAACTAAGTAAGGAAAACATCGAATCTAGAGAAACAACTAATCAACGAACATGGTATTTTCTTGACTTACTTATCTGTCCATTAAGTTTAGGACTTTCTGTCTGAACCCACTTGGCAAAGAAAATGTAGAATATTTGTTAAAAGAACACATTAGGTTATACATCCGATAAAAATAAGATATAGTATCGGACCACAATATAATATAACTATCTATTACACTTAGCAAAATTAACCAAACAATAGTGATGCTAATCTTAGCTTACATATTTTTTGTTGTATAAATTTTTAACTCATTTGATTGCAAATACATTGGCGTAAATTTAAATCGCATTTTGCAAGAAAATTACATTAGTTGTTTATTTCCAAATAATACCGGCTAAGAAACCTTCGTTAAAAAGTGACCAGAGGTGAAGAGCCCTCTCTACATTTTATTATAGGATATATGAGAAAGTGGGTTGAAAATGCATGACCATTTAACTTTTGTCGTAAATGCATGTATGTAGATGTGCTCTAATGTGCATGTTCAGTCATTTTGCTATGTATCTAGTCTAGTTTAAATATTTAAATAGTCTTACATTAGTGTACATAAACAACTATTATGATTAAAGTTCCTGGAGTAAAACCATGTCTCTGCCAATGGCAATTTCTAGATTTAGTGACATGTTTACAATGGATTGGCCTCGATTCAATAGCCTTCATTTTTGTTGGCAATTTCTAGATTTCGTGACATGCTGATAGGTGGGCTCCACGTCCAGCACATCTTCTTCTCCTCGTGTATCGCCAACTCAGCACATGGGGCGCACCGGTCAGAATTACTGTTAAAATGTGGTTAGATGACTATTTGCTCGATTGGAAACACTATGTCACAAAAGTTGTAGTTTTTAGCAAAAAATTCCAGGACTGGTACTGACCCGTAACCACTGCTTCAATTGTGGTAGATTTGTGTAATTTACTCAAATAATCCCGGTTTCTAGCTATAGATACATTAATAGAGGATGCAGCCATGCACCCACGCGCGTATGTCTCGTGTAGGCTTGTGTGGTACGTTCCAGCATTGGGGCAAGGCATAGCTAGACGACTACGGATTTACTTTATTCTCACCTAGCTCATTAGCTGAGAACTAACAAAAACAGTAGCTGTGTTATGATTGAAGGGGGTTTGGCTCGTAACTAGGTAATAATCAAGGCGGCTGGGTTTGCTGAATCTAGCATGCATAATCATGCATGTTTCATGCGATTTTTTAAGAGTAAGTTTAATAGTAGAGCCAACTTGTTGGCTATAACACAAGTGCCATGTCATCTATAGTCATTGTAGAGCCAACATGTATAATAGTGAGCTATAAAATTGTACTATTTTATCTATATATGGCCCACCATTCACTCTCACATAGTGCCTAGGAGCACGTGCTAGAGCTGGCTCTTGCATAAGGCTAGCCATAGTGCTAGTATCTTAGCTAGTATCATGCATCCTAGCCCCACCAAAAATGCTGATGTGGCAGGTAATTATGGATGAGAGAGAAGATTAGAGTATCATAGGTAGATACTGTATCATAGCGCACATCACGAGAAAAGTTAGTATCAAATAAATCTTGTACACAAATTTGTATTGAGATTCTACAAATCAATTAATATAGCAAAACTATGATACTAGTCTATGATACTATGCATTGTGGATCTAGTATCATACAAAAGTATCATATACATGATACTACTATATGATACTACCCACTATGGCCAGCCTAAGAGCTCACTCCTCTTCTCTCTCCTCCTCTCTCTCTTCCAACTAAGCAACAATATATTATTTTAATCCTTATAGCCAGCTGACTAGAACTTATTATACTTGCTCTAACGAACTATTGTCCACATAGCACATGCATGCCTCAGGCACCTACATAAAAGTAGGTCGCTAATTCTTAGACGGAAGAAGTAATTCTCTGTTCACCTTGTACACATATTTTGAATTGAGACCCTACAAATTACAATAAATCTACATAGTGTTACTTGTACTACTCTATAATACCACCAGAAACTCAATTCGGCTCCCGGGTGCGTATGATCCCTCTACCATAAAAACATATTTCCAAGTGTTAAAAAATTTTGACAAAAAAATTTACATGTACATCTCCATAACATATGTGTATTCGTCAAGTTTCACGAAAAAATGATATTTTTTGTAGTCTAAGCGAAAAAGAGAAAATTTATCTTGTGACAAGTCTTTGTTTCAGCACCGAATTTTGTCTTTTTTACACACGTCATATGACATGTCGATTTTTCATGAAACGACTTTGTGAGCGCGTAGCACATGAAGATGTACGTGCGAAATTTTTGTTTCAATTTTTTTAACATTTTAAAATATGTCTAACATATATTTCAAAATAAAGGGAGCATACGCTCCCATGTGCCAAAACATCACTCCCGAAAAAAGCTACAAATAGCGAACACATAATTTGCATTCAGGTGCCACCTTGGTTCGTTGCATGGTTTAGAGTTTACCACCACGGTTCACTCACGGTGTAGCCGGCCATGAAGACGGAACTACCCCTGCGTATGCTCCGGGCTGATCTGGTCTGGCAAACGAGTCCCGTCGGACTGCCATTGATGGGCGGAAGCCGACAAGGCAGCGGTCCACCCATCTCCCGTCCACGCGACGCCGTACCCGGTAGTGGTGTACCCGTAGGATCTCGCCAGCACCATCACCACGGACCACCGGCCGCTGCGCGTGGCACTCCCTGCGATTCCGCCTGTTCGGCGAGGGCACTCCCGTCACATCGCCCGTACGCGTACGTGTATATGCATGCCAGCGTCCTGTACTGGCTCACTTGCACGTACAACGTGGACGTCGTCGATCGCCTTTTCGCTGCGGGCGCGGGGATCAACTTCAACTACGCGCGAGCGGAGAAATGAAAGATACTGACCTAAAGCTTGTACGTCGGCGAGAATAATATATCGAAATTGGTAGGAAGCATCGGTCGAGTCGATCAGTTTTTGCGCCTCTTGGTCTGCAGACATTATGCATGCATGCATGTTAGCCAATGTCCTGCCGCTATGTTCGGCTGACCGAATCACTACTAGTTATTTGCAATAGTAACTATGGATCTCAGAAATTATATTCTTCTATGCGATTGATACACCTTTCCATGGTGTATCCTCGAAAAAAATATAACATATAATTTCCAACTATATAAATTTATACATTCTTCACACAAACAAATAGGTTGACAAGAAAAAGGAGACGGGAGAACTGCTGGTTTTCTACATGAGTCCAAATATGCTCAACCAAATTAGTTTTTAAAGTTTAACCTGAGTCGCCGGACCACGGATTTCATGATGCACATGTAGAATCTCTTTAAATGTTGCCGGTCCACCTTTGGGCTCATCAACTCGCCCTAGAACTCACACCCTTAATTACTCAGAGAGATTGTCATCAGCTTATCCTCTACAATCATGTTGTGGACGAGAACAGTCGCCATTTTCCACATTATCTCAAAGCTCCATGTTCTAACAAGTTGCCAAACAATAGCCAACCGAGTTAGGAGCACACCAAATGTCTTCTCTACAAAATTTGTAACACCCTTGTATTTTTTTTTAAAAAATCTACGGTTTTTCTTCATCTTGGGAAATGGGAATTGTCTTAACATATATAGACGAGAGTGGATAGATACAATCAATAAAATAGTACCCCTTGTTATAACGGTGGCCATTTATATGATAGTTGACCTATGGAAAATTGCCTTCCACAAGTCTAGAGAACACCAGAGATCGTTCAAGCATGTTAATGTCACTGTGTGAACCTTCCATACAAAAGAAAGAGCACTAAATCTAAAGATCTTGTGATGCCCCAGGTCCAAGTATGATTGCGCACTCTCGGGCATGTCCTCTATATTTCCCCTGCTTAGCAAATGAACACAACTTTCACTCCAAATGCATAAAATATATGTTTCCAAACATCCCAACAAACCCCCCACAAAGCATTGATCGATAACAACCGGGATGTATACAACGACATTTGATTCTCTCAAGTATTATTTGTCAAACACATCAAACCACAACTTTGCATAATTTATACATTTTTTACTTCTTTATAACTCATCATGTTGTAGCTAGCAAATCTTCGATTGCAGTTGGGAAGTTTAACTATTTTCTTTCTTTAGAAAACCATAATTTCAAAGAAAAACTATTACATATGTACTTATCTTGTACTCCCTCCGACACAGGGCTTAGGGCATATAAAAAATTCCGATTTATCCCGAGGCTTAAGGCGTGGGTCGTGGTCTGGCGATTTTCTCCTGTTTCTACCTCCGCTTCTCGCTCGCCCTCCGCCTCGAAACAGTCCCGTCGTTCTCAAAACACGGACACTTTATTTCCATCGCCCGCACGCCCCTCTCTTCTCCGTCTTCTGCATGAGAAACGAGGAGTCCCGAGATCCGCGGGATATTCCACCGCGTGCATGCAGGGCAAATTTGGGAACCGTCCGCATTTTACTCTCAACAGACCGCTTCCTTGATAATTGGGCTGATTTTTTTACGCCCTAAGCCCTAGGTCGGAGGGAGTAATTGTTCTTTACCTCAATATACATTTTTCATACTCTTGGACAAAAAAAATTAATATCTATCTATTACACTTAGCAATATTAACCAAACAATAGTGATGCTAAATATTAAGGTTACATATTTTTTGTTGTCCAAATTTTAGCACCTTTGATTGCAACTATATTTGCATTAATATAATTCACATCTTGCAAGAAAATTAGGTTATTTGTTTATTTTCGAATAATACCAATTAAGATTCCTCCTTTAGACATCTCCGCATTTGATTATACAAGATATAAGAAAGTGGGTTGAAATGTTGGCTTCCATGAATTTGAGCACCAAACAAAAATGCTCCTAAAAGATTAGCACTAATTTAGCTCTTGATGTGAGAAAAAATATGATAGGACGACAAAATTACATGAGTGCACATATTTGCTGCATACACGAAGTATATTGTACTATATATGTTTGCGTGTGTCTTTTTATTTGAAATAACCAGCTTGCTGGCTTTCACTGATTAGTAGAGGGAAAAACTTGACAGATGTCCAACCGATGTGCAACTACACATCTTTCATGCATGTTTGTGTGTGTCTAGGTATTTCTTTATAGTATTAATTAAATATCTTGGCAAAGATTCATAAAGCGAATGATCTACTAGATCCGTTTCAAAATTAAGTGTCACAACTTTGTCTAAAGAAAGATGCATCTAGACGCGTTTCAGCGTGTAGATACAGATATCCTGATTTATGATTCTGGCGTAAAAAAAAAGTCTACCATGGATGCCACAAAATGGAAATTCTAGACATGTTTACAGTGGACTGTCCTCGAATCAATAGCCATTTTTTTTTGGTAATAACCCCGGGGTAAACATGCATGAAAGATGCAGCCAAGCACGCACGGGCGTATGTCTCGTCTAGGACCGGGAAAGGCATAACTAGACGACTACGGGTCTACTACGGCTAGCGCTCGCGTTTTATTGGATCGTCCACGCGCCATTGCGTGCATGCATCGAGCTGTGCCTGTGCGTTGACTGACTGCTACAATTTCCGGCACATCCCATGCATGGGACGTGGATGGCGGCGATGGACGCCGAGCGAAACATATGCAGACCCACTGGCCGCATGCCTGCATGCGTGGTAGGACTTTGCGTGCTAAATCGCGTGGCACTAATGAGCTAGGCCCCCGTCGAAGCTAAGAGCGATCGATCGACAGCTATACCGACACGATCGACAAGCTGCTGCAACATTTTGAGCCGTATCTCCTCTTCCTCAAGTTTGTCCCACGCCCCCTGGCATCTATTTTCACTAAGAAGAAAAATTGGAAGCAACATTTAAGGTGAAAGCCTTAGAAAAATCTAATATATTAAATTTTTAACCTCCATTTTTATGTCTGGCATGTCTTTGCAAAGTTTCATGTGTAGAAGGAATATGTAAATATGTTGTGGACGAAGCATAAAAGCTATAACTCGATGATATACAAAAAAAAACATTTTTTTGAAGCACCAAATTTGTTGGTTTTTCTTCATAAAAGTCGCAAAACATGTCCTCTCTCCATAAAATCTTACAAGTACATATTGATGACAGATATTTACATGTCTATTTTTTCATTAAAAAAATACAACAAAAATGTCATATGTTTGAACCAGGCCCATATGCTCTCAAGTCTTTTTAAATATCTTTTATTCTATTGTCTTCCTTCTCAATCCTTCCTCAATCGTTCTCTTTCGACAATATCCACCTATTATTTTCCATGTCGCCTCCTTCGTCAGATAGCTCCATCCTACCGCTTTCTTTCTCATTATGTCGTCATGAGAGCCATGCCATGGCATCACAGCTCCCAAAGCGTCTTACAATAAGCCCAACGTGGTGTTTATTACGATGCGGCATGGTCATCGACATTGACCTATGTAGTCGCCATCGGCTCACCCAACCGGTGTCGAGGAGTCGAGGTCACACCCTCTTTCCTTCCCAGCCCTCTCCGGTTTCTCTGACTCCTTCCCTTCAACAACCTCTTACTCCTCCGGAGATGCACTATTGTTCTAGGGTGTGAATATATATGCTCCATTTTTTATCCAATTTTTTTCAAAATGTTAAAAAATTCTAGATATTTTCGCATGTATATCTCAATGTTGTATGTTCGCCCAAGTAATGTTCTGCTGAAAACCGACCTTTTTGTGCCACGTGTAAAAAACACAAAATGTCTCAGGGGATGTCTTAGTGTAGCACAAGTTTTTGTCTCTTATATAGGCTGCTAAAAAGTCTATTTTTTTGAAACAACTTTGTCAGCAAGTAGGATGTGGAGATATAAACGAGACACTTTGTTTAAAATGCATCTCAAATAAATTGAGCATATCCACATCGGAGCCAAAATGATGTGTCCCTTAGTCCTCTTTGTTTCTTCCCTCCTTCCTCTAGTCCCACTCATCTCATGTGAAGGCAATCAACTGGTTGATCCATATATTTTCTTTCAAGGTCTTCCAATTATATCCTATATAAGGGTCTGACGTGGGTGTTGTTTGTTAGATATTAAACCCTTGAAATATTCCCTCCAAAACACAATAGTAATCGCACGACATGCTCGTGGGTCGAGACGTGGAGCAGTAAGGGCATGTCAAATGGGTGACATCAATCTTCTCTTAGGGTTGGCACGTGAAATTTAATTTTCATTGAGTTGGAGGAGAGAAAGACGAATAAAGAGAAGCCTGCCTTCTCTTACCTAAGAGATAATTTTTGGAAAATAAAGAAAGGATATTTTCTCTATTGTTTACAACAAAGGGGCGGCGTACTCAAGGAAGACAATGGAGCGTGGCCATAAGATACGTACGTAGGGTACGATAGATATACGGGTCAAGTCGAGATGTAGGTAGCCAGTACAACCTATCTACTGAGCACGGCAGGTGATTGCATTGAGTAGACTCGTTGAACAATCATACTAGTACATACATGTTGAGATCCAATCCAATACCAGCACACAGAAGGTACCCATGCATGGTACGATCATGCAGCAGGAAGGGCAAGACCGGCATTCCAAGCAAAAGCTAGCGCACCTCCTAGTTGAGCAGCGAGAGCAGGGCCCCATGGCCGGAGATCACGTGACGGCTAGCTTCCGTGCAGCACGCAGCACTAATCATCACCGTCCACGACAAACCCAGAACCCAAGAAACGCTACAGCACCCACCACCCCAGCTCAGTCGATCATAATGCTACCAACACACCCAGAATAACTTCTGCTAGTCGATCGATCTCCTGCCCAACAATTGCCCTATCTACATCCTGGTCCCTCGAGATCGTCGTTTCCATCGATCGGTTCGGATCCAAATCTTTGCAAAAGTTCGACATCGTCCACCGTCTTGGATCAATGGACGGATCACGATCGCCTGGAGGAGTCGCCGCTCCGGCCATGGTGGTGGTCGGATGCGACGAGCGCGTGGATGGCGCCGGAGAGGCCGTTGACGGCGGCGACGAGGCCGGCGAAGCCCTGGCGCCGCACCTCGTTGCGCTCCGCCTCGAGCCGCAGCCGCCGCTCCTCCAGCTCCAGCACCTCCCGGTGCCGCCGCTCCCGCTTGTCCTCGCACGCCACCAGCGTGCGCGCCAGCACCGTCGCGCTGCGCACCACGCTCGACCCCAGCCGCTCCACGCGCCGCCGCCGCTTCGCCTCCGGCTCGTCCGCGTCCCCCGACGCGCCGCCGTCCGAGCCGGACTCCGACGAGTCCGACATGTCATCCTCGGCTGCACACACAGATGCACGAAAAGGATCATGATAGCAACAGCTAATTAGCTTCTTGACAGGAATGCATATGCATGATCACTGCATTACAAATGGATTAGAACAAAACACGGTAGCACGGCAAAGCCAAAAACCAAAGTGCACACGATATCACTCCCAGCCAGGCTTTCTCGCATGCTTGCGCCAAGGTTTCAGGCTTTTGCCAAATGGATCCCAACCAGGCTTTTAAAAATGTGATACTTACAAGGGATTACATTTGCATGCGTTCTTTTGTTTCTTTACAAGATGCATGCAGACTTGCAGAGCAAAGCTGGTACTAGTATCATCAGGCCTAGGTTGTATAGACCACAGAGACACAGAGCAATACAATACTCCTGTACAGCTACGAGTCATATTTTTGTTTGCGTCTAAAAGCCTGAACTTGAAGATAGTTGGATTCCAGTCCAACTTTGATGCTCATGCATGGACTGCATGCAGCTTTACGACCGGGCATCCACCCAGCATTATTACCGTGCCACAGGGCCGTGAGACTACTCATAGTGGGAGTAAGAGCAATTCCAATAGTATAGCCAGCTGCTAGCTATAAGCCAAGTGTCATGTCATCTATAGCTAACATGTAACATATACAATAGTGAGTATAAAAGTGTAGTACTTTTACAATACACATGCTTTTATCCACATAGTGCTAGGAGCGTGCTAGAGTGGCTACAAGATAATAGCTCACTCCTCTTCTCTCTCCTAATCTCTCTCCTCCAACTAAGCAAACTTATAATATTTTATCTCTTATAGCCAGCTGAGTGTACCTTATTGTACTTGCTCTAACATAGCTAGTAACATCACACATCTCAAGTCATTTTGGTGACATAGCATGCCAATAAATGAAGAAAGAGAGTGAGGTGGTAACTAGCTATGTTACCATAACATCACACTTATCAAGACAAGATGAGTCTACAAATCTAATAAATATAACATGCATGACACCACATATACTATCCACTATGGAGGTAGTAACATAGAGTAGTAACATGCACCATATTCTACTCTATGTTACTCCCCACTATGACTAGTCTGAGGGATAAGCCAGCGGTAAAAAGCTTAAAAAGCGAACGCACACCACAAGCGCATGAGGTGAATAATTAAGCCAACTCGACGCGCAAAGTAGAGAGAGTATCCGCCCGCCCAATCATAACGTGCGGGCCCGCGTGTCAGTTGAAGAACATTAGGTTAATGCATGGATAGTTTAGCTAGAGTAAGCGTGATCAGTAACGCATGCAGGGATTAATAAGTTAGGAACGGGCGCGCGGCGCCACGAGCATTACCGGAAACGGACGTCGCTGACGGTAGAGACACCGGCGGTGGAAGCTGCAGCAGCGGCGGGGGATGCGGGTGTGGATGATGCTGCGGGCGGTGCTGCTGCTGCGCGAGGAGAGGCTGGGGCTGAGGCTTCGGGGGCGATTGAGGTGGCGGTGGCGGCGGCGGTGGTGGTGTAGGAAGAGGAGGCGGCGGCAGGGCGAGCATGGGCGGAGTGGTGGCCGTGGGCGCGATCGCGTTGCCGCCACGGCGCGCGGCGCGGCGGGAGAGGACGTCGACGAGGGCGTCGTAGACCTCGGGGGCGAGGTTGGTGGGGAGGTTGCGCTCCTTGCGGTCGTGGCGCTCCATGGTCCAGTATGACGGTAGGAGCTGCTGCTGCTGCGGCGTTGGCGGCGGAGGTGCGACGCCGGCGCCGGGCGCGTCGGGGAGGGCGGCTGGATGTGCGGGGGCAGTTGAGGCTCGGCGTGTCTCGTGGTCTCTGACCTTCTTGTAGTCGCGGAGGAGGTTGTCCCACTTGTCGTTGCACTGGTTCTGGCTGCGGAGGCAGCCGTTGATCCAGCAGTAGTTCTCCACCCACTTCCAGCGCTGCTCGGCGGAGCGCGGCGTGAGGGGCGAGGAGGACGCCGACCCGCCGGACATGGCGCCCCCCGCGCGGCGGTCGTCGTCGAGGCGCTTGGCGGTGATGAGGACGAGCGTCTCGTGGAGCGTCCAGTTGCCCTTGCGGTAGTCCCTGGGCGCGGAGGCGGGCGAGGGGGGCGGCGCGGCGGGCGGGTAGGCGTGCGCGAGGGCGACGGGTGGCGGCGGGGTGGAGAGGTGCAGGTGGTGCGTGTGCGGGTGGTGCGCGCGCAGGAGGCCCAAGGGAGACGCCGCCGCCGAGGAGGACGGCGACGGGTCCGACGACGCCGACATGGCTGGCTGGCTGGGCACGGAGCTAGCAGGAGGACCAAGCTAGGCTAAGCCAGGGTGTGAGTGTGGCTGGGTTGGGGCATCGGGACGCGGTGGGTGCGAACTGCGTTGAGTTGCGCCGGTATTTACATGGGGCACGGCGTTTGGTGCGTGCGGTACGGTACGGGGTTCTCCTCTCGTCTCGTTTCCCACACACTTGTTCAGCAGCGTTTCTTCCATGGTTTTGGGTGGCGTTAATCGTGGTGGTGGTACCGTACGCACGATAACAGGGGCGTTTTTTTTGAGAATTCGGCAGGTGAGCTGCTCGATATATTAATAGAAGAAGCGCGATTAATTAGGAAGCAGGCCCAAAACTGATAGGAGTTTATGAGGGAAATGAAAAACGCACAAAAGTCGGCCTCATCGCCACACAACCGACCACCGACGACCAAACACACACCACCAAACCCGGAGCCGCTGCTCCGACGTCCCCTGCTCGGAGGCGAGCCGCAACGCCGCACGGCGTGGACGACCTGTAGCCCAAGCTACCAAGGCGACCACCCGCAGACCACGAACGCCGCGCCAAAAGATCCGGGGCCGCCGCCCCGACTTGCCAGCCACACCGACCACCCCGTGGCAGGGTGTGGCATGTGAGCATCTGAGTGGGGGCTGGCCTGGGGGCTGGGCGCCGCGCCGCGCATCGCCTCATCCCTCATGTGGAGAGATCAGTGCCGTGCCAGAGCCGTAGCCAGGCTTGACTCCCGCCATGTTCGCTCCTGCTCTTGACTCGCATCTCCGTTTTTTTTTGTTGTGGCTCTCACACAGACTGTCGTACCACACCATCTAATATCGGCTCCTTCAATATTTAGCGCACCTCCGGCCGCTCGATTTAGAACAGACACATAATTGGAATTTTGTTGTCAGCTAAGCTAAGAACTAACTTCGTGCTTAGTCAAGTTTTACACCATTTAATTTGCATCGGGATTTTTGCTAGTAATGAGTTGCAACAAAACTTTGATAATATCATCTGACTGAGAACGAAGTTACTTCTCAGTCGACTGAGAAATAGCCACACCCCATAAAATATCCATTTAGATTAGGCGCGGATATGAAATCAGCCGGCTGGCTAATCTTGTCTGTTTGGGTTGGACCAGCCCATCGGCCGACGATGTGTGGCCTGGCTATTTTCTCTTTTCCTATGTTTTTCGGCTATTTCATCAAGATATGCCCATATAAGAATTAAAAAAGCCGCACAAGCTGAATATAGTGCTAACAAATTACCCTAGCCTTGGTTCTCTTACTAGGTGATAAGGGGTGGCCAAATCTTCTCAGTAAGCAACAGTGGTGATGATGATCACGGGGTGATAGCAGCGGAGAAACACGACGATGTAGTGGATGATAACTTGTATGACGCAACGAGATCTCTCGATTGGTCCCTGTCGCCAATGCAACAGCTCTCAACCCTGCAAGATATTCGCAACTCCACACACTTGCGCACGTAGCCGCCGACCACGAAGCGGTAAGTTGCAACCGTCTAATTCCCAATGGAACAGCAGATCACACAAGACTTAAACAGGATCTACACAATATCCAAGCAATATGGTGTAGGGAATTCAATAGTTTTGCAGAGCAAACAACTAAGAACTAGGGTTTATCTTAAACGTGGTCTCTAGCAACTTGTGGGGCGTCCCAGGGACTTATATAGGTGTCTGGGACGACCTCGGGTCCAAAAAGTACGAAAATAACCGACCCGAATAGATCGAGGTCGAGACAGACTCGGATGGTCCGGTCTGGAATCCGGTCGACCGTGCTGTGGACCGGCCGGTCCGGTCTGTGGTCCGGTCAACCGGTCGGCAACCGGAAATCTGCGAGGTTTCCGGTTTTGTCCGGTACGAGGGGCTTCCTCCGGTTGGCGGCCGGTTGGCGGCCGGTCGACCGGGCCAGGGACCGGGCGGCCCGGCGTGCGGCCGGTCTGACCGGGCGCTGGACCGGCCTGGATTTCTTCGTCTCCTCTCGCGCATGCCTCCCGCTCCTCCCTCGCGCGTCCATGAGATATCTTCATGTCCAGCTCCATGTCCAGCTTCACGTCCATCTTCACGTCCAGCTGCTCCTCTCCTCCTCGTGCGATGCTCATCTCCTCTTGATACCTGATGATACACAAGTAATAGGACTTAGGCAGTATAAATTTCTCATCAATCAAAGTATCGTTTAGGAACAAGTTCACCTGTTGTTTAAGTAGCTTCGCACGAGCTCGTGTCATTGGTCCAATCCCGACTTCATTGGACTTGAGCTTCACAGCAGGTTCATCTTCAGTTGGTAATGACGGAGGTAGTAGTGAGGTAGGGATGTCCTCATCATCTCCCCCCCTTCAAAAGGCGTCGACCCCGACGCTCCAAGGTCTTCTCCGTCATATGGTGTCAAATCAGCAACATTGAAAGAATTACTGACACCAAACTCATCCTCTGGAAGATCTATCGAGTATGCATTATCATTGATCTTGGCAAGCACTTTGTAAGGACCATCACCACGAGGCTTCAACTTAGACTTTCTCAGCTTCGGGAACCTATCCTTGCGAAAATGTACCCAGACCAAATCACCAGGCTTGAACAACATCTCCTTGCGCTTCTTATTCATCCTTGCAGCATTGCTCTTGCCTTTCTTCTCAATCAACTCTTTAGTCTTCACATGAATCTTCTTCACAAAATCTGCCCTCTTGGATGCCTCCATATTAACTCTCTCATGTATGGGCAAAGGCAACAAGTCAAGTGGAGTAATGGGTTTGAAACCATACACCACCTCAAAAGGACATAACTCCGTGGTAGAATGTACCGCCCTGTTGTAAGCAAACTCCACATGCGGCAAACACTCTTCCCACTCCTTCAGGTTCTTCTTGATCATGGATCTCAACAGTTGTGACAATGTTCTATTCACCACTTCAGTTTGACCATCAGTTTGGGGATGACAAGTAGTGCTGAATAGCAGCTTCGTCCCCAGCTTTCTCCAAAGCGTCTTCCAGAAGTAGCTCATAAACTTCACGTCACGATCAGAAACAATAGTCTTCGGGACTCCATGTAGACGTACAATCTCCCTGAAAAACAGGTTAGCAATATGCGACGCATCGTCGCTCTTGTGGCAGGCAATAAAGTGGGACATCTTAGAGAATCTATCCACTACCACAAATATAGAATCATGGCCTCTCTTAGTACGCGGCAAACCCAACACAAAATCCATACTAATATCCTCCCATGGTGTAGTAGGTGCCGGTAAAGGAGTATACAAACCGTGAGGCTTCAGCTTGGACTTGGACTTATTGCAAGTAATGCATCTCCTCACATATCTATCCACGTCCCGCCTCATCTTTGGCCAATAAAAGTGGTCAGATGACCCACAAGTATAGGGGGTGTATCGTAGTACTTTCGATAAATAAGAGTGTCGAACCCAACGAGGAGCAGAAGGTGTTGACAAGCAGTTTCGATGAAGGATTCACTGTAAATGCTCACAGACAAGTGTTCAGGGGGTTTTGATATTGCAGATAAATAAAGTACAAGTAAATAAAATGCGAGAGAAATAATTGCAAGTGGCCCAATCCTTTTTAGCACAAAGGACAAGCCGGTTTGTTTACTTATAATGACCAAACGTTCTGAGGACACATGGGATTTTAGTCTAGTACTTTCGCTTCATGTGGTTTAATAATCTTCATTGTTTTGATAAGTGTTGTGTGGGTGAACCTATGCTAATGCCCTTCCTAGGACTAATACATACTTGTGATTATACCCCTTGCAAGCATCCGCAACTACAAGAAAGTAATTAAGATAAATCTAACCACAGCCTTAAACTCTGAGATCCTGCGATCCCTCCTGCATCGATATACTAACGGGGGCTTAGGTTTCTGTCACTCCGGCAACCCCGCAATTAGCAACCGAATACAAGATGCACTCCCCTAGGCCCATAAATGGTGAAGTGTCGTGTAGTCGACGTTCACACGACACCACTAGAAGAATGACACCACAACTTAAATATCATAACATTGAATATTACTCAACCATAATTCACTACTAGCATTTAGACTTCACCCATGTCCTCAAGAACTAAACGAACTACTCACGAGACATCATATGGAATACAATCAGAGGTGATATGATGATGAATAACAATCTGAACATAAACCTTGGTTCAATGGTTTCACTCAATAGCATCTACAACAAGTATAGAATAACACCGGGAGAGTTTCCCCTATCAAACAATCAAGATTTAACCCGAATTGCTACAGCGATGACGAGGTGTGATGACCCACAAGTATAGGGGATCGCAACAGTCTTCGAGGGAAGTAAAACCCAAATTTATTGATTCGACACAAGGGGAGGTAAAGAATACTTATAAGCCTTAACAACTGAGTTGTCAATTCAGCTGCACCTGGAAAAGCACTAGTAACAGGGGTGATGTGAAAGTAGCAGTAATATGAGAGCGTAGTAACAGTAACACAGTAGGTAATAGCAATATGAGAGCAATGGCACCAGAGAATAGTTGATACTACTTCCAATGACATGTAGAACGAGTATATAATGATGCGAGATGGACCGGGGTTCCCAGCTATCTACACTAGTGGTAACTCTCCAATAACAAGTGTTGGGTGAACAAATTACAGTTGGGCAATTGATAGGATTGATAAGGCATTAAGAAAGAACATCAATTCATTAATCATGTAGGCATGTTTTCCATATTTAGTCGTACGTGCTCGCAATGAGAAACTTGCACAACATCTATTGTCCTACCAGCCGGTGGCAGCCGGGCCTCAAGGGAAACTACTGGATATTAAGGTACTCCTTTTAATAGAGCACCGGAGCAAAGCATTAACACTCCGTGAAAACATGTGTCCCTCACATCACCGCCATCCCCTCCGGTTGTCCCGATTTCTGTCACTTCGGGGCCTTTGGTTCCGGACAGTGACATGTGCATACAACTTGTAGATACAATCTAAGCAATAATTATAGAGCTCAAATCTAAGATCATGCCACTCGGGCCCTAGTGACAAGCATTAAACACAACAAGATTGCAGCAACAATAACTTCACAAACTTTGTAGATAGACTAATCATAATGTATCATCCATCGGATCCCAACAAACACAACACCGATTACATCAGATGGATCTCAATCATGTAAGGCAGCTCATGAGATCATTGTATTGAAGTACATGGGGAGAGAATACCAACTAGCTACAGCTAGAACCCGTAGTCCATGGGGGAACTACTCACGGAGCATGATGGAGGCGATGGCGTTGATGGAGATGGCTTCCGGGGGCACTTCCCCGTCCCGGCAGTGCCGGGACAGACTGTCCCCCGAATTGGAGTTTCGCGATGGCGGCGGCGCCCGGAGTCTTTCTGGAGTTTCGTCAAGTGGTACGGTGTTTTTAGGTCGAAAGGGGTTAAATAGGCGAAGAGGCGGCGCAGGAGGGCTGACAGGGTGGCCTCCTCATAGGGGGCGCGGCCTGGGGCTAGCCCGCGCGGCCCACCCTCCTGGTGGCCCCCTGGCTCTCCTCCGACTCTTCTTCGGTGTTCTGGATGCTTCCGGGAAAAATAAGATCTTTGGCGTTGATTTCGTCCAATTCCGAGAATATTGCCCGAACAGCCTTTCTGGAACCAAAAACAGCAGAAAACAGGCGTGGCATCTTGTTAATAGGTTAGTTCCGAAAACGCATAAAAACATCATAAAGTGCAAGCAAAACATGTAAGTATTGTCATAAAACAAGCATGGAACATCAGAAATTATCGATACGTTGGAGACGTATCAGCATCCCCAAGCTTAGTTCTGCTCGTCCCGAGCAGGTAAAACGATAACAAAGATAATTTCTGAAGTGACATGCTACTTACATAACCTTGATCATACTATTACAAAGCATATGAAATGAATGAAGTGACTCAAGGCAATGATCTATAGTTGCTAACAAGTAGATAACATATAGCAAAACTTTTCATGGAGAGTACTTTCAAGACAAGCATCAAAAGTCTCGCACAAGAGTTAACTCATAAAGCAATAAGTTCATAGTAAAGGCATCGAAGCAACACAAAGGAGGATATAAGTTTCAGCGGTTGCTTTCAACTTTCAACATGTATATCTCATGGATATTGTCAACATAGAGTAATATGATGAATGCAAATATGCAAGTATGTAAGAATCAATGCACAGTTGACACAAGTGTTTGCTTCTAAGGTGGAAGGAATTAGGTAACTGACTCAACATAAAAGTAAAAGAATGGCCCTTCTACGAGGGAAGCATCGATTGCTATATTTGTGCTAGAGCTTTGGTTTTGAAAACATAAAGAGAGCATAAAAGTAAAAGTTTTGAGAGGTGTTTGTTGTTGTCAACGAATGGTAGTGGGTACACTAACTACCTCATCAACCGGACTCACAAGAGCGGCTCCCATTTATTTATTTTTGGTTGGCACTCCTTCCAACCTTTCTTTCACAAACCATGGCTAACCGAATCCTCGGGTGCCTGCCAACAATCACATACCATGAAGGAGTGCCTTTTTATTTAAGTTTTATTATGATGATGACACTCCCCCCAACCTTTGCTTACACAAGCCATGGCTAACCGAATCCTTCGGGTGCCGTCCAACAATCACAAACCATGGAGGAGTGTCTATTTAAGTTAATTAATTTGGGACTGGGAATCCCATTGCCAGCTCTTTTTGCAAAATTATTGGATAAGCGGATGTGCCACTAGTCCATATGAGAGTCCGTCAAAAGTAAATGACAAGGTTGAAAGCTAAACACCACATACTTCCTCATGAGCTATGAAACATTAACACAAATTGAGAAGCATTTTGAATTATTTAAAGGTAGCACTCAAGCAATTTACTTTGGAATGGCAGGAAATACCACATAGTAGGTAGGTATGGTGGACACAAATGGCATAGGTTTTGGCTCAAGGTTTTTGGATGCACGAGAAGTATTCCCTCTCAGTACAAGGTTTAGGCTAGCAAGGTTGTTTGAAGCAAACACAAGTATGAACCGGTACAGCAAAACTTACATAAGAACATATTGCAAGCATTATAATACTCTACACTGTCTTCCTTGTTGCTCAAACACTTTTACCAGAAAATATCTAGACCTTAAGAGAGATCAATTATGCAAACCAATTTTAACAAGCTCTACGGTAGTTCTCCACTAATAGGTTTAAACTACATGCAAAAACTTATGATCTACTTGAGAGCTCAAAACAATTGCCAAGTATCAAATTATCCAAGACATATGAGGCATTTTCTTTTCCCAACCAAATAAAGATAAATATTGTAGCTTCCAACTTTTATTCATTGAACATTAAAAGTAAAACGAAGAACACGAGTGTTCATATGAAAAAGCGGAGCGTGTCTCTCTCCCAAACAAGGATTGCTAGGATCCATCTTTATTCAAACATAAACAAAACGAAAAATAAACACACAGACGCTCCAAGTAAAGCACATAAGATGTGACCGAATAAAAATATAGTTTCAGGGGAGGAACCTGATAAGTTGATGAAGAAGGGGATGCCTTGGGCATCCCCAAGCTTAGACGCTTGAGTCTCCTTGAAATATGCAGGGATGAACCACGGGGCATCCCCAAGCTTTGACTTTTCACTCTTCTTGATCATATATCATCCTCCTCTCTTGACCCTTGAAAACTTCCTTCACACCAAACTTCTCATAAACTTCATTAGAGGGGTTAGTACTCAAAAAATTTGAATCCACCTTGGTCCTGTAGTGGCACATTGCAAGAACTCAATAAAACATTAGCTACAGCTCTCCACGTCTAGAAAGCCTCACATAAAGTCCACAAGAGACAATGCAAAAAACAGAGACAGAATCTGCCAAAACAGAACAGCCAGTAAACACGAATTTTTACGGGTACTTCCGTTGCTCAAATCAGAAAACTCAAAACTAATGAAAGTTGCGTACATATCTGAGGATCACGCACGTAAATTGACAGATTTTTCTGAGTTTCCTACAGAGAAATTTGCCCAGATTCGTGACAGATAGAAATCTGTTTCTGCGCAGGAATCCAAATCTAGTATCAACCTTCGATTAGAGGCTTCACTTGGCACAACAAAACACAAAACTAAGATAAGGAGAGGTTGCTACAGTAGTAAACAACTTCCAAGACACAAATATAAAACAAAGTACTGTAGCAAAATAACACATGGGTTATCTCCCAAGAAGTTCTTTTCTTTATAGCCATTAAGATGGGCTCAGCAGTTTTAAATGATGCACTCGCAAGAAACAAGAGTAGAGGTAAAAGAGAGCATCAAAAAGCAAATCCAAAACACATTTAAGTCTAACATGCTTCCTATGTAAAGGAATCTTGTAAATAAACAAGTTCATGAAAAGCAAAGTAACAAGCATAGGAAGATAAAACAAGTGTAACTTCAAAATTTTAAGCATATAGAGAGGTGTTTTAGTACCATGCAAATTTCTACAACCATATTTTCCTCTCTCATAATAATTTTCAGTAGCTTCATGGATAAACTCAACAATATAACTATCACATGCAGCATACTTTTCATGATTTCCAAACACATAATTTTTATCAAGTTCAAGAATAGTGGAATTAAAACTTTCAAACTTACTTTTATTAATAATATAACAAGGTAGTTGATCAATCTCAAGAGATATGGGACTCCTAAATAAAGTCAATACTTCTCCAATCCCATTTTCATTAGTAGTACAATTAATATTATCAAGTAACATAGGACCATCATCTAGAGCTTTATCATAAACATTTGCCAAGCAAAATTCTTTAGTACCATGCATTTCGACATCAGGCACAAACAAAGCATTATCATAAGATTTATCAAAGTAGCATGGATTATCATAAATAACAGTAGCATAATTATTCTCACAAGTTTTACTTATAGGAAATATTTCAAGAGAATCCACAGGAACATAACATTCAACCTCTTTCGGTAAGCATGGAGGACAATCAAATAGTGTAAGAGATAAAGAGTTACTCTCATTAGAAGGTTGACATGGGTAGCTAATCCATTCTTCCTCCTTTTGTTCGTCGCTCTCTTCTTCTTTTTCATCCAATGAGCTTTCAAGTTCATCAATTTCCTCCTCTTTTTCATCCAATGAGCTTTCAGGTTCATCAATTTCTTCTTCCACCGGTTCCTGCAAATTGTGAGTGCATTCTTGTGCATTAATGTGTCTCTCTTTATAATCAAGGATATAAGGATTCCTACTGTAGCATTCTATGCAAGAATTAAGGATAGTAGAGACATAATCTTTAAGGTCCTTACAAATAGCACAAGTTTCATAATTCTCAACCATGAAGGATTCTATCTCGGAGGCTCCCATAAATAAGACAAATTGTTCTACCTCTTCGAACCCATAATGAATATAGCAATTCCGATTATAGTTCTTAATTAAAAATTCCTCACTAAAGCCACATTGAAATTTAAGATGTTTAGTATCATGTTCAGAGCAACAGTTTATATCATGGCGTTTAAGCAAGATTTTAGCAATTGTATTCAATTTTTCTATCATAGCACTCATTATTTTACCAGTTCTTGATTCTCTATAATTATTATAACATTCTATAAGCTCCAAGTAGGTTATTGGTTCTCCCATAACAGCAGTTTTTAATTTTTAGGTTTTTCAAATTTTTATGGATTTTCGGGTATATAGGGAAAATAAAACAAGACAAAAATAAACTAGACAAAAGTAAACTAAGCAAAATAAAACTAGACAGAAATAAAATAAGCACAAATAAACTAGACAGAAATAAACTAGCAAGACAAAATAAGATAAAAGCAGAGAGAGAGGTAGAGTGTACTCCCCAGGTGAACTTATGAGTAGAGCTATGCCTCCCCGGCAACGGCGCAGAAAATAGTCTTGATGACCCACAAGTATAGGGGATCGCAAGTCTTCGAGGGAAGTAAAACCCAAATTTATTGATTCGACACAAGGGAGGTAAAGAATACTTATAAGCCTTAACAACTGAGTTGTCAATTCAGCTGCACCTGGAAAAGCACTAGTAACAGGGGTGATGTGAAAGTAGCAGTAATATGAGAGCAGTAGTAACAGTAACACAGCAGCAGTAATAGCAATATGAGAGCAATGGCACCAGAGAAATAGTTGATACTACTTCCAATGACATGTAGAACGAGTATATAATGATGCGAGATGGACCGGGGTTCCCAGCTATCTACACTAGTGGTAACTCTCCAATAACAAGTGTTGGGTGAACAAATTACAGTTGGGCAATTGATAGGATTGATAAGGCATTAAGAAAGAACATCAATTCATTAATCATGTAGGCATGTTTTCCATATTTAGTCGTACGTGCTCGCAATGAGAAACTTGCACAACATCTATTGTCCTACCAGCCGGTGGCAGCCGGGCCTCAAGGGAAACTACTGGATATTAAGGTACTCCTTTTAATAGAGCACCGGAGCAAAGCATTAACACTCCGTGAAAACATGTGTCCCTCACATCACCGCCATCCCCTCCGGTTGTCCCGATTTCTGTCACTTCGGGGCCTTTGGTTCCGGACAGTGACATGTGCATACAACTTGTAGATACAATCTAAGCAATAATTATAGAGCTCAAATCTAAGATCATGCCACTCGGGCCCTAGTGACAAGCATTAAACACAACAAGATTGCAGCAACAATAACTTCACAAACTTTGTAGATAGACTAATCATAATGTATCATCCATCGGATCCCAACAAACACAACACCGATTACATCAGATGGATCTCAATCATGTAAGGCAGCTCATGAGATCATTGTATTGAAGTACATGGGGGAGAGAATACCAACTAGCTACAGCTAGAACCCGTAGTCCATGGGGGAACTACTCACGGAGCATGATGGAGGCGATGGCGTTGATGGAGATGGCTTCCGGGGCACTTCCCCGTCCGGCAGGGTGCCGGACAGAGACTTCTGTCCCCCGAATTGGAGTTTCGCGATGGCGGCGCCCCTGAGTCTTTTGGAGTTTCGTCAAGTGGTACGGTGTTTTTAGGTCGAAAGGGGTTAAATAGGCGAAGAGGCGGCGCAGGGGGCTGACAGGGTGGCCTCCTCATAGGGGCGCGGCCTGGGGCTAGCCCGCGCGGCCCACCCTCTGGTGGCCCTGGCTCTCCTCCGACTCTTCTTCGGTGTTCGGATGCTTCCGGGAAAAATAAGATCTTTGGCGTTGATTTCGTCCAATTGAGAATATTGCCCGAACAGCCTTTGGAACCAAAAACAGCAGGGAACGGCCTGTGGCATCTTGTTAATAGGTTAGTTCCGGAAAACGCAGAAAAACATCATAAAGTGCAAGCAAAACATGTAAGTATTGTCATAAAACAAGCATGGAACATCAGAAATTATCGATACGTTGGAGACGTATCAAGGTGCAGCGGTGGTGATGGCGATGTAGATGGTGGAGATGATGATGATGATGATGGAGATGATGTCCCGCTCGATGACGATGGCGATGGCGATTTCCCCCTCCGGGAGGGAATTTCCCCGGCGGATTCCTGCCCGCCGGAGAGCTCTTTTCTCTCTGGTGTTCTCCGCCCCGCAGGCGGCTGTAACCCTTCGTGAGGTCCTCTCTGTGGCTTAGGTTTTCGGGACGAAGGAGTACGCGAAGAAAAGGAGGCGAAAGGGCGTGGGGCCCCCGAGCACAGGGTGGCGGCCAGGCCTTGGGCGCCGCCCTGTGGTCTGGGCCCACATGGCTCCTCTCTGCTCCCCTTTTGGCTCCCTCCGTCATCTGGAAAAATAGGAATTTACGTGAAATTCCCTTCCACAGTTGATCTTCGAAATATTGCGTTCTGACGGTGCTTTTTCCAGCAGAATCCTGGCTCCGGTGCTTGATCCTCCAATGATGATGAAACATGCAAAATAGATGAAATAACATAAGTATTGTGTCCCAATATGAAATATATCAATGAATAACAGCAAATTATGATACAAAATAGTGATGCAAATTGGACGTATCAACTCCCCCAAGCTTAGACCTCGCTTGTCCCCAGCTCGATAAACGAGACCACATGTTTATGGAGTGAAGAGTCGATAAATAAAATACGGACAAGAAGCATCATATTCATTCACACAAGACATTCTAGTAAACAACTTCCTCATATAGCTCATCTTGAAATAAGTAAAGAGAAATCACAAGTAAAGGTGCATAAGAAATCATAATTGGTGATGGCAAACTTTGTTCTTGGTCAGAGAACTACTAACGGATTGTACTTCTAAGCAAAGCTTTCATATTAGAATTTATAGCTGAGCCTTCATATTTAAGCATAACAATCTCCTCATAATCATTGATAACTTCAAAGTCATATTCATTCAGATAAAATTGGTACTAAACAAGAAAGTATAAAAGACATGATCAACTGAATCATAGCATAAATGATTGGTTCACAACAACTCAATTGCTTGCTTGAGATAGAGGGAAATAGGTTTACTGACTCAACATAAAAGTAAAAGATAGGCCCTTCGCAGAGGGAAGCAGGGATTAAATCATGTGCTAGAGCTTTTCAAGTTTTGAAATCATATAAAGAGCATAAAAGTAAGATTTTGAGCGGTGTTTGTTGTTGTCAACGAATGGTAGCGGGCACTCTAACCCCTTGCCAAACGAACCTTCCAAGAGCGGCTCCCATGAGGGACGGCATCTCTACCAGCAAGGTAGATCATCCCCCTTCTCTTTTGTTTACACATGTATTTTAGTTTTATTTAGGATGACACTCCCCCAACCTTGGCTTTCTCAATCCATGGCTAACCGAATCCTCGGGTGCCTTCCAACATTCACATACCATGGAGGAGTGTCTATTGCAAAATTAAGTTGCTTACTGATGAATCAGAGCAAAACATGTGAAGAGAATTATTAATGAAGGTTATTAATTGAGGCTGGGAACCTCATTGCCAGCTCTTATTGCAAAATTATTGGATAAGCGGATGTGCCGCTAGTCCATTGGTGAAAGTCCGCCCAACAAGATTGAAAGATAAAACACCACATACTTCCTCATGAGCTATAAAACATTGACACAAATAAGGAGTAGTAGTTTGAATAATTTAAAGGTAGCACATGAAGTATTTACTTGGAATGGCAGAAAATACCATGTAATAGGTAGGTATGGTGGACACAAATGGCATAGGTTTGGTCTAAGGTTATGGATGTATGAGAAGCATTCCCTCTCGATACAGGTCTTTGGCTAGCAAGGTTTGATAGCAAGCATAAAGGTTGAGGGAAACAAACAAATATACATATGATAGAAACAATCATGTATCTTTCTCATAAGCACAAGCAATTTTAACTTCAGAATACTAAGCATAGAGATAATAGAGTAATGTATCTAAGTGTATTTCTTTCTTTTATTAAACATCAGGATGTTGTTGCTATTGACCAATGCTAAGTTTGCCAAAACCAAATAGATTTACTTGATGCTCCCAAAGTGATATCAATACTCATGTCAAGAGTAATCATATAATGGAGATTGCAAACTAAAATAAGGTGTGCAAAAGTAAATGATAAGACTTCTCATTAATATTCCATAACGATAACTCACACCAACGGATACATAGATAACTAACTAAGAGAGATACTTCCACATCGCATACTATTCCATATGATAACTTCCCTATTCATGATATGACACTACTTGATAGTAAAAGATAAAGGTGGTGATGATGTGATACCGCGGCACTCCCCCAAGCTTGGAACAAACCAAGGGGATGCCAATACCGATGATGAATTACTCCTTCGGTGATGATGGTGAATCTTTGTCGTCATCAGACTTCCATGGAAGAGGCCCTCCATCAACAAAAGACATCTTGGTCTCCGGAAACCTGAAACTAGCAGCATGACTTATGCGCTTAAACCTGTTTTCATACTCACAGTTTTGATTATGAACGTCATAGAGTTGAGCTTGGAGTTTGTTGGTGGTGTCGTGAAGTGAGAAGATATCGTCCCACAACTTTGCAGTCTCCTTCTTGTGCCCATCAATGAGTTCAGACACAATCTTGTGAAAGATATCCACTTCACGCTCAGCCATCTTCTTGTAGTTGAAAACCTCTTGTTCCAGTTTCTCCATCCTGTCTTCCAAACTCCCTTCTCCCTTAGGACCCTGGACATCTTTGATCTGCAACTCTCCATCCACGAGCTGCAACTCTTTGGGGTGCATCTTCAGCTCGTTCATGTACGGGTTGACGACATCCTCAAAGAAGCTGTCCTTCTGAGTTCCCGACGAAGACATGGTGGATCTAGATCCGAAGCAGATCCTGGCAGAAAACAGCTCGAAACAAAACACGACGAGAAAACGATGTTACGGACCTCCAGGGGTCCGGGGGATTATATAGCAAATATTTTTACGACAAAAGGAAGGTTCCAGGCCGAAAACGAGTGGAAACGGGACGCCGGGTGCCGTCACCATAGGTCGGCGCGGCCAGGGTGGGGCCCGCGCCGGCCTGTGGTGACGGGCCCTCGCGCGTCTTTTCCACTCCGTTTCGATTCCGTAATTTTTCATATTTTCTAAAAACAGCAGAAATAATGTTCGGAAAGGTAAACGCGGACTTTTTATTACCTATACTGTTACCTATTCAAAGTCCAGTTCTGGCGGACTGTCAATTTGTCCTTTGATGAAGGCCTCCGGTGTTTCCACTTGAATAATATCAACATCAACATTATAAGAATCGCCCGAGATATAATGCTTTAGTCTTTGTCCATTCACCACTTGTGTGGCATTGCCTTGGAGAGAGCTAATTTTAATTGCTCCTGAACGATACACCTCCTCAACAACATATGGTCCTTCCCACTTCGAGAGTAATTTCCCTGCAAAGAATCTGAGACGAGACCGATACAATAGAACTTGATCTCCAACATTAAATTCTCTTTTGATGATCCTTCTATCATGCCATTTCTTAACTTTTTCTTTAAAGAGTTTAGCATTTTCATAAGCTTCACTTCTCCATTCATCTAGAGAACTTAATTGCAACAACCTCTTATTACCGGCTAATTTAGGATCTTTATTTAATTCTCTAACAGCCCAATAAGCTTTGTGCTCTAGTTCTAGAGGTAAATGACAAGCTTTTCCATAAACCATTTTATAAGGTGACATTCCCATAGGATTTTTATAAGCAGTTCTATAAGCCCATAGTGCTTCTTTCAATTTGCTAGCCCAATTCCTCCTAGATTTATTAACAGTCTTACCTAAGATAGCTTTAATCTCTCTATTTGATAATTCTACTTGACCACTAGTTTGAGGGTGATAAGCGGAAGCAATTCTATGATTAATACCATACTTAGCAAGAGTTTTTCTAAAACCTCCATGAATAAAATGAGAACCTCCATCAGTCATAATATATCTAGGTACTCCAAATCTAGGAAATATAATATCTACAAGCATTTTTATAGAGGTCTCACCATCAGCACTTTTTGTAGGTATAGCTTCTACCCATTTAGTAACATAATCAACAGCGACAAGTATATGAGTGTTACCGTCTGAAGAAGGGAAAGGACCCATGAAGTCGAATCCCCAACAATCGAATGGTTCAATAACAAGAGTATAATTCATAGGCATTTCATTGCGTCTAGAGATATTACCAACTCTTTGACATTCATCACAAGATAAAATAAATTTCCTTGCATCTTTGAAGAGTGTTGGCCAATAAAAACCTGATTGTAGAACCTTTTGCGCGGTTCTATCTCCAGCGTGATGTCCTCCATAAACACTTCCATGACATTTATTCAATATCTCCTGTTGTTCATATTCAGGAACACATCTTCGCATAATACCATCCACTCCTTCTTTATATAAGTGTGGGTCATCCCAAAAATAATGCCTCAAGTCATAAAAGAATTTCCTCCTTTGCTGAGCTGAAAAGGTTGGAGGCAAATACTTGAAACAATAAAGTTAGCATAATCTGCATACCAAGGGCTCTCTCGCGAGCTCACCTTTATTACAGCCAATTGTTCATTTGGAAAACTATCATTAACAGGAACAGGATCATAAGCAATATTTTCCAATCTAGACAAATTATCAGCAACAGGATTATCAGCACCTTTCCTATCTATAATATGTAAATCAAATTCTTGCAACAGAAGTACCCATCTAATAAGTCTTGGCTTAGCATCTTTCTTTGTCATAAGGTATCTAATTGCAGCATGATCAGTATGAATTGTAACTTTCGAATCAACAATATAGGTTCTAAACTTATCACAAGCAAAGACTACAGCTAACAATTCCTTTTCAGTTGTAGCATAATTTCTTTGAGCAGCATCAAGAGTCTTACTAGCATAATGAATAACATTTAATTATTTATCTACCCGCTGTCCAAGAACACGCCTACAGCAAAATCACTAGCATCACACATAATTTCAAAAGGCAAATTCCAATCGGGAGGTTCAACTACAGGAGCAGTTGTTAAGGCTTTCTTTAGAGTTTCAAAAGCTTCCTTACAATCATCATCAAAAACAAAAGGTACATCTTTTTGAAGAAGATTAGTAAGAGGCTTTGAAATTTTAGAGAAATCTTTAATAAATCTCCTATAAAACCCAACATGACCAAGAACACTACGAATACCTTTAACATCCCTCGGGTAGGGCATCTTCTCAATTGCTTCAACTTTAGCTCTATCAACTTCAATACCTCTCTCGGAAATTTTATGTCCCAATACAATTCCTTCATTAACCATAAAGTGGCATTTCTCCCAATTAAGAACAAGGTTAGTTTCTTCACATCTCTGCAAAACTTTATCAAGGTTTCGCAGGCAATTATCAAAAGAATTCCCATAGACAGAAAAATCATCCATGAACACCTCTACAATACTTTCGCAAAAACCATGAAAAATAGCAGACATGCATCTTTGAAAGTAGCAGGAGCATTACATAAACCAAAAGGCATACGCCTATAAGCATAAGTTCCATAAGGACAAGTAAAAGTGGTTTTCTCTTGATCTTTAGCTTTAACAGCAATTTGTGAAAACCCAGAATAACCATCAAGAAAGAAAAAATGAGTATTTTTAGACAACCTCTCTAACATTTGATCAATAAAGGGTAAAGGGTAATGATCTTTCTTAGTAACTTTATTAACTTTTCGAAAATCAATGCACATTCTATAACCTACAACTATTCTTTGAGGAATAAGCTCATCATTATCATTAGGCACAACAGTCATTCCTCCTTTCTTAGGAACACAATGCACAGGACTAACCCATCTACTATCAGCAATAGGATATATAATACCAGCTTCAAGGAGTTTTAATACCTCGTTCCTTACCACTTCCTTCATCTTCGGAATTAGACGACGTTGATGTTCAACAACAGGCTTTGCATCATCTTCCATATTAATAGCATGTTGGCAAATAGAAGGAGAAATCCCTTTCAAATCATCAAGAGTATAGCCAATAGCTCCTCGGTGTTTCTTCAATATTTCCAATAACCTTTCTTCCTCAATCTCTGAAAGCTTAGAACTAATAATAACAGGATATATTTTCTTATCATCAATATGAGCATATTTAAGATTATCAGGTAAAGGCTTTAAATCAAAAACAGGATCTTCCTTTGGTGGCGGTGTTGTACCCAAATCTTCCACCGGTAAATCATGCTTGAGAATAGGTTGGCGAAGAAAAATTTCCTCAAGCTCATCTCTTTCTTTCCTAAAAGCTTCACTTTCACTATTCTCCAAATGTTGCTGCAAAGGATTATTAGGAACAAGAACAATAGATGCACACTGCTCCATTTTAAAATCATTACTAGGCAAGTCAGCTTTATAAGGAGTTTTGGTAAATTTAGAAAAGTTAAATTCATAAGGTTCACCAGCAAATCTAGTCAAAATTTTCTCTTTCTTACAATCTATAATAGCTCCACAAGTATTTAGAAAAGGTCTACCAAAAATGATAGGACAATGATCACTAGCAGCAGAACCAAGTACCAAAAAGTCAGCAGGATATTTAATCTTACCACATAGAACTTCCACATCTCGAACAATACCAATTGGAGAAATAGTTTCTCTATTAGCCAGATGAATAACCACATCAATATCTTCAAGTTCACAAGAACCAATTTCGTGCATAATCTCCGTGTAAAGTTCATAAGGAATAGCACTAACACTTGCACCAATATCACATAAACCATAATAGCAATGATCACCAATTCTAACAGATAGCATAGGAACACTAACTTGTTTGGATTTATTAGGATGTGAAACAATATTAGAAGCATCTTCACAGAAAATAATATGACCATCCTCCACATTTTCAGTCACAAGATCTTTAACTATAGCAACAGCAGGTTCAATTTTAATTTGTTCTTCAGGTTCTTTAGGTTTCTTTCCACTTTTATTAACCGCACTAGATATGACAGAGTACTCCTTCATTTTAGCAGGGAAAGGAGTTTTTTCAATATAAGCTTCAGGAATAACATTATCAACAGTTTCAACCACTACACATTTGTTTACAGATGAATCAATTTTATCTTTATACGGTTCATGATACTTATCAAAATTCTTCTTAGGCAGTTCATAATGAGAAGCAAAAGCTTTATAAAGATTTGCAACAACTTGGGAATCAAGACCATATGTAGCACTCATATTACGAAATTTATCAGTATCCATAAAAGATTCAATGCATTTATAATCATAAGTTATACCTGATTCTCTATCTTTGTCGTTCTCCCATCCTTCAGTATTTTCTTGGATCCGATCAAGAAGGTCCCTTTTAAACTCTTCATTCTTGCGTGTAAATGATCCAGAACAAGAAGTATCCAGCAAGGTCTTGTCTTGAAAAGAAAGTCTTGCATAGAAATTATCAATAATAACATTACCAGGAAGCTCATGAATGGGGCATTTGAGCATTAAAGACTTCAATCTCCCCCAAGCTTGGGCAATAATCTCTCCATCATGAGGCCAGAAATTATATATGCGGTTCCGATCTTTGTGAATTTCACTTGGAGGATAGAATTTGGAATAAAATAAAGGCACTATGTCCTCCCAATCAATAGAATCACCATTCTTCAGCAATTTATACCAGTGCGCCGCTTTACCAGACAGCGATATAGTGAATAGTTTCTTCCTAACTTCATTCATAGAAATACCTGCACATTTGAATAACCCGCATAATTCATGCAAAAACAGTAAATGATCACCAGGATGGACAGTTCCATCCCCTTCATAGCGGTTATCCATAACACGTTCAATAATTTTCATAGGTATTTTATATGGTACTACTTCCTCACCTGGCGCTTCATCCACTACCGTTGCAGTAGTAGTAGATTTCCCAAATAGAAATTGAAGAGAGGATCTCTCCATAATGATTTATAGCAGCAGGCAGAAATAAAATCAGCACAAACAGTAAATTTCCTTACCAATTCCACTTACCAATAGCGCTTCACTCCCCGGCAACGGCGCCAGAAAATAGTCTTGATGACCCACAAGTATAGGGGTGTATCGTAGTACTTTCGATAAATAAGAGTGTCGAACCCAACGAGAGCAGAAGGTGTTGACAAGCAGTTTCGATGAAGGATTCACTGTAAATGCTCGCAGACAAGTGTTCAGGGGGTTTTGATATTGCAGATAAATAAAGTACAAGTAAATAAATTAAATGCGAGAGAAATAATTGCAGCGAGTGGCCCAATCCTTTTTAGCACAAAGGACAAGCCGGTTTGTTTACTTATAATGACCAAACGTTCCTGAGGACACATGGGAGTTTTAGTCTAGTACTTTCGCTTCATGTGGTTTAATAATCTTCATTGTTTTGATAAGTGTTGTGTGGGTGAACCTATGCTAATGCACCGCCCTTCCTAGGACTAATACATACTTGTGATTATACCCCTTGCAAGCATCCGCAACTACAAGAAAGTAATTAAGATAAATCTAACCACAGCCTTAAACTCTGAGATCCTGCGATCCCTCCTGCATCGATATACTAACGGGGGCTTAGGTTTCTGTCACTCCGGCAACCCCGCAATTAGCAACCGAATACAAGATGCACTCCCCTAGGCCCATAAATGGTGAAGTGTCGTGTAGTCGACGTTCACACGACACCACTAGAAGAATGACACCACAACTTAAATATCATAACATTGAATATTACTCAACCATAATTCAATACTAGCATTTAGACTTCACCCATGTCCTCAAGAACTAAACGAACTACTCACGAGACATCATATGGAATACAATCAGAGGTGATATGATGATGAATAACAATCTGAACATAAACCTTGGTTCAATGGTTTCACTCAATAGCATCTACAACAAGTATAGAATAACACCGGGAGAGTTTCCCCTATCAAACAATCAAGATTTAACCCGAATTGCTACAGCGATGACGAGGTGCAGCGGTGGTGATGGCGATGTAGATGGTGGAGATGATGATGATGATGATGGAGATGATGTCCCGCTCGATGACGATGGCGATGGCGTCGATTTCCCCCTCCGGGAGGGAATTTCCCGCCCGCCGGAGAGCTCTTTTCTCTCTGGTGTTCTCCGCCCCGCGGAGGCGGCTGTAACCCTTCGTGAGGTCCTCTCTGTGGCTTAGGTTTCGGGACGAAGGAGTACGCGAAGAAAAGGAGGCGAAAGGGCTGTGGGGCCCCCGAGCACGGGGTGGCGCGGCCGGGCCTTGGGCCGCGCCGCCGTGGTCTGAGCCCATAGTGGCTCCTCTCTGCTCCCCTTTTGGCTCCCTCCGTCATCTGGAAAAATAGGAATTTACGTGAAATTCCCTTCCACAGTTGATCTTCCGAAATATTGCGTTCTGACGGTGCTTTTTCCAGCAGAATCCTGGCTCCGGTGCTTGATCCTCCAATGATGATGAAACATGCAAAATAGATGAAATAACATAAGTATTGTGTCCCAATATGAAATATATCAATGAATAACAGCAAATTATGATACAAAATAGTGATGCAAATTGGACGTATCATGAGCATAGCGTCTTCTCATGCCCAAAGTGACCCATCAAACCTCCAGCATGTGATTCCTGCAATAAGAGCAAACGGACAGACGATTCTGGAACACATAGTTTGTTAGCCCTAAACAAGAATCCATCATGTATGTGATATTTTTCCCATTCTTTACCAAGAGCACATAAGCGATATGGTTCAGCAAAATCATGATCAGTGGCATACAAATCACATAGTATCTCTAAACCAGGAATTTTAACATCAAGTTGAGTTAATAGCATATTCTTCCTAGATAGAGCATCAACAACAATATTATCTTTTCCCTTCTTATGCTTAATAATGTATGGAAAAGACTCAATGAACTCAACCCACTTAGCTAGACGCTTATGCAAAGTAGATTGGGCTTTCAGATATTTCAAAGCTTCATGATCAGAATGTATGATAAATTCTTTTGGCCATAAGTAATGTTGCCAAACCTCAAGAACTCTAATTAAAGCATACAATTCTTTATCATATATAGGATAGTTTAACTTAGCACCAGAAAGTTTCTCAGAAAAATATGCAATTGGGCGACCCTCTTGCATCAATACACCACCAATTTCAATACCACTAGCATCACATTCAATCTCAAATTGCTTATTGAAATCAGGAAGTGCAAGCAACGGTGCAGAAGTTAACAATCTCTTAAGTTCATCAAAAGCATGATCTTGGGCTGCGCCCCACTCAAAAACAACACCCTTTTTAGTCAAATCATTCAAAGGTGCAGCAATAGTACTAAAGTTGGGCACAAATCTGCGATAAAACCCAGCTAGACCATGGAAACTTCTTACTTGACTCACATTCATGGGAGTAGGCCAATTTTGAATAGCTTCAACTTTAGACACATCTACTTCTACTCCATGCTTAGAGACAACATAACCCAGAAATATGACCTTATCTTTGCAAAATGTGCACTTCTCAAGATTACCATAGAGTTGATTATCACGCAACACTTGCAAAACATGTCGAATATGTATAGTATGATCAGATTCATTGCGGCTGTAGATTAATATGTCATCAAAATACACAACCACAAATTTGCCAATAAATTCACGCAAAACATGGTTCATCAGTCTCATGAAAGTGCTAGGTGCATTAGTTAACCCAAAAGGCATTACTAACCACTCATATAAACCAAATTTTGTTTTAAAGGCTGTTTTCCACTCATCCCCTTCTTTCATCCTAATTTGATGATAACCACTACACAAATCAATCTTAGAGAACACAGCAGCACCACTCAATTCATCTAGCATATCCTCTAAACGAGGAATAGGATGACGATATCGAATAGTAATGTTGTTTATAGCTCTACAATCTACGCACATACGCCAAGTACCATCTTTCTTAGGAACTAGAATAACAGGAACAACACAAGGACTAAGGCTTATGCGAATATAACCTTTGTCGAGTAGCGCTTGTACTTGCTTCTGTATCTCCTTCGTCTCTTCGGGATTAGTGCGATATGGCGCCCTATTGGGCAGCGATGCTCCGGGAATCAAGTCAATTTGATGCTCAATACCTCGCAATGGTGGTAGTCCTGCGGGTACCTCCTCCGGAAACACGTCGCCGAATTCCTGCAAAACATTAGAAACACCAAGAGGAAGAGGGGTCATGTCGTTAGAAACCAAAACCGTACCCCTGTACAAAAGCACAAGAGGCATGGCCGTAGGATCCTCACTAAATTCTCTCATGTCTTCTTTGGTGGCTAATGAGACTAAGGAATTCACTCTCTCACTTTTCGTTATATCACTCACGACATTACAATTCTCTCGCCTATCTAGAGGTGCATCCTCCAAATTCACTTCAATCTTCTGACGAGACTCATTGACAATTTGTTGTGGTGACATAGGCTGTAAGTTAATTTTCTTGCCCTTGTACTCCAAGTGATATGTATTGGCACGGCCATTGTGTTGCACAGAACGGTCATAGAGCCAAGGCCGACCCAATAAGAGGTGACAAACCGTCATAGGAACCACATCAAAGTCAATGCAATCCTTATACGGTCCAATCGCAAACTCAACACGCACCATATGGTTTACCTTCATCTCACCATTGTCGCTCAACCACTGAATATAATATGGATGCGGGTGCGGTAGATACTTCAACTTCAGCTTGGTACATAACTCCTTGCTTGCTAAATTGCGGCAACTCCCGCCATCAATAATGACCTTGCAAGCCTTGTCAGGACCAACTAAAGCTTTTGTTTGGAACAAATTGCAGCGCTGAGTAGATGCACTAGGCAACACATTAAGAGCACGCTGCGACACAACAATGGTGCGAGCATCAGAAGGATATGCATCTTCACCATCAGTGTCATAGTCATCATTGTCTGGAGCATTTGGATCAACATCATCTCCAGTCTCATACTCATTGTCCTCATTGATAAACATGACTTTGCGGTTAGGACAATCTCTCTTGAAGTGACCCTTTCCACCACATGTATGGCAAAGCATATCGCGGTTGCGCGTTGTAGACACACCAGAACCACTCGTACTTGCAGCAGATTCGGACTTCTTTGCATTAGATACATTGGAGACCGGTTTGCTAGGCGGAGTAGAGTAAGGAACGGAGCGCGTCGAAGGCGCCGGCGCCGTAGAGGGCGCGCGGGGTGTAAAACGCCCAGCTCCCGTAGCATGTCCCCTAACCTTTGCTTCTTCAGCCAACTGTGATTCAGCTTCTCTTGCATGATGTAACAATTGATTCATATTGGTGTAGGTGTAATGAAGAACAATGCCTTTAACATCATACTTCAATCCATTGAGAAAACGCTGCATTGTCATCTCTAGAGACTCACGGACACGACCACGCTGCATAAGCATCTCCATCTCCATGTAGTACTCATCAACAGTCTTCACACCTTGCCTCAATAGTGTTAGCTTATCAAATATATTCCGCATGTAATTTGTAGGCACAAAACGAGAAGTCATAACCTCCTTCATTGCACGCCATGTACGGATAGGCTGTGCACCATCTTCGTCGCGGTTACGAACCAAAGAATCCCACCAACGCAATGCATAACCATCAAATTCAGAAGAAGCAAGCTTGATCTTCTTATCTTCAGAGTAGTTGGGATGTAAGCTCCATAACTTCTCAATCTTGAGCTCCCAAGTGAGATATTCTTCAACATCAGCTCCTCCTTCAAACTTGGGTATGGAAAACTTGGGCTTACCCAATCCATCTTCTTCATCTTGTCCACGGCCATTGCGGCCAAGTGGAACCCAACCACGAGCACGATGACCATGAGGCGCACCACGAGCATTGTGTGCGTCATCTGCCAGCTCAGGATCTTCATCATCGTCTTGTTGTTGTTGTTGTGCAGTCAAATTCTCAATAGCGATGAGCATGTCTGCAATATTGCGTTGTATATCCGTCACTTGATCAGCCAATCCAGTGACAGTTGCATTAGTAGCATCCAACGTTTGTTTGATCTCGTCAACTGTACCCTTAAGCTCATCATCCTGAGCGCGGAATTCACGTCGCATCTCATTACGAAGAGCCTCAAACTCCCTCCAGTTAATAATATCTGCAGAATCCTTGTTCTCCTGGTTAACAATCTTATGATCACTAGCAGACATGATTAGTAGGTTAGTGCACTAAATCAAAATAAAAATATATGGTGGTACTCTCACAACTCACTCAAAACTGATAAGAAAAGGAAATCTTACCGTTCCAAAGTAAATTAGTGTTGCTTACCACTTGTAGTAACAACTAGTGCACGGATGTAGCGAAGCGAATATCAAGGGTATAAGAACAATCACACGACAAAGCAGGGTATATGTGGGGCTGTAGGTAGGCTACCTATTTGCACCAATAACAAGCTCTAGCGCTGACCGTAGAAAACCAATGATACTCACACAAGGCGATATAATGGGACAATGCAACTATATGGAGGAAAAGTTGCAATGCACTAGAGAGACGCTAGTAAAGCTCAACGAGACATGCACAAGATTGCTCAACTACGGATGCAGTAAAGAAAACTTAGGCCTTTCACTTGATGTCAACTAGCACACACTTTTCTTTTTGTATTTTTCTTTTTGTAACACACGCAACTATGTAGCTCTTTTTGCTTCTTTTCTATTTTTTTGATTTTATGACTCAACTCCTTGATAACACGGCCAACAAGATATGCAAAGCACCAAAACCCTAATGAGCAGCCTGTCGAGCGGTAAAACTAGTCTCTTCTGGGGAAGTTCCTAGTCACGTATATCGAAAGGCTGTGTCTATGGTTGGGAACAAGCACACTGTACGCTATGTGGACTCGGAGTAACAAAACTGACACTAGAAGATAAACAAGATGATAGAAAAAAACACAAACCCTAACAATTCTACTAGACGAAAGATAAAGGTACGCAAAAACAACTACGAAAAGCAACTAAAACTCGAAATTAGTGCAATCTATGGCTATGGCAAACCCTAACCCTAATTTTTTTTAGCTTTTTCTGGATAGGAAAACACTCACAACTCAACTATGGGGTGGATTGTGGATGGCTTACCGAGGAAAACTGGAAATCTGATACCAAGATGATAAGGGGTGGCCCGATCTTCTCAGTAAGCAACGGTGGTGATGATGATCACGGGGTGATAGCAGCGGAGAAACACGACGATGTAGTGGATGATAACTTGTATGACGCAACGAGATCTCTCGATTGGTCCCTGTCGCCAATGCAACAGCTCTCAACCCTGCAAGATATTCGCAACTCCACACACTTGCGCACGTAGCCGCCGACCACGAAGCGGTAAGTTGCAACCGTCTAATTCCCAATGGAACAGCAGATCACACAAGACTTAAACAGGATCTACACAATATCCAAGCAATATGGTGTAGGGAATTCAATAGTTTTGCAGAGCAAACAACTAAGAACTAGGGTTTATCTTAAACGTGGTCTCTAGCAACTTGTGGGGCGTCCCAGGGACTTATATAGGCGTCTGGGACGACCTCAGGTCCAAAAAGTACGAAAATAACCGACCCAGAATAGATCTGGTCGAGACAGACTCGGACTGGTCCGGTCTGGAATCCGGTCGACAGGCGTGGACCGGCCGGTCCGGTCTGTGGTCCGGTCAACCGGTCGGCAACCGGAAATCTGCGAGGTTTCCGGTTTTTGTCCGGTACGAGGGGCTTCCTCCGGTTGGCGGTCGGTTGGTGGCCGGTCGACCGGGCCAGGGACCGGGCGGCCCGGCGTGCCGGCCGGTCTGACCGGGCTGGACCGACCTGGATTTCTTCGTCTCCTCTCGCGCATGCCTCCCGCTCCTCGCGTGTCCATGAGATATCTTCATGTCCAGCTCCATGTCCAGCTTCATGTCCATCTTCACGTCCAGCTGCTCCTCTCCTCCTCGTGCGATGCTCGTCTCCTCTTGATACCTGATGATACACAAGTAATAGGACTTAGGCAGTATAAAGTTCTCATCAATCAAAGTATCGTTTAGGAACAAGTTCACCTGTTGTTTAAGTAGCTTCGCACGAGCTCGTGTCATTGGTCCAATCCTGACTTCATTGGACTTGAGCTTCACAGCAGGTTCATCTTCAGTTGGTAATGATGGAGGTAGTAGTGAGGTAGGGATGTCCTCATCACTAGGTCCCAATGCCCTCTCCGAGATGAAGCTGCCGCCCTTTGTTCATCTCGTGCATGCAGGCATCAGGATCCTCGACATAGTAGACCTACGAATAATTTGAGATCCCAAGCCCAGTCCAAGATGCATGCAGACGAGTAAGTTGAGGACCGTGGCCATACTTGGTCACCGATGTCAAGAACCGCATTCCATCGAACAACTTGGGCTGAATAACCAAGACCAGCTCAGCGTTGAACTGAATAACCAAGACTAGCTCGGCGTTGGCATTGATCTTGGCATCGGCTTCTGCCTGTGACTTCTTTGTTTTCGTGGCGCCATGCTGAGCATCATGCTTCCTGGTCTCGAGCGGCTGCTTCATCGCCGTCATTTTCTTCTTTGGGGCCTTGGTCTTTGTCTTGCGGATGACGGCTAGGGCAATGGTGGAAGTGGTGCTCGGGGTGATGTCCATGACGGCGACGTCGTCCTCCATCGCATGCTAGGGCTTGGTGTCGGCAGCTGGAATCAAGTGTGGGTGGCGGGAGAGGAAATGTCCTATGTTCCACTAGCGGGCAGGCCCAACGGGTAGGAGACCGGGACACACACGGATGCGGTTGTTGTCTGCGGCGATGCATTCCCATCCCCAAATTTGGATTCTAATGGGTCGCCTCGGATAGCTCGGTCCATTTATATCAGTCCGTTGGGTAGGGGTTTACTAGCAAGTTTTGTAGACGTTTCCTTTACACCATTTTAGTAGTGCTTCCCAAGGTTCGATTAAACCTAGGTCTACTAGAGTAAAAGCTTATCATACTACAATCCGTAATCCGGTACCATCAATGGTAGAAAAAGTGGCTTCCGTCCACCCCCATTAGTCCCGAAAATATTCGAACCGCGACTAAAGGGGGCTTTAGTCGCGGTTTGGGAGGCAACCCGCGACTAAAGGGGGCTTTAGTCGCGGTTCGGGAGGCAACCCGCGACTAAAGGGCTATGGACGACACCAACCGCGACTAAAGGTTTTTCCGGATTTTTAACTCCCCACGCACCCCCCACACCACCCCCCCCGTGGATCGCCTTTTTTTGCTTTGTAAAATACAAAAAAATGATAGAAATTTCAAAAAATAATTTGTTTTCAGATTCTTGTATGTTATGCAACCTACTATTCGGAGAAATTAAGAAATTCGAATTTTCACTTTTTTTGCAAAAAAAGTTAAAAAAAATGGTAAAACCGCAATAACTTTTGCATACGACGTCGGAAAAAAATGTATAATATATCAAAAAAAATCCTGGGAAAAAGCAGGAAGATTTTAGTTTTTGCTATAAATTACGGATTTTATATATTTTTATTTTTTAAAATCCTAAAATTAATAATTTCATCCTGCATAAAGATTACTATCATTTTTACCCAATTTTTAGATTTTCAATTTTTTAGGTTTTAGGTTCGGCAAAAAATATATTTAATTAATTAAATTAAAAATAATGCAAATTAAAAAGTTAATGTTTATTTATTTGTTCAAGATTATTACATCATTACTTTTGTTTATTAAAAGAATTATTTGAAATTTAAACAATAAAGAAATGTGACATCGACCAACATGTTAATAGAATTGATATGATACTACTATCACATACATGCGCACGAAGCACTTGGATGCGGAACGGGATGGAACTCGGAAGTTAAGTGTGCTAGTGCTAGAGTAGTGGGAGGATGGGTGATCGAGCGGGAAGTTTGACCACGAGTATGTAATTTGACTAGAGATAAGTGTAGTTAGAGATAGAGACTAAACTATGCAAATAACAGAAATAGTAGAAATTCTAAAAAAATAGAAAAAAAGAGGGAGTGAAAAATAATTAGAAACCCAAATAAATTAAAAAAATAACTCGAAATAGCCTTTAGTCCCGGTTCGTGTTACAAACCGGGACTAAAGGTCCTTCGCCCCGGCGCATGCTGGCCGCCCACGTGGCGGCGGTTCGTAAGCAACCGCGACTAAAGAGGAGCCTTATCGCGCTTCGTTAGTCGCGGTTGCGCAACCGCGACTAATGGCCGTTGCCGGGACTAAAGCCTTTTTCTCGGTGCATGGTGGTGCAAAGGAGCGGCGATAGCGATCTTTGCAAGGCTTGGGCGACGGTGCTGCGACGTGGGTCGATGCTGTGTGGAGCTTCGATCGTCGGTCTGCAAGGATGCGTAAAAGCAGCGAACCGGAAAGCTGCGAGCGGCGGTGGGGGCTGCAAAGCGCGGAGAGTTGCAAAGGCCAATCGCGGCTGCTGCTAGCCAGCGACACCGATGCTTCCGGTGGAGGCGATGATGATGCCGGCGGGGTAGTGGTGCGGCTAGCCGGGACGCCGACGCTGCTAGTGGTTCTGCCGTAGGCGGACAAGGGTGCTACCGGCCATTGCTAGCATTGCAGCGAGCGGCGGCAAGGAAAGCTACAAATGCTACCCGTCGGAGCTGCAAAGGCCGGTAGGCGCAGCTGCAAAGGCTAATCACTCCTGCTGCTAGCGAGCCGAGGCGATGATGCTGCCGGCGGGGCGGTGGTGAGGCCAGCCGAGGCGGCGGTGCTGCTGGTGGTGCTTCCGTTGGTGGCCGGTAGTGTTGCGATGGTCCGGCGACGGTGCTTCCATGGGTGTACGATGCAACGAGCATGCGACGGCCCCGCTGGCCGCATTAGACAGGCTACCGGCGGTGCAGCCGACGGTGCGGACGGAGGATGTTGTGTGGGTGGAGGCAGAAAGCGAAAAAAAATGGGGAGTGATCGTGGTTGCTTTGTTAAACAATAGGGACATGTGTCGAGCTCTGCATCCGGAGGTTCGGGGGTTCGCAACCTCCGGAGTATCAGCACACCCCTTTATGAAATCTTAGACAAGCCTGCCGCTTAAGCAAACGGCGCAAGGATCCTTATGCTTAGTCACGACGAGAGTTAACTTAAGTCGTGTTATCACTCCTAATCACTCTAGGTGCAGATGCTGCGGTACGTGCCTGCTGCCTCGTTTCCGGGCACGGGCCAGGGCCATCCCTATTCCACCGAGGCAGTTTGACCGGATTAACGTACGTACGTACACCTCTCGCTAGGACAGGGACCAGCTATATATAGCTGTTGACATGAGTGATTGTGCTTGGCTGTGCAAGCCCGAAGGTACACCAAACAGTACCGAGATCCATCCATCGTCCCACATAAAGTACCAGAGTTAAGTTCAATGCATACATTTTGTGTGTGTTCGTGGAGAAGTTAAAACCAAAGTTACAATATGCAAACAATAATCCTAAGGTTGCACTAGCTACTTTCATAATGTATTATTTTCCTCAAAAAAAGTTAGGTAATTTTTAGTTGACTGAGAATTAGCTAAACCTCAGTCAAGTTGCTGGCAGTTGGATTTGTATGTTGAGATAAGTTATGTAACCTGCATTCCGCTTATAGTCGGCTTTGTCTATGGACTGTGTGGCCCAAAGCGCACATGTAGTTTGTATGGGTTTCTTTCTGTTTTACTAGCTAGCCTCGTGTTCCTAACAAAAAAAGATACAATTGCCAAAGGGCTAGGATCACCTCTGCCTAATAAGTATGCTGCTCAGATGTGATTTAGTAGGATCCCACGTTGCAACATTAATCCTCTTTACAAGAGGAGTTGACAACTGTCCAATTGTTACAAGGATATGACTAATTTCGATGGAATTTACATACGAATGAAAATTCTCCGCAATTCTTTTTTTTGAAACGAGTTAAAATGATTTCATTTTTCATTATTAAATAAGAAAGAGAGTCTTAGATGTTACATGACCTAGATCCACACAGTGGCGAGGCCAATAGCTAAAGTTCGGGTCAAATGGCTTAGATACCAAGGATTGAAACATAAATACCTATAGACTAAATGGGTTTTCCAAAAAAAAAAATCTATGGGATCACTTGACCCCACAACTTACATGTAGATCCAATGTTGGACCAACACCGTCCAACAACATGGAACATCCGTGCTAAAAATACAATACAAATCAAATAGGGTCAAACAACAACTCACCCGGAATGGAATTCCTCAAGCAGCTGTCACTACCAACAACCAAGGTTGTAGCCTCCTCTTTGATGCCATCTAAGAATGTACTACAAAGGTTGGAGATGTGTCGAAAAATCCTTGAGGTGCGCTTGTTCCAAAATTTCCACACATCAAGAGTGATCATGGAAGCGGTGGCTTTGTGAGGAGTTCCATGAGGTAGAATCAAAGCACTCCGACACTCCTTGACATTGTGGAGAGCCTCCCATTGATTCGGAAACAAGTGTGGAGTCCCAATCCATCTCGGAACACACCCGAAATACGAATAGAGAAACGGTAATGCAAGGTGTGACGCTTAGATTCCGGAACGTGCCGACATAGAGGTCATTTCTCTCAATTAGGCCATCCCTGGTGGTTGGCGCTGTAAGAGATCCATCGTTCACGCTCAATTGTGGATGATCAACCAAGCAAAAAATCTTGTACTTAGTGGGGGGGGGGGGGCAAGTCTGTCAAACGAGGGTGCTCATAGATGTTGCCATGGCTCTAAAGAAATGTACATTGTAAGCCAACAACGAAACATATGATTTTGGTGATGTAGAGTGCCAAGTCATAGAATCTCGAGCATCCATGTTTAAGTTGATTTCATGAAGCTTGGACCAAAAAATAAAAAGGCGAATATGATCAACCTCAAGTCCAAAGGCAATGTGCCATCAGTCTAATTGAATCATCCTCATGCATAGCGTCTCTAGCACCGGTGTTTCCTCCTGCATATGCAGAATTTTTTCGGGAAAATGTCCCTAGGGCGGCAACCTATAGAACGAGGGAGTGCTAAAAGTTGGCAACATTCCCACTTCCAATGGATGAACCAAGAATAGATTCATATCAACTTCAGTGCACGGGTTTCCTAACCCCCACACATAGCTTCTCCGATGAGTTCAACTATAGCCATGGCCAAGGCAGCCTCGACACCCCTCTCAAAGGTATCCAAGCATTTGCCCAGGAAATCATTTATTGTGTGCTAGTAGATTCTGACACGTTAGTTAACAATAAAAAAAATTGGAAAAATGAGGGTGCCAATGAAATTAGAACTTTTATTTGGAACCTTTGTAGAGTTGTGATCTTATTAAGAATAACCTTACAAAACCTAGATGCACTAAAAGCAAAAAGTGTTTTTTTATCATGGCGAGATAATCAAATATCTTTTTTACAATGCAAGCTTGCATGTGCTGCATGGGAATTTCCCAAAAAGTTCATAATTTTCATTTGGGTGGAGAGACAACCTTAACCTGTCGCTTTGTCTATTGTAGAATGGATCACGTTGTATGCACTAACCCCATCCATGGTCTACTATTTAGTGGCCGGAAGAAGTGAGCCTAGCTCATTTGGTCAGGGAAGTGGATCTACAATCTAGCCATCTAGATTCAAGTCTCCACGGACACGAATTTGAGTTCTTATTATTTAAAAAACAAATTCACTGTAAGGATTTCCCCTACCGTATTCCTTTCAAAAAAAAAAACTATTTAGCGGCCGGAAGATGCTATGTTGGAGCAGGTGGATAAACATGTCTTTACCCTACATGGACGAAGGTTGGTGTGTAAATCGGCCTTCCACTCCAATAGGCTTGATATTTGTCGTAGGTGACCCAGGGCCGGTCCTGAGGTTTTTGGGGCCTAGGGCGAGACTAAAACTATGGGCCCCTAACATAGATATCACGAGTCACGACGCATAAAAATTTATGTTTTCAGTAACACTTAAATGCATCGAGAAGCAGTAGCATATCAAATAATTTTTACAAATTACCTTAAAACTTTCTTCTAGAATTCCTTGATGCAAATTCACTTATAATGGGGTCGATGTCGATACCAGAAGTGTAAACTGATTATATCAAGGCTGCTACTTCTATTGATCTTCTCCTTTTAGTGTTACCAGATGCACACTTTCTAAAAAAAATCAAATCAGAGTATGAATAGTAAAAACTATGCATCACGTACTGGAAAGTATAGTACAATATACCTCAGATCGGTTAAACCGGCGATGCCTGTGTGGGCGTATTCTGGCGACAGGGGTTCCAAAAATTGAAACCGCGAACTGGCGATCAGAATTATGGAAAATTTGGGAGAAAACAGGAACCATCTGTAAGTCCAGAACTCGCGAAGTGTCTCACTGTTCGTTGTGGTAGTGCGGACTGACCACGAACTCTCGAACTGACGACGCACTGAAGATTGAAGGAGGCCCAGGTCCTTCTACTGCACACTGTTTTGTCTGCTTGATCGCGGTTTGGCTGGCCGCTGGGGCAAGACGATCTAGGTAGTCGAACGCGGAAGACTCGAAGCCGAGGCGTCGTCGCGTCGAGGTAGGAGACGAACTGATTTCTTGGGCGAGTCTATCACTGCCTTGCGCTGATTGCGGACATGTGCGTGCCCTGCTGGGTCCCCTGCTGGCCTTGTGCCTCCTAGACTCCCGATCCAATCGCTCCTACCTATGGCCCATAGGCCTTTCTTTTCTGCTAGCCTGAACTGGTAACATACGACGTACGTAGCATGTACACGTATATACAGTATACCCGGGGTTGGGGCCCCTGGATTTTGGGGGCCTGGGGCGGCCGCCCTGCCTGCCCCCCCCCTAGGGCCGGCCCTGAGGTGACCATGTACTTTGCCTTCGTTCGTGTTGGTATGGCCTTGTGGGTGTATTTGTGTTGGCTATGTGCATCCCCTACGGAGGCTAGATATATTTGTGTATATTTCTTTCGCCTTGATGGTACGTTAGAAGTCTGATAGAAGCATGCTTTATCGGAATAAAATACTTTAGCTAGTTTCACCTAACTACCTAAGCTCAACACTTTTCATGTTTGGGTCAACGGATCAGTTTCCATTCACCGGCACTCACTAGTCCCTCTGGCCCCAGAACACAAGCATGGGTGAATCTTAAAACAAAAATACTTGACACCATGCAATGCAATCAATCCACTTTAGTTCGACAAAGCTCCCACAAGCGGCACACTTCCAACTCGGCCTAAACATATAGACTCAGGCCCCCTTCGCAGGTTCCATTTGTAGATGTGACATTTCCCCTCCTTTTGTAGCACTACGTGCTACTGCTGCATGTACTCTACTAATTCCATCTAATCTTTAATCATGGCACAAAACGAGGACGGGATTGAAGGAATGATCAGTTTCTACCTAGCAAAATCGCCGTACGCCAGCAGTAACCCTACCCTTAGCAGCTTAGCTAGTACTAAAGTGATCACTACCAAGAACATTCTTCACAAATTATGGCTTTCGGGCGTAGCGTAGCATAGGCCATGCACTACTATGTCAGTATGTCGGTGCCCTTGTGCGTGGCCTAAAGTAAAAGGAGCTGTCTGAGTTTTTTCTAGCTGGAACGCGTCTCTATTTTTTTTAGTCGATCGATTTTTTGTACCGGCCTGGAGGGTTTGGGCTTTTGAGTTACGCCGGTGGCTCGGCCCACTGTTACTCGGCTTTTGCTCTTACGCGTTCGATGTGGGCCTTTGTTAATGGGAACCGCAAGAACGTCGGCAGTGGAGAATAGAAGGAGGAAAAGCCCAAAAAGAAAACTAACCGTCCTTTGCACTTATTCACTGAAGAAATTTCGGATTTAGAGAGTGAGAGAAAAAATGGAGGTGCGGGGAATCGAACACCGTGCCTCTCGCATGCGAAGCGAGCGCTCTACCATATGAGCTACACCCCCGTTGTGAAAAACTCGTTCAACTTCCGTTTATATATAAAACTGTTTACTTCATCTGCCCATGTTTTAAGATTCAGCATGCTTTATCACATGTGGATTTGACATCTGACGTGTTTTCCTAACATTTCTGTTAACATAGGCAAGACACTGAAATCATGACGCAAGATGAGAATACAAACAGCAACATGAGATATGGTGTACGGATCATCTCACTTTGCTGGCTTCAGAGTGGAGCAAAAACAAAGTAGCAGAAGACTCAACAAGTGCATAAACATTAGAGCATCTCCAGCCGTTTCCCCGACGAGGCTCCCAATAGTTTTTTTTATCCGAACGGCGAAAATGGTCCAGTCACGTCCCCGGATTCTCGTTTTCGCCTGGATTTGGGCTTTCATCCATCCGGCGAGCCCATGTCATTTCCGCCCATCCCGGGGCGCGCTCGGAGAATCCGGATGAAACAAAAGCGCAGGAAAGTTCCCTGATACGTCTCAAACGTATCTATAATTTCTTATGTTCCATGCCACTTTATTGATGATACCTACATGTTTTATACACATTATATGTCATTATTATGCGTTTTGGAACTAACCTATTGACAAGATGCCACGGTGCAGTTCTGTTTCTGTTTTTGGTTCCAGAAAGGCTGTTCGGGCAATATTCTCGGAATTCGACGAAATAAAGACCAAACATCTTAATTTACCGAGACGGACCGAGGGGAGACGGAGAGGAGGCCGGGGCCCAGGCACCACACGGCGCGCGGGCGGGCCCGGCGCCGGCCTATGAGGAGGGCGCCCTGGTGCCCCTGACGCCGCCTCTTCGCCTACTTAACCCCTCGTGACCTAAAAACACCGTACCACTTGACGAAACTCCAAAAAGACTGCGGGGCGCCGCCATGTAGCTCAATTCGGAGGAGAAGTCTGTTCCGGCATCTGCCGGACGGGGACCCAGTCATCTCCACCGTCTCCACCGCCATCTTCACCCCATCGCTGTCTCCATGATGAGGAGGAGTAATTCACCCCGGGGCTGAGGGCTCCGTAGCTATGTGGTTCATCTCTCTCTTTATGTGATCTAGTTGAATATTATCTATGTGCTACTCTAGTGATGTTATTAAAGTACTCTATTCCTCCTTCACGGTGTAATGGTGACAGTGTGTGCATCCGTGTTAGTACTTGGCGTAGATTATGATCATAATCTCTTGTAGGTTATGGAGTTAATTATTACTATGATAGTGTTGACGTGATCTATGCCTCCTTCATGGCGTGATGGTGATAGTGTGCATGCTATGTTAGTTCTTGGTGTAATTATGTTGATCTATCTTGCACTCTAAGGTTATTTAAATATGAACATTGAATTGTGGAGCTTGTTAACTCCGGCATTGAGGGTTCGTGTAATCCTACGCAATGTGTTCATCATCCAACAAAAGGGTGTAGAGTAGTCCTATTATGTGATCATTGTTGAGAGTGTCCACTAGTGAAAGCAGGATCCCTAGGCCTTGCTTCCAAGCATCGAATCTCCGTTTGTTTACTGTTTTGTTGCATGTTTACTCGCTGCCATATTTTATTCAGATTTCTATTACCGCTCATATACATCCATATTACTTGTATTTCACTATCTCTTCGCCGAACTAGTACACCTATACACCTGACAAGTGTATTTGGTGTGTTGGGGACACAAGAGACTTCTTGCTTTGTGGTTGCAGGGTTGCTTGAGAGGGATATCTTTGACCTATTCCTCCCTGAGTTCGATAAACCTTGGGTAATCCACTTAAGGGAAACTTGCTGCTGTTCTACAAACCTCTGCTCTTGGAGGCCCAACACTGTCTACAAGAATAGAAGCACCCGTAGACATCAAGCACTTTTAGCGCCGTTGCCGGGGAGGAAAGGTAAAAGGCACTCATACTTCGGTTCAGGTAACAGTACTTTTCTGGCACCATTGTGTGCGTGCTCGAAGCTATTTCCTTTAGATCTGCAATTGCATCTTTTTGTTTCTTGTTTTTATTTTCACTAGTTAGGCATAATGGAAAACAACAACAAAATTGGTGAGCTTTTTAATCTTTTTCCTAATTTAGAATTGTTTGATGCGAAAATTAAAAAACCTATGGAACCTTATTTACATGATAGTAGCAATGTTATTAGTATGAATGCAATTACTGCTAATGCTATGAAGAAGTCTAAGCTTGGGGAAGCTAGTTTACATAAAAATAATCTTTTTTGCTCCTCCGCTTTGGAAGAAATATTTTGCTCTAATGATGCTTTATCTCCCATATGCGATAACTCTAATGATGCTTCTGATATTTTAAATCCACCTGCTAAAAGTATTCCGTATAAAATACCTATGGAAATTATTGAACGTGTTATGGATAACCGCTATGAAGGGGATGGAACTGTCCATCCTGGGATCATTTACTGTTTTTGCATGAATTATGCGGGTTATTCAAGTGTGTAGGTATCTCTATGGATGAAGTGAAGAAGAAACTATTCTCTATGTCGCTGTCTGGTAAAGCGGCGCATTGGTATAAACTGCTGAAGGACGGGCGCTCTCTTGATTGGAAGGATATTATGCCTCTATTTTGTTCTAAGTTCTATCCTCCAAGTGAAATTCACAAAGATCGAAACCATATATATAATTTCTGGCCTCATGATGGAGAGAGTATTGCCCAAGCATGGGAGAGGTTGAAGTCTTTAATGCTCAAATGCCCCAATCATGAGCTTCCAGGTAATATCATCATTGATAATTTCTATGCAAGACTTTCTTTTCAAGATAAGACCTTGCTGGATACTACTTGTTCTGGATCATTCACGCGCAACAAAGAAGAGTTTAAAAGGGACCTTCTTGATCGGATTAAGGAGAACGCTGAAGATTGGGAGAACGACAAAGGTAAAGAGTCAGGTATAAATTATGATTATGAATGCATTGAAACTTTTATGGATAGTGGTAAATTTCGAAATATGAGTGCTACTTATGGTCTTGACTCTCAAGTTGCTGCAAATCTTTATAAAGCCTTTGCTTCTCATTTAGAATTGCCTAAAAAGAATTTTGATAAGTATCATGAACCTTTTAAAGAGGCTTGCATGAAGAATGACATTGTTGTTAATGATTGCAATAAGCATGCTCAAACTCCTAAGAATGCTATTTCCTATAAGCATGTTAATTTTTGTGGAATACATAGACCTTGTGGAATTAATCAAATTGAGGAAGAATATTGTATCCATCATAGGAATGAAAAAACTAGAAAGTGGTCTAGGGCTCTAGATGATCTTGGAGAAAAAGTGTGTGCCCTCTATCCTTTTATTTGTGAACTTTGCCATAGAGTTGGTCATTTTAATTTTCAATGCTCCTCCAATGATAATTCGAACCCCATGAGTGCTGCAAATTTGTATTGTGATGATGAAATTATTCCTAATCAGCATGATGAACTTACCTTATTTTTGAAGTGTGAAGAGTTATCAAGAAAAATTTCTTTGTTAGATATTAACGATCTTGATATTGATGATGTCTTGCATGGGTGTCTTTCTTATTGCATTAATAATTGCCATACAAATACTTACATACAGAATATTTTAGAAGATGACACCTTGCCAAAATATGATAGGACCGCTGTGTGTTTTCAATTAATTAATGAAAAGGAGGGATCCTCCCAAGTTTCTTCTATTGTTTCTAAAAGAAAATCAGGTTATGCGGACAAGCCACCCTTCAAGCCTCTTCCTCCTAAAGAAGGGAACGAGGAGAAGGAAGAGAAGAAGAAGAAGAAGAAGAAGGGAACGAAGAAGAAGAAGAAGAAGGAGAATAAAAAGAAAGAGGTAACGGCGTATCCCCGCGTGAATGAGATAACGCTAGGTAACCGTAAGTATGTTGCTCCTAATGATTATTGTGATAATGAATCTGAATACGATGATCTTCCTATGCCCTTTACATACATTAGCGATCATGATTTGAATGAGCACACTACCTTTGATATTGGAAATCTCTTTGGTACTGATTATGAAAGTAATGATGATAGCATTATTCATGTCCCCTCAAACGATGATATTGAAAGCTCTAAGCTTGGGGACGTTGTGCTCGAAGATCCTATATTTGAGACCTCTACTTCTAGTGAAAATGATAATATTACATATTCTGGTTTAGATAATCGCTATAGAGATGGATATGACACATGTTACAATTATCCTTATGAAACTTGTCATAGTTATGATTGGGTTGCCAAAAACCATTCCCTTAATATGCAACTTGTTTACCATGTTCAAATTCTTGATAATAATCTTGCTCCAATTACTATTAATGAGAAGAACTCTTCTTATGCTAAAATTAATGATACTCCTATGCATATGAACCATGATAAGAATGTTTTTAGTGATGGGTATATTGTGGATTTCATCAATGATGCTACTGAAAGTTATTATGAGAGAGGGAAACATGGTTATATGCATCTTAATAATATTAAGTTTCCCCTCTTTATGTTGAGAATTTTGAAGCTACACTTGTTTTATCTTCCTATGCTTGTTACTTTGCTCTTCATGAACTTGTTTATTTACAAGATTCCTATGCATAGGAAGCATGTTAGACTTAAATGTGTTTTTAATTTGCCTCTTGATGCTCTCTTTTGCTTCAACTTCTATTTCTTGCGAGTGCATCATTAAAACTGCTGAGCCCATCTTAATGGCTATAAAGAAAGAACTTCTTGGGAGATAACCCATGTGTTTTTTTACTACAGTACTTTGTTTTATATTTGTGTCTTGGAAGTTGTTTACTACTGTAGCAACCTCTCCTTATCATGTTTTTGTGCCACGTAAAGTTTCTATGTTAAAGTTGATGTTATATTTGGGATCGCTGCGCAGAAACAGCATTGCTGTCTGTCACGAATTATGGCACAAGTCTCTGTAGAAAATTCGAAAAAATCTGCCAATTTACGAGCGTGATCCTCAGATATGTACGCAACTTTCATTAGTTTTGAGTTTTCCATTTGAGCAAGTCTGGTGCCATTTCAAAATTCGTCTTTACGGACTGTTCTGTTTTTGACAGATTCTGCCTTTTATTTCGCATTGCCGCTTTTGTTAAGTTGAATGAGTTTCTTTGTTCCATTAACTTTCAGAAGTTTTGTGCAATGTCCAGAAGTGTTAAGAATTATTGTGTCACCTCTGAACATGTGAATTTTGATTATGCACTAACCCTCTAATGAGTTTGCTTGAAGTTTGGTGTGAGGAAGTTTTCAAGGGTCAATAGAAGAGGGTGATATAATGTGATCGAGAAGAGTGAAAGGTCTAAGCTTGGGGATGCCCGGTGGTTCATCCCTGCATATTTTAAGTAGACTCAAGCATCTAAGCTTGGGGATGCCCAAGGCATCCCCTTCTTCATCGACAACTTATCAGGTTTCTTCTAGTGAAACTATATTTTTATTCCGTCACATCTTATGTACTTTACTTGGAGCGTCTGTTTGTTTGTTTTTGTTTTAGTTTGAATAAATGCTTGTGTGGGAGATAGACACGCTCCGCTGGTTCGTATGAACACATGTGTTCTTAGCTCATAATATTCATGGTGAAGTTTCCTCTTCGTTAAATTGTTATATGGTTGGAATTGGAAAATGCTACATGTAGTGTAATTGGTATAATGTCTTGAATAATGTGATACTTGGAAATTGTTGTGCTCATATAGATCTTGTTTAAGCTCTTGCATCATGTACCTTGTACCTATTAATGAATAATTACATAGAGCTTGTTAAAATTTGGTTTGCATGATTGGTCTCTCTAAGTCTAGATATTTTCTGGTTGAGGTGTTTGAACAACAAGGAGACGATGTAAAGTCTTATAATGCTTACAATATGTTTATATGTGAGTCTTGCTGCACCATTTTATACTTGAGTTTGCTTCAAATAACCTTGCTAGCCTAAACCTTGTATAGAGAGGGAATACTTCTCATGCATCCAAATACTTGAGCCAATATTCATGCCATTTGTGTCCACCATACCTACCTACTACATGGTATTTCTCCGCCATTCCAAAGTAAATTGCTTGAGTGCTACCTTTAAACAATTCAAAAGTTATTACCTCTTATTTGTGTCAATGTTTAATAGCTCATGAGGAAGTATGTGGTGTTTATCTTTCAATCTTGTTGGGCAACTTTCACCAATGGACTAGTGGCTTCATCCGCTTATCCAATAATTTTGCAAAAAGAGCTGGCAATGGGATTCCCAGTCCCAAATTAATTAACAAAAATAGACACTCCTCCATGGTATGTGATTGTTGGACGGCACCCGAAGGATTCGGTTAGCCATGGCTTGAGAAAGCAAAGGTGGGGAGGAGTGTCATCATAATAAAACTAAAATAAAAGGCACTCCTTCATGGTATGAGATTGTTGGTAGGCACCCGAGGATTCGGTTAGCCATGGTTTGTGAAAGAAAGGTTGGAAGGAGTGCCACCCAAAAATAAAATAAAATGGGAGCCGCTCTTTGAAGGTTTGTCTGGCAAGGGGGTTAGAGTACCCGCTACCATTCGTTGACAACAACAAACACCTCTCAAAACTTTACTTTTATACTCTCTTGATGTTTTCGAAATCAAAGCTCTAGCACAAATATAGCAATCAATGCTTTCCTCTTTGAAGGGCCATTCTTTTACTTTATTGTTGAGTCAGTTTACCTATTCTTTCTATCTTAGAAGCAAACACTTGTGTAAATTGTGTGCATTGATTCTTACATGTTTACCTATTGCACTTGTTATATTACTTTGTGTTGACAATTATCCATGAGATATACATGTTAAAGTTGAAAGCAACCGCTGAAACTTATATCTTCCTTTGTGTTGTTTCAAAGCTTTCTACTAAGAATTTATTGCTTATGAGTTAACTCTTATGCAAGACTTATTGATGCTTGTCTTGAAAGTATTATTCATGAAAAGTCTTTGTTATATGATTCATTTGTTTACTCATTATCTTCATCATTGCTTCGAATCTCTGCATTCATCTCATGTGCTTTACAATAGTATGATCAAGGTTATGATGGCATGTCACTTAAGAAATTATCATTGTTATCGTTTACCTACTCGAGGCGAGTAGGAACTAAGCTTGGGGATGCTTGATACGTCTCAAACGTATCTATAATTTCTTATGTTCCATGCCACTTTATTGATGATACCTACATGTTTTATACACATTATATGTCATTATTATGCGTTTTCCGGAACTAACCTATTGACAAGATGCCACAGTGCCAGTTCCTGTTTCTGCTGTTTTTGGTTCCAGAAAGGCTGTTCGGGCAATATTCTCGGAATTTGACGAAATAAAGACCAAACATCTTAATTCACCGAGACGGACCAGAGCACCGAAGGGGAGACGAAGAGGAGGCCCAGGGCCCCGACACCACACGGCCGCGCGGGCAGGCCCCTGGCCGCGCCGGCCTATGAGGAGGGCGCCTGGTGCCCCTCGACGCCGCCTCTTCGCCTACTTAACCCCTCGTGACCTAAAAACACCGTACCACTTGACAAAACTCCAAAAGACTGCGGGGCGCCGCCGCCATCGCGAAACTCCAATTCGGGGGACAGAAGTCTCTGTTCCGGCACCCTGCCGGACGGGGAATTGCCCCGAAGTCATCTCCACCGCCGTCTCCACCGCCATCTTCACCGCCATCGCTGTCTCCATGATGAGGAGGGAGTAATTCACCCCCGGGGCTCTGCTGTAGCTATGTGGTTCATCTCTCTCTTTATGTGATCTAGTTGAATATTATCTATGTGCTACTCTAGTGATGTTATTAAAGTACTCTATTCCTCCTTCACGGTGTAATGGTGACAGTGTGTGCATCCGTGTTAGTACTTGGCGTAGATTATGATCATAATCTCTTGTAGGTTATGGAGTTAATTATTACTATGATAGTGTTGACGTGATCTATGCCTCCTTCATGGCGTGATGGTGATAGTGTGCATGCTATGTTAGTTCTTGGTGTAATTATGTTGATCTATCTTGCACTCTAAGGTTATTTAAATATGAACATTGAATTGTGGAGCTTGTTAACTCCGGCATTGAGGGTTCGTGTAATCCTACGCAATGTGTTCATCATCCAACAAAAGGGTGTAGAGTAGTCCTATTATGTGATCATTGTTGAGAGTGTCCACTAGTGAAAGCAGGATCCCTAGGCCTTGCTTCCAAGCATCGAATCTCCGTTTGTTTACTGTTTTGTTGCATGTTTACTCGCTGCCATATTTTATTCAGATTGCTATTACCGCTCATATACATCCATATTACTTGTATTTCACTATCTCTTCGCCGAACTAGTACACCTATACACGACAAGTGTATTTGGTGTGTTGGGGACACAAGAGACTTCTTGCTTTGTGGTTGCAGGGTTGCTTGAGAGGGATATCTTTGACCTCTTCCTCCCTGAGTTCGATAAACCTTGGGTAATCCACTTAAGGGAAACTTGCTGTTCTACAAACCTCTGCTCTTGGAGGCCCAACACTGTCTACAAGAATAGAAGCACCCGTAGACATCATTCCCGCGCGCCTGGTGGCCCCGACTTGTCGGCGAGAAAGGCCATTCGTCGTCCTCATCGCATCATCTTCCGCGCACTGTAAAAGCCTGCCGCCGATCAGTCTTCGCCGGACGCGTAGCTTCCACGCGGCGAGTTAATGTCGTCGCCGCAAATTCACGCGCGGCTCCTCTATTTATCGCGGACCTACCGCGTCTGGCCACATTCACCACCGCCGTCTCCTTTCTCCCTAGTCTTCTCTCCCCGAATACTCCTCGAGCAATGGCAGGCTATGGCGACAGCGTGGCAAACAACGGCTTCGGTCGGCGGTCTGCACGTGGGAGGCGAGGCTGCTGCACATGGCGGGCTACCCAGCGCCGTCGGACTTCCGCGCGCCCGGAGGATGGCGCCTGAGAGGGGGGGGGGGCGTCCCGATCCCGCCGCTGCCAGTGAGAGGCGACGCCCTCGACGCCGAGATCGACGCGGTGATCGAAACCCTCAGCAACAAGCAGCGCGCCGAGCCGAGATTCTTCCCCGACAACTACGTCGCGTGGAACGACTTCTTCCGGCGCAGGTACGAACGCGAGCTCACCGCCTATGACGGACCCCCCCCCTCCTCCCGCACGCAACAGCGCCGCCGGCCGCCGCCGCTGGTGGAGCACGTTAGGCCGCACCCTCGAAAACGTGCTTGCGCACATCGAGGGCGGTGCCTTCCGTGTCGCGCCGATAAGGGAGCTCGTGGATGCCACGACGGATGGCATCCTCGTCGTCGTCCGGGTCGGCGTCGAGGTCGGCATCCCGCTCCTGCGGGTCAGCTCCTCCAATAGCGACGCCGAGGATGACGGTGGAGAAGGAGTCGGCGTCGCGACCGCCGACCAGAGGGCGCAGCCTTGGCGCCCTCGTCATCCGCGAGGGGGCGCGCGCCTCATCGTCACCAGCGTGCGGCCGCAAGAGGAAGCCGAAGAAGGAGGACGCAGCAGTCGTAGCTGCGTCTGACCTCGCTGCCGAGGAGGCCGCACGAGCCAAGGACGCGGCGGTCCGCAAGGCGATTGCGAGGTCCCTCCAAGACCTCATCCCCACCGACAACGCCCTGCCGATGGACGCGGCGCTCGCTTGGTTCAGGCAGGACTAGGAGAGGGAGGAGACGGAGCAGCAGCGGCGGCTGCTAGATCTGGCGGCCGCCGCCGCCGGAGGCACTCCGCTCATCAAGCTGGAGGGCTCCTGCGACGATGAGTGGTACCGGCCGACGTCGTCGCCGCCACGCCTCGGCAACCCTGGGCAGGGGTCCAGCCGTTGGGTCCCCGGCCAGAGCAGCCAGCAGGCGCCGCCACTGCAGGACGGCGGCGACTCCAGCGACGACGAATCCAGCGACGACGACGACGACGGCGGCGACTACACGGCATTCTACCGCCATTTCGGCATGTAGAACGCCGTGTTTTAAGTTTAGTTTATGCTTCCCTCTAGCCGAATTCAAATATATTACGAATTCAGCCTATATATGTATGAACTCGCCTATATATATTAAATATCTCTAAATTTCTCCTAAGTTGGAACTTTTCGTCTATTTATGTTTGATTTCTGTGAGACAATGAGTTTGGGGAACGCTCAACACCCAATAGGGTTGGTGTTGGTTTATATTTATAGTGTATAAGAGTACAAGAGTTACAATACATGTACATATAAGGAAGCTATTATATACAGTCTAACACCCTCCCTCAATCTTAACCATGTTATCGAACATCCAACAGGTTAAGATTGCGCCTACATCATTGAAACAACGGCAAGGACAGCGGCTTTGTGAAGATGTCTGCAAGTTGATCCTTAGAAGAGATAAACCTGACTCGCAGTAGCTTCCGTGCAACACGTTCCCTCACAAAGTGATAGTCAACTTCGATGTGTTTCGTTCGGGCATGAAATACTGGATTAGAGACAGATAGGTTGCACCGATGTTATCACACCAAAGAATAGGAGACGAGACTGCGAAACCCGTTCCATAGGGACTGGACCCAAATCAACTCAGTTGTAGCATCACCACCAGCTTTATACTCAGCTTGATGCTTCGAGACACGTAGCTTACTTGCAAGCACTCCAGGCAATCAGATTTGAGCCAAAGAACACGCATATCCCCGTGGACCGCCGATCATCGGGATTGCCAGCCCAATCGGCATCGAGAATACGCAGAAAGCAAGCCCGAAGAAGCAGAAGAGAGACGCAAGCCATAGGACGCCGTATGGCGTACATAGCGTAGAATGCGCTTCACAACAGTCCAGTGTGTATCCCTTGGTGAATGTAGATACTGATAGACATGGTTCACAGCATAAGATATGTCGGGCCGAGTGAGTAAGATGCTGCAGACCACCAACAACAACTGCGGTACTCGGTAGCATCCTCGGCGGACAAAATGTCCCATCATCGAAGTAAGTGGATCGATCACAGACATAGGTGTGAGACCAGGCTTACACTGAAGCATGCCAACGTCGCAGGACATCCTCGAATACTTCTTACGTGTCATAGAAAGACCGGTATCATCATGAGTGACCTCCAGACCCAAGAAGTAATGAAGCTTGCCAAGATCCTTCACACAAAGGCCGTCCGAAGAGGACACCAGCGGTCAGCAGCAGTGACCGAGGCTGACAAGGATGATATCATCAACATAGACCAGGATGTACATAGTAACCTGGGTCGCTGAAAGCAGAAACAAGGAGGTGCACTGCTGTGAGGAATAAACCCAAGAGCTCGAAGAGCTGTCCGATGCGCATGCCGAGGAGCCTGTTGAGGCCGTAAGAGCCTTCACCGACGAGGATGACGGGCGTGCGGATCAGCAAAGCCGGGAGGCTGGCACATATAAACTTCCTCATCAAGGACACCATGCGAAAAGCGTTCGCACATCCAACGGCGAAGAGACCAACCACGCGTAATAGCCAGCGAGAGAAGCACACGGATAGTAGTAGGCTTCACAGGGTGAAGGTATCCTCATAATCAAGACCATAGCGCTGCTTGAATCCTTTTGCAACCAGGGCGCGCCTTCGCTCAATGGACCCATCGGCATGCTTCTTAAATTTGAAAACCCATTTACAATCAATAATGTTGACGCACGGCTTGGGGGAACAAGAGTCCGGTATCATTCTTGAGAAGAGCACGATATTCCGGTTCCATGGCCTTTGCGCCAATGAGGGATTTGCATCGCAAGGTATAGTGGCGAGGCTCTGATGGGATCGGCGTGGCTGAGCAAGACATGCCGCAAGCCAAGCAGTTCCATCGATCCGCTCGCGAGGACGAACAATACCACTCTTGCTGCGTGTGTGAGGTCGATGAGCCACGGTGCGGAGTACGGTCACGAGAGAGACACATCCGGCATCGTCGAAGGGGAACGTGCCACAGGCGACTGCGGAGAAGGGACGCTGCGGCGTCGGCCCAGCCGGCGGGGTGGGCGGGCGGATGGTAAGGTCGTTGAGGCGACGACCCGGGGGCTAAGCGGAGAGACGGCCCCGTCGATAGAGCGGCGAGGGCGGCAGACGTGACGGCCGCGGCGACGGACGGCGTCGGTGGGCGGCAGGCGACGCACGTAGAGGCGCGGGGGCTGGCACAGGCACCGAGGGCGCTGCATGTCCCATGCGACGATCGTCGTCCGGGGCAGAGGCCACTTCAAGAAAAGTTCTGATAGACAACATCCCAAAATCGTCCACTAAGGGGTATTTTTCGTCGCCTATGGGCCTAACCCGACGATATGGGTTCTGTTGTCGAAACTGCGTCAGGCAAAGTCCAACGACGATTTTTTCGGTCCGTCGCGCTTGGGCGCCCTTCCGCCACGGAAAATCGGACCGTTGCCCAAGTGTTTCCGGGAGCCGTTGTTGACGACGTCATGCAAGCGACACGTGGCGACGCCGTTAGCGGCGATTAACGGCGTTAACCGCTGAAACTCCGTGGTAGATTGTAGGCCCACACGAGGCTGCCACGTCTTAAGCGGGCCGGGCCGGATGACATAGTTTGACCGGTCAACTATATAGCTGGGCTGGTCCATTAGTTACGTGGGCGGGCCTAACCTCTAATGTTGACTGGTCAAAACTTAAATGGGCCGGCCCATTTAACATGTGGGGTCCACCTTACAGCAACTGGGCCGGCCCAAGAAGCAAGTGGGCCGGGCCAAAAACACAGGTGGGTCCCACTTTCCTATTAAAAGGCCGGCCCATTTAGTGTGTGGGGTCCACCATATAGCAAGTGGGCCGGCCCAACAAGCTAGTGGGCCGGGCCAAAAACACAGGTGGGTCCCACTTTCCAGTTAAAGGGTCGGCCCATTTAGTATGTGGGGTCCACCATATAGCAAGTGGGCGGCCCAACAAGATAGTGGGCGGGCCAAAAACACAGTGGGTCCCACCTTCTGTAAAGGCCGCCCCATTTAGAATGTGGGGTCCACCATATAGCAAGTGGGGGCCCACCAAGATAGTGGGCGGGCCAAAAACACAGGTGGGTCCCACATTCCTGTTAATGGGCCGGCCCATTTGGTATGTGGGGTCCACCATATAGAAAGTGGGCCGGCCCAACAAGATAGTGGGCGGGCCAAACACAGTGGGTCCCACCTTCCTATTAAAGGGCCGCCCATTTACCATGTGGGACCACCATATAGCAAGTGGGCTGGCCCAACAAGATAGTGGGCCGGCCCAATAAGCATGTGGAGCCCATTATCGTGTAACCGGGCCGGCCTACTAAAGAAGTGGGCCGGCCCAAAATGAAAGTGGGTCCCACACTACTGTAAGTGGGCCGGCCCAATCTGTTGTAGGGCCCTACTTGTTTGACTAGTCAACTTGCATTAAATTTCATGAGCCTAAAATCTGATTTCAATGATACACACAATTACATACACAAATAAAACAAATAGGAAAATTACAAGGCAATTAATGTGCCCAAATAAAAAAATTACATAGAATCATTGAGGACTTCTATTAGCATCATCAATAACACGTTGACATTTGGCAATCGCCTTGATTGAATCTTGTGTACTCTTTGTCAACATATCAGCTACAGATCTTAAAGCAGCAATACCATGTCTTTTATAAAGTACAGCCTTGAGATATTTACTGTTTGATGAAAGAAATGGTCTAGGTTGACGGCTATGAGAAGATGCATCAGAAGAAAGATCAGAACTTTTTGTGGGCCTCACTTCTAATGAAGATTGCTTCATCACAACTGCATTCTGATAATAATGCAAAAAGAGTTAAACGATGAACTATGCAAACATTTATTATGCAATGTAGATATAAGATAATAACAAGTTGCATAAATAAGACATGTATGGAACTTGTACTAAGCACAAACTTACATCATAATGTTGCACAGGGTCGCTACAGATCCTTTTTTGGCGACTATCTTCTAATGATGACTGCTTCATTAAAACTGCATTCTGGTAACATTGTAAACATAGTTACAACAATTAACTATTCAAACATGTATTACGCAATGTAGAGATCAGATAACAGCATGTAGCAGAAATAAGCACAAGATAAGATAAGATGCATGTACTAAGCACATACTGGCTCACTGCAGGTCCTTCTCTTGCGTGCACTAGTCGTGGTCAACATGCCTATCATTTTAGGTTCAGCCATCAAGTGAAATGCTAATCCTCCTGCTCCATTGTCCTTAATCTGTGTTTAGATATCACATTTAAGACCAAGTCAGCTGGTTTCAAATAACAAAAAACTTGAGCTGCCAAATGAATAAGCCAATATTTACCAGATATCAGATTAAAACCAACTAGATGTTGCTTTGCATGAGATACGAATTTCAGACATTCAGATTTAGAGTAGGGTAATGCCAAGGTTTTACACATAAAGTAAACTGGCATTAAGAATGACCAAATGTCAGGTTCAAATCACCTTCGCAGTTTCTCCAAGACAAGCATATCAAATAGGCAGAAACATAGTAAAGCATGAATGGCATTGCTATGGCAGGGTTCCAAGTGTTAATCTCTTGCATAAGGAACAATGCATATAGGTTATAGATAATAACGGAAGTAAACTGCCAAAATTACCAACCAAGAACTCAGATTCCAACCTTCCCTAGCGTCCCCGCTGTTAATGTTGGATGTTCTAATAAGTGGTTCGCATGATCAATCCCTAGGAAAAATAACATTGACAAGTCAGTCTACGATAATACAAAGACCAGACATGCACGCAGCAATAACTATATAAGCTAAAGACGAGGTATAAGAGCAAGCAGATTGGAAATGCACATAGCATGATTATAAAAGCAGTGTGAGAATAGCAGACACGAGAAAACAGCTAGCGGTGAGCTAATGACGTGGTATAAGAACAAGCAGATTGGAAATGCCCATAGCATGACTATAAAAGCAGTGCGACAATAGCATGCAGTACAAAAACAGTTGGCAGCAAATGAATGGGTACAAGGCTATAAATATGTGGATGCACACAGGTGTCAGTAGAATGAACAGGATGGTAGCGACCGGATAATGCTTTTGTACTGTACAATATTTAAACAAACTTCATGCGAAGCAACACATCAAGAAAGTTAACGGCATATGAGATCTGCAAATAACTACACAAAACATGGCTAAAGAAACACCGCGATCTAACGGGCCAGCGTACTAACCAAGCTGCGGCGGGGTGGACGGGGGCGGCAACTTGCATTCCAGCGGCGGCGAACGCGGGAGACGATGAATCGACCCTGTTTCAGTAGAAGCGGGCGTTAGTGAAGCAGATCTGGTTGGCTGGCAAGGTATTCGGTGAAGTTGATACAGCCGCTGCGGCGAGGTAGTCGGTGGCGAGGTCGGCGGTGAAGCAGATCCGTCGGTGGCGAGGTCGGCGGTGAAGCAGATCCGTCGGTGACGAGGGCGGCGGGGGAGCGGATCAGGTGGGTGGACAGCCAACACGATCAAGGCTACGCTGTGGAGGAGTATGCCGGCGGCGAAGCAGATCTAGTACTGTAGAGAGTCAGAGCTTTGGCGTGTGAGAGTATTTTTGAGCTAATGGGGCGAATGGTTGGTGGGTGGGTGTGGGCCTGTGGGGAGGGTTCGGGATCTAGGCAAGATATTTCATTGTTACCGAATGAGCCCTCCATGGTCGGTGGGTTGTAGCTTCCGGACCAGGGTTAAAAGGGTAAAACTGGTCACGGGATTTTCGAATGGATGCGGCGGGATGATTTGGCGCGCGGCCGAAATTTTCAGTTTCAAGCTACGAGCAGAACGACAAAAATAATGTTCTTCCCCAGGGAGCTCTCATTTCTTCCTCTTCTCTTTCTCTCTCGAGTCTCTCCCACTCCCCCGGCTCCTCTCCCCCTTCTCTCCGGCGGCCTCGCCGGCCGGAGACGAGGCCGACTTCTCTCTGTATATTGTACACCCTCCGAACTAAATTAATTGATTCAACTTTCCTTAGACGTGTATGTATCTAGAGTAAAAACATGTGTGGATACATCCATATTTAGATAAGCAAAGTTGAGTCAGCTAATTTGGATCCGAGGGAGTTAGTGTTGTTGTAAGCTTAGATCCAGTGTTTCCCATGAGCAGAATGGCGCAATGGAGTCGGGGATCTCGTCATCGGCTTCAGATCTGGCCTATGGTGAATCTGGCGGATCTTGCCGGCCAAACCCCGATCTGGTGCCATCAATGTGATGGCGCTAACGGTGAGGCTTGCTTTGGTCAGTGCTTCAGATCTGGCCAATGGGGAAGTCAAGCTGCTAAAGTTCACAAGCTCGGGGCATACGACGGTGTCATCCGTCTTGCCCGTGCACATCTTGGCCTTTCAGCGGCCCTTCTCAGAGCCAATATGCCGTTGCTGAGGCCCTTCTTCTCCTTCGTCCTGGCGACTACCGGCGACACCGTCCCAAGTGGTGCGTCCCCGGCGACGGAGTTGCTGGAAAGGATGCGGAGCAGAGATCTGATGTGCGGTCGAGAAGGACTCGATTGATTTTCTTCTATATGTTTTGGGGTCCTTTTTGTAAAGTTGCAGGTTCTATTAGTTATTGTCTAGTACTTTTGGTCCTCTATGTAATTTTTTGGACTAGTTTCCATTGGCACTGATAAACTTGAATTTTGACAAGTTCACGGGAAAAAAATTCCTTTGCACATATGGCCTATCATGTATAAACATTCTTGAGATTTAAACTATATGTAATGTGCCATGCATTAACCCTAAACCATATATATGTAACTAACCCTAGCTGATCAAACCCTACTTAATTAAAACAAATAACCCTAAACTATACGCATGCACTTTATGCGCAAAGGCGCGGGTGCCTCTAATAATGTGTGTGCGCACTCGATCGATGATCCCTAAACCTTATACAACCCTGAAACCCTAATCCCTAATCCCTAAACCCTAAACACCCTAAACACTAAACCCTAGACCCTAAACCCTAAACCCTAAACCCTAACCCTAACCCTAAACCCTAATTAAACCCTATATATAGGCCAACGACACTTAATTGTGCATCAAGCAGGCCAGGGGTGCCTCGCGGTCCTCTAATTAAATTAAATGTGCCATGCATTAACCCTAAACCATATATATGTAACTAACCATAGCTAATCAACCCTACTTAATGAAAACACATAACCCTAAACTATACTAGCTATAACCCGATCTAATAAAAACATGCTCTATATATAGCAGCTAGCTAGCAAACCGTAGATTAACACCAATTAATATATACATGGCCTATATCGATCATGTTGTATAACATATCCCTGAGATTCATTAATTAATTATATAATTATCGTGATAAATTAATTAACTTTAATTTTGACAAGTTCTCTCGAATGAAAACACATTTGATTAAGTTGCCTCATAATATATATATAATTAGTGTGCATGCATGGCCTACCATGCATTCGTGCATATATTTTAATGTATATTTGAACATATTCTTGGGGATTTCAATCTCTCTCTCTCGATCATCTATATATCGTTGGTGGCCAAAAACACACATATATATGCATGCAATTTATGCGTAAAGGCGCGGGTGCCTCTAATAATGTGTGTGCGCACTCGATCGATGATCCCTAAACCTTAAACAACCCTAAAACCTTAAATCCCTAATCCCTAAACCCTAAACACCCTAAACACTAAACCCTAAACCCTAGACCCTAAACGTACCTAACCCTAACCCTAACCCTAAACCCTAGCTAACCCTAAACCCCAATTAAACCCTATGTATAGGCCAACGACACTTAATTGTGCATCGATCGAGCGGGTCAGGGGTGCCTCGCGATCCTCTAATAAAATTAAATGTGCCATGCATTAACCCTAAACCATATATATGTAACTAACCCTAGCTAATCAACCCTACTTAATTAAAACACATAACCCTAAACTATACTAGCTAGCTATAACCCGATCTAATAAAAACATGCTCTATATATAGCAGCTAGCTAGCAAACCGTAGATTAACACCAATTAAAATATACATGGCCTATATCGATCATGTTGTATAACATATCCCTGAGATTCATTAATTAATTATATAATTATCGTGATAAATTAATTAACTTGAACTTTGACAAGTTCTCTCGAATGAAAACACATTTGATTAAGTTGCCTCATAATATATATATAATTAGTGTGCATGCATGGCCTACAATGCATTCGTGCATATATTTTAATGTATATTTGAACATATTCTTGGGGATTTCAATCTCTCTCTCTCTCTCGATCATCTATATATCGTTGGTGGCCTAAAAAACACACATATATACGCATGCACTTTATGCGTAAAGGCGCGGGTGCCTCTAATAATGTGTGTGCGCACTCGATCGATGATCCCTAAACCTTAAACAACCCTAAAACCCCTAAATCCCTAATCCCTAATCCCTAAACCCTAAACACCCTAAACACTAAACCCTAAACCCTAACCCTAACCCTCTACCCTAGCTAACCCTAAACCCTAATTAAACCCTATGTATAGGCCAACGTCACTTAATTGTGCATCGAGCAGCCCAGGGGTGCCTCGCGGTCCTCTAATTAAATTAATTGTGCCATGCATTAACCCTAAACCATATATATGTAACTAACCCTAGCTAATTAACCCTACTTAATTAAAACACATAACCCTAAACTATACTAGATATAACCCGATCTAATAAAAACATGCTCTATATATAGCAGCTAGCTAGCAAACCGTAGATTAACACCAATTAAAATATACATGGCCTATATATCGATCATGTTGTATAACATATCCCTCAGATTCATTAATTAATTATATAATTATCGTGATAAATTAATTAACTTGAATTTTGACAAGTTCTCTCGAATGAAAACACATTTGATTAAGTTGCCTCATAATATATATATAATTAATTAGTGTGCATGCATGGCCTACCATGCATTCGTGCATATATTTTAATGTATATTTGAACATATTCTTAGGGATTTCAATCTCTCTCTCTCTCGATCATCAATATATCGTTGGTGGCCAAAAAACACACACATATATATATACGCATGCAATTTATGCGTAAAGGCGCGGGTGCCTCTAATAATGTGTGTGCGCACTCGATCGATGATCCCTAAACCTTAAACAACCCTAAAACCTTAAATCCCTAATCCCTAATCCCTAAACCCTAAACACCCTAAACACTAAACCCTAAACCCTAGACCCTAAACCCTAACCCTAACCCTAACCCTAACCCTAACCCTAAACCCTAGCTAACCCTAAACCCTAATTAAACCCTATGTATAGGCCAACGACACTTAATTGTGCATCGAGCAGGCCAGGGGTGCCTCGCGGTCCTCTAATTAAATTAAATGTGCCATGCATTAACCCTAAACCATATATATGTAACTAACCCTAGCTAATCAACCCTACTTAATTAAAACACATAACCCTAAACTATACTAGATATAACCCGATCTAATAAAAGCATGCTCTATATATATAACAGCTAGCTAGCAAACCGTAGATTAACACCAATTAAAATATACATGGCCTATATCGATCATGTTGTATAACATATCCCTCAGATTCATTAATTAATTATATAATTATCTTGATAAATTAATTAACTTTAATTTTGACAAGTTCTCTCGAATGAAAACACATTTGATTAAGTTGCCTCATAATATATATATAATTTTAGTGTGCATGCATGGCCTACCATGCATTTGTGCATATATTTTAATGTATATTTGAACATATTCTTGGGGATTTCAATCTCTCTCTCTCTCTCGATCATCTATATATAACGTTGGTGGCAAAAAACACACATATATACGCATGCACTTTATGCGTAAAGGCGCGGGTGCCTCTAATAATGTGTGTGCGCACTCGATCGATGATCCCTAAACCTTAAACAACCCTAAAACCCTAAATTAATTATCGATCTCCCTGTGATTCATTAATTAATTATATATATAATTATCGATGATAAATTAATTAACTTGAATTTTGACAAGTTCTCTCGTATGAAAACACATTTGATCAAGTTGCCTAGCTCATAATATATATATAATTAGTGTGCATGCATGGCCTACCATGCATTCGTGCATATATTTTGATATATATTTGAACATATTCTTGGGGATTTCAATCTCTCTCTCTCGATCATCTATATATCGTTGTTGGTGGCAAAAAAACACACATATATATACGCATGCACTTTATGCGCAAAGGCGCGGGTGCCTCTAATAATGTGTGTGCGCACTCGATCGATGATCCCTAAACCTTAAACAACCCTAATCCCTAATCCCCTAAACCCTAAACACCCTAAACACACTAAACCCTAGACCCTAAACACCCTAAACACTAAACCCTAAACCCTAGACCCTAAACACCGTAAACACTAAACCCTAAACACCCTAAACACCAATTAAACCCTAAACCCTAGACCCTAAACACTAGACCCTAAACCCTAGACCCTAAACACCCTAAACACTAAACCCTAGACCCTAAACACCGTAAACACTAAACCCTAGACCCTAGCTAAACACCCTAAACACTAAACCCTAAACCCTAGCTAACCCTAAACCCTAATTAAACCCTATATATAGGCCAACGACACTTAATTGTGCATCAAGCAGGCCAGGGGTGCCTCGCGGTCCTCTAGTTAAATTAAATGTGCCATGCATTAACCCTAAACCATATATATATAACTAACCCCTAGCTAATCAAACCCTAGTTAATTAAAACACATAACCCTAAACTATACTAGCTATAACCCGATCTAATAAAAACATGCTCTATATATAGCAGCTAGCTAGCAAATTAAACGGTAGATTAACACCAATTAATATATACATGGCCTATATCGATCATATGTTGTATAACATCTCCCTGAGATTCATTAATTAATTATATAATTATCGATGATAAATTAATTAACTTGAATTTTGACAAGTTCTCTCGAATGAAAACACATTTGATTAAGTTTCCTCATAATATATATATAATTTTAGTGTGCATGCATGGCCTACCATGCATTCATGCATATATTTTAATGTATATTTGAACATATTCTTGGGGATTTCAATCTCTCTCTCTCTCGATCATCTATATATAACGTTGGTGGCAAAAAACACACACATATATACGCATGCACTTTATGCGTAAAGGCGCGGGTGCCTCTAATAATGTGTGTGCGCACTCGATCGATGATCCCTAAACCTTAAACAACCCTAAAACCCTAAATTAATTATCGATCTCCCTGTGATTCATTAATTAATTATATATATAATTATCGATGATAAATTAATTAACTTGAATTTTGACAAGTTCTCTCGTATGAAAACACATTTGATCAAGTTGCCTAGCTCATAATATATATATAATTAGTGTGCATGCATGGCCTACCATGCATTCGTGCATATATTTTGATATATATTTGAACATATTCTTGGGGATTTCAATCTCTCTCTCTCGATCATCTATATATCGTTGTTGGTGGCAAAAAAACACACATATATATACGCATGCACTTTATGCGCAAAGGCGCGGGTGCCTCTAATAATGTGTGTGCGCACTCGATCGATGATCCCTAAACCTTAAACAACCCTAAAACCCTAATCCCTAATCCCCTAAACCCTAAACACCCTAAACACACTAAACCCTAGACCCTAAACACCCTAAACACTAAACCCTAAACCCTAGACCCTAAACACCGTAAACACTAAACCCTAAACACCCTAAACACTAATTAAACCCTAAACCCTAGACCCTAAACACTAGACCCTAAACCCTAGACCCTAAACACCCTAAACACTAAACCCTAGACCCTAAACACCGTAAACACTAAACCCTAAACCCTAGACCCTAGCTAAACACCCTAAACACTAAACCCTAAACCCTAGCTAACCCTAAACCCTAATTAAACCCTATATATAGGCCAACGACACTTAATTGTGCATCAAGCAGGCCAGGGGTGCCTCGCGGTCCTCTAGTTAAATTAAATGTGCCATGCATTAACCCTAAACCATATATATATAACTAACCCCTAGCTAATCAAACCCTAGTTAATTAAAACACATAACCCTAAACTATACTAGCTATAACCCGATCTAATAAAAACATGCTCTATATATAGCAGCTAGCTAGCAAATTAAACGGTAGATTAACACCAATTAATATATACATGGCCTATATCGATCATATGTTGTATAACATCTCCCTGAGATTCATTAATTAATTATATAATTATCGATGATAAATTAATTAACTTGAATTTTGACAAGTTCTCTCGAATGAAAACACATTTGATTAAGTTTCCTCATAATATATATATAATTAGTGTGCATGCATGGCCTACCATGCATGCATTCGTGCATATATTTTAATATATATTTGAACATATTCTTGGGGATTTCAATCTCTCTCTCTCTCGATCATCTATATGTCGTTGGTGGCCAAAAAACACACACATATACGCATGCACTTTATGCGCAAAGGCGCGTGTGCCTCTAATAATGTGTGTGTGCGCACTCGATCGATGATCCCTAAACCTTAAACCCTAAATAAACCCTAATCCCTAATCCCTAAACCCTAAACACCATAAACATTAAACCCTAAACCCTAGACCCTAAACCCTAACCTCCTAACCCTAAACCCTAAACCCTAATTAAACCCTATATATAGGCCAATGACACTTAATTGTGCATCAAGCAGGCCAGGGGTGCCTCGCGGTCCTCTAATTAAATTAAATGTGCCATGCATATATATGTGTTTAATTTGGGGATTTCAATCGCTCTCTCGTATGTAGCTCTCTCTACCTCTCTCTCTCTCTCTCTCTCTCTCTCTCTCTCTCTCTCTCGTTGGTGGCCAACAACACACACATGCACTTTGTGCGCAAAGGCATGCGCCTCTAATAATGTGTGCGCAGTCGATCGATCTAGTTTTGATTAATCATAGCACACAAATAAAGAAGTTGTATTTGAATCCACACAACCTAATCTAAAACACATAACCCCTAACATGGCCTAATTAATTAACCCTTCTCGATCTCTACCTAATTAGTGGAAATTGCACAAAATCAAAAGGGGTCCCTCACTAATTATGCATATCTGCTAGATTGTGATAAACTTTTGCCCCATATATATTTGGTGGATGGGTGCATCTTGGCATGTAAAACAATTAGTGTTTGCAAATGGCGTTGTCAAAATTTATGTACAAATGATTTCTTTCCATCCAAAGTGCATAAAATGGGAGTTTTAATGAAGAAAGTACAAATAAAACAGCTCAACATGCTTCCACACCCCGATTTTCACACGAAGTAGAGCATATTTAAAGGATAATTCCAGAGTTTTACTATTTTTCAAGCAACTTTGCTAATTTTCCCCCACTCACATGACTTTATGTCGATTTAACGAAAATATGGCGAATTTAAACTACATGGGCGGGATAGTTTGAATTGTGCGCGCGGCAAAGGGAACCGCCTATTCCTCAACCTTGTGCACGGCAAATTACACACGCAACTCCATTAAACGCCACCTACCGACCTTAATTATCACCCCGGCGGCCCGGCCGCATGACCCCCCACCCACCCGTACACAACTTATCCCCGTCCGTGCGAAGAGCTTCCCCTCCCCGTCCCGTCCGTGCGAAGAAGAAGCTTCCCCTCCCCGTCGTTCTTCTCGAGACGCACCGGCGGTCAAGTTGATCCACGGTAGGGCTGCTATCTCTAGCTCAATCATGTATCGGGCAAGACAGCCTAACGATTTATATTTTCTTGATGCTGCTAAAAAAATTCGTCAGTATGCTCGAACTAATTGGCACTTTATAGTTTTCCGCTCGATTTGTCATCGATCAATTTGTTCATTTGCGTGGGCATATAGAGTCAGTTCTGCACTCGATCCGTTAATTTGCTGAAATGCCATGGCAGAGTTTTGTACACGATCTGTTTGCTAAAATGTCGATGGGCATTTTTTGTTTTGTACTCGACATGATTGCTGAAATGCATAATCATGTAGTATAGTTTTGTACTCGATGGATATACATTTCCTACTTCGCCTTAAATTAATCACCAACCACTGTATCTCATAATTAAACAGATGGACAGAACTTGGATACTGCATGGACACTTATGTTCCCCTTCATATATAAATGGTGTTCAACCCTTTATGGGGTTTATTAGAGCTCATGATGGTCACAACCTGGACGTGTATTGCCCGCGCTGCACATGTATGAATGGTGAGAAGAGGCCTCACCCTGTAGTGGCAGATCATTTACACATTTTTGGGATGGACCGCACATATGTTAGGCGGGTTTAGCATGGTGAACCATATAATGATCCTTTAGCAGGAGAAGCAGATCTTGCTCACACTGTATGTGTGCTGGCATATGTAGTTAATTATTTATATTGATGTTGCCGCTGTTTCAATCAATAGTTTGCATTGCTGTGCAAGGTTCTGTACTCAAATTTAACTTGTTGCAGATGGATGGACGGGAAGGAGAGAAAAAGCGCTTGCTTCAGGAAACGGGTTTCAGCTCTGGGACATGTGCTGTGCCAGATGAGAAGGTAAATATGTAAAACGGCATTTGTTCAGGTTGCATCCCTTAGATGTTTGTCTAATCGGTTGATGTACTAATTGCAGAAGCATAGAGTTGAAGAGGTCTCTCAGTTTGATGGGAGATTTGAAGATGAATCTCAGTTTGATGCACCTGTGGATGGTACTGATGACGAGCCTTTCATAGACGAAGGTCCTGCACCTGAGATTATCCAGCCTACAGAAGGAGGCCGTGGACCGAGTACACAGCTTTGCGTTGAAGTGGATGCACGCCCGGAGATCATCACGGGCGTCCGGGTAGTCTCAAGACCACCCAGCCCTGATGCACCTGTGGATGGTACTGATGACGAGCCTCTCATAGACGAAGGTCCTGCACCTGAGATTATCCAGCCTACAGAAGGAGGCCGTGGACCGAGTACACAGCTTTGCGTTGAAGAGGATGCACACCCGGAGATCATCAGGGGCGTCCCGGTAGTCTCAGGACCACCCAGCCCTGATGCAAAATGTTGAGCTACTTTATGATTCGTACTCTTATGTTCTGGTGCTGTAGTATGTTATGATTTGTACGCCTTTGGCGCTAGATTAAGCATTCAGTGGATGATCGCGTTGCAAAATTCGACACCCACACAATCAGTTCATCGTATGAGTAGTAGCACAATTACTTCTACAGCGATTCCTGCCAGCGCATTAGTTGGTAGCATGAAACACTTTCAGGTACTCCCCTCTGATTCATATTAATTGACTCAATTCTGTCTAGATATGGATGTATCTAGATGCATTTGTTAACTAGACTAACAAACTTGAGTCAGTTAATATGAATCCGTGTAAACCGCCCAAGTCCTCGAGCAGCTAGTTTATTGACTCTGGACTCCAAGCCTCTCGCGGCAAGCCATCGACGAAGCTTTGACCAGATCTTGGCCCGCAATTTTTTGTGTGTGGCGAATAGCAAAGCTTTGACCAGTTCCTCTCGGGATACAGCACGCCGGTGAGCTTGCACGGTTGCCATGAGCACTTTCCGGCGGAACTTCCTCTTCAGCGCCCTCAAGCCGCTGCTGCGAGACAGCACGCAGTGCCTCGAGGTGGACGGAATTCTGGATCTCAGGGCGGGTGGTCCGCATCGTCCGGGAACGATCTCCAGCGGGTTAACGAGGACATGCATGGCGGCCAGGGGATTTGTTTTTTTTTTGGTTTGAGCTTGGGATTTGGGGTTTTTTCGGATAGGGGAGGAGGAACCGAGGAAGAGGAAGGAACAGCCGCGTGCTTGGCGCGTGGCGGTGTGCTTGAATTTCGAATTTTTGTGAAATGTTTCATTTCCCCGCTACAATTCGGGGGTTTCTTGACGCGCCAATGCGTCCCGCCGGGCAGCTTCAAGTGAATTTGGGGTGCCACACTATGGGCCCTAGTTTCAGTGAGACATGTAATGACTAGTCACATCAGTAAGTTCACTGTGTAATAAAATATGTTACCCCTCCCCTTTATGTAGCACCCCTTCTCTCCCGATCGAGTGCCGATTGCCGACGGATGCAAGCCGCTAGCTCGATCCCCTCCTTTCGCCTCCACCGTCCAGGCATCCAGCTTGGAGGGGCAAGCTGCATCTAGCCCAAGCGGATTAGGTAGGACTAGTAATGTTCTCTCCTTTCTCGAGATCGGTTCTTTTTTCCTCTCCTCGATATCTTGCGCATCTCTTTCCTATTCTGGGCGAAGGGGTGTCTTTCTGGTCACCCTCGAGCTGGGAGTGATTGATGGGGGTGGGGGCGGGGGCTACCTTTGCTTGGATTGGGGTGTTCTTCCTTTATTTGTCGACATTTGCAACCTTTGTAGTTTCTGCTGATCCTCACTGTATCTTTTGTCAGCTTGTACAGGAAAGGTAAGACCTCGGCGGTGGGGGCAATGGAGCGTAAGGCCACCACGCATGTGGGCAGTTGGCTGAGCCTGAGCTGCGTCCCCAGCCCCGCGAAGCAGGTACTCCGTTTGCTTATCCACTCTTTACCTTTTAAGTGTCTCTCTGCATCCTCAATCTGTTCCTGTTCTGGAATATGCTTAAAGTAGCACATGTCTTCAGCTGTTTGTGCGTAAAGCCTCTGTGACACCATGCTCTATATTCTCTGTATCAGGTTGGTACCTCCAGGTTCCGTGCTGAGGCTATGGGGAACGAGAATAGCGCCCCACCTGCTGCAGGAGCATGGCCCGATCTGCAGCACAAGAAGCGAAATGCCACTGCCGAGCTGGGCAGGGACCGCCCAGGGGTAATTTTTTTAACCAACTTACCATGATGTAGTCTGAATCTGATACTCCCTCAGATCCAAATTAATTGACTCAACTATCTGTAGATACGGATGTATCTAGATGTGTTTTAGCTCTAGATACTACTGCCTCCATCCCAAAGCTTTGGGCTTATATTATTTTTAGAAAGTCAAACTATACCATGTTTGACTAAGCTTTTACCAAAAATCAGTAACATGCAAAATACAAAATTAATATCATTAAATAGATAATAAAATATATTTTCCTACGGTATCTACACAGTATTATATTTGTTGATAGAATGTTCTAAAATTTTGGTCAAACTTTGCTTGTTTTGATTTCTCAAAAATAAATAAGGCTTAAGCTTTTGGATGGTGGTAGTACATTCATATCTAGACAAAGCTGAGTTAACTAGTTTTTTTGTCTGTCCATAGCTAGTGTTCACGCTGCAAAAGGCTAAGAGCATCCACTATATGCATCAGTCTATCTCATACAGTAATTCAATATCACTGCTGAGGTCTGCCTTTTGTTTTGCTATTCATATGCAGACTGAAACTTTAGGGCCTTTACTCAAAAGGAAGATCAAAACTGCGGCTGATCAGGCTGCCAGTATGTTGATGCCGCCCCCATCTTCTAAATGCCTCTACAAGCACAAGGCCACGCACCAGCTGGGTGGTGATCTTTTAATGAATATGGTATATTTTCTTAATCCACAAAACATGCCTTGATTTTTCTCTGTTTATTGTCGGTTTTTTCTATGCTTGCCAAAAGTTTACAACAACAACAACAACAACAACCAAGCCTTTCAGTCCCAAACAAGTTGGGGTAGGCTAGAGTTGAAACCCATAAGATCTCGAAGCCAAAAGTTTAGAAACACCAAATTCGTTTGCTTACAATCATCATACAGTAATGTTCATCTACTCCAGTTCCCCTAACCCAACAAAAAATGATGTTAATTACGATTTTTAGATTAAAAGAGCACCATTAGGCGCTGTTAATTACGACTTTGAGATTAAAATGTCATTTGCAATTGTTAATTACAATTTTGAGACAATTGGTTAGTTTAACCTCGATCTCTTCTGCTCTCCATTTTTCCCAACCGAACAAAAATGTAACCATTCCATTCCTCTGAAATGGAACCATTCCATTCCATTCCACGCTGTTTCAGAACCGAACACACCCTTGCATTGTTGTGAACTGTTGTCCATACACGGCCATACCCTTCCACTTACATCCAGCACTATATGCATCAGTCTGTCTCAGAGTCATTCAATATCACTGCTGAGATCTGTTCCCATTCTTATGCAGGCTGAAACTGCTGCGCCTTTACTCAAGTGGATGCAAAATGAGGCTAATGAGGCTGCTGTGAGGACGATGGTGCCGGCACCATCTTCCGAAAACCTCTACAAGCACGAGGCCATGGGCCAGCTGGGTGGTGACCTTTTAATGAATCTGGTATATTTTCTTAATCCACATACATGATTTCATTATTATCTGTTTAATTACTGTTGGCTTTGTCTAATGCTTACCAAAAGTTCAGAAACACTGCGTTTGCTTACAATCATCATACACTAATTTTTCACTTTTCAGTCTGTCTCATCCAGTATATAAACTGTTGATTTCCATTGGCTTCTTTTGTAATCATTTGCATTGTTGTCAACTGTTCTCTATGCACAACCCTATTCTTCCACTTACACCCCGCACTATTTGCATCAGTCTATCTCATAGATTTATTAAATATCAATGATGAGTTCTGTTGCTATTCATATGCAGGATGAAACTTCTGTGCCTCTACTCAAATGGATAAAAAATGATCCTGATGAGGCTGCTGTGAAGACGATGGTGCTGCCACCATCTTCTGAAAACCTCCTCAAGCACAAGGCCACGGGCCAGCTGGGTGGTACCCTTTTCAGTAAGCAGGTATATTTTCTTAATCCTCATACATGATTTGATTTTTGTCTGTTTATTGCCGGCTTTGTCTAATGCTTACCAATAGTTCAGAAACACACACACCTATTCTTCCACTTACATCCAGCACTATATGCATCAGTGTCTCATAGATTCATTTTATATATCACTGCTGATGTCTGTTGCTCTTCAATTTTCATATGCAGACTGAAACTGCTAAGCCTTCATTGGTCAAAAGGATTGCAACTGCTGCTGATGAGGCATCTGCAGAGGCTGCCACCAAGTTACTGTCAGCCCCACCTTCTGGATGCTTATATAAGCTCAAGTCCAAGGACCAGCCGGGCCGTAACCATCCAAGGGTTCGGGTATATTTTCTTAAGCCACATATACATGCCATGATTTATGTCTGATATTATCACTGGCTCTGTCTAATGCTTTTTGGAATTCGGAAACACCAAATTAGCATGCTTATATTCATCATACACTAATTTTTCACTGTTCAGTTTGTAACATAGTGTTATGCACTTGCTTGTCAACATTTGCATTGCTCTGAACTATGCACTTTACACAACCTAATTCTTCCACTTACGTTCAGCGCTACGCACCAGTAGTACCTCCCATGTTTCCTTCACCATCCCGATGCCGAGCTTGCGGGAATATGGCGGGCCCATGTACATACCCCGCATATAACACCTCCTATGGCTCTATCTACCTTTCTAGTAGCTCCTTCACAGAGTTACAGGTATGTATTCTCAGTGGTTTAGCATGAATTGGCATATAGTAAAGTCTTGTTTTTAGTCTTCCTGCTTCTTACATTTGTATCAATTTTCACATGCAGACTGTACCTTGTGAACTTCGTCCAATGATTAACCAGATGTGTCCGCATGAAGGATCTTTCACTATGCATGGCAATGGCAAATTGATGAACACCTACACGGTCTATGAGGTGTATGTCTACAAGACGCAGGCCATCACATATTTGTATGGACATGATTGGAGAAAGTTTGCTTTTGACTACGGTCTGAAGAAGGGCGACGAGCTGAGGATCAGAAACTCAAACGGGCAGATATACGTAACTGCTTACAGAGTTGGAGACACTTCCAAATATATAATATGTAACTTTTTTCTACTCATATCTTTTGATAACTGCATTCTGAGCAGTTGTTCTAAACCATTCCCTCTGTTCTAGCTTGCTGGGTTTAACATGATCAAAGCTGCAGATCCCCTGATGGAACATGAGCGGATGTCACAAAGGGCAACCACACCAGCACCGGCACCGGCTTCCCACTCTCCTGCATCAGCACCGGTTCCTGTACCAGCTCCGTTTACTGCATCTACCCAGCAGTCCCCTACATCAGCATTGGTTCCTGTAGAGGCCCCATATACTACACATGCCCAGCAGGCTCCTGCATCAGCACTGGTTCCTCTAGCTGCACCGTTTACTGCACCTGCCCAACAGTCTCCTGCATCAGCACCGGTTCCTCTAGAGGCACCGTTTACTGCACCTGCCCAGCAGTCTCCTGCATCAGCACCAGCTCGTGTACCAGCCCAGGCTCATGCACCTGCCCCAGCCAGATCACCGAGGTCTCAGCTCATTGCTGTGGCCACCCGTGTGGTGACCAGGACGCATCTGAAGGCTATGTTCGTGAGTATATGACAACATAACTGCTCTTATCTTGATGTCTTCTCTGCTCAAAGTCTCACATGGTTCAGTGCATTGGTGCCATTGACTAATTTTTGGTGGTATCTCTTGCTTTGAATCAGAAATTGCCTAAAAGTATCTCCAAGGATCTCAATGCTGGCCGAAGGGGCAAGATATCCCTCGTCATGGAGAGTGAAGGTCTCACCGTGGAGGGACGGTACTCTGTCAGTCCCACAGATGGCCGCTTGGCTGTTACTTCCAGGTGGAAAAAGTTCATTGACGGTGCCAAACTTCGCATTGGATCAAAGTTGAAGGTCAAGATCTTTCGATGCCGCTGTGACATGCTGGTCATAAAGTTCGCGGTTGTCTAGTTCTGTTGTCCCATGAGCCCTTAGCAAATGCATTTGTAGTTATACTTATATAAGGTTATCTTATCTGAACTGCTAATTAATTGTATGGGTGGTAAAACTCTGGCAAGCTTTTGCTCTTAGCAAGTATGTATGTATGATCAGCTATTATGATAACTAATGTTTGTGTTCATCTTAATTTGCATTTCCGTTTTAGAAAAAAACTTAATTTCTATTTTGGCTGACCTGTTAGAGAACTATCAGATTGAACCCACAACATGATTCATATAGATTCATTACACCGAGCCACATGTCTTGACCTTGCGATACACTACTTCCATTAATCAGTGCAAGAAGGCTTACCTGAGCTGCCTGAACCATGGCAGATTCGAATCCACCTTATCTATCTAGAAATACAACCTTTGCAGAAAGAGGATTTGCAGTATGGGGAGGCTGACATTGGGGACCCATGAGCCAGCAGCGTCGTCAACGTTTTAAAGGTGGCAGGAGATCGAAAGAAAAAATAAGCCAAAAATCAGTTGGTAAACAAATTCAAGAAAAGAAACATTTACCTTTCTGAGAGGATGACATGCGGGACCCATGAGGCAGCAGCATCCTCAACTATTTCAAGGCGGCAGGGGATCAAAATAAAAAAGGAAATAGCCAGAAATTAATTAGGGTCAAAAATAAATCCATCAAAGGAAACTTTTATTGTTCATAGAGGATGACATGTGGGACCGACTTGCCAGCTGCGTCGTCATCGTTTCAAAGGGGGCAGGGGATCAAAAGAAAAAGGCAAATAGCCAGAAATTAGGGGAAAAAAATAAATCCAACAAAGAAAACTTTTATTGTTCATAGAGGATGACATGCGGGACCCATGAGCCAGCAGCTTCCTCAACGTTTCAAAGTCGGCATGAGATTGAAAGAAAAAGTCAAGTGACATAATATCAGGAGCCAAAAATAATCCAAGAAAAAAACTTTATTGTACATAGAGGATGACATGCGGGTCCCATTTTGTAGCGCGGTCTCAATGCTTCCAAGGCGGCATAGGACCGAAAGAAAAATGAAGTAGCCAGAAATCAGGGTGTGAAAAATCCAAGAAAAGAAAGATTTCAATTGGGCTGTATCTGGACATCTGGGCCTTCGAACTATCCTGCTGGGCCTTTTGACTCGTACAATTTCAGCCCACTCCAAAACAGGAAAGGTCGGATTTTTCTAAAAAAAACAGGAAAGTCCTATGCTTCGCAAAAACAAAAAACAAGGAGATTCAACATATAAGTTTGTTTATGTAGATATAAAGATTTAATTTATCCGTTTGCAATAGCTCAGAGCGAAATACAACGTTTATTGTCTGCAAAATAAAATATCACATGTTTCTTGTACGGGGAGGCTGACATCGGGGACCCATGAGCCAGCAGCGTCGTCAACGTTTCAAAGGCGGCAGGGGATCGAAAATAAAAAAAGCCAAAAATCAGTTGGTAAAAAAATACAAGAAAAGAAAACATTTATCGTTCTGAGAGGATGACATGCGGGACCCATGAGGCAGCAGCATCCTCAACGTTTCAAAGTGGGCATGAGATCGAAAGAAAAAGGCAAGTGACATAATATCAGGAGCCAAAAATAATCCAAGAAAAGAAACTTTATTGTACATAGAGGATGACATGCGGGTCCCATTTTGTAGCAGCGGTCTCAACGTTTCCAAGGCGGCACAGGACCAAAAGAAAAATGAGGCAGCAGCATTCTCAACAATTCCAAGGCGGCGGGGATCAAAAGAAAAATAAAGGAAATAGCCAGAAATTAATTAGGGGTAAAAAATAAATCCACCAAAGGAAACTTTTATTGTTCATAGAGGATGACATGTGGGACCGACCTGCCAACAGCGTCCTCATCGTTTCAACGGGGGCAGGGGATCAAAAGAAAAAGGCAAATAGCTAGAAATTAGGGGTAAAAAATAACTCCAAGAAAGGAAACTTTTATTGTTCGTAGAGGATGACATGCGGGACCCATGAGCCAGCAGCTTACTCAACGTTTCAAAGGCGGCATGAGATCGAAAGAAAAAGGCAAGTGACCAAATATCGGGAGCCAAAAATAATCCAAGATTTATTGTACATAGAGGATGACATGTGGGTCCCATTTTGCAGCAGCGGTCTCAATGTTTGTAATGCGGCTTGAGATCAAAAGAAAAAGAAAGTAGCTAGTAATTAGGGGTGAAAAAAATCCAAGAAAAGAAAGTTGATGGACATAGAGGATGACATGCGGGTCCCTTGAACCAACAGCTTACTCAACGTTTCAAAGGGGGCAGGGGATCAAAAGAAAAAGGCAAGCCAAAAATCAGAGGGTGAAAAAAAATCCAACAAAGGAAACTTTTATAGCACACAGAGGATGACATGCGGGTCCCATGAGCCAGCAGGTTCCTCAACGTTTCAAACGTGGCATGAGATCGAAAGAAAAAGGCAAGTGACCAAATATGAGGTGCCAAAAAAACTCCAAGAAAAGAAAGTTGATTGCTCATAGAGGATGACATGTGGGTCCCATTTAGCTGCAGCGGTCTCACCGTTTGAGAGGCGGCAGGGGATCGAAAGAAAAAGGCAAGTGACCAAATATCAGGAGCCAAAAATAATTCAAGAAAAGAAAGTTTTATAGTCCATAGAGGATGACATGCGGGTCCCATTTAGCAGCAGCGGTCTCACCGTTTGAGAGGCGGCGGGGATCGAAAGAAAAAGGCAAGTGACCAAATATGAGGTGCCAAAAAAATCCAAGAAAAGAAAGTTTTATAGTACATAGAGGATGACATGCGGGTCCCATTTAGCGGCAGCGGTATCACCGTTTGAGAGGCGGCAGGGGATCGAAAGAAAAAGGCAAGTGACCAAATATGAGGTGCCAAAAAAACTCCAAGAAAAGAAAGTTGATTGCTCATAGAGGATGACATGCGGGTCCCATTTAGCTGCAGCGGTCTCAACGTTTCCAAGGCGGCATCAAAAGAAAAAGGAAGTAGCCAGAAATCAGGGGGTCAAAAAATCCAAGAAAAGAAGGAATTTTGGTTCATAGAGGATGACAAGCGGGACCCATGATCCTGCATCGTAAACGGCTCGATCGGAGAGCGTTGAACGAGATGGCGCGATCGAGAAAAAAAACAATGCTAGAGAGGCTGCCATGTGGGCCCTACATCCCTGGGCGGTGCGGATTTGCGTTGACTCGGCCGGCGAACCCGAGAATTCGCGATGCACCACGTCCCGGGCCACCATACGCGACGTTTTGGCCGCTTTCGTCGGGCTAGGTGGCCTCAAAAACGAGAAAAAAATTTTTGACATGCACCACGGAGGGACCAAAAATCGTCGGCCATGGTACACCAGCAACCACGGCGCGACTTCAACTTCGTCGGCCATGGCAACTTTTCTTGTAGTGGGCACAAACAGCCGGTGCGGGAGCAGCAGCAGAAGGAGCATCATCCAGAAGCTCGAGGTGGGCACCACGACCAATTCCTGCACCATGGTTAGACAACAAGCGAATACGCAATATCCAAAAATTGACCAGGCATCGCGAGAGATGAAGTGGTAGGCGGTGTATAGGACTCGGCTATGGGAAGGGAAGCAAAAGGAAAAAGTGACTCATCAAACACAACGCCGCGAGAGATATAAACGCGGTTGGACGGGTGATGATCCACAAGTATAGTGGATCGCAACAGTCTTCGAGGGAAGTATTACCCAATTTATTGATTCGACACAAGGGAGACAAAGAATACTTGTAAGCCTTAACAGCGGAGTTGTCAATTCAGCTGCACAGGAAACAGACTTGCTCGCAAGAGTTTATCAGTAGCAACAGTTTTATAGCAGTAGGAATAGTGAAATAACAACAGCGGTGAAATAAAGACAGCAGTAGTGATTATAGTAAACAGCAGGATTAAAATACTGTAGGCATAGGGATGATGAACGGGCGTTGCATGGATGAGAGAATTCATATAACAATCATGGTAGGGCATTTGCAGATAATAATAAAGCGGTATCCAAGTACTAATCAATCCATAGGCATGGTAGTCGTACGTGCTCGCAATGAGAAACTTGCACAACATCTTTTGTCCTACCAGGCCGGTAGGGCCTCTAGGGAAACTACTTGGAAATTAAGGTACTCCTTTTAATAGAGTACCGGAGCAAAGCATTAACACTCCGTGAACACATGTGATCCTCACATCACCGCCTTCCCCTCCGGTTGTCCCAATTTCTGTCACTTTGGGGCCTCGGGTTCCGGACAACAACGTGTGTATACAACTTGCAGGTAAGATCATAAAACAATGCATATCATGATGAAACAATAACATGTTCAGATCTGAGATCATGGCACTCGGGCACTAGTGACAAGCATTAAGCATAACAAGTTGCAACAATATCATAAAAGTAACATCTACGGATACTAGGCACCATGCCCTAACAATCTTGTGACTATTACATGATCAATCTCATCCAATCCCTACCATCCCCTTCAGCCTACAGCGGGGGAATTACTCACACATGGATGGGGGAAACATGGCTGGTCGATGGAGAGGCGTCGGTGGTGATGGCGGTGAAGATCCCCTCCAATTCCCCGTCCCGGCGGAGTGCCAGAACGGAGTTTCTGGTCCCGAGACGGAGTTTCGCGATGGCGGCGGCGTAGTGGATGGTTTCTGGAAAAATGGTCGAACCCCCTGGCGTTTTTAGGTCGAAGGGACTTTGTAGTCGAAAGGAGAGCGTCGGGGGCCGCCGGGCGCCCATAGGGCGGCGCGCCCTCCGGCCGCGCCGGCCTGTGGTCTGGGGGCCACGGGCCCCCCTGGTTCGCCCTTTTGGCCCTTCATCTTCACGGTGAAAATAGGCCCATTGCAATTATTTCCGGGGTTTTTCCTGAAAGTCGAATTTCTGCACAAAAACGAGACACCAGTGCAATTCTGCTGAAAACAGCGTTAGTCCGTGTTAGTTGTATCCAAAATACACAAATTAGAGGCAAAACAATAGCAAAAGTGTTCGGGAAAGTAGATACGTTTTGGACGTATCAACTCCCCCAAGCTTAGCTTATTGCTTGTCCTCAAGCAATTCAGTTAACAACTGAGTGCGATAAAAGAACTTTCACGAACACATTTGTTCATATGATGTAAATATTCTCATGATATGGCAAGTGCTTAAGCAATTCATAATAAGGTACATGCAAATAAAGTCATCTAGTAACTGTGTCAATCATGAAAGAGATACCAACAAACTAATAACAAGCATCATGAAACACTTCAATAAGCAGGATTGCAATGTTCATAGAAAGATATGATAAAGTGGTATCTCGCTTGCCTGTATTTGTACAGCAAAACATAAATGCCCAGGCACCTCTGAAGTTCATAGAAAGACTAGAAGTAAATTTGTCAAAGATAAAAGCATCAAAGTTATACCACAGCTGATCATATTTTGGGACAAGCATATTATACTAAGAATGACAGTTATGCTCTCAAGAAGGTACTCAAAGAAAGGATGGTGACTCAACATAAAAGTAAAAGATTGACCCTTCGCAGAGGGAAGCAGGGATTAACATGTGCTAGAGCTTTTCATTTTTCAAAGACAGAAATAAAATTATTTTGAGAGGTGTTTGTTGTTGTCAACGAATGATAGTGGGTACTCTAACCACCTCGCCAACCAGACTCTCAAGAGCGGCTCCCATGAAGGACGTCATCTCTACCAGCAAGGTAGATCATCCCTCTTCTCTTTTGTTTACACATGCATTTTAGTTTCATTATGGATGACACTCCCCCAACCTTTGCTTACACAAGCCATGGCTAACCGAATCCTCGGGTGCCTTCCAACATTCACATACCATGGGGAAGTGTCTATTTGCAGGTTAAGTTGCTTACTGATGAATCAGAGCAAAACACGTGAAGAGAATTATTAATGAAGGTTAATTAATTGGGGCTGGGAACCCCGTTGCCAGCTCTTTTTGCAAAATTATTGGATAAGCGGATGTGCCACTAGTCCATTAGTGAAAGTCTGTCCGGAGTAAATGACAAGGTTGAAAGATAAAACACCACATATTTCCTCATGAGCTATAAAACATTAACACAAATTGAGAAGTAGTTTGAAGGTTTAAAGGTAGCACATGAGAATTTACTTGGAATGGTTTGAAATGCCATGCATAGGTATTTATGGTGGACACTTTGGAATAACTTGGTTTTCAGATGTTTGGAGGCACGAGCAGCGTTCCCGCTCAGTACAAGTGAAGGCTAGCAATAGACTGGGAAGCGACAATCAAGAGAGCAATAACTGTCATAATCATGCTTGCGACAAAATAAAATTAACGGAGGCATAAAAGTGATACAAGAACTCTGAAGCAAAGTAAATCATCGAGGCTTAATTGACTTTTGTTTAGTCATATGCATGCGTGAGCATGTGCCAAGTCGATTCAAGTGAATTATTCAGAGGAGGATACCACAATGTCATACCTATCTATGAATAAAACAATGCAAGCAAATATTCATGACATGCTACTCATTATTAATAGATTGGAACTAATCATGAGAGATCATGAACTACTAGACTTTCATTAAATGACATATACCTCACATGAACCAACTAAGCATGCTCACATGGATGAGTATATGTACAAAAATGAAAACAAATAGAGTTCATACCAGCCTCTCACCACAGTCAAATTGCCGTAGATCATCATTATTGCCTTTCACTTGTGCAGCTTGAATAATAATATGGAATGAAACCAAGCTCCAACCACCGGAGACCTCTGAACTCCCTAATGAACTTTACAAAACCAAAGAAGAACGACAAATATTTTTGGTGTTTTCGGGTTAGAAACAAGAACAAAAGGAAACAAGCAAACAAAGCAAAATCTTTTTGGATTTTCTCATAGCAAACCAACGATAGCAAATAAAGTAAAATAAGAGCAAAGAACAAAATAAACAAATGGTGAAGAGAAACAACAGAAATATTTTTGGTCTTTTTGTGTTTTAGGAAAGAAACAAAGCAAAAAACAAGAGAATGCAAACTAACAGAAACACAGAAAAGCAGGATGGCAGAAATCTGCCAAAACCTGACAGCAGTACAGAAATCGATTTTAACAAAAATCTTCCATTGCTCAATTCGAAAAGTGTTCAACTAATGAAAGTTATATAACAACCTGGGGGACATGCACAAAAATTTTCAACTCAAAATAACGTTCTGGCTGTGCGCACGAATTTTTTTGGTAACAGCCCAGAATCTGTTTTTGGACAGCACTTCCCCAAATATCATCTTCCTCTCATTAGAAAACCACTTTAAGAAACCAAACAAGTATGTACAAGTATCCAGCAACCATAATATGCAAAGAATGAGTGATGCCGGTATACCTCCCCCCAAGCTTAGGCTTTTGGCCTAAGTGGAGTTCATTCCCAGCGAGGGTCGGGGTTCCACGCCGGTGGATCGTACATGGAGTGATAATAAGGCCCCTGCGCAGAAGAATGGCGTGGAGGCTCCACATGACCATAATGTTGATATGAGGAGCTCGCTGCATCGGATGAAGAGTCGAGGTGCTCCTCGGCCTCCTCCGTGCCGTCCCTTGCATGATGGCCTTCCCTTTCTATGTATGCATTTAGCTCATTTTCTGTGACCGACCACCCTTTCCTGGAATCAAGGTTAAGCTAGAGTAAACATGCATCAAAACTAGTTTCTACCACTTAGAACAAGCATGCAAGCTCACTAAACATGTTACCTACAGCAGCAAAATATTCAAGATATACTCAACCAAACAAAATTCTAATTGGATAATCAAAGGAGTCACATACCGGAGAGCAAATGTGCCAAATTTCAGACAGAAATCTGGGCTGAGCAAAGAGATCGAGAAATCTCGAGTTCTTGAGCAGAAACGCGAGTGAGAGAAAGCTGGTACGAGTTTTTTCGGGAGAGAGAAGAGAATGGGAGGAAGAAGTGAAAAAGTGGGGCAAGGAGGGGCCCACACCACAGGGTGGCGCGCCCCCCTTGCTGGCCGCGCCGGCCTGTGGGGTGCCACCCTGGGGTGCCCCACTGGTCATCCCCAGGTGCTCCCAGGTGCCCCTTCGAAAAATAAGACTACCAGTATAATTTTTGTAAATTTTTGAGAACTTCGAAAAATGCACATTTCTGGGTGTTAAAGTAATTATTACTGCGCAGGAAAATGATTTCCAAAACCTTGAACAACTAAAGCATCTTGCAAAACAAAAAGTGCTACAGGAAGTAAAACAAGTGGAGGAAGAAAGAAAGAAATGTTGTTTAGCTCTCTCATGCATTAAAATATACTTGTTAACAAGGTTGATCAAGTCTTGCTACCAAATAAATTTTATATGACATAAGAAGAAATAAACCTCAAATCAATCATGTTACCTTATATTGAATTGATATAGATCCAATCACAAGAGTTTGATATTCTTATTTAGGCTCATATATAGGACAATCAATGGATCCCACCTTGATAGTTTTCACATTACAAATTGTATTAACTCCATATACTTTATCAATCCTCTTTGGAAAATAGACAGTATGTTCCTTGTCATCAACATTGAAAGTAACTTTTCCTTTATTGCAATCAATAACAGCCCCTGCAGTATTAAGAAAGGGTCTTCCAAGAATAATAGACATATTATCATCTTCAGGCATTTCCAACACAACAAAATCAGTTAATATCAAGCAATGTTGAGTAACTTGAACAGGAACATTTTCACATACACCAACAGGAATAGCAGTAGATTTATCAGCCATTTGCAAAGATATATCAGTTGGTATCAACTTATCTAAATCAAGTCTCTTGTAAAGAGAAAAAGGCATCACACTAACTCCTGCTCCCAAATCACATAGAGCAGTTCTAACATAATTATTCTTGATGGAACAAGGAATAGTCGGTATACCTGGGTCTCCCAGCTTCTTTGGAACCTTACCATTGAAAGAGTAATTAGCGAGCATAGTGGAAATCTCCTCATTTGGAATTTTCCTTTTGTTAGAGACAATATCTTTCATATACTTTGAATAAGGAGGCAATTTAATAGCATCAGTCAAAGGGATTTGCAAAAATAAAGGTTTCATCCAATCACAAAATTTATTATAGTGTTCCTCCTCCTTTGATTTCAGTTTCTTAGCAGGAAAAGACATTTGCTTTTGAACCCAAGGTTCTCTTTCATTACCATGTTTCTTTGTAATAAAATCTTCTTTAGTGAACTTTTTATTTTTAGCATGCTTTTCAGGTTCTTTTTCAATCTCTTCTTTATCAGGAGTATCATTATTATCATTATCTTCATCATGTTCATTACCACTTTCAGTTTCAGCATCAGAAATAGAAATACTATTAGGATCATTAACAGGTTCAGAGGATTCTACAACAGCTTTATGTTTCTTCTTCTTTTTCTTAGAAGGACTATCAGTTTCTTTAGTTCGTTGAGAATCTTGTTCAATTCTTTTGGGATGCCCTTCAGGATATAGAGGATCCTGGGTAGAAACACCGCCTCTAGTTGTTACTTCATAAGCATGTTTTTCTTCATGAGTATTTTTTAACAAGTCATTTTGCACTTTAGTAAGTTGATCAATTTGAGTTTGAATCATATTAAAATGTTTAACAAGCATCTTAACATCATTGGAGGTTCTCTCCACAATATCATGCAATTTACTAATAGCTTGAGAATTTTCTATTAGATGATTCTCTACTCTCATATTAAAATTATTTTGCTTAACAATATAATTATCAAATTCATCTAAACATTGATCAGGAGGTTTTGAATACGGGATATCTCCTCTATCAAAGCGTTGAAGAGAATGTACCTCAATTGTGGATGAAGGGGGAATTATCTTACATAGGTCTTCTATAGGAGGCAAATTCTTCACATCTTCAGATTTAATACCTTTCTCCATAAGAGATTTCTTGGCTTCCCTCATATCTTCATCATTTAATTCAATCATACCCCTCTTCTTCAATAGGTGTCAAGGTTTAATCGAACCGGTGGGAGCCAAGAAGCACGTTGAAGGTTGATGGTCGCGAAATGTGATGCGGCGCAACACCGGGGATTCGGCGCCAACGCGGAACCTGCACAACACAACCCAAGTACTTTGTCCCAACGAAACATGAGGTTGTCAATCTCACCGGCTTGCTGTAACAAAGGATTAAACGTATCGAGTGGAAGATGTTTGCAAAGAAAATAAAACAAGTAGATTGTATGCTATGTAAAGAATAGGACCGGGGTCCACAGTTCACTAGAGGTGTCTCTCCCATAAGATAAAAGCATGTTGGGTGAACAAATTACAGTCGGGCAATTGACAAATAGAGAAAGGCATAACAATGCATATACATGATATGATAAATATAGTGAGATTTAATCCGGGCATTACGACAAAGTACATAGACCGCCATCCAACTGCATCTATGCCTAAAAAGTCCACCTTCGGGTTATCATCCGAACCCCCTCCAGTATTAAGTTGCAAAGCAACAGACAATTGCATTAAGTATGGTGCGTAATGTAATCAACAACTACATCCTTAGACATAGCATCAATGTTTTATCCCTAGTGGCAACAACACATCACAACCTTAGAACCTACTGTCACGATCCCAGATTCAATGAAGGCATGAACCCACTATCGAGCATAAATACCCCCTCTTGGAGTTAAGAGCAAAAACTTGGCCAGAGCCTCTACTAATAACGGAGAGCATGCAAGATCATAAACAACACATAAACAATAGATTGATAATCACCATAATCATAGTACTCTCTATCCATCGGATCCCGACAAACACAACATATAGTATTACGATAGATGATCTTGATCATGTTAGGCAGCTCACAAGATCCAACAATGAAGCACAACAAGGAGAAGATGACCATCTAGCTACTGCTATGGACCCATGGTCCAGGGGTGAACTACTCACTCATCACTCCGGAGGCGACCATGGCGGTGTAGAGTCCTCCGGGAGATGAATCCCCTCTCCGGCAGGTGCCGGAGCGATCTCCTGAATCCCGAGATGGGATTCGCGGCGGCGGCGTCCCTGTTTTTCCGTATCGTGGCTCTCGGTGGGGGGTTTCGCGACGGAAGCTTTAAGTAGGCGGAGGGTCAACGCGGGGGGCCACACGGGGCCCAGGGGGTAGGTCGGCGCGGCCAGGGCCGGGCCGCGCCGGCCACCCTCTGCCGCCTCGTGGCCCCACTTCGTTATCTCTTCGGTCTTGGAAGCTTCGTGCAAAAATAGGACCCTGGGCGAAAGTTTCGTCCAATTCCGAGAATATTTCTTTACTAGGATTTCTGAAACCAAAAACAGCAGAAAACAGCAACTGGCTCTTCGGCATCTTGTTAATAGGTTAGTTCCAGAAAATGCATAAATATGACATATAATGTGCATAAAACATGTAGGTATCATCAATAAAGTGGCATGGAACATAAGAAATTATCGATACGTTGGAGACGTATCAGCATCCCCAAGCTTAGTTCTGCTCGTCCCGAGCAGGTAAAACGATAACAAAGATAATTTCTGAAGTGACATGCCATCATAATCTTGATCATACTATTTGTAAACATATGTAATGAATGCAGCGATCAAAGCAAAGGTAATGACATGAGTAAACAAGTGAATCATAAAGCAAAGACTTTTCATGAATAGTACTTCAAGACAAGCATCAATAAGTCTTGCATAAGAGTTAACTCATAAAGCAATAAATCAAAGTAAAGGTGTTGAAGCAACACATAGGAAGATTAAGTTTCAGCGGTTGCTTTCAACTTATAACATGTATATCTTCATGGATATTGTCAACATAAAGTAATATAACAAGTGCAATATGCAAGTATGTAGGAATCAATGCACAGTTCACACAAGTGTTTGCTTCTTAAGGTGGAAGGAGATAGGTAAACTGACTCAACAATAAAAGTAAAAGAATGGTCCTTCAATGAGGAAAGCATCGATTGCTGTATTTGTGCTAGAGCTTTTATTTTGAAAACATGAAACAATTTTGTCAACGGTAGTAATAAAGCATATGAGTTATGTAAATTATATCTTACAAGTTGCAAGCCTCATGCATAGTATACTAATAGTGCCCGCACCTCGTCCTACTTAGCTTGGACTACCGGATCTTCGCATGCCATGTTTCAACCAAGTGTCACAAAGGGGTACCTCCATGCCGCCTGTACAAAGGTCTAAGGAGAATGCTCGCATTTTGGATTTCTCGCTTTTGATTATTCTCAACTTAGACATCCATACCGGGACAACATGGACAACAGATAATGGACTCCTCTTAAATGCATAAGCATGTAGCAACGATTATTATTCTCATATGAGATTGAGGATATATGTCCAAAACTGAAACTTCAACCATGATTCATGGCTTTAGTTAGCGGCCCAATGTTCTTCTCTAACAATTTTGCATGCTCCAACCACTAAAATGATAGATCCTTCAGACAAGACGGACATGCATAGCAACTCACATGATATTCAACAATAGTTGATGGCGTTCCCCAGAAGCATGGTTATCGCACAACAAGCAACTTAATAAAATATAAAGTGCATAAGTACATATTCAATACTACGATAGTTTTTAAGGCTATTTTGTCCCATGGGCTATATATTGCAAAGGTGAATGATGGAATTTTAAAGGTAGCACTCAAGCAATTTACTTTGGAATGGCGGAGAAATACCATGTAGTAGGTAGGTATGGTGGACACAAATGGCATAGTAGTTGGCTCAAGGATTTTGGATGCATGAGAAGTATTCCCTCTCGATACAAGGTTTAGGCTAGCAAGGTTATTTGAAGCAAACTCAAGGATGAACAAGTGCAGCAAAACTCACATAAAAGACATATTGTAAACATTATAAGACTCTACACCGTCTTCCTTGTTGTTCAAAACTCAATACTAGATATTATCTAGACCTTAGAGAAACCAAATATGCAAATCAAATTTTAGCAAGCTCTATGTATTTCTTCATTAATGGGTGCAAAGCATATGATGCAAGAGCTTAAACATGAGCACAACAATTGCAAAGTATCACATTATCCAAGATATTTTAGAATTACTACATGTAGCATTTTCCAATTCCAACCATATAACAATTTAACGAAGAAGAAACTTCGCCATGAACATTATGAGTAAAGCCTAAGGACACATGTGTCCATATGCAACAGCGGAGCGTGTCTCTCTCCCACAAAGTGAATGCTAGGATCCATCTTATTCAAACAAAAACAAAAACGAAAACAAACCGACGCTCCAAGTAAAGAACACAAGATGTGATTGAATAAAAATATAGTTTCAGGGGAGGAACCTGATGATGTTGTCGATGAAGAAGGGGATGCCTTGGGCATCCCCAAGCTTAGACGCTTGAGTCTTCTTAAAATATGCAGGGGTGAACCACGGGGCATCCCCAAGCTTAGAGCTTTCACTCCTCTTGATCATAGTATATCATTCTCCTCTCTTGACCCTTGAAAACTTCCTTCACACCAAACTTCAAGCAAACTCATTAGAGGGTTAGTGCATCATTAATAATTCACTCATTCAGAGGTGACACAATCATTATTTTCACTTCTGGACATTGCATAATGCTACTGGACATTAATGGATCAAAGAAATAAATCCAACATAGCAAAAGAGGCAATGCGAAATAAAAGGCAGAATCTGTCAAAAACAGAACAGTCCGTAAAGACGAATTTAAAGCTGGCACCAGACTTGCTCAAATGGAAAAACTCAAAACTAATGAAAGTTGCGTACATATCTGAGGATCACGCTCGTAAATTGGCAGATTTTTTCGAATTTTCTACAGAGAACTGTGCCCAGATTCGTGACAGACAGCAATGCTGTTTCTGCGCAGCGATCCCAAATATAACATCAACTTTGACATAGAAACTTTACTTGGCACAAAAACATGATAAGGAGAGGTTGCTACAGTAGTAAACAACTTCCAAGACTCAACAAAACAAAAAATTACTGTAGGTAAAAACATGGGTTGTCTCCCATAAGCGTTTTTCTTTAACGCCTTTCAGCTAGGCGCAGAAAGTGCAAATCAAGTATTATCGAGAGATGAAGCATCAACATCATTACCTTGGGAGCTGGGAGTTTTCTCAACAATGCATTGTATCTGGTCTATATAAGTAACTCCTCTCTCATTGCTCCTAGGCTTACTATTCTCATCAAACAAATTTTCAGGAACAAGCCAAGCATAGTTATTTTCCAAAGCATCATTCATAGCTAGGAGTTTACATGGTATTGGTGCTTTGATTTCCCCACCATCATTAATGTTATTAGTGTACCTTATTCTATCCATGTCCATTTTTTCAAGTAGACCAATAAAATTGGTATGAGAACCTAGCATATTAAATTTAGCAAAAACCTTTCTAGCCTCTCTTGCTAGACCGCCAAATTCTCTAAGAAGGGTTTCTAAAACAAAATCTTTCTTTTCCCCTTCTTCCATATCACCAAGTGTAAGAAACATGTGTTGGATTATAGGATTGAGATTAACAAATTTAGTTTCCAACATGCGAACTAAAGCAGCAGCAGCAATTTCATAGGTAGGTGCAAGTTCTACCAAGTGTCTATCTTCAAAATCTTCAGTAATACTAACATGATTGAAAAATTCTTCTATATTATTTCTCCCAACTATGGACCCACGTCCTACCGGTATGTCTTTTGTGGTAAAATTAAAAGGAAACATGATGCAATAAGCAAAAAGTAAACTAGGCAAACAAAGTAAAGACGAGTAGCTAATTTTTTTGTGTTTTTGATATAGAGAGCAAGACAGTAAATAAAGTAAAACTAGCAACTAAATTTTTTGTGTTTTGATTTAGTGCAGCAAACAAAGTAATAAATAAAATAAAGCAAGACAAAAACAAAGTAAAGAGATTGAGAAGTGGAGACTCCCCTTGCAGCGTGTCTTGATCTCCCCAACGGCGCCAGAAAAAGAGCTTGATGGCGTGTAACTCACACGTTCGTTGGGAACCCCAAGAGGAAGGTATGATGCGCACGGTAGCAAGTTTTCCCTCAGAAAGAAACCAAGGTTTAATCGAACCAGTAGGAGCCAAGAAGCACGTTGAAGGTTGATGGTCGCGAAATGTGATGCGGCGCAACACCAGGGATTCCGGCCAACGCGGAACCTGCACAACACAACCCAAGTACTTTGTCCCAACGAAACAGTGAGGTTGTCAATCTCACCGGCTTGCTGTAACAAAGGATTAAACGTATCGAGTGGAAGATGTTTGCAAAGAAAACAGTAAAACAAGTAGATTGTATGCTATGTAAAGAATAGGACCGGGGTCCACAGTTCACTAGAGGTGTCTCTCCCATAAGATAAAAGCATGTTGGGTGAACAAATTACAGTCGGGCAATTGACAAATAGAGAAAGGCATAACAATGCATATACATGATATGATAAATATAGTGAGATTTAATCCGGGCATTACGACAAAGTACATAGACCGCCATCCAACTGCATCTATGCCTAAAAGTCCACCTTCAGGTTATCATCCGAACCCCCTCCAGTATTAAGTTGCAAAGCAACAGACAATTGCATTAAGTATGGTGCGTAATGTAATCAACAACTACATCCTTAGACATAGCATCAATGTTTTATCCCTAGTGGCAACAGCACATCACAACCTTAGAACCTACTGTCACGATCCCAGATTCAATGAAGGCATGAACCCACTATCGAGCATAAATACCCCCTCTTGGAGTTAAGAGCAAAAACTTGGCCAGAGCCTCTACTAATAACGGAGAGCATGCAAGATCATAAACAACACATAAACAATAGATTGATAATCACCATAATCATAGTACTCTCTATCCATCGGATCCCGACAAACACAACATATAGTATTACAGATAGATGATCTTGATCATGTTAGGCAGCTCACAAGATCCAACAATGAAGCACAAAAAGGAGAAGACGACCATCTAGCTACTGCTATGGACCCATGGTCCAGGGGTGAACTACTCACTCATCACTCCGGAGCGACCATGGCGGTGTAGAGTCCTCCGGGAGATGAATCCCCTCTCGGCAGGGTGCCGAGGCGATCTCGAGAATCCCCCGAGATGGGATTCGCGGCGGCGACGTCTCGGTAAGGTTTTCCGTATCGTGGCTCTCGACGGGGGTTTCGCGACGGAAGCTTTAAGTGGCGGAGGGTCAGCGGGGCCACACGGGGCCCGGGGGTAGGTCGGCGCGGCCGGGGCTGGGCCGCGCCGGCCACCCCTCTGGCGCCTCGTGGCCCCACTTCGTTATCTCTTCGGTCTTCGGAAGCTTCGTGCAAAAATAGGACCCTGGGCGAAAGTTTCGTCCAATTCAGAATATTTCTTTACTAGGATTTGAAACAGCAGAAAACAGCAACTGGCTCTTCGGCATCTTGTTAATAGGTTAGTTCCGAAAATGCATAAATATGACATATAATGTGCATAAAACATGTAGGTATCATCAATAAAGTGGCATGGAACATAAGAAATTATCGATACGTTGGAGACGTATCACTTCCCTCATATCTTCATCATTTAATTCAATCATACCCCTCTTCTTCAATATTGGTGTCGGGGTTGGTTCAGGTGTAGACCAATCATCATGATTTTTGCTTATCTTTGCCAATAATTCTTCAGCTTCGTCCGGAGTTCTCTTCCTGAAAACACAATCAGCACAACTATCCAGGTATGCCCTAGACTCAATGGTTAGTCCACTATAAAATATATCAAGTAAATCATGCTTTTCCAAATCATGTCCAGGCCGAGCTCTAATAAGAGAGCAAAATCTTGCCCAAGCTTCAGGCAATTTCTCTCCATCTTCTTGATCAAAACTATAAATTCTCTGCAGAGCAATATGTTGAGCACTAGCAGGAAAGTATTTCCGAAAGAAAACATCAAGCAAACAACTTGGACTATCAATAGAATCAGGAGGCAAATTATTATACCAAATCTTAGCATCATCCTTTAATGAGAAAGGGAAAATCTTAGCAACAAAATAAGTACGCATCTTAACATCATCAGAAAACAAGCTACTTAAAGTAGAAAGCTCATTCATGTGCTCTACAGCACTCTCTTTTTCAGTACCACAAAAAGGTGTTTTCTCAACAATAGATATATGAGATAAATCAAGAGAAAAGTCATAATCTTTATCCTTAATGTTTATAGGAGATGTGGCAAATTTAGGATCAGGAGACAGTTTATATCTAACAACATGTTGTGCAATAAGCTTTTTAAGGTTACTTGTACTAGTAGTAGCATTGCATTTATCAATAAAATCATCATCAAGTTCCACATAATCTTCATCAAGATCATCAGTCTCAGGTGAATTAACAGGTGTAACAGTATTTTCATTAGGAGTTTCAGTATTTTCAATTTGTCTAGACCTAGCAATTGTAGCATCTAGAAAAGGACCTAATGAACCAGTATTATCAAGCACAGTAGAAGCATCATCAAAATTATCAGAGGAATTTTCAGATTCAGCAGAAATACCAACACGTGAAGTTTGTGGTGGTGAAACAAGTTGACTTATCACAGATGGTGAATCAAGAGCAGCAGAGGTACTCAGAGTTGTACCTTTTCTTGTAGTGGATGGTAATATGGCGACTTTAGTATCGCGAGGTTTACCCATGATGGAGGATTTGCAGCGAACAATATCAATCCAAGTGAACTTGCAAATAAAGCTATGCTCCCCGGCAACGGCGCCAGAAAATAGTCTTGATGACCCACAAGTATAGGGGATCGCAACAGTCTTCGAGGGAAGTATTACCCAATTTATTGATTCGACACAAGGGGAGGCAAAGAATACTTGTAAGCCTTAACACGGAGTTGTCAATTCAGTGGAAATAGACTTGCTCGCAAGAGTTTATCAGTAGCAACAATTTTATAGCAGTAGGAATAGTGAAATAACAGTAGCGGTGAAATAAAGACAGCAGTAGTGATTATAGTAAACAGCATGATTAAAACACTGTAGGCACAGGGATGATGAACGGGCGTTGCATGGATGAGAGAATTCATATAACAATCATGGTAGGGCATTTGCAGATAATAATAAAGCGGTATCCAAGTACTAATCAATCCATAGGCATGTGTTCCATATATAGTCATACATGCTCGCAATGAGAAACTTGCACAACATCTTTTGTCCTACCAGCCGGGGGCAGCCGGGCCTCTAGGGAAACTACTGGAAATTAAGGTACTCCTTTTAATAGAGTACCGGAGCAAAGCATTAACACTCCGTGAACACATGTGATCCTCACATCACCGCCTTCCCCTCCGGTTGTCCCAATTTCTGTCACTTTGCGGCCTCGGGTTCCGGACAGCAACGTGTGTATACAACTTGCAGGTAAGATCATAAAACAATGCATATCATGATGAAACAATAACATGTTCAGATCTGAGATCATGGCACTCGGGCACTAGTGACAAGCATTAAGCATAACAAGTTGCAACAATATCATAAAAGTAACATCTACGGATACTAGGCACCATGCCCTAACAATCTTGTGACTATTACATGATCAATCTCATCCAATCCCTACCATCCCCTTCAGCCTACAGCGGGGGAATTACTCACACGTGGATGGGGGAAACATGGCTGGTCGATGGAGAGGCGTCGGTGGTGATGGCGGTGAAGATCCCCTCCAATTCCCCGTCCCGGCGGAGTGCCAGAACGGAGTTTCTAGTCCCGAGACGGAGTTTCGCGATGGCGGCGGCGTACTGGATGGTTTCTGGAAAAATGGTCGAAGCCCCTGGCGTTTTTAGGTCGAAGGGACTTTGTAGTCGAAAGGAGAGTGTCGGGGGGCCGCCGGGCGCCCGGACCATAGGGCGGCGCCCCCCTCCGGGCGCGCCGGCCCAGTGCAGGGGCCACGGGCCCCCCCTGGTTCGCCCTTTTGGCCCTTCATCTTCACGGTGAAAATAGGCCTATTGCGATTATTTCCGGGGTTTTTCCTGAAAGTCGAATTTCTGCACAAAAACGAGACACCTGTGCAATTCTGCTAAAAACAGCGTTAGTCCGTGTTAGTTGTATCCAAAATACACAAATTAGAGGCAAAACAATAGCAAAAGTGTTCGGGAAAGTAGATACGTTTTGGACGTATCAACAGGACATGAAGACACTTGTAACCCTTATGCATGGAACTGTAGCCAAGAAACACACATTTTTTCGAGCGAAACTCGAGCTTGCGACTGTTATAGGGGCGAAGATGTGGCCAACATGCGCACCCAAAAACTTTTAGAAAGTTATAGTCAGGTGGCTCATGGAAGAGAAGCTCAACTGGAGACTTCATATTAAGAAGACGTGTGGGCAAGCGATTGATTAAATAACATGCAGTGGTGAAAGCATCGCTCCAAAAGCTAAAAGGCACATAAGCATGAGCTAACAGGGTGAGACCAGTTTCAACGATGTGGCGGTGCTTGCGTTCAGCGGCACCGTTTTGCTGATGTGTATGAGGGCAAGCAACACGATGAGCTATCTCATGAGTCGGAAAGAAGGTGTTGAGGTTACGGTATTCGCCCCCCCAATCCGACTGTACGTGAACAATTTTGTTTTGAGGAGGCGCTCAACATGTGCCTGGAGAAAGACAATAAACACATCAGACTTACGCTTAAGTAAATACAGCCATGTAAAGCGACTATAAGCATCAATGAAACTGACATAATAATTATGACCACTGACTGAAGTTTGGGCATGGCCCCACACATCCGAATACACAAGTTCAAGAGGAGCTGTAACTGTTGAAGTATAAATGCATTGCCTAATCTCTTCCATCAGATCGGTCTTTTGGTTGCATTGGTTAGAGCATGCAGTTCTACATGGTATCAGAGCCAAGAGGTCTTGAGTTCAAGACCCGGCTGGCGCAATATAAAATAAAAATATTGCAGCCCACTTTCGGTCCACGTTTAGGCCTGAGGGAGCCACACGTGAGGGGGAGTGTTGAAGTATAAATGCATTGCCTAATCTCTTCCATCAGATCGGTCTTTTGGTTGCATTGGTTAGAGCATGCAGTTCTACATATCTATATGAGTAGACTCAGAAAAAGGTAACTGATGACTCTTGCCCTGTTGACAGGCATCACAAACTGCTGGTGCTTTAGTACTAGACACAAAAGGAGATCATGGCAATGAAGCACATGGCGAACAACTGGGGTAGCAGGATGGCCAAGGAGCATGCCACTGTGAGGGGGCGGCACGCACGCCACGAACCGAGGAGCGGTAGAAGCGGCAGGGGCGGCAGGGGCATCTAGCACATAAAGACCATCACGACTCCAACCTCTAAGAAGCACGTCCCAGGTAACTCGGTCCTTAACAAAAAAAATGAAACGGGTGAAACTCAACAAAGACATTATTATCAATGGTAAGCCATTTAACCGAAAGAAGATTACGAGTGACTGAGGGAACACGAAGGACATTACGAAGATGAACAAGTCTAGAGGTATGTGAAAGGAGCGATGCCTGGCCAACATGGGAGATGCGCATACCTGTGCCGTCGGCGGTACGGACTTGGTCGTGGCCGGCTTAGGTCTCCCGAGGGTTGAGCCTAGAGAGCTCATGTGTCAGGTGATCAGAGGCACCAGTGTCCATATACCAAGTCGCATCGACGTGATAGGTTGTAGTAGACCCGTGTGTATGAGTCGCAAGGGCAGCTTGCTTCTCATTGCCGCTACCGTCGTTCTGCCCAAGAAATCCTGCTTGAAGCGGCGATGACAACGGGAGGCGAGGTGGCCTGCAATGCCCAGCTGGCGGGTGCCTTGGTACCGCATGTAGTGCACACCCAGGACCGGCCACGTCCGCCCGTCGTGGTCGCGGGGCGCGGCTGCGAGGCCGGCTGCTTGGGTGGCTGCGGAGGAGACCCGTTGAGCGGGCGAGGCTGCTGCTAGTTGCGTCCGCCGTGGTAAGCAGCATTGGCGGATGCGTCAAAGGATGGACCTTCCGGGCGGCGAGCTCCGAGGCGTTGCTCCGTGTTGACGAGACGTGCATACAGATCATGGGCACTAATTGGATTAGTGCTATCTCGCCCTTCAATGTTCTCCACAAGAGAGTCATAGTCCTCGCCAAGACCCTTGAAGATGTACCCGATGAATTCAGAATCACGAAGAGGCTGACCAATGGAAGACAATATATCAGCCAGCTCTTTAGCCTCATTGTAGTAGGCCGTCACAGATTTGTCCAGTTTCTTGAGATCACCAAGTTTATTGCAAATGGCCATGGACCGCGCCATGGACTGAGAAGAGAAACTGGCGTCAAGGGTACTCCAGGCCTGGTGCGAGGTGGCAGCGAAGAGGACCATGCCCGCCACAGTGGGCATAAGTGATGACTGGATGGCGCTGAGAATAGCCTGATCCTGCGCCGTCCACTGACGATGAGCCGGGTTCGGGAGCTCCATAGGTGTACCATCAGGAGCAAGCACATGCACCATAGACGATGGACACGGCATGGTGCCATCAACATAGCCATCAAGGTAGTAGCTGCGCAGAAGGGGGAGCACTTGAGCTCGCCACACCAGGTAGTTTTCGGGATTCAACTTGACCGTCACAAGGTGTGCCAGATGCACTGGTGGCGGATCACGCACAGGTCCAGCCTCATGGGCGATCGAGGCAGGAGCGGCCGGCGGCACATAGACCGCCGAGGATGGTGCCGAGGCCCGAGGCGGGGAGTGAACCCCATATGCCATCGGTGGGGCGCCGTAGAAGAGGGGCTGCCCATATAGACCCGCACTGTACAGCGTCGGCGGCGTGGCTAAGGCAGCGGTCGGTGAGGGAGTAGGGGCCGGCATCAGCGGCTGCCCTAGGGTAGCGGAGAACGGGGCCAGGGCAGAGGTCCCGGAGGCCGACGTGGGAGCTGGAGCAGTCACGCCGGGCGACGACGGGGGCGCCGAGATCGACCCGATCGCACCAGCGGGCAGGGATGCGGCGGCAGGGGCGAAGGGCCACGAGGCCCCGATACGTGAGGCGGCGCCCATGAAGAGGCCAGCCGAGGTGGAGACCGGGGCGACGCCAAGCGGTGGCGGCGTGTGGCCATCAAGGAGCGCCGCGGCGACACGAGAGGCGCGACGAGGAGGACGCCATCGCGGCGGTTGTAGAGGTGGTCGAGGCGGCAGGGAGCATCGCGGCGGCGGCGAAGAAGCGCGCGGCGCCGCAGTGTTGGCAGCGGAAGACATGACCTAAACCTAGTCTGATACCATGTGAGACAATGAGTTTGGGGAATGCTCAACACCCAATAGGGCTGGCGTTGGTTTATATTTATAGTGTACAAGAGTACAAGAGTTACAATACATGTAGATATACGAAAGCTATTATATACAGTCTAACACCCTCCCTATATTTTTTTTCCACTTCGTAAAATAGACCTCGATAGGCCGAATTTTACATCCATCCGGCACTAAATAGCGTCGGATTTTGGCCTGAGTAACCCAACGGCTGGAGATGCTCTTAGTATCGATCGATCTCAACCATATAAAAAATCATATGCTGGTATAGTGATTTCATAAGATTCTGGCAGTGCCCTTCTTTCAAGAAGCTCGATCTGTGAGACTACTCTTTCAGAAAAAAAAAAAGATCTGTGTAGACTACAGACAGATGTCGTCTACTCGTCCTCAGGGTGTCGGTTATTTGCTATCTCATGATCTTCAGACGCAACAGGCTGTACAGCAAAGAATAGCACGCCTACGCACATCAAACTCGTACGATTAAGGATTGAACAATAAACTATACAACAGAGTACAAGATGTCATAGTATTTTCTTTTCCAGCAATGCCAGATCAAATAATCTAGTTCCCAGCCTTCTGAGGAATGTTTATCAAACTGCACTTGGTATAGGCTACAGGCCCCCTCACAGATGTACAATTGCCCCGCCAGAACACAACAATAATTAGCTGCGTGTAGACAGTGAAACCTGGATGCATTGATAGGACAGTGAAATCGATACATACATATTCAGTTGCCTTACATAGGTTTGCACAACAATAGGTGCATACATTTCATACATATATCTTGCATTATTTGTAGCAAAAAAAACAGGCGGAGTGCAAACATGTAATGTCAGTGGCCAACAGCCATGGTAAGGAACTACAGGCGTCTACTAGTAGACAAGACAATCAAGGAGATACATGCGGAGAGACTAAACCCAATATCCCCGAGCTCAAGGCTCAAGGACGATGTCCACGGCGCCTGCACTCTTGGCAGCAAGTGGAGTGGCAGCATCTCCTCTCTCCCGTGCTGAACCAAACCCCAGAGACTCCACTACAGGAATCTCTACCTATGCCGACGGCCTCCGGCCCTCGGCGTACCACAGCCTAGCCCTCGGCGTACGGTACGCCGACGGGGACCCTCGGCGTAGCTCCTCGGGCAAGGTTGGCCTCGGCAGAAGCCACGTGGCCCTCGGCGTATCAGCGACCGTCGCGTAGAACGAGAGGGCGAGGGCCAGGCCACCCGTCGGCGTACTAGCGCTCGCGGCAGCGCTAACGGGCGCCGTCGTGCTGACGGCCGTTACGGCTACGCCGAGGGGCAGCCGTCGGCGTACCGCGCCACGCGTCGCATCCTGGCGAGCTGCGCTGCACGCTACGCCGAGGGCGCGCCGTCGGCGTACACCGCCACGCGGCGCGTCCTGGCGAGCTGCGCTGCACGCTACGCCGCGCGGGCGTCGGCGTACACTGCCACGCGGCGCGTCCTGGCGGGCCGTGGCGCATCCTACGCCGAGCGGGTGGCCGTCGGCGTAGACTGCCACGTCGCGCCCCTGTTTCACTCGGCGCTACCGAAAGCCGTCGTAGAGGGTGCCATATGGTTCATGTCGACGCTACCCCGAGGGGGAACCCGTCGGCGTAGAGATGACCATTTTTTCTTTTTTTTGCTGGTTTGGTTGTTTCCCAGGATTAGCAGCACATTAAATCACAAATTAATTCACACGAAATAGAGTAAGTGCAAATAGACATAACACGAAGTTCAAGTCTCATAACATAGTTGCGGATACATAGTCGTAGTCTCATAACATAGGTACAAGTGTCATAGTGTCATAGTGCGGATACATAAGTAGCTACTATGGGACTACTAGAGGAGCTCGTCGCCGCTAAACACCGGCCCGGGCCGATTCCTTCCGGTAGAAGCTGCGGAAGAACCACCGGGAGAAGGACCGGGAGAAGTACCGGGAGAAGTACCGGGTGTAGCACCGGGAGAAGGACCACCATGATGAACCGGTGTCATGTCCCTCCCACCACCCTGGTTTCCGGAACATCCCGTTCCCTACACACATGTTCCCGAGATGTTAGCAATTTGCGAGGCAAAGGAAAGCCGTAGTATTCGGTTTGGCGAAGAACTTACCGTTGTTCTCCCATAGTACTCCGCAGCGAAATTTTCCTTCGATGGCATGTTTGGCGCCGGCCCCGGAAAGGGAGGCATCGGCCCTAAATCCGCTGTCTGTCCAGTTTGATTGCCCACAAACGACGCCTGCAAGATAGTTTACATGTCAGTCTTTGCAGAAATGAAGCATCAAACTAGGGGAAAGTGGGACTTGTCATCATTTGCGAAAACAAAGGTTGGAACTTACATGTATATATGCCATGTACTCCATGAACTGCTGCTGGTGCTGGTTGAAGGCCACCTGATATTCTTGATGAGCGGCCACGTAGGCCGCCTCGAAGTCAGGCTACAATTTCACAAATTCATGTCTCGTTAGCACTTAGCAATGTATGAACGAAAGTCGGAAAGAGGATGGAAATGAGAGAAACTTACGTCGTATGCGGGTTGCCGAGCCCGGCGACGAGGCGGGAGAGGGGGGCTGTCCTTGGTGAGGCCCGCCTTGAGACGCGTGAAGGTCGTGGTGAGGGTATGCTTGACGGCCTTGTTCATCATGGTGAGACGGCCATGCGGCAACCCTCCGGACGACAGGACCAACGACTCCTCGTCGACCTCCGCGCTCATGGGGTCATCCACCTCCGGGTGACGATGCCTCACCATCGCGCAGTAGTTGTCGACGTCCTCGGCGTAGGTGCCGAAGTACTCAGGGAGCGAGGGCTGAGGCTGCGAGAGATCGGGCTTCTTAAGCCGCATCTTGTTGTATATCTCGAGGTCAGACATCTCCTCCTCGGGTCCTAACGCGGCCCTCTGCATCGCGAAAGGAAATGTTGTGAGTACCAACTTTGAACCTGACGGAAAATAAAATGTATACATACCGTCTTCCCCTTGTAGCGCTCGTAGCTGAGGTTTCCCCCACAGTGTGTGCCACCGTCGCCTCGGTTCTCCGCGTTCCGCCTCGCCACGGCTGCAAAGTCCTCGTCCATCTTGAGCCACCTCGTCCTAACCATCTCCTCCCATGCCTCGGCATGCGGCTCGGCCCAATCGGGGATAACCTGAAAATGCAATACTCAACTCAATCTAATGCAATCGCAACTTAGTAGCAATGTAGAATCTCATTGACATTTTACTCACCGACATGTAGTCCTCCACCGTCATCTCGTACTCGGCCTTAGCATTCTTACCGACAATGTCCGGCTTCTGGACCCTCTCGCCTCTCTGTGCCCAGAAGTGACCCGCGGACGTGATCCTTTGGTTGTACCACACCTGCGGTGTCAACCTCTCACAAGTCGCCCGCAAAGTCCTGTTCGCGGCCGTCTCCTCAACCTCGGGCGCCACACGATAAAAACACTTCAATCATGCAAAAAAACAATTGTGAGAGTCATGAGTTAGAACATTGGGGTCATCAAATATGAACGAAGCTCGAGAAAATATGTCTTACCCAAAACTTTCTCATCACGGCCTCAGCAGCCGTCGGGAAGCCTACGCCAGGGGCACTCTCGTAGTCCGTCCAAGTAGTGGCTAGCTTCTTCTCGCCAGCTGGGACAGTGCCGAGGGGATAGTACTTGCCCGGCCAGAACTTCCTAAGCAAAGCTCCAATCATGCTGCTAGGCTGGCGCCCCTTGACCCCCGGAGGAAATGTCCAATTGCTGCACATGAAAATCAAACATTAGCACATGAAAATCAAACATTAGTACATGAAAATCGAAATTGCCAAATTAGTACACTTACTCAGGGCCAGCAGGAATAATAAGGGTCTTCGCCTCATGGGTCTTAGGCTCCTTCCTCTCGTCGGGGACTCTCGCTTCCCCACGAATCTTCAGTGGCTTCGGCCGCCCATCCTCCTCCGGAGTCTCAAACCCGCGGCTAGAGTCCTCCTCGGCTCTAGACTCCGTCTCCGCCTCCTCTGTAGACGGCCCCTCCAAAAAGAACCCGGAAGCAACGTCGCCTGAAGCCGAGGGTGGTGGCTCAAAGTCCGGTCCTCCCCAGCCACCTCCACCTCCACCTCCACCTCCACCTCCACCTCCTCCCAAGCCACCTCCAGCTCCACCACCTCGTCCCCGTCCTCGTCCTCGTCCTCGTCCTCCTCCTCCTCCCGCGCCGTCCTCGTAACGCGGATTGCGACGCGGTGCCCTCTCACTCCTTCTAACATTGGCCTTGCGCTGTTGCATCTTCTTAAGCACGCTCGACGAGTCCTCCTTGCCGCCGCTCATATTGTTCAATCACCTGCATTGAGAAAGAGAAAACAATTAAGAAGCATGTTGAAAAATATATAAATAGTAAGCATAAAGACACTAAACAATTAAGAAGCATGTTCAAAAATATATAAATACTAAGCATAAAGATACTAAACAATAAAGAAGCATGTTGAAAAAAATATAAATACTAAGCATAAAGATACTAAACAAATAAGAAGCATGTTGAAATATAAACACATAAAAGACCCTCACCAGCCGTCATCAATCTCATCGTCAATCTCATTTTGTTTCTCCTTGCCACTATCACTATCACTATCTTTTGAGTAGTAAGTTGGATTTTGATAGACGGGTGGAGGCTCATCATCGCTATCATCTTCCACTTGTAACTTCTCGAGCATATCTATGTCCTTTAGATCCACCACTGACTCACCACGAGTTTCTGCATCGTTCCTGAGGTCCTCTTCAAGAACACATTCTAACTCAAAGTGCCCGAAGTCCTCTTCCTCTTGATAGAAAATTCCCTCGTATGTTACAGGGTCAATGTTGTTGTAATCGTCCTCGGAGGGAATCGGTAGGTTACCATGTGGCGATACCTGGAACACGACTTCCCAGCCGTTGAGGGCCGCTTTCTGGCATGGGTACGGCAAATAATAAACTTGCTTGGCTTGGTGAGCAACAATATAGACATCGGCTCCGGTATAGGTGGTGGAAGGCTTAACTTCAACTAACCCAATGGACTTGGTAATTCTCTGTCCACCTCTTGGGTCGAACCAATGACACTTGAACACAACGAGATTGAGTTGTTTGTTTGTACGGTTGAAGGTCAGCTCGTATACATTCTCTAACCTCCCGTAGTAATCAAAGGTATCGGATCCTTTAGTGAAGACACCAGTATTTATCGTTTTTGGATTCGCCCGGCCCTTCTGGTGTGTCTCTGTATGGAATCGAAACCCATTCACGTCATACTTCTCATACTTCATGACGTCACGGTTACAACCTTGGGAAACACATCTCAACTCATCTGTCATCTCAACGTTTGCATCAGCTCCCTACAAGCACGGTTCAAATTTGTTTTGTGCATTAGTTACGTGGAATAACAGGGACAAGTCACATATTGGTAGGTAAGAGGGACAGCTTAGACATTACTTTTTTCATGAACCAAGACACAAAGTTTATTTTTACTTCGGGAGCACCCTCTTTCAGTAGAGTCTCCAACTCCGCGCCCGTGGGATCGCGCGGAAGCCACCACTGTTCATCCGTGAATTCGCTGAAAGGATACAATAAGCATTAGACCGAGTTGAGTGTAGGTGATCGAAACTAGATACAATAAGCATTACACCATGTTACCTAATGAAATCGTGACCGCCATCGTCGTCGTCCCCCCCCACCACTTCCTTCATGTTCATAAGCACATAGAGCATTATGCAATCCTTCTCTTCCCTCTCCAATCTATATTTTTGTCCTTTACCAGCCTTGCCACCGGGACATTGGAATAGTTGAAGCTTGGGGTCATTCATGGGCACGTCGACATTGTAACGAGAGACCGGGTTATGCAGAGTGGGAACTTCATCAGGATAGTACGTTGTTGCGGCATCTGCCATCTCCCGAAGGCACGTTGCCTCAGCTATGCATGCTTCAATCTTGGCTTTGTTTCCAGTTATCTTCCGAATATACTTGAACTCTCTCTCAATACAAAACTGCCACCGAAACTGCACTGGGCCACCCAAGAGTGCCTCGTTTGCGAGGTGCACAATGAGATGTGCCATCGGAGTAAAGAAGCCTGGCGGAAAGATCATCTCCAAATTGCATAGCAACTCCGGCACTTGAACTTGCAGCTTCTCAATAACCTTAGGACATATCTGCTTAGCACAGAGCGTGCGGAAGAAATGGCTCAACTCCGCGAGCACTCGCCATATTTTCTCGGGGAGATACCCTCGAAGCATCACCGGCATCAGCCGCTCAATCCATATATGATAGTCGTGACTCTTGAGCCCGGTGACTTTTCCCGTCGAAAGATTGACTCCCTTGCTCATATTCGAACAATAACCATCAGGGAACATCACGACGTATTTTAGCCACTTGAATGCCTCCTTCTTTTGGATGGAATCAAGGCAGAAGTCGGCGTGCGGCTTGAACCAATTCTTTCGACGGCCAGTAGGACGTTGCATGTGTAATTTCTTCCTATCACAGAGCTTCTCAACATCGACTCTAGCCTTGACATTATCCTTTGACTTCCCGGGAATGTTTAGGCACGTGTGAAATAAGGACTCCGCGACATTCTTTACGGTGTGCATCACATCGATGTTATGGGGAAGTTCGAGGTCCTTGTAATACTCGAGCTTCGTTAAGGCTGCCTCGTGAGTCCAGTTGTGCGTTACACCATATCCCTCAAATTGATGGCCAGATTCCGATGCCGCTGGCACGAGAGCACGTAGCTCGGCATCAACAGCTATACCATCGAACTTTGGCACCTCTGTTACTTCATGCACAACTTTGCCTTTCTTGAAGTTCTTTTTGTCTTCTCTGAACGGATGCCTCCGTTTGAGGTACTGCCGATTCGTGTCAAACGCAACATACTTGCGACCCTTATTTAGCCAAAGGAACTCAAGTCGATGCCTGCACACTGGGCATGGCCATTTACCAGCTGTACACCAACCGCATGTTAGGGCGTACCCGGGCATGTCATGCATGGTATACTGCAACCAAACTTTCATGTAGAAGTTTGTCTTCGATGCTCGGTCGTACGTCAACGTCCCGTGGTGCCAAGAGTGGTTCAAATCATCCACAATTGGCTGCATGTAGACACTCAAGTTCTTCCCCGGGTAATCGGGCCCTGGAATGATCAGCGACAGAAACATGGTCTTCCTCGTCATTAGGACTCCGGGAGGGAGATTGAGCGGAATTACAAACACGGGCCAGCAACTGTAATTGGCAGTCGACATACCATATGGATTGAAGCCATCTGTAGCTATTGCAATTCTGACATTCCGAGCATCTGCTGCCCTTTGGGGGTATTTTCTATCAAAGTTCTTCCATGCATTGCCATCAGATGGATGTCCCATCTTCGTCCGCCCCTGATTGTCCTTTATTCGAGTCCCCATCTTGTGCCACGTCATCTGTTTGGCGGTCTCCTCAGTCAAGTAAAGCCGCTGGATTCTTTTTATGAATGGGAGATACCGAAGAATCGACTTTGCGATCTTTGACTGCCTCACCTGACCATCCTTTCCCGTTACCTCTTCATACCTAGAGGCCTTACAAATGGGACAGTACTTGTCCTCCGCAAACTGTTTCCAGAAGAGAACGCAGCCTTTTGGACAACAGTCTATCCTTTGATAATCCATGTTGAGCGCCGACATGAGTTGCCTCGTCTCGTGCAGGCTTTTAGGCAGACAATGCCCTTTGGGCAACATGTTACCAGTTGTTTTCAGACTTGCTTCGAAGCCGTCACGGGTGGTGTTGTACCGGGTCTTGTCGGCTAGACATTGGGAGATGGCATCGAGCTGAGAAATCTCGGCGCCATCGTACAGAGGCGTCTTAGCAGCGGCTATCATATCATAGAAGGCCTTCGCGGCTGGCTCTGGTTCCTCCGGTTCTGGAGGTTCCTCCGGTTCTGGCGGTTCCTCCCGTGAAGGTGGCGACTCTGGCATGTGGGCATCGACAAGATCATCTAGAAAGTCTCTAACCCCATCGTACTCATTGCCATTGAGCCGCTGCCGCATCACCTCACCTCTGTCACGTTCGTGCTCATCAAAGTCGATCTGCGTGACGTAACGAGGCATATACCCATATTGCAGAAGGTGTTTAAACATGTCATCCTTTCCACGACGGTGATGCTTCAAGCAACGATTGCACGGGCAAAGTGGCTGAACCTTCTGTTTTGTACCACGCGCCAACTCCTTCACTAAATGCCAAGTCTTCCTTATCCACTCATCTGTTTTATTAGTCGCACTAACACGGCCGGTGTACATCCATCCATTATCAGCCATCCTCTGCTCTATTGGAAGCCAAACGACAAGCATAGCATTTATATCAAATAGGAAAATGCATCATATTTTAATTTTTTTAACAGGCAAAACGAATGCATCAACCTACATCTCTACTAGGTGGGCTCCTAGCAGCCGCCGGATCCGTAGATTGAGTACGTTCTCCATGCTCTACCCCGGTCCGAGTCAAAATTTCGGCAGCACCTCCCCGCTGCTCTCCCGATACACGTCTCGCCAAAAAGACAAGAGGATGTGCATCCGGAGAACAACGGTGAGGCGCTGCCGAAATCCTGACTCGGACCGGAGCAGAGCATGGAGAACGTACCCAACTACGGATCCGCCGACTGTCCCGTAAATGCCGCAAGCGTTACGGTTGAAAATATGCCGACCACTAATGCATATTTATCCGCGTAACGCTCGAGGACGGGAAGTGACACCTAGGTGACGCAACTTGACTTGGAAAATGAATCTAGTGACATAAATAAAATGCGGAGAAGAAGTTGGAAATTTTGCTCACCCTCGGCTGTAGAGGAAGTAGTCGAACAACCGAGTGTCGATGTCGGCGACCGTCGAGAAGCGCGTCAAGATCCGGGGCTCACGACGAGGCGGTCACGGCATGGCCTATTACAAATCCATATTATTAGAAGAAATTCACATTTCAATTACACATTTCTATTTCTTTCCAAATTTCCACTATTCTATTTCTATTACTATTTCAAATCAATTCTATTTTCTATTTGTTTCTACTATTTACACTATTCTATTTCTATCCCCACTATTCTATTTCTAATACAACAATTAAAATCCAAATGACCAAGTCAAGAAAAAAAAGGAGCTCGTCCATGGCCGGTAAGCCATAACAACAATTGTCCCAGTAAACTTAAATGATAATGCCAAACAGTATATGTACCAGATCACACGCAACTGTACTAATTGCTAAATACTTCACATGTGTCCAATGCTCTTACAGGCCAGAATTACTGGATATTACTCAGAAATGGTACAACCAAAACAGTAAATATGGACCAGACCCTTCAATTACAGTAAATTCCCAATCACTTCACAAGTGTCCAATCCTGTTGCAGGCTTCAATTAAGCAAAACAAAATGTCAGATCTAACATCAGATCCAATCAAGCAAAACAGTTATAGATAATCTAATAATGGCATACAGTTAGGCAGTATGAAGGGTCGTCAAAGCAGCAGGCAGATCTAGCAGTACTTACTATTAGCATGCAGTTAACAGGATCAATCAAATCAAACTTCCCCAAAGCAGCTACGGAAGCACTATCCCAACAATCCGTCTCTAATCGGCACATTAGAAACAAATCACACATTGCAGGAGCAATTGAGCAAGCACTGTGACTAGCCAATCCATCTCAAATCGGCACATCAGAAGCAACGGCGCGCGCATCGAGCAGAGCAACCAACCAACCGATGCAGGTGGGCTGGAGGAGCCAGCAGCCGGAGGAAGGGGAAGGAAAGGTGGCGGCGATTACCGCAGAACCAGTGGGAGCAGTTGGCCTGGTGGGGACGGAGATGTCGGCGCCGCGGCACCGCGCAGCGCTCGCCGCGGGGAGGCGCCGTCGTCTCGAACCCGCGCCGTCCTCCGCTGGGAGCAGGCGCAGCCGGTGGCCGCGGCGGAAGCAGGGGGCTGCGGCTGCGGCTGCTGGGTTGGGCGCGGAGGGTCGGGTGGGGAGGTGGCGGGTGCGAGAGGAGCGGGGCGCGGTGGCTGGTGAGCTGCGGCGGCGGGGCTCGGGTCGAGATGAGGAGGGCGGCGGCGGCTCAGGTGAGGAGCAGGAGGCGGCGGGCGGGGAAAAATCGAGCGGGAGGAGGGGAAAGTGCGGGCCGGAGGATTCCGACCAGGTGATTTCCAGATCCGGATCTAGCTATGCCGAGGGCCAGGCTATGCCGACGGCTGCCCTCGGCATATCCCCATTTTTATTTTTTTTCAATTTTTCATTTTCTGCTCTCAATTATTATTATAATATAGTCTAATAATTGAATATCTAGTACCAATATATTATATTGGTACTACATTTTTAGTCAAAGGACATATCTATCGGGCGCGCGGTGGTCTCGCGCAATACTACATATACGCGGGTAGTCGGGCGCGGGCGCGGGCGCATAGACCACTTTTTTTTTTTTTGTTTTTTTGTTTTTTCTTTCATTGTTTTTATGAATATAATATACAAATATATATACTAACAATAGGTACATATTATAATAATAATATCTATAATAATAATACATCTAGCTAAGGCGCGTGGGTCTATGCCGAGGGGCAGATCTACCCCTTTGACCGGTCTCCCATGACAGCTAACCTCGATATTTTGCGGTGGTTACTAGGACACATAAAATGACGCCACGCGGCTCCGCTCGATTTTTTGGCTCCGTTTGCTTTGCCAACTACGCAAGCGGAACCGCCGGGACATGCGGTATGGCCGTACCGGGCGCGCGCGTGCACCCGTCCGCCAGCGAAACGGAAAACATTTAGCACATAAAATGACGCGTCCTAGACCTAAAAACATTTTTCCCTCCATTTATTGAGCGAAGGAAAGTGTCGCCCCAGTTCAAATCCGGACAGTTTCCAGCGGATTCGGCGGGGCACCGCAGGAAGCGGGTGGGATTCCCAGATGGCTTCCGCGCGCATATGGCATGTGATAGGTGGTGCGTAGGAGGTATCCTACCGCCGCGCGGAGGTCCCGCGCGATACTGAAATGCGCGCCATGTAGCTGCTTCACAAAAAAAGCCCTTCCGGCACCCCGAAAATGGAAAAACCGTCGCCCGTGGTTCGGATTGGAAATCCATCCTAAGGCCCACGCACGTGCCAAATATGGCCTCGTTCCGAGCAAACTATGTGGTGAAACGGGCCGTTTCCTACTCATTTCCCCTAAAAGCCATAGAACTCCGGACGAGATAGCCCTGTTCGTGAAGGGTTCTCCAAGATAATTGCCGTATCCCAGTTCCGTCTTTTGCAGTGGTTACTAGGACACATAAAATGACGCCACGCGGCTCCGCTCGATTTTTTGGCTCCGTTTGCTTTGCCAACTGCGCAAAACGGGGCCGCCGGGACATGCGGTATGGCCGTACCGGGCGCGCGCGTGCACCCGTCCGCCAACGCGCGAAACGGAAAACATTTAGCACATAAAATGACGCGTCCTAGACCTAAAAACATTTTTCCCTCCATTTATTGAGCGAAGGAAAGTGTCGCCCCAGTTCAAATCCGGACAGTTTCCAGCGGATTCGGCGGGGCACCGCAGGAAGCGGGTGGGATTCCCAGATGGCTTCCGCGCGCATATGGCATGTGATAGGTGGTGCGTAGGAGGTATCCTACCGCCGCGCGGAGGTCCCGCGCGATACTGAAATGCGCGCCATGTAGCTGCTTCACAAAAAAAAAGCCCTTCCGGCACCCCGAAAATGGAAAAACCGTCGCCCGTGGTTCGGATTGGAAATCCGCGACCGGGGCCTTGCTTCCCATCCTAAGGCCCACGCACGTGCCAAATATGGCCTCGTTCCGACAAACTATGTGGTGAAACGGGCCGTTTCCTACTCATTTTCCCTAAAAGCCATAGAACTCCGGACGAGATAGCCCTGTTCGTGAAGGGTTCTCCAAGATAATTGCCGTATCCCAGTTCCGTCTTTTGCGGTGGTTACTAGGACACATAAAATGACGCCACGCGGCTCCGCTCGATTTTTTGGCTCCGTTTGCTTTGCCAACTGCGCAAAACGGGGCCGCCGGGACATGCGGTATGGCCGTACCGGGCGCGCGCGTGCACCCGTCCGCCAACGCGAAACGGAAAACATTTAGCACATAAAATGACGCGTCCTAGACCTAAAAACATTTTTCCCTCCATTTATTGAGCGAAGGAAAGTGTCGCCCCAGTTCAAATCCGGTCAGTTTCCAGCGGATTCGGCGGGACACCGCAGGAAGCGGGTGGGATTCCCAGATGGCTTCCGCGCGCATATGGCATGTGATAGGTGGTGCGTAGGAGGTATCCTACCGCCGCGCGGAGGTCCCGCGCGATACTGAAATGCGCACCATGTAGCTGCTTCACAAAAAAAAGCCCTTCCGGCACCCCGAAAATGGAAAAACCGTCGCCCGTTGTTCGGATTGGAAATCCGCGACCGGGGCCTTGCTTCCCATCCTAAGGCCCACGCACGTGCCAAATATGGCCTCGTTCCGACAAACTATGTGGTGAAACGGGCCGTTTCCTACTCATTTCCCCTAAAAGCCATAGAACTCCGGACGTGATAGCCCTGTTCGTGAAGGGTTCTCCAAGATAATTGCCGTATCCCAGTTCCGTCTTTTGCGGTGGTTACTAGGACACATAAAATGACGCGGCTCCGCTCGATTTTTGGCTCCGTTTGCTTTGCCAACTGCGCAAAACGGGGCCGCCGGGACATGCGGTATGGCCGTACCGGGCGCGCGCGTGCACCCGTCCGCAACGCGCGAAACGGAAAACATTTAGCACATAAAATGACGCGTCCTAGACCTAAAAACATTTTTCCCTCCATTTATTGAGCGAAGGAAAGTGTCGCCCCAGTTCAAATCCGGACAGTTTCCAGCGGATTCGGCGGGGCACCGCAGGAAGCGGGTGGGATTCCCAGATGGCTTCCGCGCGCATATGGCATGTGATAGGTGGTGCGTAGGAGGTATCCTACCGCCGCGCGGAGGTCCCGCGCGATACTGAAATGCGCGCCATGTAGCTGCTTCACAAAAAAAAGCCCTTCCGGCACCCCGAAAATGGAAAAACCGTCGCCCGTGGTTCGGATTGGAAATCCGTGACCGGGGCCTTGCTTCCCATCCTAAGGCCCACGCACGTGCCAAATATGGCCTCGTTCCGACAAACTATGTGGTGAAACGGGCCGTTTCCTACTCATTTCCCCTAAAAGCCATAGAACTCCGGACGAGATAGCCCTGTTCGTGAAGGGTTCTCCAAGATAATTGCCGTATCCCAGTTCCGTCTTTTGCAGTGGTTACTAGGACACATAAAATGACGCCACGCGGCTCCGCTCGAATTTTTGGCTCCGTTTGCTTTGCCAACTGCGCAAAACGGGGCCGCCGGGACATGCGGTATGGCCGTACCGGGCGCGCGCGTGCACCCGTCCGCCCGAAACGGAAAACATTTAGCACATAAAATGACGCGTCCTAGACCTAAAACATTTTCCCTCCATTTATTGAGCGAAGAAAGATTCAAATCCGTTTCCAGCGGATTGGCGGGGCACCGATTCCCAATATTTCGCGCGCATATGGCATGTGATAGGTGGTGCGTGGGAGGTATCCTACCGCAGCGGAGGTCCCGCGCGATCTGGCGCCATGTAGCTGCTTCACCGGCACCCGAAAATGGAAGCGTGGTTCGGATTGGAAATTTCCATCCTAAGGCCACGCACGTGGTGGCCTCGTTCCGACAAACTATGCGTTTCCTACTCATGGGACGAGATAGCCCTGTGAAGGGTAAGATAATTGCCGTGTCTTTTGTGTTACTAGGACACATAAAATGACGCCACGCGGCTCCGCTCGATTTTTTGGCTCGTTTGCTTTGCCAACTGCGCAAAACGCGCCGGGACATGCGTGGCCCGCGGTGCACCATTCTGAAAACGGAAAACATTTGCGACGCGTCCTAGACCTAAAAACATTTTCCCTCCATTTATTGAGCGAAGGAAAGTGTCGCCCCAGTTCAAATCCGGTCAGTTTCCAGCGGATTCGGCGGGCACCGCAGGAAGCGGGAGGGATTCCCAGATGGCCCTATGGCATGTGATAGGTGGTGCGTAGGAGGTATCCTACCGCCGCGCGGAGGTCCCGCGCGATACTGAAATGCGCACCATGTAGCTTTCACAAAAAAGCCCTTCCGGCACCCCGAAAATGGAAAAACCGTCGCCGTGGTTCGGATTGGAAATCCGCGACCGGGGCCTTGCTTCCCATCCTAAGGCCCACGCACGTGCCAAATATGGCCTCGTTCCGACAAACTATGTGGTGAAACGGGCCGTTTCCTACTCATTTCCCCTAAATAGAACTCTCGACGAGATAGCCCTGTTCGTGAAGGGTTTTCCAAGATAATTGCCGTAGTCCGTCTTTTGAAGGTGGTTACAGGATAAAATGAAAATGCTCCGCGTTCGATTTTGGCTCGCACGTAGCTTTGCTAAACGCGAAAACCGGGGACTATCTTGCGGTAAGGTACATCGAGCACAGGGTTCACCGCGCGCTAAACGGAAAACATTTAGCACATAAAATAACGCGTCCTAGACCTAAAAACATTTTCCCTCCATTTATTGAGCGAAGGAAAGTGTCGCGATTCAAATCCGGACGTTTCCGGGATTCGGCGGCACCGCAGGAAGCGGGTGGGATTCCCATATGGCTTTCGCGCGCATATGGCATGTGATAGGTGGTGCGTAGGAGGTATCCTACCGCCGCGCGGAGGTCCCGCGCGATACTGAAATGCGCGCCATGTAGCTGCTTCACAAAAGTGTTAGCCCATGTACAGATCCTGGATTTTACCAAGTGTTAGCCCATGTATGCGGAAATCGTCAACAACGGGTACATCCAAGATTAGCCAAACCTTACATCACACTTGTACACATATGTTATGGGCATATACAAGTTTTCCAGTGATTCCGACGATCCGATGGTCTGTATCTTGAAAAAACCCTAGGGCGGGGACCCCGCAGATCTACCCCTATAGCTTTCTCCGTGTGAGGGTTTACCAATGGACTTTTTTACTTTCTTTGGTTTGTTTAGGACATATGTATATGGAAACCATAGGTTGGGCATACTTTACCATAAAATAGGCTCTGTTTGAGCCGTGGCAGGAGTTTCCACATACAGATCCTGCATTTCACCAAGTGCTAGCCCATGTATGCGGAAATCGTCAACGCCGGGTACATGCAAGGTTAGACAAACCTTACATCACACTTGTACACATATGTTAGGGACAAATGCAAGTTTTCAAGCGATTCCGACGCTCCGGTGATCTGTATCTTGGGAAACCCTAGGGCGGGGACCCTGCAGATCTACCCCTATAGCTTTCTCCGTGCGAGGGTTTACCAATGGATTTTTTACTTGGATTTCTATTTTCGTGCCCTCGGTTCCTTAGTTGTGCTTTCAGTTTCCCCAGCCCCTTAGTTTTTCCTCAGTTTTACCTAGCCTTTGTCTGAAGACCCGCGAGAGGAGCTGGACGGAAGGAATCGTTTATTTGGACGTTAAATGCGACGTGTTGCGCGCGTCGTACGTGGGGCGCGTCGTGTGGGGCGTCGCGTGGGGCTGGTAGAAAGGGACCGCGTGGGACAGGACGAGAAGCGTTTGGTTGCACGTGAGCAGGAGCTGGGTTTTGTCTCTCTCGGCCCAAATTGGCATTTTTAAGAGCACCTTTTCCCCTCTTTCTCTCTCTGTCTTTTTCACCAAATTAGTATCAAATCTAGAGAAGCTTCTATTTTTGTCTTTCTTCAATATGGCAGCAAATCTAGTAGCAAATCTCTGGGGTTATTTATGCCTTTTGGCCCTCGTTTTTTGCCCAATATGGCAGCAAATCTAGTAGCAAATCTAGAAGCTATTATATGATAAATTCACAGCAGCATAATCAGAAAACTAAGTATAATACATAGGTAAACTGCATACAGCAGCCAAAAGCAGCCAATAACATTGTTAATGTTCACGACAAACTAAGCTGCAAAAATATACAAGATCACGCACGCAATGTATGGACAACAAGAAGATTAGGATGAATGAATTTGTTCTTCATTCCTCCTCATATATTTCTCCGTCGCTCCATTCGTGCAATTCCCCAAGGAAATATTCATTGAACTCCTTCCGTCTGCAGTGTGAGCCAATACATCCTCCAAACGGTATGGCCTGTGTTCATTTCTCAAACCGTAGAATCCTATTCTATCCACACGTAGTGGCCACTCATCCCAGGCATTTGTATCATGAGAGTACGCTCTGATATAACCCAAATCCGTGTAGTAGATGCTGCCAGGTTGAAGTGTCGGGTACACTCTGGTGTCGACGGAGATACACCGGATATAATTCACGAAGAAGGCATTACTGCCAATGTTACTGACCGGATGGAGAGAGCGGCTCTGAGTGTCCACACGGTACACCAATGGTCTGCCCGCCAAAGCCGCGCTGACCAACAACACAAGCAGCAGCTCACCATCCGACTCCACAAGGTAGAACTTCTGACGTCCAAGTTCTGGAAATGAAATTAGTGTCTCCATCTTGACAGTGCTCGCGCGCTGCTGCAACTGTATATTGGTGCACACTATTCTTCCGATCTCAAAATTGTCCGCAGCTACTGCATACAGTTCACCATTGAACGGGGTAATGGAACGGAAACCATGGTTCTTGATCGAAAATCTTCCTTCTCCCCAATCCCCATCTTCATTTATATCCTTAGTTGGAGTGCTCTCATCGACCCAACCAATTTCCGGCGGGTAATGTGTGGCAACGAAGACCATAGTCGGGGATTTGATAACAGCGACTGATTTCAGAAAAACAGATGGCATCTGCGCCTCAAACATCGTGTTCGATTTCTTTGTGAGTGGGTTCAGCAGCCGTATCTTGTGCGGTGGGTTCTTCTGGGCAAGCACGATGACGCCACGGGAAAAGCCGAGGAAGTAGAATCTAAAATATATTGAAAAGATAACATTCAGCACTAAGATTGAAAATAAGATCTATGGTGACGCCACGGGAAAAGCCGAGGAATTTGAACCTTGCACGAACTGCAGATAGATCTATGGTGACGTAGCGGGATGTGCCGAGATGGAGGAAGGTGAACTCAGCGGCGCGTGGAAGGGCGTGGTGTAGCATGATCCATTCGTGCAGGTGCACGTCGGGATCAGGTAAACCTGAGCGCCAATTTCTACAGACTTGCCTCATAGCAGAGTAGCTGTCCACGTACTCCTCTTTGGCCAATAAGCATTCGCCGATCTTGTGAAGTGGTCCGTCAGCAGTGAGACCGGCCCAGTTCACGGAGGCGCCGCGCTTGGATGCGCCGCCCTCGGATGCGCCGCCCTCGGAGGCGACGGGCTCGGCGGCGACGGGCTCGGCGGCGACGGGCTCGGCGACGGGCTCGCGGCGACGGGCTCGGAGCGACGGGCTCGGAGGCGACGGGCTCGGCGATGGCCGCCGGCGCATTCTTCTTCTCCATCGCCGGCAGGGGAGGGCTCGTACGGCGGTTGGGGTTTTGGAGAAGTTGATGGGACGTGAGAGGGGTGGTTTCGTGCGTGAGCGATAATGAGACGTACGTGCGGAGGGAGGGAGAGAGGGGCTTACGCGTCCTAAATGCGACCCGAGTCAACAATGGCACGTCTTCCACGTCTGCACCGCGACACGCGTCAACAATGGCACTTCTTCCACTTCTGCACCGCAACACGCGTCCTCGAGTCTAACCCTGGAAATTTAGATATACTCATGTATACCCTCGAGTCATATACTAGCATTTTTTGTGTGCTCAGTTTTCACCTTGAGTGCTAATACTGGCTAGTGCAATATACTCAGTTTTACCCTCAAGTGGCTGGTCAACAGAGAGTCAACAAATGGGATTAACTAGTTAAATGAGTTATTTAATGTGCAAAAAATTCCGAAAAGGAGTGGCACTTACTCATGGAGTCTTTACCACAAATTTCCACTTCTCAAATCATAGATAAATCGTAGATAAATCAAGTTTCACCACAAATTGCCACTTCTCAAATCACCTAGTAGCTATGAAGGTGCATGGTTTTCCATAATAAGCCCTACCCAAAACAGCTTTCCCCAAAACATACTTTGTCTGAATGAGACCATAATTTTCACACTCATGTAGATTTGTATTGCAAATAGTTTGAGGTAGGCCAAGATGGGTTTCATTGTACAAAACACGCATTTTCCATTTTTTAAATCTCATATTTGAATCCCTTAGTCTGTTTACTACTCACTTGCCCTTGGTTTCTTGATACTACTCAGTTTTGCCCTCTCCCTTCACAAACTCTCACAGACGCCCAACATTGCCCTGATTGGTCTAGCCCATGTCACGCGGATCGTGCCCGACGACCGTTGATCGTATGATCTAACGGGCAGGATAACCCCTATCTCTCTCTCTGGTCGGGGCCACCACCCTCTCTCTCTCTCTGTCGTCGGTTAGCTTCACGCAAAGTTTGGTTTTCTGCATTATTTTTCACGAGCTAAATTATAAACTCTTTTAGGCATTACTTTTCACGCAAAAAATGATAAACCATCACCGATTTGTTGTAGCCATTACTTTTCACGCACAAAAATGATACACCATCACCCATTTCGTGTAGCCATTACTTTTCACGCAAAAAATGATAAACCATCACCGATTTTGTTGTAGCCATTACTTTTCACGCACAAAAATGATAAACCATCACCGATTTGTTGTAGCCATTACTTTTCACGCACAAAAATGATACACCATCACCCATTTCGTGTAGCCATTAATTTTCACGCAAAAAATGATACACCATCACCCATTTCTTGTACCCATTACTTTTCACGCAAAAAACGATAAACCATCACCGATTTCTTGTAGCCATTACTTTTCACGCACAAAAATGATACACCATCACCCATTTCGTGTACCCATTACTTTTCACGCAAAAAATGATAAACCATCACCGATTTTGTTGTAGCCATTACTTTTCACGCACAAAAATGATAAACCATCACCGATTTGTTGTAGCCATTACTTTTCACGCACAAAAATGATACACCATCACCCATTTCGTGTAGCCATTACTTTTCACGCAAAAAATGATACACCATCACCCATTTCTTGTACCCATTACTTTTCACGCAAAAAACGATAAACCATCACCGATTTCTTGTAGCCATTACTTTCCTTTTAGGCATTACTTTTCACGGTAAAATGATAAACTATACCCCCACAACGGTCGTCTCCTCCTTAATTTATTGTGTATAAACCCCCACAACGGTCATCTCCTCCTTATTTTATTGTGTAAACCCTACAACGGTCATCTCTCCCTTATAAACACCCACACGGCCATCCCTTGTGTCAATAGGTTCTGCCTCTCTCTTCTTTTCGTTCACATACACTTTATCCATTGCCATGGCTTCCACGTCTCGGACGGACCGGAAGGGGAAGGGGAAGGGGAAGGGGAAGGGGAAGTGGATCATCATCATTGCCACCACCACCGTCAACACTGCCATTGATCATAGAGGAGTTCTTCATCGTCGTCTATGAAGACCCTTTGGTCAAGAAGGTACGTACGCGTTCCCACATATATGATGCATGTGATTAATTATGGGCATGTTCTAAAAAACCTTTAATTTCAAGGGTTCCCTAATTTCAAACGATCGGCGCTCGATCTCTTTGCAGGAACTCCCAAAAAAATTTGCGGACTATCTTGACGGCAAGGAGCCAGCTAAGGTGTATCTGCGAGCAGCTGACTGCGGTCCTCGTCTCTGGACCGTGGAGGTCCTATTTGACGGACAAGGCCGGATGTACCTCGACAAGGGCTGGGAGAAATTCGCCATCGCGCACGGTGTGGATTTCGGCTGGTTCGTACACTTCAAATATGAAGGCGATGATGTGCTCACAGTGAAGGTGTTCGACGGAACAATGTGCAGGAGGTACTACTACTCAGACGACGAAGATACTGACGATGAAAGCGACGACGACGTGAAGCCATGCATCCATCCCCTTTAGATAATTAAGGGGATTATGACCAAGAATATATATGTAGCTTCATATGCATCGATTTAGAGATCTAGCTATTTTCTATATATTATGCATGTAAAAAATAACATCCCATTTCCACTATTATTCGAGCACCACATCCTCCAAACGATGCCGATGCCGATGCCGATATCGGCATGGTCAGAACGGCTATGCTCGCCACCACTGCTAGGTCAACGTCGGGATGCACAATGTTTAGCATAAGAGTCACTTTAGATTAAGCTGCGAAAATAGTCACGTGCCATGGGCTGAGGCGGCCCCTACAGAGCGGCTCTATATTATATTCTCTAAATAAAATAGACGACCACAACGGTCATTGGCTGCGGAGGCCCCACAGAGCGGCAATATATAATTTTCTATAAATAAATAGACGACCCACTGGTCATTGGCTGCGGCAGCCCATAGAGCGGCCCCATTTGTCATTGGCAGCACCGTATACAATCAGGAAATAAAACGGCCCACGCGTCAGCGTAGATGGATCCACCGTCAGCACGAGACGGTCGGCGAGGAACTGACCTCACGGTAACAGGCCTCACCTGACGGCAACCCGCGTCTTCGAGGGTTTCAAACTAGAGGAGGGGAAAAAGGAAAAACTAACGAGCTGGGGCTGAGTACAACTAACGAGCGAGACAAATAGATTTTTTATTTGCTTTGCTTTGTTTAGGACATATGCACATGGAAACCATAGGTTTGGAATGAAATAGGCCCCGGATGAGCCGTAGCAGGAGTTTCCACATACAGATCCTGCATTTCACCAAGTGCTAGCCCATGTATGCGGAAATCGTCAACGCCGGGTACATGCAAGGTTAGACAAACCTTACATCACACTTGTACACATATGTTAGGGACAAATGCAAGTTTTCAAGCGATTCCGACGCTCCGGTGATCTGTATCTTGGGAAACCCTAGGGCGGGGACCCTGCAGATCTACCCCTATAGCTTTCTCCGTGCGAGGGTTTACCAATGGATTTTTTTATTTGCTTTGCTTTGTTTAGGACATATGCACATGGAAACCATAGGTTTGGAATGAAATAGGCCCCGGATGAGCCGTAGCAGGAGTTTCCACATACAAATCCTGGATTTTACCAAGTGTCGGCCCATGTATGCGGAAATCATCAACGCGGGGTACATGCAAGGTTAGACAAACCTTACATCACACTTGTACACATATGTTAGGGACAAATGCAAGTTTTCAAGCGATTCCGACGCTCCGGTGATCTGTATCTTGGGAAACCCTAGGGCGGGGACCCCGCAGATCTACCCCTATAGCTTTCTCCGTGCGAGGGTTCACCAATGGATTTTTTTAATTTCTTTGCTTTGTTTAGGACATATGCACATGGAAACCATAGGTTTGGAATGAAATAGGCCCCGGATGAGCCGTAGCAGGAGTTTCCACATACAAATCCTGGATTTTACCAAGTGCGGGCCCATGTATGCGGAAATCATCAACGCGGGGTACATGCAACGTTAGACAAACCTTACATCACACTTGTACACATATGTTAGGGACAAATGCAAGTTTTCAAGCGATTCCGACGCTCCGGTGATCTGTATCTTGGGAAACCCTAGGCCGGGGACCTTGCAGATCTACCCCTATAGCTTTTTTCGTGCGAGGGTTCACCAATGGATTTTTTTAATTTCTTTGCTTTGTTTAGGACATATGCACATGGAAACCATAGGTTTAGAATGAAATAGGCCCCGGATGAGCCGTACCAGGAGTTTCTAGCGATTCGGACGCTCCGGTGGTTTGTATCTAGGGAAACCCTAGGGGGCGGGGACCCCGCAAATCTACCCCTAGGGTTAGGGTTAGGGTTAGAGTTAGGGTTAGCAATGGACTTTTTCCTTTGTTTTAGGACATATGTACATCGATAGCAGATGTTGGGCCTACTGGATCCCGTCGACCCGTCTACGAAGAGCGTCACTCGTGGGATCTACATAAGCCATCTACCATTTTTTTCTTTAAAAAAGTAACTATTTTTACATAATTCATACTAGTACATAAATAAAACAAACATAATATAAAGTTAATGACCAAAAAGAAAAAAAGAAAAAAAATGTATGCCGAGGGTGGCCGTCGGCATAGGTGGGTGATGCCCTATGCCGAGGGTGGCCCTCGGCGCCTCGCTGACGCCGTGACCGGGCCGTCACGGCCGGAGCGGGACCGGAGCAGATGCTCGTGCTACGCCGACGGCCATGGGTACGCCGAGGGTGGCCGTCGGCGTATCCTTCTCTACGCCGAGGGGATGTATACGCCGAGGGGCTGTTTGGGCCGCTGCCCTGGACCGGACGTACGCCGACGGCCCCGACATTTGGCCGTCGGCGTACGCCACGGCCGTCGGCGCATCGCGCCATTCCCGTAGTGCTCATCGCTGTCAAAGGAGTTACGTTCCCTCCTCTGAAGCTTTTCTGCAAATGTCTCCATGCCGGTGTATGCCAGTAGAATCCAGACATAGGAGAGGAACTCCACACCAGTTCCAAGAGCCTCCGCGTGCAGGTAACCTCGGCATCGGCTGGCAGAAAAGCAAAGCATCTCCACCCACACGCCTTGGATCAACTCCCATATTTTGGTCTCGTCAACGCTCAACAAGCTCTGAGCAAGCTCCCAGGCGTCGCCAACAAGAGACGCTGTGTCTTGGCTTAAACTTGCTGCTGATTCGCATTTCTCAAATACTCTTTCTGTAAGCTCTTTCTCGTCCATAGGTGTCGTCTCGCCCTCGAGTAAGACCTCGAGTTCTTCGTAGGCGATCTCCAATAACCTCTTTCTGCTGCCTGGCATGAGCATCTCAGGATTATGAGACAACAGATGCACCATGTAGTTGGACATCACTTTGCACCGACGGGCACTTACATCATCATCCGGAGACGTGCAGGTGTGGTGAACGTATAGATCCGTCGCCAGGTGCCACAGAACAATGCTTTCATCAAATGGCCTATTTAAGCTCCAACCCAGCTGTCGGAGATATCTGTTCCTCGCCAGAGTCCACTCACCCCTGGTATCATTGAACATCCTGTAAGAGTACGCGTCTCTTATGTGCTCCTTCCACCCTGCTTCAATATGCAAACGGGCCAATTCTGTAATCTCGTCGCACGAATTGCTAGGCTCCATGTGCCAAAAGTATTGGTCGAACAAGTCCTTGCATTGTAACCATCCCGCGATGCTCCTCAACGTGGAGTGCCTTCTGTTATTGACAAATAATCCAATAAGACTGTGTTGGAGAATTCTGCCAGAGAACTTGCCATGCAATATCACTTCTAAGAACGTGTAAATGGTCTCCAGTACCATAGTGAGAGCCAGCACACCCCTTGTAAACCTGGAATTACCTCTAGAGGATGCGAAGAGCGTGGTCGCTGTACCTAAAGTTGCCAGTACTAGCACCTGTGCGCACATATGGAAGATGATGAGGGCTCGTCTATTCTTGAAAGCAAGGTTGAGTAATCTAACACTTCTGTACTCTTTGGTGTAAAGAAAGCTGGTCATAGAGCATAGCGCACCTTCTACTGCCCGATAAGCTAATTCGCGCTCCAGCGAAATGAATTTTCTTAGAATTGTTAAACGACCAGAATTAGAACATGGAAAGTCCAAAAATAACTCGCACGGTAGTCCTGGGATGAGTACCGTTTGCAGCGGTATACCGGAATCCATGAATTCTTTTGCTTGTTCTATGAAGTGGGAAAGCTGGTTAACCTGTTCATCTTCTCTGATAGCGCTGCCCCGAGCGACGTTAACCTCATACGAGTTGGCTTTTCGAAGGGCATTAAAGCTACTGCTTTTAAGAGCCACGGCCTTCTGTAAGCATCTGACTATCATTAGGATGAAAAGCAAAACCGTTGCAGCCAACAACTTTTGGTCCTTTGACGACCATGTCTTGTAAAATACGTAAAGTGTAACTGCGACCTGACATAGTGTGGAATTCGCCAATTAATAGATATTTTAGATAAAGATTAATATATTAATATAAAGTACACACTCACAGAAACAAACCAAAGTATCACGAGAAATTTGATATATGGAGGACATGCTATTGGGAATTAGCACATTCAAACGTAATTTTGAAACACGCAACGGATTAAGATATAAACTTCAGCATCATTCATGTACTAACTTCACAGACCGTTGCTCTATCACTGAAGGAAACATATGCATCAAACATATATCGAGGACCATATATTGTCCCACCAGAGGACAAGTCTTGGATACTCTCAACACACATGTGTAGCAACAATCAAATCAACACACATGGACACTAATCTTTTTTACGTGGAAAACCTCTCAACTTGAGAGGAAAAATCACGAGCCGAAGCTACCCAAATATTTTTCCACTATTATCAAATGGGGATACTACAAGTTTTTCTCAGTAGAGCAATAGAAGATCTCATGCATCAAGATACAAGAAGAGCTTAAATGCCAACAACAAGATTTGAGGCACACGAGCTATTGATTGGAGCAGGCTCACAAAATATGATGAAACTACATCTTGAAGATGACAATGATGCAAATCTGATCTTCACAACCTTGAGGGTAAGGCTCGCTGCTTGATTTAGCTTCTTTCATCAACTTTCTCTCCAGCTCCCTACCTTGTACCACCAACACCACAAATGCAATGGTCGACAGGGCACTAGTGGTGACGTTCGCTGGTGGATAGTCGTGGATCGCATTCTACAGCTGGTGTCGTCCTGTGAATGACGAGTACGTCATGGAACGTGTAGAGAGAGAGGTCGGCGTAAGGCAGGGAGCTTCTGGGACGGCGAGACACAAGTTACCCAGCTTCAGATCTTGCAACGGTGGCGAATCCATATGTGCTACTATAATTTACTATAAGGGCGACAAGTCCACGATTACAATGAGAAGATTTGTTCCGCCGCAAGGGCTCCCGGGATCCGGCTTATAAAGGCATTAGGATCTAGGGTTACAAGGAGTAGTCTAGGTTGGACTCTACTAGCACTAACCTAATAAGTATAACTTGCCGTAAGGATTCGACTAACCTATGTCGGTACGGATCCGGCTTGCTATGGCGGTGCAGGATCTGCCTATAGCTTCTGATCCTGGACTCTCCATCATGGTCAATGAGCAACTGGGCCGCCTGGTTGGACCATAGGCCCATCCTCCATCTATGGGTCACCCGGGCTTGCCGCAATTGGTCTTCATCATTGGCATACCCATGAAGTATATCAGTAGCCCCAAAGTTCTTCAGGATTTGAGCATTCTTCCACCTAGCTCAAGTCACACCGATTCTCCGTATTCTATCTTCAACACGGATCATACTTGAAACTTGGAGGACTCCAACTTTATGGTGATTTCCGCCTAACTTTGACGAAAACTCATCTTCTTCTTCAAAGCGGTGTCCAACGACTAGATTCATGGAATTTTTTTTTCCAACTAGGGGTTACTTATCGAATGAAGGTCAATGGGCTGGCCACAGAACAATTTACTCCAACTAGGGGTCTACGTCAAGGAGACCCTTTGTCACCATATCTTTTTGTTATTTGTGCGAAAGGACTGACTGTGTTGTTAAAACAAGCTGAACGTCAAGGAAGGTTGTGTGGTCTGAAATTTTTTCCGAGAGCACCTAGTCTTACCCATCTCTTTTTTGGTGATGACTCAGTTATGTTACTGAAAGCTGGACATGAGGAAGCAATGGCATTGAAAGAGATCTCGCAACTTTATGAGAACTGTTCGGGGCAGTGTATCAATACGGAAAAGTCGTCTTTGACGTTTAGTGTAAATGCCAAGCAACATATAAAGGAGATGGTGAAGTTTGAGTTGGAAGTTTAGAGCGAAAACTGGAACAGTTTTAATAAGTGCCTCTACAATCTTGACAAAGTTTTGCAGGAGTGTAGGAAAACAAAGTTGGTCCTTAATTGGGAACGTTGTCGTTTCATGGTAAGGAAAAGTAAGGTCTTTGGTCATAAGGTTTCTGAGAAAGGAATTGAAATAGATAATTTAGGACTTGAACCTTTATAACAGTTACCTAGGCCCCAAGATGTTAAAGGACTACAAAACTTTCTTAGACATGCTGGATTTTACACGTGTTTTATTAAAAAAATTGCTAGCACAGCTGCCCCCTTGACCAACTTGCTTCAAAAGGATGTCCCATTTACTTTTGATAGTGATTGTAGTACTTCCGTTGAGCAATTAAAGAAAGTTGTAATAACGTCAACCATTATTCAACCGCCTAATTGGGGGAACCTTTTGAATAATGTGTGATGGTAGCGACTATGCAGTAGGTGCCGCCTTGGGACAATGAGATGACAAGAATTTGAATGTTATCCAATATGCTAGTTGCCTTTTTAATGAGGATCAAAAGAACTATGCCACAACTGAGAAAGAATTCCTTGCAATTGTTTTCGCTTGTGACAGATTTAGATTTTATATTATTAACTCTAAGGTAATGATACATACTGATAACCAGGCTTTGCGACACATCCTGGAAAAGAAGGATGCAAAGACGCAATTGATTAGGTGGGTATTATTACTCAAAGTGTATGATTTGGAAATAGTGGATCGACGTGGCAAAGATAACCCTGTTGCCGGCCATTTATCTTGCATGAAAGGCATAGTTTATGATCCGATTCCTATTAATGAATCAATACATGGTAAATACCATGTAGTCGTTAATTCTAATGATCCATGGTTCGCAGATTATGCTAAGTTTCTTGTAGGTAGGTTCTTACCAAAGGAAATGAGTTTCCGTCAAAGAAGAAAATTCTTCAATGATTTGAAACATTAATTTTGGGATGAGCCATATTTATATAGTTATGGAGTGGATGGCATGATTAGAAGATGTGTACGTGAGGATGAAATGCTCCATATCTTATAAGCTTGCCATGATAGTCCTTATGGTGGACATCACGCTGGGTTTGGAACAACTGCAAAAGTTCTACAATCAGATTTTTGTTGGCCAACTTTATTTAAAGATGATAGTGAATTTGTTAAGAATTGTGACGCTTGTCAACGCATGAGTAACATAGGAAAAAGACACGAAATGGTTATGAATTACAATCTTACTAGAACCTTTTGATGTTCGGGGTCTGGATTTCATTTGACCATTTCCTTCTTCAAATGGATACACTCATATTCTTGTTGCAGTTGATTATGTTACTAAATGGGCTGAAGAGGTCCCCACTGCTCATGCAGATGCAGCAACATCTATTAAAATGATAAAAAGATATAATTATCCCCAGGTTTGGAGTTCATAGAGTTCTAATTACTAACGGTGGAACTCATTTTTTGGAAGGAACTTTGAGGAAAATCCTTTATAAGTATGGAGTGACTCATCGAGTCACTTCGCCTTATCACCCACAAACTAGTGGGCAAGTTGAACTCTCAAATAGAGAGATAAAATAAATACTTCAGAAGATGGTGGGTACCACGAGGAAAGATTGGTGTATCAGGCTTAACGATTCACTATGGCTGCAATGCATTCAAAAATCCAATTGGCCGGGACTACACCCTATAAAATTTTGTATGGTAAAGCTTGCCATTTGCTTTTGGAACTAGAACATAAAGCCTTCTGGGCAGTTAAAAGGGTGAATTATGATTTTAAAATTGCAGGGGAAAAAAGATTGCTAGACATACATGATTTAGATGAATTAAGGAGTATCTATGGAAGGTATCTATGGAAGGTTAAAATACCACTTAAGATTAAGATTTTCATGTGGTTCATGAGTAATAAAGTTTTGCCAACTAAAGATAATCTAGCTAAACGTCATTGGAATGGGTGTACAAAATATGTTTTCTGTGGGGAACAGGAGACCATTCAACACCTTCTTATTGAATGTCCGTTAGCTAAACTCTTATGGCGTACAGTTAATTTCACTTATGATCTTCCACCTCCCACCAATATTACCAATATGTTTGGTAATTGGTTAAATGGAGTAGATAGACAATCTACGGCTTTTTATCCGGATTGGGGTTTCTGCTTTATGTTGGTCTATTTGGAGGGTCAAAAATGATATAATTTTTAACAAAAAAGCCTCTTTTCATTTCTTGCAGGTTATTCACATGGTCTCTCATTGGGTCCAGCTTTGGGCTCTACTGTCCCCGCAGGGATTGCGGGATACCATGGCTTCTGGATGCACACGGCTCCTGACGGTCGCTCAGGATATCTTGTGCCAGGCTGCTTGGCGGCATACTAGAAGACTATGTTGAGTTGTAGTCGTAGTATGTCTTTTTTTCGATGGTTGATTCTTGTATGAATCGTCGGTCATGCGTGAGTTGTAAACAATACTTTTTGGAACTTTTTTATTAATAAATGGCCGTGTGCATCGTCATGATGCAGAAGCCGGGGCATACCCCCATTTCGAAAAATAAGATGAATTAAAGAGTGAAGATTATGAAAGAACTAAGCTTTTTAAAGAGAAAGTTAAAACATGACATGATATAAAGATTGAGAAAAAAGAGTTTAAACAAGGAGATAAAGTTTTTCTATACAATTCTCGTCTTAAGATTTTTGTAGGGAACTTGAGATCATAATGGGAAGAATGATGTGGAGGAAGCTTACCCCTCGGGTGCGGTGAAACTCAAAGGGCGATCTACGTCCAGCTCATCGTTAATGGTCAGCGCCTCAAGCATTACAGAGCCGAATAGGTAAGTGATGTTACAGATGTTCAACTACTCACAGCTGAATAATTTATTGAGGACACATATGTTAGGTCTTATGATGAGAAGTCTTTTGTCCATATTTTTGCATCTTGAGAATCCAGGTTGAAGTCCTATTTGAATTTTTCATTCTTCTCTCTGCCGGTTGAAAAATTATGCTGTTTCAGTATTGGTACGGGCGGCCAGTAAGCAGGCGCCCTTACGGGTGGTCGCTAAACTATGTTGTGTTTAATCTTTGGCGAGCTTATTCGGTTCAACAGTCCGACCGGGCGGTACGGGCAAACCCGCTCGTACTAGATCATGGTCGCTAAACTCCCTGATATTTTCACTCTTTGCCGAACTTTTTCATTTTAGCAGTACAACCGGGAGGTACGGGCAATCACGCCCGTACTCATGGACGCTAAACTCTTTGACTTTTCTGTCGCTTCTTATGGATTTGTTATTAAATAAAACACCAACAACTTTTGGTATGGGTAGAGATAAGAGCCAAACCCACCTGTACCGTATGCCGGTGCCGACGTAGGCCTTTTATTTGACTCCTTATTAGTTGTTCTTTTTCTCCTAATCCTTTTTTTATCTATACTATTCCCACAAAATTAGGGTTTTGCTGAGATTTTCTTCCTCCTACTTAGATTTTTGATAATCTTGATTTCACTTTACCGCTCGAAGAGGAACCCTTTCACGTTAAGGGGATCTGGGTAAAGAATGAAGAGGAACTTGAGAAACACACCAATAAAAGGAAGGGATTTCTATTTTCGTGCCCCTGCTTCATTAGTTGTACTCAGTTTTCCCCAGCTCGTTAGTTTTTCCTCAGTTTTCCCCTCCCTCTAGTTTGAAACCCATCGAAGACGCGGGTTGCCGTCAGGTCAGAGGCCTTACCGTTACCGTGAGGTCAGTTCCTCGCTGACCGTCTCGTGCCGACGGGTGGATCCATCTACCGCTGACGCGTGGGCCGTTTTATTTACTGATTGTATACGCGGTGCTGCCAATGACAAATGGGGCCGCTCTATGGGGCTGCCGCAGCCAATGACCAGTGGGTCGTCTATTTATTTATAGAAAATTATATATTGCCGCTCTGTGGGGCCTCCGCAGCCAATGACCGCTGTGGTCGTCTATTTTATTTAGAGAATATAATATAGAGCCGCTCTGTAGGGGCCGCCTCAGCCCATGGCAGGTGACTATTTTCGCAGCTTAATCTAAAGTGACTTTTATGCTAAACATTGTGCATCCCGGCGTTGACCTAGCAGTGGCGGCGAGGATGTGGTGCTCGAATAATAGTGGAAATGCGATATTATTTTTACATGCATAATATATAGAAAATAGCTAGATCTCTAAATTAATGCATATGAAGCTACATATATATTCTTGGTCATGATCCCCTTAATTATCTAAAGGGGATGGATGCATGGCTTCACGTCGTCGTCGCTTTCATCATCAGTATCTTCGTCGTCTGAGTAGTAGTACCTCCTGCACATTGTTCCGTCAAACACCTTCACTGTGAGCACATCATCGCCTTCATATTTGAAGTGTACGAACCAGCCGAAATCCACACCATGCGCGATGGCGAATTTCTCCCAGCCCTTGTCGAGGTACATCCGGCCTTGTCCGTCAAATAGGACCTCCACGGTCCAGAGACGAGGACCGCAGTCAGCTGCTCGCAGATACACCTTAGCTGGCTCCTTGCCGTCAAGATAGTCCGCAATTTTTTTGGGAGTTCCTGCAAAGAGATCGAGCGCCGATTGTTTGAAATTAGGGAACCCTTGAAATTAAAGGTTTTTTAGAACATGCCCATAATTAATCACATGCATCATATATGTGGGAACGCGTACGTACCTTCTTGACCAAAGGGTCTTCATAGACGACGATGAAGAACTCCTCTATGATCAATGGCAGTGTTGACGGTGGTGGTGGCAATGATGATGATCCACTTCCCATTCCCCTTCCCCTTCCCCTTCCCCTTCCGGTCCGCGTCCGAGACGTGGAAGCCATGGCAATGGATAAAGTGTATGTGAACGAAGAAGAGAGAGGCAGAACCTATTGACACAAGGGATGGCCGTGTGGGTGTTTATAAGGGAGAGATGACCGTTGTAGGGGTTTACACAATAAAATAAGGAGGAGATGACCGTTGTGGGGGTTTATACACAATAAATTAAGGAGGAGACGACCGTTGTGGGGGTATATATCTCAACAAAAAAAGTAATGCGGACTATGTTGACTAGTTTATCATTTTACCGTGAAAAGTAATGCCTAAAAGAAAAGTAATGGCTACAAGAAATCGGTGATGGTTTATCGTTTTTTGCGTGAAAAGTAATGGGTACAAGAAATGGGTGATGGTGTATCATTTTTGCGTGAAAAGTAATGGCTACAACAAAATCGGTGATGGTTTATCGTTTTTTGCGTGGAAGGTAATGGGTACAAGAAATGGGTGATGGTGTATCATTTTTTGCGTGATAAGTAATGGGTCCAAGAAATGGGTGATGGTGTATCATATTTTTGCGTGATAAGTAATGGCTACAACAAAATCGGTGATGGTTTATCGTTTTTTGCGTTGAAAGTAATGGCTACAAGAAATGGGTGATGGTGTATCATTTTTTGCGTGAAAAGTAATGGCTACAACAAAATCGGTGATGGTTATCATTTTTTGCGTGAAAAGTAATGGCTACAAGAAATGGGTGATGGTGTATCATTTTTGCGTGAAAAGTAATGGCTACAACAAATCGGTGATGGTTTATCATTTTTTGCGTGAAAAGTAATGCCTAAAAGAGTTTATAATTTAGCTCGTGAAAAATAATGCAGAAAACCAAACTTTAGCGTACTAGGTAACCGCCCTTTTGCATACATAGAGTGTGGAAGCTAACCGACGACAGAGAGAGAGAGGGTGGTGGCCCCGACCAGAGAGAGAGATAGGGGTTATCCTGCCCGTTAGATCATACGATCAACGGTCGGCGGGCAAGATCCGCGTGACATGGGCTAGACCAATCAGGGCAATGTTGGGCGTCTGTGAGAGTTTGTGAAGGGAGAGGGCAAAACTGAGTAGTATCAAGAAACCAAGGGCAAGTGAGTAGTAAACAGACTAAGGGATTCAAATATGAGATTTAAAAAATGGAAAATGCGTGTTTTGTACAATGAAACCCATCTTGGCCTACCTCAAACTATTTGCAATACCAATATACATCAGTGTGAGAATTGTGGCCTCATTTAGACAAAGTATGTTTTGGGGAAAGCTGTTTTGGGTAGGGCTTATTATGGAAAACCATGCACCTTCATAGCTACTAGGTGATTTGAGAAGTGGCAATTTGTGGTGAAACTTGATTTATCTATGATTTATCTATGATTTGAGAAGTGGCAATTTGTGGTAAAGACTCCATGAGTAAGTGCCACTCTTTTTCGGATTTTTTTGCACATTAAATAACTCATTTAACTAGTTAATCCCATTTGTTGACTCTCTGTTGACCAGCCACTTGAGGGTAAAACTGAGAGTATATTGCACTAGCCAGTATTAGCACTCGAGGAGAAAACGAGCACACAAAAAATGCTAGTATATGACTCGAGGGTATACCCGAGTATATCTAAATTTCCAGGGTTAGACTCGAGGACGCGTGTTGCGGTGCAGAAGTGGAAGACGTGCCATTGTTGACGCGTGTCGCGGTGCAGACGTGCAAATAGTGGACGCGTAGGACGCGGGTCGCATTTAGGACGCGTAAGCCCCTCCCTCCCTCTGCACACAGTCGTCTCATTCTCGCTCACGCACGAAACCACCCTCTCACGTCCCATCAACTTCTCCAAATCGAAAAACCCCAACCGCCGTACGCACGCTACCCTGCCGGCGATGGAGAAGAAGAATGCGCCGGCGGCCGTCGCCTCCGAGCCCGTCGCCTCCGCGCCCGTCGCCGCCGAGCCGGTCGCCACCGAGCTCGCCGCCGAGCCGTCGCCGCCGAGCGCGTCGCCTCCGAGGGCGGCGCATCCAAGCGCGGCTCCTCCGTGAACTGGGCCTCTCTCTCGGCTGATGGACCACTTCACAAGATCGGCGAATGCTTGCTGGCGAACGAGGAGTACGCCGACACCTACTCTGCCATGAGGCAAGTCTGTAGAAATTGGCGCTCAGGTTTGCCTGAGCCCGACGTGCACCTGGACGAATGGATCATGCTACACCACGCCCTTCCACACGTCGCTGAGTTCACCTTCCTCCAACTCGGCACATCACGCTACGTCACCATAGATCTATCGGAAGTTCATACAAGGTTCAACTTCCTCCATATCTACCTCTTTATTTTCAATCTTAAACATCTTAGTGCTGAATGTTATCGTGCTTGCCCAGATACTACTTCGTCGGATTTTGCCGTGGCGTCATCGTGCTTGCCCAGAAGAACCCGCCGCACAAGATACGGCTTCTGAACCCACTCACAAAGAAATCGAACACTATGTTTGAGGCGCAGATGCCATCTGTTTTCCTGAAATCAGTCGATGTGATCAAATCCCCGACTATGGTCTTCGTTACCGCACATTACCCGTCGGAAATTGGTTGGGTCGATGAGAGCACTCCAACTAAGGATATAGATAAAGATTGGGAAAACAGATTTTCGATCAAGAACCATTGTCTGCGTTGCATTACACCGTTCAATGGTGAACTGTATGCACTAGCTGTGGACAATTTAGAGCATGGAAGAATAGTGTGCACCAATGTAAAGTTGCAGCAGCGCGCGAGCACTGTCAAGATGGAGACACTAATTTCATTTCCAGAACTTGGACATCAGAAGTTCTACCTCGTGAAGTCGGATGGTGATCTGCTGCTTGTGTTGTTGGTCGCGTGGCTTTGGCGGGCAGACCATTGGTGTACCGTGTGGACACTCAGAGCCGCTCTCTCCATCCGGTCAGTAACATTGGCAGTAATGCCTTCTTCGTGAATTATACCCGGTGTATCTCCGTTGACACCAGAGTGTACCCGACACTTCGACCTGGCTGCATCTACTACACGGATTTGGGTTATATCAGAGAGTACTCTCATGATACAAAGGCCTGGGAGGAGTGGCCAGAACGTGTGGATAGAATAGGAAACTCCGGTCTGAGAAATGAACACAGGCCATACCGTTTGGAGGATGTATTGGCCTCACACTGCAGACGGAAGGAGTTCAATGAATATTTCCTTGGGGTAATGCACGGCTGGACCGACAGAAATATATGAGGAAGAATGAAGAACAAATTCATTCATCCTAATCTTCTTGTTGTCCATACATTGCGTGCGTCTTGTATATTACAACGTTATTGGCTGCTTTTGGCTGCTGTATGCAGTTTCCCTATGTATTATACTTAGCTTTCTGATTATGCAGTTGTCAATTTATCATATACTAGCTTCTAGATTTGCTACTAGATTTGCTGCCATATTGGGCAAAAAACGAGAGCCAAAAGGCATAAATAACCCTAGAGATTTGCTACTAGATTTGCTGCCATATTGAAGAAAGACAGAAATAGAAGCTTCTCTAGATTTGATACTAATTTGGTGAAAAAGACAGAGAGAGAAAGAGGGGAAAAGGTGCTCTTAAAAATGCCAATTTGGGCCGAGAGAGACAAAACCCAGCTCCTGCTCACGTGCAACCAAACGCTTCTCCTCTCCCACGCGGTCCCTTTCTACCAGCCCCACGCGCGCGGCCCACACGTCGCGGCCCCACGGACGACGCGGCGCAACACGTCAGCACGAACGTCCAAATAAACGGATTCCTTCCGTCCGAGCTCGTTGCGGGTTTCAAACATAGGCTTGGGGAAAACTGAGGAAAAACTAAGGGGCTGGGGAAAACTGAGTACAACTAACGACCCGAGGGCACGAAAATAGAAATCCCTAAAAGGAAATCTTTCCTTCAAATCCCTACATGTATAATCGTTGTGAATCTTCTCTCCAGATTCCTTCGAGCTTGCCATCTTTCAATAAGAAGGTGCAGCATGAAGGAACTGAGGAAAATATCGCGTCTCTCGAAAAGGTCTCTAAAGCATGTATGGAAACTATGAGTGAGGGGGTCGACTCTTACTGACTTATGAGCAAAGACCTTGAGAAACATGTCGATCATGTCAACAATATAGTTGAAACCCTGGGTAAGGTTTTTCTTGAGATGGGAGATGATAGGAAGCTACTCGTGAAGATAAATAAGGATCAACATGATGACATCACGGAGTTAGCTACCCGTTTTGCATGCATCACACATGCCTACAACCTGAAGCAGGAGGATGAGGTTGATGGTTCCTCACTCACCCCTAAGAAGTAATAGATACATTGAAGGAGTTGTGTGATCCCGCCTAGCTTGATACCAAGCTTGGGATATCATCTGAAGCCTTGTAAATTTATAATTAAAGTCGTTCATTTATTATTAGTCATGCGCTTAGTTTATTTCAGTTAGAGTTTTTACATGAAGAACACTTGTAACTCCCTTGGAGAGTGAAGGATTATTATCCTATAAATTATGAGCCGTCATTATATTTGAAGTATAGTTGAAACATGATTATTGTATTAGATGTATGAATTAGGGTGAGTATTACCATACTTACACCATGATAATGATTTTAGGGTCATCCACACTAATAAGTTTTGATATAAGATGTGAAGAGAATCATCAATAAATCATATTATGATCATTGGTTTAACTATGTGAGACATAAAAATTATCAGAAAGAAAAATGAAAGTTTATAGAAGAGATATAAGTGATAAGAAAATATTTTTCGTAGTTCTCAAACTAGAAGCTAAGCTTTATGATCTTATGGTATGCAAAGTGAATAATCTTTAGGAAGCTATAAAATATGAGAGGTGTGGAAGCCCTTAAATCACTTGAATCTAGGAATGGTATGACAAAGCTCATTGCTAATTTTATATCCGACATTGTAATCTTTGTTCTTAATAATGAATCATTTATTTTAACGACTCATGCTTCATGAACAAGATGACTCTGTCCATTAAGCTTTCATCTTGCTCGGGGACGAGCAAGAGTCTAGCTTGGAGAAGTTGATGAGTGATTTTTAGAGTGTTTTTACCCCTTTATTAATTTTATATAAATACTCTCGTGTAGCAATAGGATTTTGGCATTTTACTGCGCTTCCGTGCACCGTTTTGCTTGTTTCAGCAGGATCTCAAGATATTAAGGCAATGTGAAATATCAATAAAAACTATCATTTTATGGTATTTTGACATGATAAAAATCATCTAAGTACTTACCTACGCACCTGGGCCAAAGGATCGGAGGACAAAAGGATAAGTTCCAGTGAGTTTAGCGGGCATCGGTACGGGGGGACTCCGCCCGTACGGCACACCAGGAGCACCGCCTCGTCAAATACTTTCACCTCGCACAGATGGATCTGAGATCCGATACACACAACCACCAGAAACACCAGAACACCGTGCTAGAAGAGATCTCAAGGAAAAATAAGAGAAGGTATCAACCAAGTTGCTACCCGGATCGTTAGGAGGACAAGGCATCATCCCCTTTATCATCAACCGCTGCACAACACCATCTCCATCCCTTTCATTCCATCCGGCTGTAATTGTCACTGACATTGTGGATTTGTACTCAAATTCGCATCCTCATCCTTATTCCATTCGCAAGATTATGATGATGTTCTTGATTGCCTCCATGTGGGAGTAGTTTACCTTGTTCTTGGGGAGATGGAGAAACCCTAGCAATATTTTGATATGAATAAAGATGATTTATAACTTTGTGCTATGATTGTGTGTTAGTTTTCTCTCGTGATATTATATGCAGTCGACCATGTAATATTTTCCTTTGGTTATGAGAGGAAACTACCTTTGGAAGTATGGTAGTGCATACGGCGGGACATGACATACCATGATTGGTGCACTATTGTATGGAAAAAGGGCATAAGAAAGGACTCACTATGCTTTCACAAATAACCATGGGTGTTGGAGATATACCCAAGAGGCAATAATAAAGTGGTTATTATAATATCTTTGTGTTTATGATAAATATTTGCATACCATGCTATAATTGTATTAACCGAAACATTGATACATGTGTGTTATGTAAACAACAAGGAGTCCGTAGTAAGCCTCTTGTATAACTAGCTTGTTGATTAATAGATGATCATGGTTTCGTGATCATGAACATTGGATGTTATTAATAACAAGGTTATGTCATTGGATGAATGATATAATGGTCACACACCCAACTAAGCGTAGCATAAGATCAAGTCATTAAGTTCAATTTGCTATAAGCTTTCGATACATAGTTACCTAAGTCCTTCGACCATGAGATCATGTAAATCACTTTCACCGTAAGGATGCTTTGATTACATCAAACGCCATTGCGTAAATGGGTGGTTATAAAGATGGGATTAAGTATTCCGAAAGTGTGAGTTGAGGCATATGGATCAATAGTGGGATTTGTCCATCCCGATGACGGATAGATATACTCTGGGCCCTCTCGGTGGAATGTCGTCTGATTAGCTTGCAAGCATGTGACTGGGTCACAAGAGATGACATACCACGGTACGAGTAAAGAGTACTTATCGGTAACGAGGTTGAACAAGGTATGGAGATACTAATGATCGAACCTCGGACAAGTAAAGTATCGTGTGACAAAGGGAATCGGTATCGTATGTAAATGGTTCAATCGATCACTAAGTTATCGTTGAAATGTAGGAGCTATTATGGATCTCCAGATCCCGCTATTGTTTATTGCTCGGAGAGGAGTCTCGACCATGTCTGCATAGTTCGCGAACCGTAGGGTGACGCGCTTAAGGTTCGATGTCGCATAAGTAGATTTGGAATATGGTATGGAGACGAAGTTTGTTCGGAGTCTCGGATGGGGTCCAGGACATCACAAGGAGGTCCGGAATGGTCCGGAGAATAAGATTCATATAAGGGAAGTTGATTTCTGGGTTTCGGAAAAATTCAGAATTTTTCCTGATGGAAGGTTCTAGAAGGTTCCGAAGGGGTCCACCATGGGGCCCACGACCTAGGGGGGCCCACATGGGCCGAGGGGGTGCTACCCAGCCCTAATGGGACAGACGCACCAAGCCTCAAGGCCTAGGCCGGCCACCCCTTAGGGTTTCCCCAAAACTCTAAGAGGGGATCAACCTGGGGGGCAAAATTCCCCCCCTCCCCCCTTCTGCCGCCGGCCCTAGATGGGTTTGGGCGCAGGGGGCCACCCAGCCGACCCTCCCCCTATATAAAGAGGGGAGGGGGCAGGGGCCGACCCCAACCCTAGCCACCTCTTCTGGCGCCCCTCTCCTCCTCCATACGCTCCGGCTTAGGCGAAGCCCTGCTTCTTCCTCCTCCACCACCACCACCACGCCGTCGTGCTGCTGGGATTCGGAGAGATCTACCACACCTCCGCTGCCCGCTGGAGAGGGAGAGGAAGGGCTTCATCGACACCGTACGCCGCAGTGGAAGTGCCGGATTGCAGCACCGGGACGATCGTCTACACCAACAACAAGATCTAATCTCGTAGGTTTTGGAATCTTCGAGGGTTAGTCTCACATTCATCTCGTTGCTCCGTTCTCATAGATTAGATCTTGGCTTTTTCATAGATTAGATCTTGGAATTATTTGTCTTTGCGGTAGAATTTTTTGTTTTCTATGCAACGATCCCATCAAATCCCATAAGTGTGATGGATCAATAGGTCGTTTGCCGAAGGTCATTGCAGGGGTTATTTAGAGATGCTTATCAAACGCGCATCTCATTATCGAGCCTTTCCCACACACAACGAGAACAAAGATATAGATTATCTAATTTGTGTTCATAATTAATGCTAGTGGTGGAAGCAACCACCCCCAAGATTTTTTTTTGCCTTATTGAATTTCAAACTTAATCCAACACAATTCGTGCTTTTCTATTTTTAGTTATTTGTTTCCCAAACCAAAACACAAACTTGTTCAAAACTGAACCCCACTTAGGATTTAAGACGGCTTTTAAGTAATCTTGGATAAATAGCAACAAGGGCCATTAAGACCTTAACTAGTAGCTCCTTGTGGTTCGATACCCTTATTTTGAAACTACCTACAATTGATCTGTGTACTTGCAGCCATCATCCCCCGATCATTAATCTTAGGTTTTCACCCTGAAAAAAGTACCTGTCATAAAACAATGCCTTCAACAAGGTTATTAGCAAGCACAACCAATTAAGATCAGACCTTGGATTTTACCCTAAAGGGAAAGACAATGAACTTCTCGTGTGTTGCCGCCCCCACTTGCATGCAGTTGCTACGAAGCCCGAAACACCAAGCAAGTTCCCCATCGTCGCAAAGATTCAAACCATCATTACTAATCCTCAGATCCGACTTACAAGTCTTTCTCTGCCTCTGACTTCAACATGAACTAAAAGCATGTCCCATTATGGCCATAGATACCAGAGCTAATATGGGTGCGCCCGACCAAACCTCATTTGATCCGGAAATCTTCAGGCATGACGCGCCTAAGGGAGTTCATCGGCCGGAGTCTTCCGGAACTCGACATTTCGGCCAGATTGAGGATGGCAACCATCCAACACATCTGCCGAGCACCACTAAGTAGATGGTTGGAACACCTCCAACCCAACCCCGTGCTGCCCCAACAACCGCGAAGGACACCACAGTCGAGCAAATTAGGAGGGTCGTCGCCCTTGGTCTAAGCCATCCCAAACTGCCACAGAAGGAGACAACCCCGCCGCCGCCATCCGCTGCACGGGCCTAGCCCGGCAGCATCCTCCGGCAGTGGCGAGAGAGGGGAGGGGTGGGGAGCGAGGGTGGTGGCGGTGATTTCTAGGGTTTTCCACCATGCTGCCTAGGAGGAGGACGACGTGAGGGACCACGGAGTGGAATACGTGTGAATCCAGTTGCAACATGTACAATACATATTTTAATAGGCTGAGTTTTATTTAGAAATCGTGAGTACTGAACTAATAATTTGTAATGACCACCAGACCTTTAGTGATAAAGTGTTACGGAACGACTTTAATTATTGTTGTGTCTATAAGGTTTGGGAAGAAGTGTCCCGAAACACAAGTGTATCACGATATCCTAAGTTCAAAATGGCATGGTAAGCTATTTAGCAGTGGCCTCTATATCATGCTAATAGTGTGATATATTTTAAATAATATTTTGAAAAGAAAATGCTAGATAAAGTCTAAAAATAAAGGATTTTGGTCCAAAAGTGACATATTCATCTAGACATAATCACATGCAGAAACAGTTCTCCAATTTTTTTAGAAGCCTAACATCAATATTTCACGAGGTAATGGCATTGTATAAATTATTTAGTGTAAATTCTGTTTATTTACCCTCTAGTTATACATTTGTGATAATAACTACCCCGCCAAGTGAAAATTCATGTAGATTACCCATTTTAAAAGCTTCGGACCCTTGTTTTATGACGTGTGTTTATTGGGCAAGGTGTTATGTGATGATCACTGGGCAAGGTGTTAGGTGATGATCGGAGTTCAAAAATATCAAGACGATTACATCGACGTATCATGCAGATCCTATCAAATAATTACAAGCAAAATATTTAATTAGGGGAAACCATGTTTAAAGCCTCCTAAATGGGATATTTTTGTAGAAGCTCCAGTAAATGGGGTAATATGTGTCACAATTGCATAGGTACAGGTAAAAACTGGAATGCACTCAACTATTATTAAGAATTATCAGTATTGCCGAAATTACCTTTAGATTCAGAAGAGAAATCAACAGATTGACGTTCATCACCACAACAAGTAATTTTTTTCTTTTATTAACGAGGAAAACTTGAACCCTTGTAACAATAGGTTGTAAAAAAATAGCGAGCTAACGCTATGATGTTTTAGCGTGATATAACATACTCGCAAATAGCGTCATAACAAGCAAAATTACTATAATTTAGCATGGACTGTCAAAATATGCTATAACGTACTATTAGTGAAGAAATAGCGTGCTATTTTAAACCTTGATGATATCTCAGGAAAAGTCAAAACGAAAACACCTATTTATGTTATTTTGTGGCGTATAAGCCAAAATCCGAAAGCTAAAACAAATTCAACCAAACAGCCCGTCAGAACAGACATTCTGACTTTTAAAATAGCAAGACCGAAGGTGAAAGTTAATATAATTACACAATGTAAAGTGCATCTACAAGACTATAGGTGGATACATTGTGAAGTGCCGCTACAACTGTAAATAACATAACTGACCTTTGACAGAGAAGTTAGGATGTGCCGGCTCCACTGTTCGTTGTCTTCAATCTTGTAGGTGGTTACGACGACTTGTCCGCCGAGGTGCATCACCAGGATCGGCGCCCACAACAGCTCCATGTCGCGGCTGCCAGGCGCGTAGGTGCACCCCGGCCCACTCTTTTGGCGGCTGACGAGAGTGGCGAGGGCGAAGATCGCAAGAGCGTCGCTGCTGATGTGCGCCAGCCGGAACGAAGATCTCAGCCATGGCGGGATGTGAAACTTACGAACGCCGGCAAATAACATCAGCAAGAATTGCGTGCTGATGCTGGCTACAACGAGGATTTGCATCTGCCATTCGTCCCACCATTGCGCCATCTCTCTCTCTCTCTCTCTCTCTCTCTCTCTCTCTCTCCCTCTCTCTCTCTCTCTCCAGTGTCTTTTTCTTAGTTACACATGAGATTAGGCACCACCAACGTCCACTACCAACTTTTTGATCTTATTTTAAGTTTGCGCGGTTGGTGCTCATTTCCACAGTGTTCGCAGTCCCCATAACCCTCACGTACTGTCCCCTCGCTTACTCAGAGCACGCGCCGGTGCAGGCTTGAAATGCGCCTCATGTGGCATGCTGTGGCTCTTTATGAAACTCTACTCATGTTCGTACGCTCGACCGACGAGCCGTGTAAGCCTTTTCAAAGCCGAACACATGAGCGACAGCTTTTATGTCTAATATTGGTAAAATACACAACTCGTCGAACGCATTCGTCGACTTCATCGTATGATCATATTCCAACGGCTGCGCTGGCCATGATTCGATCCAACCTTGAATAATCAAAAGTTGCTCTGCCTTTCCTACCGTAAATTTCCGTTTGATCTTAATCCTTGTAGAGTGAACAAGACGTACTTACTGACAATATCCATAAACAGACTTTATTTTTGATGATCGACGAGGATTGCCATATTGATACCCTAGTCGTATTTTGCCTTCTGATTCGGAATAAATATGCTTTTACATTCTTTCTTTATTCAGTATGAATCTCTGCTTCTGAGGGCTTTATAGAATAAATATGCTGACTCTAAATAGTTACATGTAAGTCAATGTAACATCAAAAACAGGTTGTCTATGACGAGTGCGTCGTGTGGGGTGAACCAAAAAAAAATAGTGCATTGGGTTTTTCAAGAATTTCATCGGCACTCTGATTAATATGAAAAATTGGGATGTCCTAAAAAAATACCTAGCCGACTTCATCCAACTCTCCTTCCTAAACCTTGTTCCCAAAAGAAAAAGCCCCTGGTGTGGGAACCCAAACCACCGGCTCTGAAGTTTCGTGACACCGATGTGGATTTGTCCCGCGGCAACTGCCCCATCCAATCTCCTCCCCCGACGCCTAGAGTTAGCGCCGCCACCGTCCTCGGATGCATATTCGAATGGCGCGGCCATGTCTCTGGAGGAGGCCACGGTAGTGGCATGCCACTTGAGGTCCTGCCCAAGGCTCCAAAGGCTGTGTGGGCACACTAGCCGTTGTGTGACCTGATCTCGACATAAAAGCTAAAGCAGGGCATGGGACACACGAGAGATCTGATGTTCATTCCCCTTAACCTTTCACCGACGCAGCTGACACGGTCGGTGAAATGCCAGCGAGCTAAAAAGATTTATATTTATGTATTTCATCAATTTAGGGATGATTTAGATGAGTGGACAATATGAGAATGTTTAGCCAAGTCTCGAAGACCTCTTCTATTCCTAAATATGTCATTCATTTAAATCATCCCTAAATTGATGAAATAAAGTAAAGTGAACGTAATATTCTAGATGGGGTAGTGGTCATACATGAGGCGGTACATGAATTGCACACCAAAAAGATGAATGCGGTTATTTTAAAGCTTGATTTTAAGAAGGCTTACGATAAATTAAAGTGGTCTTTCCTTCATCAGACACTCAAGATGAAATGTTTCCAGTGGCAAGCTTTGATCAATGATTTCGTGTTTGGAGGAAGCATTGCGATCCGTGTTAATGATGACACGGGACGTTTTTTTCAGACAAGAAAAGTTTTGCGCCAAGGTGACCCACTATCACCACTTTTACTCAACATTATGGCTGATATGCTCGCCATTTAGATCGAATGTGCTAAATCTGATGGCCAAATTGAAGGGGTGATCCCACATCTTGTCGATGGAGGTTTATCAATCCTTCAATATGCTGATGATACAATTTTATTTATGGAACATAACCTCGATAAAGCTCGAAATTTAAAGCTAATCTTGGCAACTTTTGAGAAATTATCGGGTCTCAAAATCAATTTTCATAAAGTGAATTGTTTTGCTTCGGCGAGGCTTAGGACTCAGTTGCCGTAAACACGGAACTGTTTGGTTGTGGACAAGGACAATTTCCTATCAACTATTTGGGAATCCCGATTCATTATTAGAGATTAACAATTGCTGAGTGGAAACTAGTGGAGGATATACTTCAGAAGCGTCTTAGTAGTTGGAAAGGTAAAGTGTTATCCCTTGGAGGAAGATCGGTACTCATTAATTCAGTACTCACCAATATGGTGTTGTATATGATATCCTTCTTCTTTTTGCCAAGAGGTGTATTACACAAGCTCCACTATTATAGATCAAGGATTTTTTGGCAAGGAGATAGTAAAAAAAAGAAGTGTCGACTGTTAAGTGGAATGTTCTATGCCGACCCAAAGATATGGGTGGGTTGGGGGTTCATGACCTTGAGGTCAAAAACTCAGCCTTATTAGGTAAGTGGCTTTTTAAACTTCTAACCGAAGATGGCGTATGACAGACCCTTGTTAAAAGAAATTACATTGGCGAGAAAGCGTTATCCCAAATTACTTTGGAAACCATGAGACTCGCATTTCTAGGCTGGCTTAATGGCTAAGAATTTTTTGTTCAGATATGGTACTTTCTACATTAAGGATGGATCGCAGATACGACTTTGGGAGGATTCCTGGTTAGGGGATAGGCCTCTCTCTGAATAATATCTGACGTTATATAGCATTGTTCGTCGCAAAAGTGATACCATTGCTTTACTAATAGCGACTTCACCTCCGTCGGTGACGTTTAGACGAGATTTATACGGCTTGAGGTTTCATGCGTAGAATGCCTTACTGCTTCGTTTGAAATCCATTCAATTGTCTGAAGGGTTGGATGAATTTCGTTGGAACTTAAATCTTACGGAAAGCTCACTATATAATGCAATCATCTAACCTGAAATACCAGTTGATAAAAAAAGATTTGGAAGATGAAAATTCTGCTAAAAATTAAGATTTTTGGCTGGTATTTACGTCGAGGGGTAATCCTAACCAAAGATAATCTTGTGAAACGCAATTGGCTTGTGAGTAGTCAGTGTGTTTTTTGTCATCACAATGAGACGATTAAGCACTTGTTCTTCCAGTCCCGCTTTGCTAGATCTATATGGTCATGCATCCAGGTAACTTCTGATCTGTATCTCCTGACTAGTGTGTCCAATATCTTTGGTAATTGGCTTCATTGTAATGATCACATATTTAGAACATTATTAGGGTGTGAGCGCTTGCCGTTATATGATCGCTATGGCTATACAGAAATGACAAAGTTTTTAATTATAAGAATTGCTCTCTCTTGCAGGTTATTTATAGATGTACCGCTATTCTCCGTTCGTGGTCTACACTGCAAAGGGTGGAGAACCGCGACCTCTTTACGGAGGTCTCTACACGGTTGGAGGATACGACGAGAGATACTTTTTTCCTACATGGGTGGCAACCTAATCTAAGGATTAGACCACCACCTTCATCCTAGGCGTTCTACAATTGCTCATGATTGATATGTAATTCGCTTTTTTTTTTCACTTTGAGATATTTGAGACTTTGAACGGTTGTGTGCATCTTGGCTATGCAGAGACCGGGTGTAATTGCTTGTCAAAGTAATAAAGCTCCCATTATCAAAAAATCATGTCCACATTTTCAGTAAATTAAATTTCTTCCACTTTGGTTCAATATAGGCACGATCTTTCACCACCTTTTCTTTTCATGTTCCAACTTGTTACAGCTCCAGACATATTTAGATGCTACATGGGCTAGTGATTCGGACAACTATTCACTTTCTGCTTATTTTGTTTTTCTTGGTGATTCTCTCGTGGCCTGGAAAACAAAAAAGGTGTAATTTTCTTTCGAGTGTAGAGGCTGAGTTGCGAGTTATGGCTCTTTTGATGCCGCATGTGATTTGGTTACAATGGTTACTTTTAGATTTTGTGTTTCTGTTACTATGCCTATTACCATCTGTGGCACCCCCGGGATCAGGTTTAGACAAATACCAGATCTTCGTGTGACATAAGCCTAACCTAGAGCTCGAGAGACTACAGTGAGAGAATCGGTAACACAACAGTGACTCTACGACTCAAGAAGTAATACAAGCTCATAACTGAGCGAAGAGCCAAAGCATTACAAGCAGAGGTCACTGACCTCATACATCAATCAACGGAAGCAAAGTTATGCTATTAGACATAGCAAGATAGCAAAAGGCCTAAGAGGCCAGGAGCATAACGGCGACGTCCCAGCCCATAGATTCCAGGCTGCCACCTGGGAACCCCAAGCTACTCGTCGATGTCGACTAGAAACCACCATCTGTCGGAGCAACTTCGTCTGAAACAAAAGCATGCAAAGCTGAGTACAGGGACTCAGCAAGACTTAGTACAACCTTTTAGCAAAGCGGGTATGCGGGCTTTCTGTGGAGCTTCTTTTGCGTAAAGCCAGTTTTCCTTTGTAAGACAAGAGAGAGGAGAAGCTCGACTACTCAGAACCTTTAAAAGGGGATAAGAGAGTGATATCTCTATCTCTATTTGATCATCATATTGTATCCACCAATCTTCATCATCTCGAACCACTATCCTCGGATTACCCCTCAACACCCGGAGAAGGTATCCGTAAACACACATTGTTTGCCAAGTTTTACGATCAGGTTCATGTTCTCTATGGTCTCCACGTCCGTTCCCAAGTTGTCCATAACCGCGGACACGGCTTTTCGAAAAGATTTAACCTGCAGGGGTGCACAACTTTATCCACACGAACCAACCGACTCTTAATGCCAATATATTAGCTCTCTTCCTTGGAAAGCGGCAGAGGGTGGTTGACCACGACCTTTACCTTGCTGTCGCCGAGACCATGAGTCACGCGCTAAGGATTGTTCCGCCGTAACGGGTCAAGTCCCGAAGTCGGTCCTTAACGATGTGTGCCGAGGTGGGTTTCCCCAGAGGCCGCAACCTCCAGCCACCTAGACCACGCTTACCTACCTGTTATGTACCTTTTCCCCCAAGCAAAATGCAATGCATATGTCCAGGTAAAGCGCAAACTATGTGACTCATGGAATCTACTAGGCAAGTTATTGAGTCGAGAGGGTATCATAATAGGGCCTCGTGTGGTTGTACGCTCAGTCTTGGTTCAAGAGGCGAGAACTCGCATCCTAGGGTCGGCAGAAACGAAACAACCCACCACATCCCAATGTGGCCTTTCGTCTGAGCCTTTAATCATGTTTAACACTCATCTCTATACTTACCACGTCAACCTGTCATGCTAGATTCATTTCATTGTAAGGCTCCAGTCCGAAGACCGGAGTAGTAGCGTAACAAACTAAGCATGGCTAAGCATAAAGAGATAAAGGCTCTAGCGACGCACACATGCCAAACCTAGGTATGCTAGGAGCAGTGGATCATGGATTTGAGGCTACAAGGATGGAACATGCAATTGATAGGATAACTCTACCTATCGATAAAAGACAGTTGAATCGTGTGCAATATGTAGGAACCAGAAGTAAAAGCATTTCGAAAACATATATGAACCAGGCTAGGGCTTGCCTTGTCCCTGACAAACCAATATGGATCTTCGAGATCCCATGCTTGAATTGTTCTTCGATGGACAATTATTGACCTGCGTCGTTGTTGATCTTCATCGTCTCAGACTCGTGCTCTATCGGTCGCGAAGAAGCAAATACTAGAAATAGAGAAATAACAATCAACACATGGCATCGATGCAATGCGCATACAAGTATGAATGATATGTCATATTAATGGAATTGAGTAAACCCTAGATGCATCGTCAATTTAAAGGGGTTCCGGCATCGGACACCGCCATATGAGAGGGGTGTATTGGGGTTTTCTACTAAGCTCCACATTTAATGGGTTCAATCATGTATGAAACATGTATAAACGAATAGGAAATGTTTTTCTGATCAAATTGATATATAAATTTGTATTTTTCTGAAATTATATGAATTATTAAACAATTACTGAGAATAACAGAAAATAGAAAAGCTTTATTGCGTCATGCTGACGTCATGACGACCTTGAGCTCGCAGATGCCGCAGCAATCGGCCGATTGAGGCCGAATTAGGGCGAGGGCGCGGGGGCAAACGACGCAGGGCGTCGCGCTGGACCTTTTGGTGGCGGCGCCGCCCACCAATGGTCGCCGGAGCGACCACGGCGGCGATGGCCGGCGGCCGAGCTCGCAGGTGCTCGTCGCGGGGGCGGACCAGAGCGGGAGGGAGAGGGATAGGGGGTCCAGGAGGACCGCTAGCTCACCAGGAGCGCGGGGAAATCGACGGCGAGGCCGGAGGTGGCCGGGAGGCGGCACAGCGGCCGTCGGCGTCTTCGCCGGCCGCGGGGAAGACGGGGTCGGGGCGGGCGATGCTGGGCTCCCCGGCCGATTCCTTTTGCAGGGATGGAGAGGGCGTCGAGGCGGAGCTAAAGGCGGTCGCGGTTGGCCGCGGGGGTGGCCGGAACGTCGGCGCGAAGCGACGGCCGGAGCTAGGGTTTGGGCGCGCGCTCACAGAGAGGAAGGAAAAAAATAGGGAGAAAGGGAGGAGGCGCGCGAGGGAGGGGATAGGGACGAGGCAGAGGCTCTCCAGGACGTCTCCTCTTCCTCGGCGGCAGCAGGAGGTGGCCACGGCGATGCTCCCGCGCGGGACATGCAGCTGCCTTCCTGGCTGAAGGAAGAAGACAAGCAGGGGATTTTGCAAAAATCCCCCTGGATTTTGGAGATTTCCAGGAAAATTGCAAAACAGATCCAAAACCACTTTTATTTTGCTAATTGCAACCTTTTGGGGTCTAAAAATAACTCTAGACTTTATGTAAACTATTTAGTGGCCCTTCTAATTATATTTGAGGGTCCAACTATTTGGTTTGAAACATTTTGAGAGGATTTTATATAGAGGCGAGTTTGCACCCATTAGGGTTTCCACTTTATTTTAAAATGCAAAGTTTTCTTAATGCATTTATATGATGCTTATGAATGCACAAACAATTCCTAATTAAGGTTTGCTAAACAGGGATGTTACAACTCTATCCCCCTTACAAGAATCTCGTCCCCGAGATTCCTAAGGTAGGAAAGGAGAAGGTAACAAGGACTACACCGATCTTCAACGAGCTTGTTGATACCACGATGATCTTCTTTGTTGAAGGAGTTGATCCATGACACCATGAATGAAGTTGACCCACAACACCATGAATGATGCGCTTCATTTTCTTCCCTTGAGGTTGTTGCTCAACTGCACCTAAAGGAAAGAGGGAATAACTCTAGAACGAAGGATCTCTAGAAGATCGAGTATCTCATGGTCAACTCATGGAAGGAGTGTTTAACAACAACTCTTGAGCTGACAAACATGAAACACATCAAGGTAACGGAGGATATGAAAGAAGTTTCAAGTTTTTGGTAGGCAATTGCTCCACGCATGATAAGAATACGAAGGAACAAGGTAGCGAAGAGTTGAACTGCCTTTGATACCATAACGAGGCACTCTTAGAGAGGGTGACTCGTAGAAGCACGGATGATTATACAACGAGAGCAACTTTAGACTTCAGAAACATAGTCACTCTTCGGCAAGGATACATGAAATGATTGTTGTCTACTCAAAAGGTTGGGGCCCAAATGACTGACGAATTCACACAACGTGTGAATTGATTGGAACTTCAGGTATAAGCCAAAGTAAGGGGAAAAGCATTGTCGAAAGACGTAGCAAGGATCACCGTGGAGTGAAATTTCCCGAATGAAATTGTTGTCACCGGAGAACTGATTTCGAGGGAATGACCGGGAGACATTTAGCAACTCTGCTTATAAGGTTCTCCTTGATGTTCTAGACACCAATATTAGGCTATTGACTAGCCTTCAATAGGTCATCAAGCGAAGGTCAAGACTTCAGGATTTGAAAAGCATCATAAGGGCAACTCCTAGAATGAGTCACATAAGATCCTTATGGAGAGTGGTTACTCTTGTTGTTTCAAAAGATTATAGCCCTAGATCTTCCGGCTAATTGTGCTAACCACAACATCAATCTTGCCAGGATTACAAAGAGACCTATGGCATGAATCCTTGAGAAACACCAACCATCATTGCCGCTTGAGATTCAGCTTAGGTTAGGTGTAAGGATATTTCAGACTCAGAATGTTTGAATGTAAGATTTGCAACAGTTACCACCAAGGTAAAGTCGCTAGATTCTCAAGATATGGACCACAATGTCAAGCTCCAAAGGATTGAGCTAGATTGTGTAATACATGTGGTTGCGACTGCCAAAGGCAATTGCGTGCACATGAGCTTGCAATGTAACACAATTGAGTCCTGGTGGAAACATCGTAGAAGATATTGAAGCTCTTAAGCTTCTTCTCTTTTTTAAACAAACCAGCCAACGGCTTATGGTGCATAGAGGAACGTTTCAAGGAATGGAGGTAACAACCTTCCATCTCAAGAATACTTCGCACATGCCTGACCGACTTGCGATGATTCCTGAGGAAAACAAAGGGAACTCGACTCAGATCCACGGCGACATCTTTCAGCAAATGCAGGTGAACCAGAGAAGGCCACTCCAACATCTAGAACACATACTTCATGATAACACAAAGATGGTTCCCAAAAGTTTCCAATATTAGTGCCAACTGTTCAATATGAATCTCTTTAAGCATGGAGAAAATAAGAATGTCATCGATGGGTTCAACAACAAACTTATCAAGATACTCTAATGAGGGACTCATATTCTATATGGACTCGGCAACAATATTGGTCAGACCAAAGGACATGAAGGAATACTCAGACGAGACACCATGAGTATAAACATCACCAAGATAGTCCTTGGAACTGAGCATGATTTGATGATAGCCCAAACTCAAATCAAATGTTAAGGAAGATAGCATAACCATGGGGAAGATACTATCAGACTTCAACATGAACAAAACTAGATATCCCTTTAAGAAGGAACAAAGTCAGATAGAGCTTTTGTCTTTCAACTCTCCAAGTTGTTGATTAAACTCAATCAACTAGTCCAGTTATCCAATACGGTTTCTTGGAGAAAGGAGTAGTTCACAGAACTAACTTACTCATGAACTCGATAACACGGTCATGTGGCAACACGGCGATACTTCTAGAAAGACATCCAGAATATCACGAACCACCGGTATATCACTGAGTTCGAGAGGGGATCTTGCTTTACAAAGCAAACGATATGGTCTTGAGAGCTTTGGGATGAACCTAACTCTTTGACCGAATATGTGCGCCTGAACAAATGGACTTGGCAGCACGATCAAACTTCGCTTAATTAGTTGGCGAACCAATCATGCTAAGAATGACACAAATGTCCTTGGATCTCCAAGCAATAACAATTGCTAAGAATCTCAGATGGCCACATCAATACGCAAACCCCAACATTCCCAAGCATAGACAACTCGGAGAAAGGGTGAGTAAAGACGTGCAAGAGAATCACTTCATCAATAAGGCCATGATACACAACACGACCTCATGATATAAAAGAGGGTGATACTCTAAGGTAGAACAGAACAAAAGCTAATGAAGCCTCGTAATCTGCGGATTACAATACTTTGACCAAGTCTTAAAACGGACGAGGTACTGGAGTTTGTTTCTCCTGACATCTCGAAGGGAAATGTCTTGACGAACAACAAGGGTAACATGCACTGGAGACACCAATGCACATTTACCACTTGGCTGCTAACTTATAGACAAAGGTCGGAAAGCAACTAGAGAGGAATAACACGATCAAGATCATAATTCCTGAGAGGTAGATGCACAAGATAACACTTTAGTGAAACTCATGCTAAAAATAGAAGATGTGGCAGAGTCACGGACATAGATGTGAGACTCTCAAAGAGCACGCTTGTCGTGATCCATTCGGTTTGATGACAAAGCCTCTGCGATAGCTAGTGGAAGGGAAAGATCTTTATTGCCGCAATTCAACACGACAATAAACACAAGCTTGAAGGATAGCTTAATTTTAATTTAGCCATCCCGAGGTAATGTTTGAACATTAACACCAGTGTTCAATGGAATGGATCTTGGGTTAAAGGCCAGCTTCATGTACTAAGATTCGTATACTAGAATCCAACACATTCGGGGACCTTCGGTTCAAGTCCAAGGGTTAAAACCCGAGAAAGAAGTAACTACTAGACGAGTGACACGGAGGACACTGCGAGGTAGTAATCATTGTGTAGCTTCTAGAAGACATGCATATCTTCTAAAAAGGAGACATACAAGGTGAAAGGAAACCTCGAAGCCTAGAACAGAATGATGTGGGACCCACAAAATAGAGAGATTATGATGGAAATGAATCTCTCTATTGAAACAAAACAAAGAGGACGCAAAGAACACACACGACTCTAGAGAACTCTGCACTAGGTCAAATGGTTTAGAAACGACATGCCCTTGAGGCACCTAAGTTTGAAAGACTAGAAGAGTTAGAAAAACTTTCAAATCAACACAAGGTAAGGCACCTAAGAATTAGAGCGATACCAGATAAGGAGTAAAAAGAACCTACTCAGATTTTCGCAAATACTTTTAGCTTTCAAATAGTTTTCACAAACACTAGACTCAACATCGACCAGTAGAAAGGGTTTCCTACAGGCAGTCCTGCCAAAACCTGTGGCACCCCCGGGATCAGGTTTAGACAAATACCAGATCTTCGTGTGACATAAGCCTAACCTAGAGCTCGAGAGACTACAGTGAGAGAATCGGTAACACAACAGTGACTCTACGACTCAAGAAGTAATACAAGCTCATAACTGAGCGAAGAGCCAAAGCATTACAAGCAGAGGTCACTGACCTGTCATACATCAATCAACGGAAGCAAAGTTATGCTATTAGACATAGCAAGATAGCAAAAGGCCTAAGAGGCCAGGAGCATAACGGCGACGTCCCAGCCCATAGATTCCAGGCTGCCACCTGGGAACCCCAAGCTACTCGTCGATGTCGACTAGAAACCACCATCTGTTGGAGCAACTTCGTCTGAAACAAAAGCATGCAAAGCTGAGTACAGGGACTCAGCAAGACTTAGTACAACCTTTTAGCAAAGCGGGTATGCGGGCTTTCTGTGGAGCTTCTTTGCGTAAAGCCAATTTTCCTTTGTAAGACAAGAGAGAGGAGAAGCTCGACTACTCAGAACCTTTAAAAGGGGATAAGAGAGTGATATCTCTATCTCTATTTGATCATCATATTGTATCCACCAATCTTCATCATCTCGAACCACTATCCTCGGATTACCCCCTCAACACCCGGAGAAGGTATCCGTAAACACACATTGTTTGCCAAGTTTTACGATCAGGTTCATGTTCTCTATGGTCTCCACGTCCGTTCCCAAGTCGTCCATAACCGCGGACACGGCTTTTCGAAAAGATTTAACCCTGCAGGGGTGCACAACTTTATCCACACGCACCAACCGACTCTTAATGCCAATATATTAGCTCTCTTCCTTGGAAAGCCGGCAGAGGGTGGTTGACCACGACCTTTACCTTGCTGTCGCCGAGACCATGAGTCACGCGCTAAGGATTGTTCCGCCGTAACGGGTCAAGTCCCGAAGTCGGTCCTTAACGATGTGTGCCGAGGTGGGTTTCCCCAGAGGCCGCAACCTCCAGCCACCTAGACCACGCTTACCTACCTGTTATGTACCTTTTCCCCCAAGCAAAATGCAATGCATATGTCCAGGTAAAGCGCAAACTATGTGACTCATGGAATCTACTAGGCAAGTTATTGAGTCGAGAGGGTACCATAATAGGGCCTCGTGTGGTTGTACGCTCAGTCTTGGTTCAAGAGGCGAGAACTCGCATCCTAGGGTCGGCAGAAACGAAACAACCCACCACATCCCAATGTGGCCTTTCGTCTGAGCCTTTAATCATGTTTAACACTCATCTCTATACTTACCACGTCAACCTGTCATGCTAGATTCATTTCATTGTAAGGCTCCAATCCGAAGACCGGAGTGGTAGCGTAACAAACTAAGCATGGCTAAGCATAAAGAGATAAAGGCTCTAGCGACGCACACATGCCAAACCTAGGTATGCTAGGAGCAGTGGATCATGGATTTGAGGCTACAAGGATGGAACATGCAATTGATAGGATAACTCTACCTATCGATAAAAGACAGTTGAATCGTGTGCAATATGTAGGAACCAGAAGTAAAAGCATTTCGAAAACATATATGAACCAGGCTAGGGCTTGCCTTGTCCCTGACAAACCAATATGGATCTTCGAGATCCCATGCTTGAATTGTTCTTCGATGGACAATTATTGACCTGCGTCGTTGTTGATCTTCATCGTCTCAGACTCGTGCTCTATCGATCGCGAAGAAGCAAATACTAGAAATAGAGAAATAACAATCAACACATGGCATCGATGCAATGCGCATACAAGTATGAATGATATGTCATATTAATGGAATTGAGTAAACCCTAGATGCATCGTCAATTTAAAGGGGTTCCGGCATCGGACACCGCCATATGAGAGGGGTGTATTGGGGTTTTCTACTAAGCTCCACATTTAATGGGTTCAATCATGTATGAAACATGTATAAACGAATAGGAAATGTTTTTCTGATCAAATTGATATATAAATTTGTATTTTTCTGAAATTATATGAATTATTAAACAATTACTGAGAATAACAGAAAATAGAAAAGCTTTATTGCGTCATGCTGACGTCATGCTGACGTCAGCACGACCTTGAGCTCGCAGATGCCGCAGCAATCGGCCGATTGAGGCCGAATTAGGGCGAGGGCGCGGGGGCAAACGACGCAGGGCGTCGCGCTGGACCTTTTGGTGGCGGCGCCGCCCACCAATGGTCGCCGGAGCGACCACGGCGGCGATGGCCGGCGGCCGAGCTCGCAGGTGCTCGTCGCGGGGGCGGACCAGAGCGGGAGGGAGAGGGATAGGGGGTCCAGGAGGACCGCTAGCTCACCAGGAGCGCGGGGAAATCGACGGCGAGGCCGGAGGTGGCCGGGAGGCGCACAGCGGCCGTCGGCGTCTTCGCCGGCCGCGGGGAAGACGGGGTCGGGGCGGGCGATGCTGGGGCTCCCCGGCCGATTCCTTTTGCAGGGATGGATAGGGCGTCGAGGCGGAGCTAAAGGCGGTCGCGGTTGGCCGCGGGGGTGGCCGGAACGGCGGCGCGAAGCGACGGCCGGAGCTAGGGTTTGGGCGCGCGCTCACAGAGAGGAAGGAAAATAGGGAGAAAGGGAGGAGGCGCGCGAGGGAGGGGATAGGGACGAGGCAGTGGCTCTCCAGGACGTCTCCTCTTCCTCGGCGGCAGCAGGAGGTGGCCACGGCGATGCTCCCGCGCGGGACACGCAGCTGCCTTCCTGGCTGAAGGAAGAAGACAAGCAGGGGATTTTGCAAAAATCCCCCTGGATTTTGGAGATTTCCAGGAAAATTGCAAAACAGATCCAAAACCACTTTTATTTTGCTAATTGCAACCTTTTGGGGTCTAAAAAATAACTCTAGACTTTATGTAAAATATTTAGTGGCCCTTCTAATTATATTTGAGGGTCCAACTATTTGGTTTGAAACATTTTGAGAGGATTTTAAATAGAGGCGAGTTTGCACCCATTAGGGTTTCCACTTTATTTTAAAATGCAAAGTTTTCTTAATGCATTTATATGATGCTTATGAATGCACAAACAATTCCTAATTAAGGTTTGCTAAACAGGGATGTTACACCATCTTATGAGACAGTATATGTGTTATCACCATTATGCGTGACCCCATGAAGCATGAACTCATGAAGCTTATTGGCGTTAGTGTTTCTTTGTGCGCGTTTGTGTGTAAGATCCCTAATTGTTCTTCAGTTTATATCTTCTAAGCTACAGTGGGCACATTTTTTTATGAATGCCTAGGCTAGAACGCAATATTGATTTTACCCACCAAATCCGCCATGAGTTTGAGACCCCATCACTTGCTCTAATTGCAAGTTTACCACTTTCACCACTTTCATGATCTAGTCTTTCCATATTGGCAAAAATCCTTTCATTTTAAGTATTTCTATTAGAAAGGACCAATTAACATTAGGAAAAGCTTTTTGAAGATCAACTTTTACAAGTAGACCATCTCTTCTTTTCTTGTGTATCTCATTTAAAGTTTCATAAATGATGACCACACCTTCAAAATGAATCTACCTTTGAAAAAGGTGGTTTAAGCAATTCTAATTACATCTGAAAGATCCTTGATAAGTCTCTTAACAAGGATCATGGTCATGATTTCGAAAACCACATTTAACAGGCATATTGGCCTATACATTTGAATGCGATCAACATCTTTTCCTTTTGGCACAAGAGTAACCACCGCATAGTTAAATCTACTCTATTTGATATTGATGTCTTAGTAGAAAAGAAACTCGATGACCTATGGCAATTAAAGGGTACTGAACACAGCTGACGGCATTGAATCGAGTTAATCACCCCCCCCGGGTGCATGTTGCAATGTTGGATCAGGCTGGGTTAGTAGTGGCTTCAGCATCTTTTCGTACAACGTACACGAAAGTAATCAAGAAAAGCGACATCCCTAAAAAAAACCAAGAAAAGCGACAAGTGCATTATCATTTTCGATCTCAGTCTTGCACAAAATTCACATGACGATTGTAAGAATGTTTGCCGTGAAATAACCTTGTCTCCAGACTATCACTAGTGGAGAAGAGGCCTTTTGCCGCGGGTGGTAAGCCCCTTTTGTCGCGGGCGGCCAGCCGCGACAACGGAGGCGCGATAAAAGGTCCACCTTTTGTCGCGGGTCTCTTACCACCCGCGACATATGGTCGACCACGTGGCAGACGCGGGGCGCGCAGTGGACAGACCCTTTTGTCGCGGGTGGTATTACCACCCGCGGCAAAAGGTCCTCGACGTGGCGCTCCCAGAAACCTGCTGCTTTAGGGTTTGAGGGATGCAGCCCCCCACCCCGCCCCCCCGCCACCGCCCCCTTTTATTCGAAATAAAAGTTGCATATATTTATACGCTACTAGAAGTTGTACACACGTTCATTTATATATAGATTGATCAACCAAATATTGGAAACAAAAGTCGATTCCCCTTACATATATATATACATGAGCTCACGACTACCGGGACTAATTAAACTTTGGGAGAGGGAGAGCGCCTATTTGGACTAAACAAGCCGTTGTTGTCTATTACTTCTCTAAGCAAAACTCCCGCCACTTCCTCCGCAATTCCTAGTAGGTGTTCCTTTGGTTCGAGTGTGTCCCGCATGTAGTCGACCTATATAGGAAAATGAGATGATGAGTATGACTATATCAATGTTGATAACGAAATATTGACGAAAATAAATAAAATTGTGAATGTTATTGCTTACGTTGAATTTATTATTGTTCTGCTTCTCAGTGGTTAACATGCGAATGAACTCGCAAACGTAGTATCCACATAGATTCGTCCCTTGTGGCTGCTGGGCGCACGGTACAGTAGTAAATGTTAGCTTCTCTGCCCAGGTACCCTTAATGTTTTTCTTGAAAGCTTTCCAAGTCCTGCCAGGCAAAAGAATGATTGAATGAGTGGATAATTAATTGATATCTCACAAAAGATATAGCGCGGCGATGAAGGAAATTACACTTGGAGCAACTTCTGCAGGTCGCGGAACCCGTCCAGGCCTCTACTCATTGGGTCCCTTACTTCAACTATTCCCTTATCAAGTTGAATGTCTAGTAGAATCCAGTGGAAGCTGCACATGTTTATGTATATACGTCAGGAATTACACTTAACATCGAGTAAGCAAAACTGAATGTGCATAAAAGATCATTAAGACTCTCACTCGTAGTTGTAAGGAAACAGTATTGAATCACAGAAATTTTGCTCCCCCAAAAACCTTAGTAGGTTTCCCCCCGTATCTAACGCGCTATGCTTTACCGTTTGAACATGTACTTTATCGGGGTCAACAAACCCAATATTGATAATATTATTACTTTTGCATTCACTGATCTTCAGTCTGCATAAGAGAACACATAAGATATAATGAGTATATGCAATGAAAACGAACATGAACTGAATGAAAATGAATTTAGATGTAGTTAACAACTTACAAGCAATAGCAGCTCATGAGAGATTTGTCGAGGGCTTCTAAATTGAATAACTGCCAGAGTTCATTCATCTCAATATGGATCTCCTCCTTTCGGTAGTAATATTCACGTGGGATCTTCGCCACGATGTACTTTTGGTTCTCCTTGCACGCATCAAGGTACCACTGATGCAAATTCCGCATATGCGTTGGCATTTTATCCAGCCGCTCTCTACTGACCAAGTCGGCCCCGTAGACAAATGTAGGAGCTATGTCAGCAAAGGGTAGTGCAACATCTGCGGCACTCAGCAATTCCTCCACGGTACAGGACATCGAAGCCGCTAGCGCCTCAGCTTCTTCCAAATTGAAACCTTCACCATGTTCCCGGTACAGCTTGGGAACATCAAACACTTTGAGTGCTGGGATCGATTGTTTGGCCTGTTCTCCGAGCTGGGAAACTTCCTTTCTTTTTTTGCCTTTTGTCGTTTGCTTGGGCGCCTTGAGGGGTGCACTTGTCTTCTTCCCGGCTGATGATTTGCTCGTGCTAGCACTATCCTTCTCCTTAGCCTTGCCATCCTCCTTCTTCTTAGCCTCGTCATCCTCCTTCTTCTTCTTAGCCTCGTCATCCTCCTTCTTCTTCTTAGCCTTGTCATCAATTACCTTCGCAAGGTGGCGTGTATAGTCATCCTTTTTCTCGTGCAAGTCATATGCTATTTGCTTCTCGGTGAATGGCTCTGGCGCTGGAGGTTTTGGCTTATGGAAATGATCATAGTTGTGTTTCGCAACAGCGGCCGCATTTTGCTCGACAGTAAGATCCCAAGGACGGGGGGGAGGAACCTTTGGTACTCTTGGGAGGGGCGACAACTTGCGGGTAGGACTCTTGAAACGCTTCCGGCCGGGTGCATACCGAGTCTTAGTGGGCGGAGGCGGCGGCGCTGGAGATGGAGATGGACTACGGATGTCGTGGTCGACGTCGTACCCATGGGGTGATGGTGTCGACATGTGATCAGTAGGAGGAGGTGATGGTGGCCTGCGATCACCTGGAGGAGGTGATGGTGATGGTGGCCTGCGATCACCTGGAGGAGGTGATGGTGACCTGGGACGACTGGTACTAGGGGCTACCCAGCCTGGCAGCTTGATGTTCTTCTTTTCCCAGAGAATGATTTCTCCCAGCACCTCTCGGAGTGTAACCCCCCATCACCTCCAGGGATATCGAGCTGCAATGTCTCCCACGACGGTACAACTGAATCCACCCCGACACGAGCATAGCCAGCTGGAATCTCATTGCCATGCCATGTTGCCGGCTCACCTTCAGCTCCAAATGCAGGTAAGACATAGCCGACCGCCACCTTAACAGATACGTTCCTGAACACGTCATGGAGATCACAAGGTGTTTGCTCCTTGATTCCATCCATGGGGTCGCCAGGACCGCCATCTATCATCTTCAAAGGCGGTGCCACCTCCGAGTCGGCAACGCTGCTGTCTCGCTGCTGAGATATGCCGGCGGTATTATCTGGCTGGCGCTGTCCTTTTAGTTCATTTATCTCCAGCTGTTGCTGCTGAATCTCCCGCTGCTGCTGGTCAAGTCGGCGTTGGAACTCGGCCATCCGGTCATTCTGCACCTGCAGCTCGCGTTGTTTAGCTCTCGCTCGGCTTCTATAAGTCTCCGCGTCGGCCGGAAACCCAAGCGACCACGGAACACTAGGGCCGAAGCCTCTTGTTCGTCCTCCCTTCTCAGGATTACCGAGGACAAGCGTCAGCAAGTCTTTCTCTCTATCGGGAGCAAACTTTAGTTTTCCCGCCTTTATTTCTTTCGTCACTTCAATCCATTTTTCCCTGGGTACCCTAACCCTGCTGTCACTTTCAACAATGTTCCCTGTCTTCATGTCATACTCACAGCCATGCGCGAGGAACCAATTTCGAGCCCTAATGTCCCATCCTTCTCGCGTGGGTTCTGGAGTGATCCCATTCCGCTCCATCTCAGCCTCTTGTGCATCCCACTTAGGCATGGCTACTTCGTAGCCCCCTCGCCCCGTATGATGGTGATATTTCTTCTCGCTTGCATTCTTCTGGTTTTTCTTCGACAGGTTCACAGCCTCCTCTGATTCTTTGTACTTCACAAATTCTTCCCAATTATGCTCCTGCTTCGATAGATAGTTCTCGAATACTGGAGGCTTCTTCTCGGCCTTATAAGTTGCCCATAACCGGTTCTTATACGCCCGGAAAAGTTCCCCCATCTTCTTAAGAGCCCATTTCTTCACTAGCGCCCTCTGCTTAGCATTCTCAGACTCCGATCCCAGATCTGGCAAAGTGAAATGTGCCATGAGGTCGTCAAAAAGTGTGTTTTTGTACCTATCGGCAACCTGATTTTCGGACACCTTCTTGGTCTTGTTCCATTCTCTAATAGTGATCGGGAGAGAATCCCTAACCAGAACTCCGCACTGATTTTTAAATTTCGTTCTGACAAGTGAGGGTGCCACAGGTTGGCCTTCCGGTGATATAGCTTCAATTGTGAAGTGGTCTTTTTTGGTCAACTTCTTTGCCGGGCCTCGTTTGTCCAACTTATCTTCGGAGGCCTAAGAGAATAAAAATTAATTAATTTATATACATATGTACATATAGAATTCCATTAATGCATCTATACTAATCGTATACCTCGTCATCACCGGAGCCGTCGGCTTCTCCATCACCGGAGCCGTCGGCTTCTCCATCCGGAGCCGCTTCTCCATGATCACCGGAGCCGCCGGCTTCTCCATGATCACCGGAGCCGCCGGCTTCTCCATGATCACCGGAGCCGCCGGCTTCTCCATCACCATCGCGGATTATGTTCGCGAAAATGTCTTCCTGTTCCAAGTCCCGTTCGAATGGATCCATTGTTTCTGCAAAAAATTAAATCGATAAGTACATGTTCTAACCCAAACCAAACCCTAACCCTAGCTAACCAAAAACTAAACTAACCCTAGAGGGAGAGAAGAGGGGAGTTGCGGCGTCGGTGGTTTCGCGAGAGGGAGAGAGAGGTGTTTGCGAGAGGGAGAGGGCTGGTGTCGGCGTCGGTTGTTCGCGAGAGGGAGAGAAGAGAGGGAGTTGCGGCGTCGATGGTTTTCGCGAGAGGGAGAGAAGAGAGGGAGTTGCGGCGTCGGTGATTTTCGCGAGAGGGAGAGAGATGTGTTGGCGAGAGGGAGAGGGCGCGCCGCGGCGTCGTTGTTCGCGAGAAGGGAGAGAAGAGGGGAGTTGCGGCGTCGATGGTTTTCGCGAGAGGGCGAGAAAAGAGGGAGTTGCGGCGTCGGTGTCGGCGTCGGTACTATACTAACTATATACTAACTATATATATACAAGATAACTAGCTATTTAACCATATATAAAATAACTATAAACTAACTATTAAAATAATCTATATATATACTAAAATACTAAAATACTTAAACTTACTAATTACATAAACTAAAATAATCTATATATATACAAAAATACTAAAATACCTACAAAAAAACTTACTAAATACTAAAATACTTACAAAAAAACTTACTAAATAATAAAATAAACTAACTAATTAACCCACTAACTAATAATTAACTCAAAAAATAAAAAAAGGGCCGGGGCGCCGTGAAAGGCGGCGGTGGTCTCACCGCGCGTAGCGGCGGAGGCGCGCGGCGGCGGGGGTCGGCACGGCGGGCGCGCGGGGGTCGGCACACGGCGGCGCGCGGAGACGACGTCACACTAGCGGCGGCAGCGCGGCGGACGCGGCGGGGCGGAGAGGGGCGCGGAGAGGCGGAGAGGGCGCGGAGAGGAAGCCGGAGGAGCTCGACGCGGCGGCGACGGCGCGGCGGTGGAAAATCGGGCAGCGGCGGCGCAAATTCGCTAAGTGTTGGCCTCCGGGTGTCGCGGGTGGAGGCACCGCCCGCGGCGCCGGTTTATACCTAATCCCGGGTGGTGGCACGACCCGCGATAAAAGGCCCCTTTTATCGCGGGTCGTGCCACCACCCGCGATAAAAGGGGGGGCCTATCGCGGGCCGTGGCTCAACCCGCGACAAAAGGGGAGGGGGAGATGGCTGATCCGTGGCAGCCCATCCAACGGCTCTGGCCGTTTGAATCCAACGGCCTAGAGCCGTTGGATGGGTTGTGCCACGGATCAGCCATCTCCCCCTCTTCACCCCTTTTTTTTCTATTTTAACTTAATAAAACTATTATTTCAATAACTTTTGAATGGTAACTCAAATACAAAAGTTTTATATATGAAAATTGATCAGAAAAATCCAATGAACATGAATATGACATGCATATAACTATTTGCATCTCGCATCATATCAAACGTTTCACCGCTTCCACGTGCCTCGCCCCGCCGACGCCGGCGTGCGACGTGTAGCCACCGCTACCACGTGCCTCGCCCCGCCGACGCCGGCGTGCGACGTGTAGCCACCGCTTACACGTGCCATGCCCCGCGTGCGCTATATAGAGCGACAAGTGTTAGACATACGATGGAAGCCATGGGAGAGAGTGATGAGGTTTGCAGATATGAGTCCAAGGCCTACATATATATAGTGGAAAAATGGCGGGAATGCGGGAAGAAAATAGGCGGGAACGAAGAGGCGCGCGAAACTTTCATCCCGGGTGGAGGCTCAAACCGGGACAAAAGACTGGGGGAGGCTTATCTAGGAGGGCCTTATCTGGGGGGATGATGTGCGGGTAACCTTTTGTCACGGTTGGTGGCTGCAACCGGGACTAAAGCTGTCGGCAGGATAAGGATGTGTCGGTAACCTTTTGTCACGGTTGGTGGTTGCAACCGGGACTAAAGCTGTCGGCAGGATAAGGATGCGTGGGTGGACGCAATGCTCGATGAGATAAAGCATGTAGCACACCACGCCCTGTCGAAGGAACAAGACAAAGTAGAAGCGGTGCCGTGCCTATAAAAGGAGCATCAATACGCCTTGCCAAGCAGATCAACAAGCCAAGCACAGTTTCATTCCCATGGATGAAGGAAAGGGTTGGGAAATCTCCCGTGGCGCAGCTTCTCGAAGATGTCGTTGGTGCACACGCCCTACGGCATCTTCGGAAGCTGCTCCTCGGAAAAATTTCTTTTTCCCTCTAACAGTGTTGGGGAAAGGGTTCTCATTATTACATAAATGTAGAGATTGTCTTGGGAACTATATATGAAGAATACATTATTACATCGCCATCTAGTGTTGTGATCTTCTACGCCGTAGCCATGGAGAATCTTCATCATTTAGTAAGATGCTTGGGTCAATTTTCACCGTGAAGGGCGGAATTTCTTTAAACTTATTATAATCTTCTGACATGTCTGTCTTCTCATCCACTCCCACGATGTTTCTTTTCCCCGAAAGAACTATGTGGCGCTTTGGCTCCTCGGTTGATGTATTCTTTTGTTGATTTATTTTTCTTGATTTGCTAGACATGTCCTTCACGTAGAAAACTTGAGCCACCTCGCTGGCTAGGACAAATGGCTCGTCCAGGTACGCAAGATTGTTGGGATCCACTGTTATCATACCGTACTTATCGTCAATATGTATACCGCTGAGCCTCACCCATTTGCACCGAAACAAAGGGACCTTAAAAGTGGGACCATAGTCAAGTTCCCATATCTCCTCTATGTATCCATAATATGTGGTGGTCTGCCCATTCTCGTCTTTTGCATCGAAGCGGACACCGCTGTTTTGGTTGGTGCTCTTTTTATCTTGGTCCATCGTGTAAAATGTATTCCCATTTATCTCGTACCCTTGGAATGTACATATGTTTGAAGATGGTAACCTAGCCAACAAGTACAGCTGCTCCACAGCAGATGGGTCATTAATGAGATGTCTTTGCAACCAACTGCCGAAGGTATTCATGTGTTCACGTGTAATCAAGGACTTCCTTCCGGGCTAGCTCGGTTATGAACATATTTCTTTAAGACTCCCATGAACCTCTCGAAGGGGAACATATTGTGTAGAAATACAGGACCGAGAATTCTAATCTCTTCAACTAGGTGAACGAGGAGGTGCGTCATAATATTGAAGAAGGATGGTGGGAACAACAACTCGAAGCTGACAAGACATTCGACCACATCTTCCTGTAATCCTGACAAAGTTTCTGGATCCATTACCTTCTGAGAAATTGCGTTGAGGAATGCACATATCTTCACAATGGCTAGTCGAACATTTTCTGATAGAAGTCCCCTCAATGCAACCGGAAGCAATTGTGTCATAAGCACGTGACAGTCATGGGACTTCAGGTTCTGGAATTTTTTCTCCTTCATATTTACTATCCCCTTTATATTCGACGAGAAACCAGACGGAACCTTGATACTGAATAGGGCTTCAAAAAAGATCTCCTTCTCTTGTTTGGTAAGAGCGTAGCTGGCAGGCCCTTCAAACTTCCCTGGATGCTTGCCGTCTCGTCCTTTATGATGTTTCTGGTCCTCACGTGCTTCTGTTGTATCTTTTGACTTCCCATACACGCCCAGAAAACCTAGAATATTCACACAAAGATTCTTGGTCAGGTGCATCACGTCGATTGCAGAGCGGACTTCCAGGGCTTTCCAATATTCTAGCTCCCAAAATATAGATTTCTTCTTCCACATGGGCGCGTGTCCGTCGGAGTCTTTCGGAACAGGTTGACTGCCTGGACCCTTTCCAAAGATAACATTTAAATCCTTGACCATGTCAAATATATCAGCACCACTACGGGGGATAGGCTTCGGACGGCGGTCTGCCTCGCCATCGAAATGCTTGCCTTTTTTCCTTAAGGGATGCTTGCGCGGAAGGAAACGACGATTGAACGGGTACACAACTTTTCTGCTTTTTTCCAAATATTTACTTTCAGTCTCATCTAAACAGTGTGTGCATGCATTGTATCCTTTGTTCGTCTGTCCTGAAATGTTACTGAGAGCAGGCCAATCATTGATGGTTACGAATAGCAACGCTCGTAGGTCAAATTCTTGCTCGGTGTGCTCATCCCACACACGTACACCTGGTTTGGCCCACAACTCCAAAAGTTCATCGACTAATGGCCTTAGGTACACGTCAATGTCGTTGCCCGGTTGCTTTGGGCCTTGGATAAGCACTGGCATCATAATGAACTTCCGCTTCATGCACAACCAAGGAGGAAGGTTGTAGATACATAGAGTCACGGGCCAGGTGCTGTGACTGCAGCTCTGCTCCCCAAAAGGATTCATGCCATCTGTACTTAGACCAAAGTATAAGTTCCTTGCCTCACCTGCAAAATCCGGGAACTCTCTCCCGATGTTTCTCCACTGCCGACCATCAGCGGGGTGCCTCAACATCGCGTCTTTCTTACGTTCTTCCATGTGCCATCGCAACAACTGGGCATGCTCTTTGTTTCTGAACAAACGTTTCAACCGTGGTATTATTGGAGCATACCACATCACCTTCGCAGGAACCCTCTTCCTGGGTGGCTCGCCCTCAACATCACCAGGGTCATCTTTTCTGATCTTATACCGCAATGCACCACATATCGGACATTTATTCAAATTCTCGTACTTCTCACCGCGGTAGAGGATACAATCATTAATGCATGCATGTATCTTCTGCACATCTAATCCTAGAGGGCAGACAAGCTTCTTTGCTTCATATGTACTGACGGGCAATTCATTATTTCTTGGAAACAACTTCTTTAATATTATCATCAATTTCTCAAATCCCGAGTCAGTCACACCGACCTCTGCCTTCCATTTCAGCAATTCCAATATGCTACCCAGCTTTCTATGCCCATCTTCACAACCTGGGTACAACAATTTGTGGTGGTCCTCTAACATCTTGTCGAACTGCAACCTCTCCTTATCCGTGCCACAGTCTCTTCTTGCATCAGAAATGGCCCGACGAAGATCATCATCAACAGGATCATCTGATGCCTGTTCTTCACCTCCTTCTTCTTCATTGTCGTCCATTGCGGTATCATCGCATTCAGAGAACATAGATCGGTACTGGTCATCATTATCTTCTTCTTCATCGCCGTCTTCCATCATAACCCCTTCTTCTCCGTGCTTGGTCCAAACATTATAGCTGGACATGAATCCAAACCGAAGCAGGTGGCTCTTAATGTCTCTTGAGCAAGAGTAATCCTTCTCGTTCTTACATTTTAGACATGGACAGCACATAAAACCTTGCTTCGACTTGTTGGCCTCGGCCACAAGCAGGAAAGAATTCACGCCCTCTCTGAAAGCGGGAGCACATCGGTTACCGTACATCCATGGATGACTCATCTGCATCATAAGTACAATTATATATGTATCAGATGCAATCACCTTTCTAAAATTAGTATTGTATGGACTATGTATATATATATATACGAGAAAATAGTGGCTAACCTTTTAGGATCGAAAAGAGGAGAAATCTTATCAACTAAAATCAAGTGGCATCCCTCTTACAAGCATTCCATCAAACACCTCTTGTGCACATGTAGAAAAAATGAGCTAGCATACACCTCCACCTTCACCACCAAGGAAAAAATAAGGTGGGGGGGTGGCTGCGTGTCTATATATAGCCATGGCCCTTTGGTCGCGGGCCGTATTACGACCCGCGACAAAAGGGGTGCCGACAGGAAGCCCCAGCACTCAGACACCTTTTGTCGCGGATACGGCCCGCGACAAAAGGGCGCGACAAAAAGCCCTGCCCGCTCCACATGGTTTCTAGGCGACGTGGCCAGGCCATTTGTCGAGGGTGCAGGCGCGCCCGCGACAAAAGGCTCCCACGAAAGCCCTGTTTTCCACTAGTGTATGTTCGACAATTTATCAAAGAGGGTATACTTTCAAGAATACAATCAGCACGCCGATCAAACTCGTACACTACAGGAATGTACGCAGACGCCAAGGGCCATAACATACGCCGACGGCCAAATGTCGGGGCCGTCGGCGTACGGCCTTGCCAGGGCACCGCCGAACGTCGACCGTTGGCATACTAATGCCGTCGGCGTAGAGGAGGCTACACCGAGGGCTGCCCTCGGCATCTACCTGGCCCTCGGCGTAGCTTCGACATTGATGGGGTTCGTAGCATAGAAAACAAAAAATTTCCTACCGCAATACGAATAAAACCAAGATCTAATCTATGGAACACCCAAGATCTAATCTACAAGATCGAAGCAACGAGATTGATAAGATACTAACCCTTGAAGATTTCCAAAGCCTACGAGATCAGATCTCGTTGTTGATGTAGACGATCGTCCCCGGTGCTGCAATCCGGCAGCACTTCCGTACTAGGTCGCGCGTACGGTGTCGATGTAGCCCTTCCTCTCCCCGTTACAGCGGGCAGCGGAGGTGTAGTAGATCTCCTCCAAGTTCCAGCAGCACGACGGCGTGGCGGTGGTGGTGGAGGAAGAAAAGCTGCAGGGCTTCGCCAAGCCGGAACAGCGTATGGTGGAGGAGAGAGGCGGCCAGAGGAGGGGGCTAATGATGGGATGGTGGCCGACCACCCCCTCCCCTCTTTATATAGGGGGCCAGGTCGGCTGGGGTGGCCCCTTTCCCATCTAGGGTTAGGGGGCGGCGGCCAAGTGGGGGGAAGAGGGAATTCTTCCCCCCCAAGTTGATCCCCCTAGGGTTTTGGGGAAACCCTAGGGGTTGGCCGGCCTGGGCCTTGGGGGGCATGTGCCCCTGGCCCATTAGGCCAGGGAGCATCCCCTCGGCCCATGCTAGGCCTCCTAGGTCGTGGGCCCCATGGTGGACCCCTCCGGAACCTTCTAGAACCTTCCAGTCAACCACCGGAAAAATCCCGAACTTTTCCGAAACCCAGAAATCAACTTCCCTTATATGAATCTTATTCTCCGGACTATTCCGGACCTCCTCGTGACATCCTGGATCCCATCCGAGACTCCGAACAAACTTCGTCTCCATACCATATTCAAATCTACTTATGCGACATCGAACCTTAAGCGCGTCACCCTACGGTTCGCGAACTATGCAGACATGGTCGAGACTCCTCTCCGAGCAATAACCAATAGCGGGATCTGGAGATCCATAATGGCTCCCACATATTCAACGATGACTTAGTGATCGATTGAACCATTTACATACGATGCCGATTCCCTTTGTCTCGCGATATTTTACTTGTCCGAGGTTCGATCATCGGTATCTCCATACCTTGTTCAACCTCGTTACCGACAAGTACTCTTTACTCGTACCGTGGTATGTCATCTCTTATGATCCAATCATATGCTTGCAAGCTAATCAGACGACATTCCACCGAGAGGGCCCAGAGTATATCTATCCGTCATCGGGATGGACAAATCCCACTATTGATCCATATGCCTCAACTCACACTTTCCAAATACTTAATCCCATCTTTATAACCACCCATTTACGCAATGGCGTTTGATGTAATCAAAGTACCCTTCCGGTGTAAGTGATTTACATGATCTCATGGTCGAAGGACTAGACAACTATGTATCGAAAGCTTATAGCAAATTGAACTTAATGACTTGATCTTATGCTACGCTCATTTGGGTGTGTGTCCATTATATCATTCAACCAATGACATAACCTTGTTATTAATAACATCCAATGTTCATGATCACGAAACCATGATCATCCATTAATCAACAAGCTAGTTATACAAGAGGCTTACTAGGGACTCCTTGTTGTTTACATAACACACATGTATCAATGTTTCGGTTAATACAATTATAGCATGGTATGCAAACATTTATCATAAACACAAAGATATTATAATAACCACTTTATTATTGCCTCTTGGGCATATCTCCAACAGTCTCCCACTTGCACTAGAGTCAATAATCTAGATTATATTGTAAGGTACCTAACACCCATGGCATTCTGGTGTTGGTCATGCTTTGCCCTAGGGAGAGCTTTAGTCAACGGATCTGCAACATTCAGATCTGTGTGTACTTTGCAAATCTCTACTTCACCATCTTCGATGTACTCGCGAATCGAATGAAAACGCAGCTTGATATGCTTTAGCTTCTTGTGTGACCTTGGTTCCTTTGCATTGGCGATGGCACCCGTGTTGTCACAATAAATGACTAACGGGTCTGATGACCCACAAGTATAGGGGGTGTATCGTAGTATCTTCGATAAGTAAGAATGTCGATCCCAACGAGGAGCAGAAGGTGTTGGCAGCAGTTTCGATGAAGGATTCACTGTAAATGCTCACAAACAGTATTCAAGGGGTTTTGATGTAAGATGAATAAAGTACGAGTAAGTAAAATGCGAGAGAAATAATTGCAGCGAGTGGCCCAATCCTTTTTAGCACAAAGGACAAGCCGGTTTGTTTACTTATAATGACCAAACGTTCTTGAGGACACACGGGGATTTAGTCTAGTACTTTCGCTTCATGTGGTTTAATAATCTTCATTGTTTTGATAAGTGTTGTGTGGGTGAACCTATGCTAATGCACCGCCCTTCCTAGGACTAATACATACTTGTGATTATACCCCTTGCAAGCATCCGCAACTACAAGAAAGTAATTAAGATAAATCTAACCACAGCCTTAAACTCTGAGATCCTGCGATCCCTCTTGCATCGATATACTAACGGGGGCTCAGGTTTCTGTCACTCCGGCAACCCCGCAATTAGCAACCGAATACAAGATGCACTCCCCTAGGCCCATAAATGGTGAAGTGTCGTGTAGTCGACGTTCACACGACACCACTAGAAGAATGACACCACAACTTAAATATCATAACATTGAATATTACTCAACCATAATTCACTACTAGCATTTAGACTTCACCCATGTCCTCAAGAACTAAACGAACTACTCACGAGACATCATATGGAATACAATCAGAGGTGATATGATGATGAATAACAATCTGAACATAAACCTTGGTTCAATGGTTTCACTCAATAGCATCTACAACAAGTAGAGAATAACACCGGGAGAGTTTCCCCTATCAAACAATCAAGATCCAACCCAAATTGTTACAGCGGTGACGAGGTGCAGCGGTGGTGATGGCGGTGTAGATGGTGGAGATGATGATGATGATGATGGAGATGATGTCCAGCTCGATGACGATGGCGATGGCGTCGATTTCCCCCTCCGGGAGGGAATTTCCCCGGTGGATTCCTGCCCGCCGGAGAGCTCTTTTCTCTCTGGTGTTCTCCGCCCCGCAGAGGCGGCTGTAACCCTTCGTGAGGTCCTCTCTGTGGCTTAGGTTTTCGGGACGAAGGAGTACGCGAAGAAAAGGAGGCGAAAGGGGCTGTGGGGCCCCCACACCACAGGGTGGCGCGGCCAGGCCATGGGCCGCGCCGGCCTGTGGTCTGGGCCCACAGTGGCTCCCCTCTTCTTCCCCTTCTGGCTCCCTCCGTCATCTGGAAAAATAGGAATTTACGTGAAATTTCCTTCCACAGTTGATCTTCCGAAATATTGCGTTCTGACGGTGCTTTTTCCAGCAGAATCCTGGCTCCGGTGCTTGATCCTCCAATGATGATGAAACATGCAAAATAGATGAAATAACATAAGTATTGTGTCCCAATATGAAATATATCAATGAATAACAACAAATTATGATACAAAATAGTGATGCAAATTGGACGTATCAACTCCCCCCAAGCTTAGACCTCGCTTGTCCCCAAGCGAAACTGAGCTCGATAAACAAGACCACATGTTTATGGAGTGAAGAGTCGATAAATAAAATACGGACAAGAAGCATCATATTCATTCACACAAGACATTCTAGTAAACAACTTCCTCATATAACTCATCTTGAAATAGGTAAAGAGAAATCACAAGTAAAGGTGCATAAGAAATCATAGTTGGTGATGGCAAACTTTGTTCTTGGTCAGAGAACTACTAACGGATTGTACTTCTAAGCAAAGCTTTCATATTAGATTTTATAGCTGAGCCTTCATATTTAAGCATAACAATCTCCTCATAATCATTGATAACTTCAAAGTCATATTCATTCAGATAAAATTGGTACTAAACAAGAAAGTATAAAAGACATGATTAACTGAATCATAGCATAAATGATTGGTTCACAACAACTCAATTGCTTGCTTGAGATAGAGAGAAATAGGTTTACTGACTCAACATAAAAGTAAAAGACAGGCCCTTCGCAGAGGGAAGCAGGGATTAAATCATGTGCTAGAGCTTTTCAAGTTTTGAAATCATATAAAGAGCATAAAAGTAAGATTTTGAGAGGTGTTTGTTGTTGTCAACGAATGGTAGCGGGCACTCTAACCCCCTTGCCAAACGAACCTTCCAAGAGCGGCTCCCATGAGGGACGGCATCTCTACCAGCAAGGTAGATCATCCCCCTTCTCTTTTGTTTACACATGTATTTTAGTTTTATTAAGGATGACACTCCCCCAACCTTGGCTTTCTCAATCCATGGCTAACCGAATCCTCGGGTGCCTTCCAACATTCACATACCATGGAGGAGTGTCTATTGCAAAATTAAGTTGCTTACTGATAAATCAGAGCAAAACATGTGAAGAGAATTATTAATGAAAGTTATTAATTGGGGCTGGGAACCCCGTTGCCAGCTCTTATTGCAAAATTATTGGATAAGCGGATGTGCCACTAGTCCATTGGTGAAAGTCCGCCCAACAAGATTGAAAGATAAAACACCACATACTTCCTCATGAGCTATAGAACATTGACACAAATAAGGAGTAGTAGTTTGAATAATTTAAAGGTAGCACATGAAGTATTTACTTGGAATGGCAGAAAATACCATGTAGTAGGTAGGTATGGTGGACACAAATGGCATAGGTTTGGTCTAAGGTTATGGATGTATGAGAAGCATCTCCTCTCGATACAGGTCTTTGGCTAGCAAGGTTTGATAGCAAGCATAAAGGTTGAGGGAAACAAACAAATATACATATGATAGAACAATCATGCATCTTTCTCATAAGCACAAGCAATTTTAACTTCAGAATACTAAGCATAGAGATAATAGAGTAATATATCTAAGTGTATTTCTCTCTTCTATTAAACATCAAGATGTTGTTGCTATTGACCAATGCTAAGTTTGCCAAAACCAAATAGATTTACTTGATGCTCCCAAAGTGATATCAATACTCATGTCAAGAGTAATCATATAATGGAGATTGCAAACTAAAATAAGGTGTGCAAAAAGTAAATGATAAGACTTCTCATTAATATTCCATAACGATAACTCACACCAACGGATACATAGATAACTAACTAAGAGAGATACTTCCACATTGCATACTATTCCATATGATAACTTCCCTACTCATGATATGACACTACTTGATAGTAAAAGATAAAGGTAGTGATGATGTGATACCGCGGCACTCCCCCAAGCTTGGAACAAACCAAGGGGATGCCAATACCGATGATGAATTACTCCTTCGGTGATGATGGTGATGGATTCCTCTCGCGCTTCATAAGGATCTCCTTCAGCTTCAGCTTCTCAATTTTGTAATTCTGCATCAAGACTTGAAGAGACTCATTATTACCCGAGTGTGGCGGTGACGGCCTTGTGCTGGGATTTGAGTAATATTCCAGCATTCTGCGAAGTCGCTGGTTCTCCTCCTGAAGTATCTCCACTTCCCTTTTGAGAGCACGATATTGATCACAAAACTCATCAGCAACCCGTATTGCTTCCTCCACACAAGGGAAAGAGTCGAGGTCCAGAGCAGGCGGAAGAGCTCCCTGCAAGTTATGAGAAAAGGAACGCCCAGTGTTAACCGATCCCACCAAGATTGGCTTACTCTTCGTAGTTTCCCACTCTCCTTTTGCTGATGCTATCTTCTCCTTCTCCTTATTGATCCTTTCATCCATCTCTTCCCTCCAAGGCCCCTTGTCTTTGTTGTTGGAGACCATGGTGCTTCTAGATCAAAACAAATCTGGCAGAAAACAGCTCGAAACAAAACACGACGAGAAAACGATATTACGGACCTCCAGGGGTCCGGGGGATTATATAGCAAAAATTTTCACGACAAAAGGAAGGTTCCAGGCCGAAAACGAGTGGAAACGGGACGCCGAGGTGCCGTCACCATAGGTCGGCGCGGCCAGGGTGGGGCCCGCGCCGGCCTATGGTGACGGGCCCTCGCGCGTCTTTTCCACTCCGTTTCGATTCCGTAATTTTTCATATTTTCTAAAAACAGCAGAAATAATGTTCGGAAAGGTAAACGCGGACTTTTTATTACCTGTACTGTTACCTATTCAAAGTCGAGTTCTGGCGGACTGTCAATTTGTCCTTTGATGAAAGCCTCCGGTGTTTCCACTTGAATAATATCAACATCAACATTATAAGAATCACCCGAGATATAATGCTTGAGTCTTTGTCCATTCACCACTTGTGTGGCATTGCCTTGGAGAGAGCTAATTTTAATTGCTCCTGAACGATACACCTCCTCAACAACATATGGTCCTTCCCACTTTGAGAGTAATTTCCCTGCAAAGAATCTGAGACGAGACCGATACAATAGGACTTTATCCCCAATATTAAACTCTCTTTTGATGATCCTTCTATCATGCCACTTCTTAACTTTTTCTTTAAAGAGTTTAGCATTTTCATAAGCTTCACTTCTCCATTCATCTAGAGAACTTAATTGCAGCAATCTTTTATTACCGGCCTAGCTCGGTTATGAACATATTTCTTTAAGACTCCCATGAACCTCTCGAAGGGGAACATATTGTGTAGAAATACAGGACCGAGAATTCTAATCTCTTCAACTAGGTGAACGAGGAGGTGCGTCATAATATTGAAGAAGGATGGTGGGAACAACAACTCGAAGCTGACAAGACATTCGACCACATCTTCCTGTAATCCTGACAAAGTTTCTGGATCCATTACCTTCTGAGAAATTGCGTTGAGGAATGCACATATCTTCACAATGGCTAGTCGAACATTTTCTGATAGAAGTCCCCTCAATGCAACCGGAAGCAATTGTGTCATAAGCACGTGACAGTCATGGGACTTCAGGTTCTGGAATTTTTTCTCCTTCATATTTACTATCCCCTTTATATTCGACGAGAAACCAGACGGAACCTTGATACTGAATAGGGCTTCAAAAAAGATCTCCTTCTCTTGTTTGGTAAGAGCGTAGCTGGCAGGCCCTTCAAACTTCCCTGGATGCTTGCCGTCTCGTCCTTTATGATGTTTCTGGTCCTCACGTGCTTCTGTTGTATCTTTTGACTTCCCATACACGCCCAGAAAACCTAGAATATTCACACAAAGATTCTTGGTCAGGTGCATCACGTCGATTGCAGAGCGGACTTCCAGGGCTTTCCAATATTCTAGCTCCCAAAATATAGATTTCTTCTTCCACATGGGCGCGTGTCCGTCAGCGTCTTTCGGAACAGGTCGACTGCCTGGACCCTTTCCAAAGATAACATTTAAATCCTTGACCATGTCAAATATATCAGCACCACTACGGGGGATAGGCTTCGGACGGCGGTCTGCCTCGCCATCGAAATGCTTGCCTTTTTTCCTTAAGGGATGCTTGCGCGGAAGGAAACGACGATTGAACGGGTACACAACTTTTCTGCTTTTTTCCAAATATTTACTTTCAGTCTCATCTAAACAGTGTGTGCATGCATTGTATCCTTTGTTCGTCTGTCCTGAAATGTTACTGAGAGCAGGCCAATCATTGATGGTTACGAATAGCAACGCTCGTAGGTCAAATTCTTGCTCGGTGTGCTCATCCCACACACGTACACCTGGTTTGGCCCACAACTCCAAAAGTTCATCGACTAATGGCCTTAGGTACACGTCAATGTCGTTGCCCGGTTGCTTTGGGCCTTGGATAAGCACTGGCATCATAATGAACTTCCGCTTCATGCACAACCAAGGAGGAAGGTTGTAGATACATAGAGTCACGGGCCAGGTGCTGTGACTGCAGCTCTGCTCCCCAAAAGGATTCATGCCATCTGTACTTAGACCAAAGTATAAGTTCCTTGCCTCACCTGCAAAATCCGGGAACTCTCTCCCGATGTTTCTCCACTGCCGACCATCAGCGGGGTGCCTCAACATCGCGTCTTTCTTACGTTCTTCCATGTGCCATCGCAACAACTGGGCATGCTCTTTGTTTCTGAACAAACGTTTCAACCGTGGTATTATTGGAGCATACCACATCACCTTCGCAGGAACCCTCTTCCTGGGTGGCTCGCCCTCAACATCACCAGGGTCATCTTTTCTGATCTTATACCGCAATGCACCACATATCGGACATTTATTCAAATTCTCGTACTTCTCACCGCGGTAGAGGATACAATCATTAATGCATGCATGTATCTTCTGCACATCTAATCCTAGAGGGCAGACAAGCTTCTTTGCTTCATATGTACTGACGGGCAATTCATTATTTCTTGGAAACAGCTTCTTTAATATTATCATCAATTTCTCAAATCCCGAGTCAGTCACACCGACCTCTGCCTTCCATTTCAGCAATTCCAATATGCTACCCAGCTTTCTATGCCCATCTTCACAACCTGGGTACAACAATTTGTGGTGGTCCTCTAACATCTTGTCGAACTGCAACCTCTCCTTATCCGTGCCACAGTCTCTTCTTGCATCAGAAATGGCCCGACGAAGATCATCATCAACAGGATCATCTGATGCCTGTTCTTCACCTCCTTCTTCTTCATTGTCGTCCATTGCGGTATCATCGCATTCAGAGAACATAGATCGGTACTGGTCATCATTATCTTCTTCTTCATCGCCGTCTTCCATCATAACCCCTTCTTCTCCGTGCTTGGTCCAAACATTATAGCTGGACATGAATCCAAACCGAAGCAGGTGGCTCTTAATGTCTCTTGAGCAAGAGTAATCCTTCTCGTTCTTACATTTTAGACATGGACAGCACATAAAACCTTGCTTCGACTTGTTGGCCTCGGCCACAAGCAGGAAAGAATTCACGCCCTCTCTGAAAGCGGGAGCACATCGGTTACCGTACATCCATGGATGACTCATCTGCATCATAAGTACAATTATATATGTATCAGATGCAATCACCTTTCTAAAATTAGTATTGTATGGACTATGTATATATATATATATACGAGAAAATAGTGGCTAACCTTTTAGGATCGAAAAGAGGAGAAATCTTATCAACTAAAATCAAGTGGCATCCCTCTTACAAGCATTCCATCAAACACCTCTTGTGCACATGTAGAAAAAATGAGCTAGCATACACCTCCACCTTCACCACCAAGGAAAAAATAAGGTGGGGGGGGGGGCTGCGTGTCTATATATAGCCATGGCCCTTTGGTCGCGGGCCGTATTACGACCCGCGACAAAAGGGGTGCCGACAGAAGCCCAGCACTCGGACACCTTTTGTCGCGGGTCGAGATACGGCCCGCGCAAAAACAAAAGCCCTGCCCGCTCCACATGGTTTCTAGGCGACGTGGCCAGGCCATTTGTCGAGGGTGCAGCGCGCCCGCGACAAAAGGCTCCCACGAAAGCCCTGTTTTCCACTAGTGTATGTTCGACAATTTATCAAAAGGGTATACTTTCAAGAATACAATCATCGCCGATCAAACTCGTACACTACAGGAATGTACGCGACGCCAAGGGCCATACATACGCGACGGCCAAATGTCGGGGGCGTGGCGTACGGCCTGCCAGCACCGCCAACGTCGACCGTTGGCATACTAATGCCGTCGGCGTAGAGGAGGCTACACCGAGGGCTGCCCTCGGCATCTACCGGCCTCGCGTAGCTTCGACATTGATGGGGTTCGTAGCATAGAAAACAAAAATTTCCTACCGCAAGACGAATAAAACCAAGATCTAATCTATGGAACACCCAAGATCTAATCTACAAGATCGAAGCAACGAGATTGATAAGATACTAACCCTTGAAGATTTCCAAAGCCTACGAGATCAGATCTCGTTGTTGATGTAGACGATCGTCCCCGTGCTGCATTAATCCGCAGCACTTCCGTACTCGGTCGCGCGTACGGTGTCGATAGCCCTTCCTCTCCCGTTACAGCGGGCAGCGGAGGTGTAGTAGATCTCCTCCAAGTTCCAGCAGCACGACGGCGTGGCGGTGGTGGTGGAGGAAGAAAAGCTGCAGGGCTTCGCCAAGTCGGAACAGCGTATGGTGGAGGAGAGAGGCGGCCAGAGGAGGGGGCTAATGATGGGATGGTGGCCGACCACCCCCCCCTCTTTATATAGGGGGCCAGGTCAGCTGGGGTGGCCCCCCCATCTAGGGTTAGGGCGGCGGCAAGTGGGGGAAGAGGGAATTCTTCCCCCCTAGGGTTTTGGGGAAACCCTGGGTTGGCCGGCCTGGGCCTTGGGGGGCATGTGCCCCTGGCCCATTAGGCCAGGGAGCATCCCCTCGGCCCATGCTAGCCCTCCTAGGTCGTGGGCCCCATGGTGGACCCCTCCGGAACCTTCTAGAACCTTCCAGTCTTCCACCGGAAAAATCCCGAACTTTTCCGAAACCCAGAAATCAACTTCCCTTATATGAATCTTATTCTCCGGACTATTCCGGACCTCCTCGTGACATCCTGGATCCCATCCGAGACTCCGAACAAACTTCGTCTCCATACCATATTCAAATCTACTTATGCGACATCGAACCTTAAGCGCGTCACCCTACGGTTCGCGAACTATGCAGACATGGTCGAGACTCCTCTCCGAGCAATAACCAATAGAGGGATCTGGAGATCCATAATGGCTTCCACATATTCAACGATGACTTAGTGATCGATTGAACCATTTACATACGATGCCGATTCCCTTTGTCTCGCGATATTTTACTTGTCCGAGGTTCGATCATCGGTATCTCCATACCTTGTTCAACCTCGTTACCGACAAGTACTCTTTACTCGTACCGTGGTATGTCATCTCTTATGATCCAATCATATGCTAGCAAGCTAATCAGACGACATTCCACCGAGAGGGCCCAGAGTATATCTATCCGTCATCAGGATGGACAAATCCCACTATTGATCCATATGCCTCAACTCACACTTTCCAAATACTTAATCCCATCACTATAACCACCCATTTACGCAATGGCGTTTGATGTAATCAAAGTACCCTTCCGGTGTATGTGATTTACATGATCTCATGGTCGAAGGACATAGACAACTATGTATCGAAAGCTTATAGCAAATTGAACTTAATTACTTGATCTTATGCTACGCTCATTTGGGTGTGTGTCCATTATATCATTCAACCAATGACATAACCTTGTTATTAATAACATCCAATGTTCATGATCACGAAACCATGATCATCCATTAATCAACAAGCTAGTTATACAAGAGGCTTACTAGGGACTCCTTGTTGTTTACATAACACACATGTATCAATGTTTCGGTTAATACAATTATAGCATGGTATGCAAACATTTATCATAAACACAAAGATATTATAATAACCACTTTATTATTGCCTCTTGGGCATATCTCCAACAGTCTCCCACTTGCACTAGAGTCAATAATCTAGATTATATTGTAAGGTACCTAACACCCATGGCATTCTGGTGTTGGTCATGCTTTGCCCTAGGGAGAGCTTTAGTCAACGGATCTGCAACATTCAGATCTGTGTGTACTTTGCAAATCTCTACTTCACCATCTTCGATGTACTCGCGAATCGAATGAAAACGCAGCTTGATATGCTTTAGCTTCTTGTGTGACCTTGGTTCCTTTGCATTGGCGATGGCACCCGTGTTGTCACAATAAATGACTAACGGGTCCAATGCACTAAGTATACCACATCAAGTATCTTCGATAAGTAAGAATGTCGATCCCAACGAGGAGCAGAAGGTGTTGGCAGCAGTTTCGATGAAGGATTCACTGTAAATGCTCACAAACAAGTATTCAAGGGGTTTTGATGTAACAGATGAATAAAGTACGAGTAAGTAAAATGCGAGAGAAATAATTGCAGCGAGTGGCCCAATCCTTTTTAGCACAAAGGACAAGCCGGTTTGTTTACTTATAATGACCAAACGTTCTTGAGGACACACGGGGATTTTAGTCTAGTACTTTCGCTTCATGTGGTTTAATAATCTTCATTGTTTTGATAAGTGTTGTGTGGGTGAACCTATGCTAATGCACCGCCCTTCCTAGGACTAATACATACTTGTGATTATACCCCTTGCAAGCATCCGCAACTACAAGAAAGTAATTAAGATAAATCTAACCACAGCCTTAAACTCTGAGATCCTGCGATCCCTCTTGCATCGATATACTAACGGGGGCTCAGGTTTCTGTCACTCCGGCAACCCCGCAATTAGCAACCGAATACAAGATGCACTCCCCTAGGCCCATAAATGGTGAAGTGTCGTGTAGTCGACGTTCACACGACACCACTAGAAGAATGACACCACAACTTAAATATCATAACATTGAATATTACTCAACCATAATTCACTACTAGCATTTAGACTTCACCCATGTCCTCAAGAACTAAACGAACTACTCACGAGACATCATATGGAATACAATCAGAGGTGATATGATGATGAATAACAATCTGAACATAAACCTTGGTTCAATGGTTTCACTCAATAGCATCTACAACAAGTAGAGAATAACACCGGGAGAGTTTCCCCTATCAAACAATCAAGATCCAACCCAAATTGTTACAGCGGTGACGAGGTGCAGCGGTGGTGATGGCGGTGTAGATGGTGGAGATGATGATGATGATGATGGAGATGATGTCCAGCTCGATGACGATGGCGATGGCGTCGATTTCCCCCTCCGGGAGGGAATTTCCCCGGCGGATTCCTGCCCGCCGGAGAGCTCTTTTCTCTCTGGTGTTCTCCGCCCCGCAGAGGCGGCTGTAACCCTTCGTGAGGTCCTCTCTGTGGCTTAGGTTTTCGGGACGAAGGAGCGCGAAAAAAGGAGGCGAAAGGGGCTGTGGGGCCCCCACACCACGGGGTGGCGCGGCCAGGCCATGGGCCGCGCCGGCCTGTGGTCCGGGCCCACAGTGGCTCCCCTCTTCTTCCCCTTCGGCTCCCTCCGTCATCTGGAAAATAGGAATTTACGTGAAATTTCCTTCCACAGTTGATCTTCCGAAATATTGCGTTCTGACGGTGCTTTTTCCAGCAGAATCCTGGCTCCGGTGCTTGATCCTCCAATGATGATGAAACATGCAAAATAGATGAAATAACATAAGTATTGTGTCCCAATATGAAATATATCAATGAATAACAACAAATTATGATACAAAATAGTGATGCAAATTGGACGTATCAACTCCCCCAAGCTTAGACCTCGCTTGTCCCCAAGCGAAACTGAGCTCGATAAACAAGACCACATGTTTATGGAGTGAAGAGTCGATAAATAAAATACGGACAAGAAGCATCATATTCATTCACACAAGACATTCTAGTAAACAACTTCCTCATATAACTCATCTTGAAATAGGTAAAGAGAAATCACAAGTAAAGGTGCATAAGAAATCATAGTTGGTGATGGCAAACTTTGTTCTTGGTCAGAGAACTACTAACGGATTGTACTTCTAAGCAAAGCTTTCATATTAGATTTTATAGCTGAGCCTTCATATTTAAGCATAACAATCTCCTCATAATCATTGATAACTTCAAAGTCATATTCATTCAGATAAAATTGGTACTAAACAAGAAAGTATAAAAGACATGATTAACTGAATCATAGCATAAATGATTGGTTCACAACAACTCAATTGCTTGCTTGAGATAGAGAGAAATAGGTTTACTGACTCAACATAAAAGTAAAAGACAGGCCCTTCGCAGAGGGAAGCAGGGATTAAATCATGTGCTAGAGCTTTTCAAGTTTTGAAATCATATAAAGAGCATAAAAGTAAGATTTTGAGAGGTGTTTGTTGTTGTCAACGAATGGTAGCGGGCACTCTAACCCCCTTGCCAAACGAACCTTCCAAGAGCGGCTCCCATGAGGGACGGCATCTCTACCAGCAAGGTAGATCATCCCCCTTCTCTTTTGTTTACACATGTATTTTAGTTTTATTAAGGATGACACTCCCCCCAACCTTGGCTTTCTCAATCCATGGCTAACCGAATCCTCGGGTGCCTTCCAACATTCACATACCATGGAGGAGTGTCTATTGCAAAATTAAGTTGCTTACTGATAAATCAGAGCAAAACATGTGAAGAGAATTATTAATGAAAGTTATTAATTGGGGCTGGGAACCCCGTTGCCAGCTCTTATTGCAAAATTATTGGATAAGCGGATGTGCCACTAGTCCATTGGTGAAAGTCCGCCCAACAAGATTGAAAGATAAAACACCACATACTTCCTCATGAGCTATAGAACATTGACACAAATAAGGAGTAGTAGTTTGAATAATTTAAAGGTAGCACATGAAGTATTTACTTGGAATGGCAGAAAATACCATGTAGTAGGTAGGTATGGTGGACACAAATGGCATAGGTTTGGTCTAAGGTTATGGATGTATGAGAAGCATCTCCTCTCGATACAGGTCTTTGGCTAGCAAGGTTTGATAGCAAGCATAAAGGTTGAGGGAAACAAACAAATATACATATGATAGAACAATCATGCATCTTTCTCATAAGCACAAGCAATTTTAACTTCAGAATACTAAGCATAGAGATAATAGAGTAATATATCTAAGTGTATTTCTCTCTTCTATTAAACATCAAGATGTTGTTGCTATTGACCAATGCTAAGTTTGCCAAAACCAAATAGATTTACTTGATGCTCCCAAAGTGATATCAATACTCATGTCAAGAGTAATCATATAATGGAGATTGCAAACTAAAATAAGGTGTGCAAAAAGTAAATGATAAGACTTCTCATTAATATTCCATAACGATAACTCACACCAACGGATACATAGATAACTAACTAAGAGAGATACTTCCACATTGCATACTATTCCATATGATAACTTCCCTACTCATGATATGACACTACTTGATAGTAAAAGATAAAGGTAGTGATGATGTGATACCGCGGCACTCCCCCAAGCTTGGAACAAACCAAGGGGATGCCAATACCGATGATGAATTACTCCTTCGGTGATGATGGTGATGGATTCCTCTCGCGCTTCATAAGGATCTCCTTCAGCTTCAGCTTCTCAATTTTGTAATTCTGCACCAAAACCTGAAGAGACTCATTGTTACCCGAGTGTGGCGGTGACGGCCTTGTGCTGGGATTTGAGTAATATTCCAGCATTCTGCGAAGTCGCTGGTTCTCCTCCTGAAGTATCTCCACTTCCCTTTTGAGAGCACGATATTGATCACAAAACTCATCAGCAACCCGTATTGCTTCCTCCACACAAGGGAAAGAGTCGAGGTCCAGAGCAGGCGGAAGAGCTCCCTGCAAGTTATGAGAAAAAGAACGCCCAGTGTTAACCGATCCCACCAAGATTGGCTTACTCTTCGTAGTTTCCCACTCTCCTTTTGCTGATGCTATCTTCTCCTTCTCCTTATTGATCCTTTCATCCATCTCTTCCCTCCAAGGCCCCTTGTCTTTGTTGTTGGAGACCATGGTGCTTCTAGATCAAAACAAATCTGGCAGAAAACAGCTCGAAACAAAACACGACGAGAAAACGATATTACGGACCTCCAGGGGTCCGGGGGATTATATAGCAAAAATTTTCACGACAAAAGGAAGGTTCCAGGCCGAAAACGAGTGGAAACGGGACGCCGAGGTGCCGTCACCATAGGTCGGCGCGGCCAGGGTGGGGCCCGCGCCGGCCTATGGTGACGGGCCCTCGCGCGTCTTTTCCACTCCGTTTCGATTCCGTAATTTTTCATATTTTCTAAAAACAGCAGAAATAATGTTCGGAAAGGTAAACGCGGACTTTTTATTACCTGTACTGTTACCTATTCAAAGTCGAGTTCTGGCGGACTGTCAATTTGTCCTTTGATGAAAGCCTCCGGTGTTTCCACTTGAATAATATCAACATCAACATTATAAGAATCACCCGAGATATAATGCTTGAGTCTTTGTCCATTCACCACTTGTGTGGCATTGCCTTGGAGAGAGCTAATTTTAATTGCTCCTGAACGATACACCTCCTCAACAACATATGGTCCTTCCCACTTTGAGAGTAATTTCCCTGCAAAGAATCTGAGACGAGACCGATACAATAGGACTTTATCCCCAATATTAAACTCTCTTTTGATGATCCTTCTATCATGCCACTTCTTAACTTTTTCTTTAAAGAGTTTAGCATTTTCATAAGCTTCACTTCTCCATTCATCTAGAGAACTTAATTGCAGCAATCTTTTATTACCGGCTAATTTAGGATCTTTATTTAGTTCTCTAACAGCCCAATAAGCTTTGTGCTCTAGTTCTAAAGGTAAATGACAAGCTTTTCCATAAACCATTTTATAAGGCGACATTCCCATAGGATTTTTATAAGCAGTTCTATAAGCCCATAGTGCTTCTTTCAATTTACTAGCCCAATTTTTTCTAGATTTATTAACAGTCTTTCCCAAAATAGCTTTAATCTCTCTATTTGATAATTCTACTTGACCACTAGTTTGAGGGTGATAAGCTGAAGCAATTCTATGATTAATACCATACTTAGCAAGAGTTTTTCTAAAACCTCCATGAATAAAATGAGAACCTCCATCAGTCATAATATATCTAGGTACTCCAAATCTAGGAAATATAATATCTACAAGCATTTTTATAGAGGTCTCACCATCAGCACTTTTTGTAGGTATAGCTTCTACCCATTTAGTAACATAATCAACAGCGACAAGTATATGAGTGTTACCATCTGAAGAAGGGAAAGGACCCATGAAGTCGAATCCCCAACAATCGAATGGTTCAATAACAAGAGTATAATTCATCGGCATTTCATTGCGTCTGGAGATATTACCAACTCTTTGACATTCATCACAAGATAAAATAAATTTCCTTGCATCTTTGAAGAGTGTTGGCCAATAAAAACCTGATTGTAGAACCTTTTGCGCGGTTCTATCTCCAGCGTGATGTCCTCCATAAACACTACCATGACATTTATTCAATATCTCCTGTTGTTCATATTCAGGAACACATCTTCGCATAATACCATCCACTCCTTCTTTATATAAGTGTGGGTCATCCCAAAAATAATGCCTCAAGTCATAAAAGAATTTCCTCCTTTGCTGAGCTGAAAAGGTTGGAGGCAAATACTTCGAAACAATAAAGTTAGCATAATCAGCATACCAAGGGCTCTCTCGCGAGCTCACCTTTATTACAGCCAATTGTTCATTTGGAAAACTATCATTAACAGGAACAGGATCATAAGCAATATTTTCCAATCTAGACAAATTATCAGCAACAGGATTATCAGCACCTTTCCTATCTATAATATGTAAATCAAATTCTTGCAACAGAAGTACCCATCTAATAAGCCTTGGCTTAGCATCTTTCTTTGTCATAAGGTATCTAATTGCAGCATGATCAGTATGAATTGTAACTTTCGAATCAACAATATAGGATCTAAACTTATCACAAGCAAAGACTACAGCTAACAATTCCTTTTCAGTTGTAGCATAATTTCTTTGAGCAGCATCAAGAGTCTTACTAGCATAATGAATAACATTTAATTTTTTATCTACCCGCTGTCCAAGAACAGCGCCTACAGCAAAATCACTAGCATCACACATAATTTCAAAAGGCAAATTCCAATCAGGAGGTTCGACTACAGGAGCAGTTGTTAAGGCTTTCTTTAGAGTTTCAAAAGCTTCCTTACAATCATCATCAAAAACAAAAGGTACATCTTTTTGAAGAAGATTAGTAAGAGGCTTTGAAATTTTAGAGAAATCTTTAATAAATCTCCTATAAAACCCAGCATGACCAAGAACACTACGAATACCTTTAACATCCCTCGGATAGGGCATCTTCTCAATTGCTTCAACTTTAGCTCTATCAACTTCAATACCTCTCTCGGAAATTTTATGTCCCAATACAATTCCTTCATTAACCATAAAGTGGCATTTCTCCCAATTAAGAACAAGGTTAGTTTCTTCACATCTCTGCAATACTTTATCGAGGTTTCGCAAGCAATTATCAAAAGAATTCCCATAGACAGAAAAATCATCCATGAACACCTCTACAATACTTTCGCAAAAACCATGAAAAATAGCAGACATGCATCTTTGAAAAGTAGCAGGAGCATTACATAAACCAAAAGGCATACGCCTATAAGCATAAGTTCCATAAGGACAAGTAAACGTGGTTTTCTCTTGATCTTTAGCTTTAACAGCAATTTGTGAAAACCCAGAATAACCATCAAGAAAGCAAAAATGAGTATTTTTAGATAACCTTTCTAGCATTTGATCAATAAAGGGTAAAGGGTAATGATCTTTCTTAGTAACTTTATTAACTTTTCGAAAATCAATGCACATTCTATAACCTACAACTATTCTTTGAGGAATAAGCTCATCATTATCATTAGGCACAACAGTCATTCCTCCTTTCTTAGGAACACAATGCACAGGACTAACCCATCTACTATCAGCAATAGGATATATAATACCAGCTTCAAGAAGTTTTAATACCTCGTTCCTTACCACCTCTTTCATCTTCGGAATTAGACGACGTTGATGTTCAACAACAGGCTTTGCATCTTCTTCCATATTAATAGCATGTTGGCAAATAGAAGGAGAAATCCCTTTCAAATCATCAAGAGTATAGCCAATAGCTCCTCGGTGTTTCTTCAATATTTCCAATAACCTTTCTTCCTCAATCTCTGAAAGCTTAGAACTAATAATAACAGGATATATTTTCTTATCATCAATATGAGCATATTTAAGATTATCAGGTAAAGGCTTTAAATCAAAAACAGGATCTTCCTTTGGTGGCGGTGTTGTACCCAAATCTTCCACCGGTAAATCATGCTTGAGAATAGGTTGGCGAAGAAAAATTTCCTCAAGCTCATCTCTTTCTTTCCTAAAAGCTTCACTTTCACTATTCTCCAAATGTTGCTGCAAAGGATTATTAGGAACAAGAACAATAGATGCACACTGCTCCATTTTAAAATCATTACTAGGCAAGTCACTTTATAAGGAGTTTTGGTAAATTTAGAAAAGTTAAATTCATAAGGTTCACCAGCAAATCTAGTCAAAATTTTCTCTTTCTTACAATCTATAATAGCTCCACAAGTATTTAGAAAAGGTCTACCAAAAATGATAGGACAATGATCACTAGCAGCAGAACCAAGTACCAAAAAGTCAGCAGGATATTTAATCTTACCACATAGAACTTCCACATCTCGAACAATACCAATTGGAGAAATAGTTTCTCTATTAGCCAGATGAATAACCACATCAATATCTTCAAGTTCACAAGAACCAATTTCGTGCATAATCTCCGTGTAAAGCTCATAAGGAATAGCACTAACACTTGCACCAATATCACATAAACCATAATAGCAATGATCACCAATTCTAACAGATAGCATAGGAACACTAACTTGTTTGGGTTTATTAGGATGTGAAACAATATTAGAAGCATCTTCACAGAAAATAATATGACCATCCTCCACATTTTCAGTCACAAGATCTTTAACTATTGCAACAGCAGGTTCAATTTTAATTTGTTCTTCAGGTTCTTTAGGTTTCTTTCCACTTTTATTAACCGCACTAGATATGACAGAGTACTCCTTCATTTTAGCAGGGAAAGGAGTTTTTTCAATATAAGCTTCAGGAATAACATTATCAACAGTTTCAATCACTACACATTTGTTTACAGATGAATCAACTTTATCTTTATACGGTTCATGATACTTATCAAAATTCTTCTTAGGAAATTCATAATGAGAGGCAAAAGCTTTATAAAGATTCGCAACAACTTGGGAATCAAGACCATATGTAGCACTCATATTACGAAATTTATCAGTATCCATAAAAGTTTCAATGCATTTATAATCATAAATTATACCTGATTCTCTATCTTTGTCGTTCTCCCATCCTTCAGTATTTTCTTGGATCCGATCAAGAAGGTCTCTTTTAAACTCTTCTTTGTTGCGTGTAAATGATCCAGAACAAGAAGTATCCAGCAAGGTCTTGTCTTGAAAAGAAAGTCTTGCATAGAAATTATCAATAATAACATTACCAGGAAGCTCATGAATGGGGCATTTGAGCATTAAAGACTTCAATCTCCCCCAAGCTTGGGCAATACTCTCTCCATCATGAGGCCAGAAATTATATATGCGGTTCCGATCTTTGTGAATTTCACTTGGAGGATAAAATTTGGAATAAAATAAAGGCACAATGTCCTCCCAATCAATAGAATCACCATTCTTCAGCAATTTATACCAGTGCGCCGCTTTACCAGACATCGATATAGTGAATAGTTTCTTTCTAACTTCATTCATAGAAATACCTGCACATTTGAATAACCCGCATAATTCATGCAAAAACAATAAATGATCACCAGGATGGACAGTTCCATCCCCTTCATAGCGGTTATCCATAACACGTTCAATAATTTTCATAGGTATTTTATATGGTACTACTTCCTCACCTGGCGCTTCATCCACTACCGTTGCAGTAGTAGTAGATTTCCCAAATAGAAATTGAAGAAAAGATCTCTCCATAATGACTTATAGCAGCAGGCAGAAATAAAATCAACACAAACAGTAAAGGTTTTCCTTACCAATTCCACTTACCAATAGCGCTTCACTCCCCGGCAACGGCGCCAGAAAATAGTCTTGATGACCCACAAGTATAGGGGGTGTATCGTAGTATCTTCGATAAGTAAGAATGTCGATCCCAACGAGGAGCAGAAGGTGTTGGCAGCAGTTTCGATGAAGGATTCACTGTAAATGCTCACAAACAAGTATTCAAGGGGTTTTGATGTAAGATGAATAAAGTACGAGTAAGTAAAATGCGAGAGAAATAATTGCAGCGAGTGGCCCAATCCTTTTTAGCACAAAGGACAAGCCGGTTTGTTTACTTATAATGACCAAACGTTCTTGAGGACACACGGGGATTTTAGTCTAGTACTTTCGCTTCATGTGGTTTAATAATCTTCATTGTTTTGATAAGTGTTGTGTGGGTGAACCTATGCTAATGCACCGCCCTTCCTAGGACTAATACATACTTGTGATTATACCCCTTGCAAGCATCCGCAACTACAAGAAAGTAATTAAGATAAATCTAACCACAGCCTTAAACTCTGAGATCCTGCGATCCCTCTTGCATCGATATACTAACGGGGGCTCAGGTTTCTGTCACTCCGGCAACCCCGCAATTAGCAACCGAATACAAGATGCACTCCCCTAGGCCCATAAATGGTGAAGTGTCGTGTAGTCGACGTTCACACGACACCACTAGAAGAATGACACCACAACTTAAATATCATAACATTGAATATTACTCAACCATAATTCACTACTAGCATTTAGACTTCACCCATGTCCTCAAGAACTAAACGAACTACTCACGAGACATCATATGGAATACAATCAGAGGTGATATGATGATGAATAACAATCTGAACATAAACCTTGGTTCAATGGTTTCACTCAATAGCATCTACAACAAGTAGAGAATAACACCGGGAGAGTTTCCCCTATCAAACAATCAAGATCCAACCCAAATTGTTACAGCGGTGACGAGGTGCAGCGGTGGTGATGGCGGTGTAGATGGTGGAGATGATGATGATGATGATGGAGATGATGTCCAGCTCGATGACGATGGCGATGGCGTCGATTTCCCCCTCCGGGAGGGAATTTCCCCGGTGGATTCCTGCCCGCCGGAGAGCTCTTTTCTCTCTGGTGTTCTCCGCCCCGCAGAGGCGGCTGTAACCCTTCGTGAGGTCCTCTCGTGGCTTAGGTTTTCGGACGAAGGAGTACGCGAAAAGGAGGCGAAAGGGGCTGTGGGGCCCCCACACCACAGGGTGGCGCGGCAGGCCATGGGCCGCGCCGGCCTGTGGTCTGGGCCCACAGTGGCTCCCCTCTTCTTCCCCTTCTGGCTCCCTCCGTTATCTGGAAAAATAGGAATTTACGTGAAATTTCCTTCCACAGTTGATCTTCCGAAATATTGCGTTCTGACGGTGCTTTTTCCAGCAGAATCCTGGCTCCGGTGCTTGATCCTCCAATGATGATGAAACATGCAAAATAGATGAAATAACATAAGTATTGTGTCCCAATATGAAATATATCAATGAATAACAACAAATTATGATACAAAATAGTGATGCAAATTGGACGTATCAGGGTCCAATGCACTAGGAACCACACCAAGCTCAACAATGAACCTCTTCATCCATACCGCTTCCGATGAAGCCTCTGAAGCCGCTATATATTCAGATTCTGTTGAAGATTTCGCCACCGTGCACTGCTTGGCTGCTCCAGCTTACTGCCGCACCATTCAATATAAACACGTACCCAGACTGTTAGAGTCATCAGGATCGGTGTTCCAACTTGCATCGGTGTAACTGGTTACAACGAGCTCTTGGTCACCGCCATAACAAAGAAACATATTCTTAGTCCTTTTCAAGTACTTCAGGATATTCTTGACCGTTGTCCAGTGTTCCATTCCTAGATCACTTTGATATCTGCTGGTCAAACTAACAGCATGTGCGATATCCGGTCTAGTACACAGCATGGCATACATGATAGAGCCTACTGCCGAAGCATAGGGGATCTTGCTCATCCTCTCTCTTTCATCTGCCGTAGCCGGACCTTGAGTCTTACTCAAGACCTTACCTGGCAACATAGGCAAGAACCCTTTCTTGCTTTCATCCATTCTAAACTTCTTTAGAATCTTGTCCAGGTATGTACTCTGTGAAAGGCCTATTAGGCGTCTTGATCTATCTCTATAAATCTTGATGCCTAAAATGTACGCTGCTTCACCAAGGTCTTTCATTGAAAAAGACTTATTCAAATAACCTTTAACGCTGCTTAATAGTTCTATATCATTCCCAATCAATAATATGTCATCTACATATAATATCAGGAACGCTACAGAGCTCCCACTCACTTTCTTGTAAATACAGGCCTCACCATGAGTCCGTATAAACCCGAAGTCTTTGATCACTCCATCAAAGCGTCGGTTCCAACTCCGGGATGCTTGCTTCAGTCCATAAATGGAACGCTGAAGTTTGCATACCTTGTCAGCATTTTTAGGATCGACAAAACCTTTGGGTTGTACCATATACAACTCTTCCTCAATATCACCATTAAGGAACGCCGTTTTGACATCCATCTGCCAAATCTCATAATCAAAAAATGCAGCTATTGCTAACAAAATCCTCACAGACTTTAGCTTCGCTACAGGTGAGAAAGTCTCATCGTAGTCAACTCCTTGAATTTGTCGGAACCCCTTCGCGACAAGTCGAGCTTTATAGACAGTAATATTACCATCAGCATCTATTTTTCTCTTGAAGATCCATTTATTCTCGACAGCCTTGCGGCTATCAGGTAAGTCTACCAAAGTCCATACTTGGTTATCATACATGGATCCCATTTCGGATTTCATGGCTTCTTGCCATTTGTTGGAATCTGGGCTCATCATTGCTTCTTCATACGTCGCAGGGTCTTCATCATTGTTGTCCACAATCATGACATTTAGACAGGGATCATACCAATCAGGAGTGGTACGTTCCCTCGTCGATCTGCGAGGTTCAGTAGCTTCCTCGTTCGAAGTTTCATGATCAACATCATTTGCTTCCTCTCCTATCAGTGCAGGTGCACAGGAACTTCTTCCGGCACTGCGCTACTCTGATCTATGAGAGAAGGTTCATCAACCTCGTCGAGTTCTACTTTCCTTCCAGTCACTTCTTTAGTGAGAAACTCCTTCTCAAGAAAGGATCCGTTCTTGGCAACAAAGATTTTGCCTTCGGATCTGTGATAGAAAGTATACCCAATAGCTTCTTTAGGGTATCCTATCAAGAAGCATTTCTCCGCTTTGGGTTCTAGCTTGTCAGGTTGTAACTTCTTTACATAAGCTTCGCAACCCCAAACTTTAAGGAACGACAGCTTAGGTTTCTTCCCAAACCATAATTTATACGGTGTCGTTTCAACGGATTTAGATGGTGCCCTATTTAAAGTGAATGCGGTTGTCTCTAATGCATAACCCCAAAATGATAACGGCAAATCGGTAAGAGACATCATAGACCGAACCATATCTAAGAGAGTTCGATTACGACGTTCGGACACACCATTGCGTTGTGGTGTTCCCGGCGGTGTCAACTGTGAAAGTATTCGCATTTCTTTAAATGCATGCCAAACTCATAACTCAGATATTCGCCTCCGCGATCAGAACGCAGAAACTTAATCTTCTTGTTACGTTGATTTTCTACTTCACTTTGGAATTCCTTGAACATTATTCTCTTTAGCTACATTATTCTCTTTAGCAAGTTTTTATTTTTCTTCTCTATCCCACCTAGCATGCAATTCAGCCAACATTCTAATATTATCATTAATTCGAACTTGGATGGCATTTGTTTTAGCAAACCTAGCATCTTTAACTTCTTCAGGCATAACTTTCAGTTTTAAAAGATCAACATCAAGAGCAAGACTATCAACTTTAGAAGCAAGAATATCAATTTTACCAAGCTTTTCTTCAACAGTTTTATTGAAAGCAGTTTGTGTACTAATAAATTCTTTAAGCATGACTTCAAGACCAGAGGGTACACTCTTATTATTGTTGTAAGAATTACCATAAGAATTACCATAACCACTACCATTATTAGAAGGATATGGCCTATAGTTGTTGTTACCATAATCATTCCTATAAGCATTGTTGTTGAAATTATTATTCTTAATGAAATTCACATCAACATTTTCTTCTTGAGCAACCAATGAAGCTAAAGGAACATTATTAGGATCAATATGAGATATACCATTTGCAAGCATAGACATAATAGCATCAATCTTATCACCCAAAGAAGAGGTTTCTTCAACAGAATTTACCTTCTTACCTTGAGGAGTTCTTTCAGTGTGCCATTCAGAGTAATTGATCATCATATCATCAAGAAGCTTCGTCGCAGCGCCCAAGGTGATGGACATAAAAGTACCTCCAATGAATCCAATAGGTTCCTCGAGGAAACATTCAATCCTGCATAAAAGGTTTGGATAATCATCCAAGTAGTCAGTCCATGGGTAGGGCAATTCTTTACCAAAGATTTCATTCTCTCCCATGCTTGAGCAACATGTTCATTATCAAATTGTTTAAAATTCATAATGCTACTTCTCAAAGATATGATCTTAGCAGGAGGATAATATTTACCAATAAAAGCATCTTTACATTTAGTCCATGAATCAATACTATTCTTAGGCAAAGAAAGCAACCAATCTTTAGCTCTTCCTCTTAATGAGAAAGGAAACAATTTCAGTTTTATAATATCACCATCTATATCCTTATACTTTTGCATTTCACAAAGTTCAACAAAATTATTAAGATGGGCAGCACATCATCAGTACTAACACCGGAAAATTGGTCTCTCATAACAAAATTCAGTAAAGCAGGTTTAATCTCATAAAATTCTGCAGTAGTAGCAGGTGGAGCAATAGGAGTACTTATAAAATCATTATTATTTGTGCTAGTGAAATCACACAACTTAGTATTTTCAGGAGTACCCATTGTAGCAGTTTTAAAGTAAACTAAGCAAATAGAATAAAATAAAGTAAAGGCAAGTAACTAATTTTTTTCTGTTTTGATATAGAGCTACTAAATAAGACAGAAAGTAAAGTAACTAATTTTTTGTGTTTTTAGATATAAAGCAAACAAGACAGTAAATAAAATAAAGTAAAGCAAGACAAAAACAAAGTAAAGAGATTGGATGTGGAGACTCCCCTTGCAGCGTGTCTTGATCTCCCGGCAACGGCGCCAGAAAAAGAGCTTGATTACGCGTGAATCACACGTCCGTTGGGAACCCCAAGAGGAAGGTGTGATGCATACAGCAGCAAGTTTTCCCTCAGAAAGAAACCAAGGTTATCGAACCATTTGGAGCCAAGAAGCACGTGAAGGTTGTTGGTGGAGGAGTGTAGTGCGGCGCAACACCAGTGAAACCGGCGCCAACGTGGAACCCGCACAACACAATCAAGATACTTTGCCCCAACGTAAGTGAGGTTGTCAATCTCACCGGCTTGCTGAAAACAAAGGATTAAACATATCGAGTGGAAGATGGTGTTTGTTTGCAAAGAACAAGAAAGAACAATGATTGCAGATTGTATTCAGATGTAAAAGAATGGACCGGGGTCCACACCACTAGTGGTGTCTCTCCAATAAGATAACTAGCATGCCGGAACAAATTACAGGTGGGCAATTGACAAATAAAGATTCAATACATATCAATGATGATTACTATGAGATTTAATCAGGGCATTACGACAAAGTACATAGACCGCTATCCAGCATGCATATATGCCTAAATAATCCACCTTCGGGTTAGCATCCGCACCCCTCCAGTATTAAGTTGTAAACAACAGATAATTGCTAAGTATGGTGCGTAATGTAATCAACACAAATATCCTTAGACAAAGCATTGATGTTTTATCCCTAGTAGCAACAGCACATCCACAACCTTAGAACTTTCTCACTGTCCCAGATTAAATGGAGGCATGAACCCACTATCGAGCATAAATACCCCCTCTTGGATTTACAAGTATCAACTTGGCCAGAGCCTCTACTAGCAACGGAGAGCATGCAAGAACATAAACAACACATATATAATAGATTGATAATCAACTTGACATAATATTCTAGATTCATCGGATCCCACCAAACACAACATGTAGCATTACAAATAGATGATCTTGATCATGTTAGGCAGCTCACAAGATCTAAACAATGATAGCACAAGCGGAGAAGACAACCATCTAGCTACCGCTATGGACCCATAGTCCAAGGATGAACTACTCACGCATCAATCCGGAGGCGGGCATGATGATGTAGAGCCCTCCGGTGATGATTCCCCTCTCCGCAGGGTGCCGGAGGCGATCTCCTGAATCCCCCGAGATGGGATTGGCGGCGGCGGCGTCTCTGGAAGGTTTTCCGTATCGTGGCTCTCGGTACAGAGGGTTTCGCGACGAAGGATTTAAGTAGGCGGAAGGGCGGAGTCGGAGGGGTCACGGGGGCCCCACACGCTAGGGCCGCACGCCGCCCTAGTGTGGCGGCGCCCGTGGCCCCACTTCGTTATCCCTTCGGTCTTCCGGAAGCTTCGTGGAAAAATAAGACCCTGGGAGTTGATTTCGTCCAATTCCGAGAATATTTCCTTTGTAGGATTTCTGAAACAAAAAACAACAGAAAACAACAACTGGCGCTTCACATCTTGTTAATAGGTTAGTGCCGGAAAATGTATAATAATGATGTAAAGTATGTATAAAACATTTAAGTATTGTCATAAAAGTAGCATGGAACATAAGAAATTATAGATACGTTTGAGACGTATCAATGCCCATATAAGAATTAAAGAAGCCACAAAAGTTGAATATAGTGCTAACAAATTACCCTCACCTTGGTTCTCTTACTAGGTCCCAATGCCCTCTCTGAGATGAAGTTGCCGCCCTTGATCATCTCTTCTGTGCATGTAGGCATCAGGATCCTCAACATAGTAGACCTACGAATAATTTGAGATCCCAAGCCCAGTCCAAGATGCATGCAGACGAGTAAGTAGAGGACCGTGGCCATACTTGGTCACCGATGTCAAGAACCGCATTCCATCGAACAACTTGCGGGGCACAAGCATGTTTTTTTGTGGAGTCGCCAACAGCCTTTTCATGTACGCCTGACCGCATTGACTATGCACTGGCGCATCGTTGAGTTCAAGGATAGGTGGCACGAGGCCACCCTGGAAAAATGGGTCCTCCAACGCTGACACTCGTGACCCACCGAGAAAGTAGGGTGGCACATCAACATGCTAGGTTGGGCATCACGTCTCAGGCGGGAAAGTCGACAGCCGGCAGACCACCGGTAGCCTTGCGACTTGGGAGGCGAATGAGCTTGTGGAAGAAGCATCGGTGGCGGCCTAGATGTTACCGAGCGCCTCACCCTTGATCATCATGACGGTTTTGGCGGCGGCCAGTGTGGTGTAGATATGGGCGATGGCGTTGGGCTGAATAACCAAGACCAGCTCGGTGTTGAACTGAATAACCAGGACTAGCTCGGCGTTGTCCTTGATCTTGGGCATCGCCTTCTGCCTGTGACTTATTCATTTTCGTGGCGCCATGCTGAGCATCGTGCTTCCTGGTCTCGAGCGGCTGCTTCATCGCGGATGACGGCTAGGGAAATCATGGAAGGGGTGCTCGGGGTGATGTCCATGGCGGCGACGTCGTCCTCCATCGCATGCTAGGGCTTGGTGTCGGCAACTGAATTCAAGTGTGGGTGGCGGGAGAGGAAATGGCCTATGTTCCACTAGCGGGCAGGCCCAACGGGTAGGAGAGGGGGACACACACAGATGCGGTTGTTGTCTGCGGTGATGCATTCCCATCCCCAAATTTGGATTCGAATGGGTCACCTCGGATAGCTCGGTCCATTTATGTCAGTCCGTTGGGTAGGGGTTTACTTGTCCTCATGTTTTTATGGTTAGAAAACCATTTTTATCGGGCCGCTAGATATGTCCTTGTGTAATTATTTGTTAAAAGTTTTGCCAAATTTCAGTTCACTACGGTTTTCTCAAGTCCCAAGAATAATGCTTAGAGAAAAGTATAGCTCAACTTTAGTTGTAATTTTCTGAAAAATGCAACTTTGTGGTAGTAAAATGCAACTAGGACGGGTTATATTTTTCTCTAAACTGTTTTACAAAAGGAAAAGTATTATAATCCTTTGGAGCCACAGCCTCTCGCAACCTCTGCCTCACCGTTCCGACGTGTGTCTCGTGGACCCCACCACTAGATGCATCTTCTTCCTTCATCTTATCCTCGAGTCTTCGCCTCCAACCCACCTCCATTCCCCTCTACGTGACCATCATGCTCCACCGTCATCCGCACGAACGGCGCCGACACCTCCTCCACCTCCTCCACCCCCTCCACCTCCGTTGTTCCTCACATCCCCTCCCTCAACTGCTAGTGCTGCAAGCTGCGCTGTTACTAGATCCCTCCCTGCCTCGTGTTCTCTTCTCGAATACTTTTGGCACTGATGTTGTAGCTAATAGATGTGAAATATGCCACTTTTTCTCACGTTTAGACCTTTAGCTAAGTCAAGATTTTGACTAAGTTTACCTCTCAACTTGGTACTAATGACTAATTAATGCAAAGATGTGAAATATGTTCTATTTTTGAATGGTGTGCAGGAAATCACGTCATAATGAAAAGTGGACCTGTAATTACTGAAGAAAATCATGTCAAGAGTACAACAAAGTTGATTACGCTCGAAGAGGCGGTTCCAGGAACTTTAACGGGCATCGGTATGGGCAAGCCCCGCCCGTACCGTCTGCCCGTACTAGGTGCCGCAGCCTTCCCGAGGCCAAACCCTATAAGTTCTGTGAAGGACCTGACGCCAAAAAAAAGAGCCATTCGTCGCCAAACAAAGCCGCCATCCATCAGATCCATCTACACCACACCGAAAGAGATCCACCACCATAGTTCATCCATTCCATCTCCAATCTCCTCCACGCCATAGCCATCACCATTGTAATAGAGATCTCCTTGAGAATTGGCGACCATTGTAAGAATATTGTGACTTAAATCCAAGTATTTGCCACAATGATTTCTATCTTTGTTATTGATCTGGATATTATGTATGAGTGGTCCTCACGGGCTGCGGGTTGGGGTGAATCCTCGCAGTGTTTATGTGCATCTAATCTTAGTATATGTGCAAGGTTCGAATAGGAGTTTTACAATCTTGTATCATTGTCTCTTTGCCTCGTTTCGATGATCTACAGGTACCCATATCATTCGGATCGATCGAGGGAAGACGTGGGATGAGTGAAGAACGGCGTGCTACCGCGAAACCTCAGTGACACAGAAAGGGGAAAGTAACGGTACATGTTTAGTGATTCATTCGGGGATCACGTCACAATCATCTAGTTTAATGCTTTGGTCTGTATTCATATGCTTAATAACTATTTTTGCTCACGGCTGTGAGGACAGTGGTTGGACCAAGAGGCTCTTGCCACATCAGACTTTAGGGGCAAAAGTATTTACGGATGTGTTGCTCACAAATCTCTTATCTCTACTTTATTTGTTACACATTTCCGCTTCAATTGTATATGTATGCATAGCTGCGGGAGAAACCTTAACCCTGGTCTATTTCCATTATTGAACACAACCCCCTTAAAAGTAAACTAGATAGGTCCGGTAGACATAAAATTAAATTAACTAGAAGTGCTTCCCAAGGTTCGATTAAACCTAGGTCTACTAGAGAAAAAGTTTATCATACTACAATCCGTAATCCGGATCGAAGGTATCAGCAGCCATGGTGGTACAAAGGGAGGCGGCAGCGGCGATGCTGCAAGGCTTGGGCGAAGGTGCTGCGACAGTAGGTCGATGCCGCGTCGAGCTTCGGTCGTCAGTGCTGCAAGGGGATGCGGCAACGAGCGGCGGACCGGAAAGCTGCGAGCGGCGGTGGGGAAAGCTGCAAAGGCAGGCCGACAGAGTTGCAAAGGACAATCGCGGCTGCTGCTAGCGAGCGACACCGATGCTTCCGGTGGAGGCGATGATGATGCCGGTGGGGCGGTGGTGCGGCTAGCCGGGACGCCGACGTTGCCAGTGGTGCTGCCGTAGGCGAACAAGGGTGCTAGCAGCCATTGCCAGCATTGCAGCGAGCGGCTGCAAGGAAAGCTACAAAGGCTACCCGTCAGAGCTGCAAAGGCCGGTAGGCACTGCTGCAATGGCCACTACTACAGAATAGGCCTCTAGTGACAGGCACAAATGGCTTGTCAGTGACAGGCAAAACGCCTGTCACTAATGACTAGTCACTGGTATCAGGTTACTAGTGACAGGCAAAGTGCCTGTCACTAGTGTGTTCAACTAATGACAGGCAAACGAAGATGCCTGTCACTAGTTTGAATCTCGATAAAAAAAAGTACTTTTTCCACGAATAATTCAGATAGCACAATTAGAAAAAATAAGATGCATATCCACGAATACTTCGTATTGCACAATAAGAATACTTTTTCCACGAATAATTCAGATAGCACAATTAGAAAAAATAAGATGCATATACACGAATACTTTGTATTGCACAATAAGACATTGTGCCAATAATATATTTAGATCACCCAATGTGACATAACATTTGCACAGATGTTGCAATCTATCTCATCAAGCTTCTCATCAAGCTATTCATGCACATGCTCTCTATGAACTCAATCTCATCAGCCTAATCTGGAAAAAAATCCGGGCTTTCCAATCCATTATATCCACAGCAGCCGTAGGCCACAAAGAGGAAAAGCTTCCAACACGACTGTTCACGTGCATCGCCTCCCGCCTGTCGTACACGTACACGGCAAACACCTCGCCCCCATGCACGGCTCCCAATTTCATTCACACTCAAGCTCTGGAATGCATCCGCTGCTATCCAACGAAGAACTGGGGTTCAGAGGCTTGTCTTAGTGTTGATATCTTCTTTTCCATCTTCATTTGATACAGATGGTTTGTTCAATGGTAGGAGCTGGTCGAGCATGGCCTCGCACTCCTTCACAATCTTGTACAGGATGTCAGTGGTAAAGAAAGGCTCAAGCAGCACATTTTGAATGAAGGGGAGGTAGATAAGGGCCCCAGGTCTCTTGTCATACTTCTTAAGAATCTTGACCAGTCCTGTAATGGCAAAAGGGAACATAAGCATAGCAGATAATAAAAAATAGTATAGCAACACATGAGCATAGGTAGCCAGAACAGTAAAAGGTTTTGACATATTTCAAATGGCACACAGATCAGGTTCATCTGTCACCTATTTTTGCGAAGTTCTCCTGTGACAGGATTGTTGAGTTCTGCTTTTATAAAGTGTAGAATAATCATAGAGCATACAATCAATGAACTTTTATCCTCAGCCAAATTTTAGAATAGATTAGGTGAAATCCGCAGAAAATGAGAAAAATATGAAGAAAAAAAACATTTAGTCTATAATGTATTTCTTAATTTCACTTATAGGCTGCACTACAGATCACGTTCATCTGTCTACTTCAGCCTGTATCAGCCTCCTGCGCGTTCCACAACATAGCCAAATCAGCACAGACCACTTGGCCCAATTATTCGCTTCCCATAAAGCAGACCATGGCTGAATTGAAGTGTCACGGCTCCATCTAGCCCAACTGAGGTCTCCAACTAGCAATACATTTCCGTTCTATTTTTATTTCGGTTAAACTAGCAACACATCCCACAGGCAAACACGAACTCGAAATTCTATACAAAGTGTGGACTTCAGCGACCACTGGGCAAGGCTGCTAGAGCTAGGGTGCAAGGCAGCGTGGAAGTATCCCTTCCTAATATATTCACCTGCCTAGGAATGTCATCTGTCTTGCCAAATTTGATATAGTCGCATTAAGGGGACTCCACTGGATGTTGTGCTGGAATAGAATCATGTGTGGTCTGAATTTGTGGAGGACTATGCTAGGACTGCGACAGAGAGTTCTGTACAACAGTAGAGGACTTCCTCAGCACCTCAAGGTAAAGGAGTTACAGTCTTCTTGTTTGGTCAACTGAAAAGTTTCCAGCATGGTTGTAATACATATGTTTTCTCTGTGTTTTTTTCGCAAGGAATGACATCGCACGAATCAGTCAGTTACTAAGAAAAAAAAGTTTATCTAATTGTTGATGCCACAATACAGAATATGTTGCTTCCTGTTTTCAACAAGCTTTAGTGTTAACTGATTTCCACTATTATTAATCATGACGAAAAAACATGCATTTCAAGCTGACCAAATATATGGTGAATAAAATGCCCCATACCTCATCCGGTGATCATGCATGCTTGATCAATTGGGTTGCAGCCGCCTTTGTGTGAACCATGAACCTCCGGCGAGTCATCACCGCCATAGAAAACTCCAAATTCCGAGGCAACCTCCAAGCATGATATCAGAATGTACTATACCTATAATTTTCTTCCAAGCAGGGTAATGATTTTTCAGGAAGATACACTAAATGTTCCTGTTGGTCATGCTCTGATATATATATCTAAACCAATAGTGCCTTTCTTTAATTATTTGTACGACTGCATGAAAGTGGAGCTATACTTATAGGAAATTGTGTCTAAGTTGACAGATTTAAAGTATACCTCATATATGAATCATTGTATACTGCAACAAGGTATTATACACCTCATAAATGATTATTTCCTTGAGCTTAAGCTGATGATCCATTGAAAACATTTGTGTATGAAATTTTACTTATTGTTCTTGAGAAAGCAACGTATTACTTATGACTTCTCTTGCAGAAACTTGATGATTTCGACTTCACTGTTCATCTATTCAGATGTCTAGCAGAACAATTTTCAGATTGTAATATTATGTTCTCTTCTACATGGTCAACAGATAAAGTACAAAGCTTATACATGGGTTTCCCTCAGCGTTCACTAAGAGAGCTTCAAATATTACCACTCTTAGTTTTATCTTACATCAGATGCAGGCGAGATCGGTTAAAGGAATATGACTTGCAGGGGAACAAAACTGCACTAGATTCTGAATCATGGCACTCTGTGTCCGTGGTGACACTGTTGAACACTCTCAGTGTGTACATTTCTTTTAGATGCATTTTGAATCATATTACAGCAGCTTATGCCAATCTTGTACCGTTCTATTGCTGCACTCCTTTACCTGTTACCTTAGCTCTAGCAGATGCTATCTCAACACAATTTACCAAACTGACAAGAAGTTCAACAACCAGCTAAAGAACAGAGAAAGTGTTGCAATGGCGTCAGATACCTTCAGAGGTAGTCCAGCTCAGATGAGCAGTGGTGCAGAGGCGTCCTCAGACGGTGGCGTCCTCGCGTCGAATGAACGGGCGGAGCGGCGTTGGGGATGCAGGGCGGATCAGAGGAAATGGCGCGGCGTGGGAGATGCAGGGGAATGACGCGGCGTTGGAGATGCAGGGCGGCGTCCTAGGTCGACGGAGTTGGGGATGCAGGGCCGCGCGTGGCTTAGTGCGTCGGTCGCGTAGGGGGAGGGGGTCCTCGCGTCTGGCGGCGCCGTTGGAGTTGGCTGGCGGCGCCGTTGGAGTGGGCTGGCGGCGCTTATTTTCGGACGGAGCGCAGGACGGTCGGCCACCGGCGACTGGCGCGGAGTTGCGACCGGGAAGGGCGGCTGCAGTTGGGGATTGGGAGGACTCGGGGTAATGGGATTAATGGGATTGTTTGGCTAAGTCTGCGCTAGATTTTTTTGGAGTCCCTGAGCAGGCGACGTTCGATCGCGTGATGCAAGCCAGAGGCCCGGCCACGTCCGATCGCTGGATGCAAGGAAGATGGCTGGCTCATGGACGCGTGCGCAGCCACGTTCGATCGTGGGAGAGGTCGCCCCAGGTAGGACGCTCATGGGCTGGAACGTCCCAGAAATGACAATGAGTGGGTGGGGTCTAACTAGCATTTCCGCTTGATTCCTAGTGACAGGCTTTTGTCTGGGCCAGTCACTAGCATATTTTCAGCCCCGGCCCGTGTCCAGAAAATTTTTCAGTGACATCCTGTTTTATACGCCTGTCAATGGTGTTTTGTACCAGTGACATGCCTATACATGTCTGTCACTGGTACACTTACTAGTGACAGGCATAATTTTGCCTGTCACTGATCACCTGGAGGCTATAAGCCTTTTTGCAGTAATCACTCCTGCTGCTAGCGAGCCGAGGCGATGATGCTGCCGGTGGGGCGGTGGTGAGGCCAGCCGAGGCGGCGGTGCTGCTGGTGGTGCTTTCGTTGGTGGCCGATAGTGCTACGATGGTCCGACGACGATGCTTCCATGGGTGTACGATGGTGCTGCAACGAGCATGCGACAGCTCCGCTGGCCGCAGTAGACAGGCTACCGGCAATGCAGCCGGCGGTGCGGACGGAAGATGATGCAGGAGATTGGGCTCGATCGGTGTTGTGTGGGTGGAGGCAGAAAGCGGAAAAAAATGGGGAGCGGTCGTGGTTGCTTTGTTGACCGACAGGGACATGTGTCGAGGTTCGGGGGTTCGCAACCTCCGGAGGATTTTTTTTTTTGGAGCAAACGCCAGGAGCTCTGGCTTTTCATTTAGGAAGAAATGAAAATGATCCAGTTTATAAGGAAAACCGGATCGAAAACCATACAAACTTGAGTACCTCCGACATGCGGACTACTCCCAATGTCTAAAACAACAACACAACAAGATCGACCAACTTGTCAACGACAAAGAGCTACCTATTCGACAATTTGACATGAAGGTTGCATGAACCACGTTCATCATGTAATCTCAACCGCCTTCTTCTTGGCGCGGACCTTGTTGCCCTTGGGCTTTTTCACTTTCTCCACATTCTTCACAAGGGAGCCAAGCATCGCGATGGAGCGAGGCGACAAAGGGGTCTTAAACTTGTCAATGAAGGCAGCAAGGGCGTTGTCATCGAACGCAGCATTCTCTTTCAAGACGCCCAAAACACGCGCGAGCAACTCTTGAGTTGTAGCATCCTTCCGCGATTGCTTCTGCTTCTCGATGCGACCACTCCGACGAGGCGTGGTGGCCACCTCCTTAGGAGCACGGGCTCTCCTAGAGGGTGGCGAAGCAAGGATAGGCGAAGGCGCAGGCCAAAAAATCGATGACAAGAAGACATTGAGCTTGTCGGCAGCGGGATCCCCGGGATCAACTTGGATGTCCTCCGCAAGAACTGTTTCAAGAACAACAACATTGGGAGCAGGGATCTCCACCAAAGGCTCACACAAGGGCGACATGAGCGCCAGCTTTTTCGAAGCCAAGTTGGCCAAGAAATCGCAAAGCTTGGTGGAGTCGGCCACCTCAGGATCTTCAGCAAAAGGCACCAAGGGAGCAGCCAACACATCAACAACCACAACATGTTCACACGCAGATGCCTCAATCCTCGAGTGCTCAACCGAAAGAGAGACAGGTGCTTCAACAAAGAGCTCAGCCAGCCCAAAGTCCTCGACGTCATCAGAGATTGGGCTCTGAAGACCCTCAGGGGAACCAACCTTGTCATCATCAGCATCCGACAGAAGAGGAGCAAGACTAGAGCAACCTTCAAGATGCAGGCGAAAGGCGTCGAAGGCAAGAGGAGACGAGTCGCAGGGACGGCGGACAGGCGAGTAAGGGCCGAAGGACTCCAAGGGCTCAGGGTCCCTCAACTTAGCATCCGAAGCGTGGGCAGGGGCACGCCCAACACCACAGGTGGAAGCTTCTTCCGCACGCTCCCAGCTTCCGACAGCACGCGCTAGCCACAGCTTGATTGCAACAGCCTCGTCCCGCAGCGGCCGAGTAACCTGCTCGATGCGGTCCGCAACAAGCTGGAGGAGCTCCATTCGCAGAGAAGCAAATTGGGTCTGTAAGTCAGAGTCTCGAACGGCGGCATTGCCAGAGGCATCCCCGCCAACTCCAGGTGGGGAAGATGGCTGCACCGATGCACATGGCGGCGAATGGCGCACAACCTCGGCCCAGCTCCGAGCCACTTTATGAAATCTTAGACAAGCCTGTCGCTTAAGCAAACGGCGCAAGGATCCTTCTGCTTAGTCACGACAAGAGTTAACTTAAGTCGTGTTATCACTCCTAATCACTCTAGGTGTAGATGCTGCGGTACGTACCTGCTGACTCGTTTCCGGGCACGAGCCAGGGCCATCCATCCTATTCCACCGAGGCAGTTTGACCGGATTAACGTACGTACGTACACCTCTCACTAGGACAGGGACCAGCTATATATAGCTGTTGACATGAGTGATTGTGCTTGGCTGTGCAAGCCCGAAGGTACACCAAACAGCACCGAGATCCATCCATCGTCCCACATAAAGTACCAGAGTTAAGTTCAATGCATACATTGTGTGTGTGTTCGTGGAGAAGTTAAAACCAAAGTTACTATATGCAAAAATAATCCTATGGTTGCACTAGCTAGTTTCATAATGTATTATTTTCCTCAAAAAAAAGTTAGGTAATTTTTAGTTGAATGAGAATTAGCTAAACCTCAGTCAAGTTGCTGACAGTTGGACTTTGTGGCCCATAAGCGCGCATGTAGTTTGGATGGGTTTCTTTCTGTTTTACTAGCTAGCCTCGTGTTCCTAACAAAAAAAAAGATACAATTGCCAAAGGGCTAGGATCACCTCTGCCTAATAAGTATGCTGCTCAAATATGATTTAGTAGGATCCCACGTTGCAACATTAATCCTCTTTACAAGAGCGGTTGACAACGGTCCAATTGTTACGAGGATATAACTAATTTCGATGGAATTTACATACGAATGAAAATTCTCCGCAATTCTTCTTTTCTATGAAACAAGGTAAAATGATTTCATTTTTCATTATTGAATAAGAAAGAGAGTCTTAGATGTTACATGGCCTAGATCCACACAGTGACGAGGCCAATAGCCAAAGTTCGGTTCAAATGGCTTAGATACCAAGGATTGAAACATAAATACATATAGACTAAACGGGTTTTCCAAAAAATCTATGGGATCACTTGACCCCACAACTTACATGTAGATCCAATGTTGGACCAACACCGCCCAACAACATGGAACATCCGTGCTAAAAAAGACAATACAAATCAAATAGGGTCAAACGACAACTCACCTTAAATGGAATTCCTCAAGCAGTTGTCACTACCAACAACCTAGGTTGTAGCCTCCTCTTTGATGTCATCTAAGAATGTACTACGGAGGTTGGAGATGTGTCGAAAATTCCTTGAGGTGCGCTTGTTCCAAAATTTCCACACATCAAGAGTGATCATGGAAGCGGTGGCTTTGCGAGGAGTTCCATGAGGTAGAATCAAAGCACTGCAACACTCCTTGACATTGTGGAGAGACTCCCATTGATTCGGAAACAAGTGTGGAGTCCCAATCCATCTCGGAACACACCCCAAATATGAATAGAGAAACGGTAATGCAAGGTGTGACACTTAGATTCCGGAACGTGACGACATAGAAGTCATTTCTCTCAATTAGGCCACCCCTGGTAGTTGGCGCTCTAAGAGATCCACCGTTCACGCTCAATTGTGGATGATCAACCAAGCAAAAAATCTTGTACTTAGGGCAGGGGGGGACAAGTCTGTCAAACGAGGGTGCTCATAGATGTTGCCATGGCTCTAAATAAATGGAAATTGTAAGCCAACGGCGAAATGATTTTGGTGATGTAGAGTGCCAAGTCATAGAATCTCGAGCATCCGTGTTCAACTCGATTTCATGAAGCTTGGACAAAAAAATAAAAAGGAGGATATGATCAACCTCAAGTCCAAAGGCAATGTCCATCGGTCTAATTGAATCATCCTCATATGTAGCGTCTCTAGCACCTGTGTTTCCCCCTGCATATTTGGAAAATTTTCAGGAAAATGTCCCTAGGACGGCAACCTATAGAGCGAGGGAGTGCTAAAAGTTGGCAACGTTCCCACTTCTAATGGATGAACCAAGAATAGATTCATATCAACTTCAGTGAACGGGTTTCCTAACCCCCTCACATAGCTTCTCCGATGAGTTCCACTATAACCATGGCCAAGGCAGCCTCGACACCCCTCGCAAAGGTATCCAAGCATTTTCCCAGGAAATCACTTATTGTGCGCTAGTAGATTGTGACACGTTAGTAAACAATAAACAAATTTGGAAAATGAGGGTGCCTATGAAATTCGAATTTTTATTTGGTACCTTTGTAGAGTTGTGATCTTACTAAGAATAACCTTACAAAACATAGATGCACTAAAAGCACAAAGTGTTTTTTTTCCATCATGGCGATATAATCAAACATCTTTTTTCCAATGCAAGCTTGCATGTGCTACATGGGGATTTCCCAAAAAGTTCATAATTTTCATTCGGTTGGAGAGACAACCTTAACCTGTCGCTTTGTCTATTCTAGAATGGATCGCGTTGTATGCACTAACCCCATCCATGGTCTACTATTTAGCGGCCGGAAGAAGTGAGCCCAGCTCAGTTGGTTAGGGAAGTGGATGTACAGCCTAGCCACCCAGGTTCAAGTCCCCACACTGACGCGAATTTGGGTTCTTATTTTTAAAAAACAAAATCAATGTAGGGATTTCCCCTACCGTATTCTTTTCAAAAAACTATTTAGCGGCTGGAAGATGCTACGTTGAAGCAGGTGGATAAACATGTCTTTACCCTACATGGACGAACCTTGGTGTGTAAATCGGCCTTCCGCTCCAATAGGCTTGATATTTGTCGTAGGTGACCATGTACTTTGCCTTCGTTCGTGTTGGTATGGCCTTGTGGGTGTATTTGTGTTGGCTATGTGCATCCCCTACGGAGGCTAGATATATTTGTGTATATTTCTTTCGCCTTGATGGTACGTTAGAAGTCTGATAGAAGCATGCTTTATCGGAATAAAATACTTTAGCTAGTTTCACCTAACTACCTAAGCTCAACACTTTTCATGTTTGGGTCAACGGATCAGTTTCCATTCACCGGCACTCACTAGTCCCTCTGGCCCCAGAACACAAGCATGGGTGAATCTTAAAACAAAAATACTTGACACCATGCAATGCAATCAATCCACTTTAGTTCGACAAAGCTCCCACAAGCGGCACACTTCCAACTCGGCCTAAACATATAGACTCAGGCCCCCTTCGCAGGTTCCATTTGTAGATGTGACATTTCCCCTCCTTTTGTAGCACTACGTGCTACTGCTGCATGTACTCTACTAATTCCATCTAATCTTTAATCATGGCACAAAACGAGGACGGGATTGAAGGAATGATCAGTTTCTACCTAGCAAAATCGCCGTACGCCAGCAGTAACCCTACCCTTAGCAGCTTAGCTAGTACTAAAGTGATCACTACCAAGAACATTCTTCACAAATTATGGCTTTCGGGCGTAGCGTATGTCGGTGTCCTTGTGCGTGGCCTAAAGTAAAACGAGCTGTCTGCGTTTTTTCTAGCTGGAACGCGTCTCCTTTTTTTTTTTTGTCGATCGATTTTTTGTAACGGCCGGGAGGGTTTGGGCTTTTGAGGTGAAAGGGAACGGGAGTTACGCCCGTGGGTCGGCCCACTGTTACTCGGATTTTGCTCTTACGCGTTCGATGTGGGCCTTCAAGAGTTCAAGTAACAAAGGGAACGGCAGGAACGTCGGCAGTCTTTTTACGCAGGAGCTGGGCCTGGCGGAGTGGAGAAAAGAAACGAGGAAAAGAAACCGTCTTTGCACTGACTGAATTTATACACTGATGAAGAGATTTCGGATCGAACCCCGTGCCTCTCGCATGCGAAGCGAGCGCTCTACCATATGAGCTACACCCCATTGTGATAGCTCAGTCAACTTTTCCTATATCACCTATGACTTCATGTGACAATTTCCCTTTTGATATCCCATGTTTTATCACACATGTGGATTTGACATCTGACGTGTGTTCCTAACATTTCTGTTAACATAGGAAAGATAGTGCAATCATGAGTCATGACGCAAGAGGAGAATACAAACAGCAACACGAGATATGGTGTACAGATCATCTCACGTTGCTGGCTTCGGAGTGGTGCAAAGCACAAAGTAGGAGAAGACTCAACAAGTGCATAAACATTACTATCGATCGATCTCAGCCATATACAAAAATCATCTGCTGGTATAGTGATTTCATAAGATTGGCAGTGTGCCCTTCTTTCAAGAAGCTTTATCTGTAGACTACAGACAGATGTCGTCTACTCGTCTCCAGAGTGTCGGTTATTTGTTATCTGATGATCTTCAGATGCAACAGGCTGTACAGCAAAGAATACAGCCAGCACGCCTATGCACATCAAATTCGTACGATCAAGGATTGAACAATCAACTGTACAAAAGAGTACATGATCTAATAATATTTTCTTTTCCAGCAATAGGCTGCAGGAATGTTTATCGAACTGCCCTCACTTGGCATAGGCTGCAGGCCCCCTCACAGATGAACAATTGCCCCGCCAGAACACAACAGCAATTAGCTGAGTATAGACAGTGAAACCTGGATACATTGATAGGACAATGAAATCGATACATACATATTCAGTTGCCTTACATAGGTTTGCACAACAATAGGTGCATACATTTCATGCATATATCTTGCATTATAAGTAGCAAAAAAATAGGCGGAGTGCAAACGTGTAATATGAGTGGCCAACAGGCAACAGCCATGGTAAGAAACTATAGGCGTCTACTAGTAGACAAGACAATCAAGGAGATACATGCGGAGAGACTAAACCCAATATCCCCGAGCTCAAGGCTCAAGGACGATGTCCACGGCGCCTGCACTCTGGGCAGCAAGTGGAGTGACAGCATCTCCTCTCTCCCGTGCTGAACCAAACCCCAGAGACTCATCGCTGTCAAAGGAGTTACGTTCCCTCCTCTGAAGCTTTTCTGCAAATGTCTCCATGCCGGTGTATGCCAGTAGAATCCAGACATAGGAGAGGAACTCCACACCAGTTCCAAGAGCCTCCGCGTGCAGGTAACCTCGGCATCGGCTCGCAGAAAAGCAAAGCATCTCCACCCACACGCCTTGGATCAACTCCCATATTTTGGTATCGTCAACGCTCAACAAGCTCTGAGCAAGCTCCCAGGCGTCGCCAACAAGAGACGCTGTGTCTTGGCTTAAACTTGCTGCTGATTCGCATTTCTTAAATACTCTTTGTGTAAGCTCTTTCTCGTCCATAGGTGTCGTCTCGCCCTCGAGTAAGACCTCGAGTTCTTAGTAGGCGATCTTCAATAACCTCTTTCTGCTGCCTGGCATGAGCATCTCAGGATTATCAGACAACAGATGCACCATGTAGTTGGACATCACTTTGCACCAACGGGGACTTACATGATCATCCGGAGACGTGCAAGTGTGGTGAACGTATAGATCCGTCGCCAGGTGCCACAGAACAATGCTTTCATCAAATGGCCTATTTAAGCTCCAACCCAGCTGTCGGAGACATCTGTTCCTCGCCAGCGTCCACTCACCCCTGGTATCATTGAACATCCTGTAAGAGTGTGCGTCCCTTATGTGCTCCTTCCACCCTGCTTCAACATGCAAACGGACTAATTCTGTGATCTCGTCGCACGAATTGCTAGGCTCCATGTGCCAAAAGTAGTCCTCGAGCAAGTCCTTGCATTGTAACCATGCCGCGATGCTCCTCAACGTGGAGTGCCTTCTGTTATTGGCAAATAATCCAGTAAGACTGTGTTGGAGAATTCTGCCAGAGAACTTGTCATGGAATTCCATTTGTACGGCCATGTGAATGACCTCAAGCATCGTAGTGGCACCCAACAGAAAAATTGTAAACATGGAATATTTTTTACCTCTATATCCTTCTTTCAGGCTACTAGAGAATACGAAGAGCATGAGCGCTGTCCCTAAAATTGTCAAAATTAGCTTCTGTGCGCACATATCGAAGATGATGAGGGCTAGTCTATTCTTGAAAGCAAGGTTGGGTAAGCTACTTCTCGACTCTTTGGTGTAGAGAAAGCTGTTCATAGCGCATAGCGCACCTTCTATTGCGCGATAAGCTGATCCACGGTCTAGCGAAATGAATTTTCTTAGAATTGTTAAACGATCAGAATTAGAACATGGAAAATCCAAAAATAGCTCGCACGGTAGGGTTGGGATGCCTACTGTTTGCAGCGGTTCACCGGAATCCATGAAATCTTTTGCTTGTTCTATGAAGTGGAAAAGCCGGTTAAGCTGTTCATCTTCTCTGATGGCGCTGCCCCGAGCGACGTTAACCTCATACGAGTTGGCTTTTCTCAGAGCATTAAAGCTACTGCCTTTAAGAGCCACGGCCTTCTGTAAGCATCTGATTATCACCAGGATGAAAAGCAAGACCGTTGCAGCAAACAACTTTTGGTCCTTTGACGACCATGTCTTGTAAAATACGTAGAGTGTAACTGCGACCTGACATAGTGTGGAATTAGCCAATTAATAGATATTTTAGATAAAGGTTAATATATTGATATCAAGTACACCTATCATAAGAACAAAGTATCAATCAGGAGAAATTTGAGATATGGAAGGCATACTGTTAGAAATCAGCACACTTAAACGTAATTTAAAAATACGCAGGAGAATAAGATGTAAAATTTAGGACCACTCATGCACTAACTTCATGGATCATTGCTCTATCAAGAAAGCAAACTTATGCATCAAACATATATGAAGAAATAGATTATGCCCCATCAGAGAATAAGTCCTGGGTGCTATCACTACACATATAGATAATTTTTGTAAGCAGGGAGGACAAGTCCTCCCAGCACATAGGTGCATCAACAATCAAATCAAAACACATGGACATTACTGTTTTTTACGTGAAAAACCACTCAACTTAACCAGATGCACACATCGAAATAAAAGAAGCCAAAAAAGAAAAATTATTATAAAAGCGACAAGCAAATATCGAAGAATGATAAAGAAAACGCAACGGAGACACGAGATTTAACATGGAAAACCCCTTCCAACACAGAAGGGGAAAAAACCACGGGCGCCAGCTAGCAAAACTTCACTATATCGGGGAGTGTTTACAAACGATGTGGGTTATCTTATAATCTGATCAACCCTAGCCGGCGGCTTACAAAATGTATATATAGGTGGTGCCAACGATCCGTACCGTACCGCGGGGGACTGCCTAAGCCTACCGGCGACGGGCCTCGCTCCGCTCGTCAGAAGTTAGCCTCCTTTTAGTATATGAATTTGGATCACAATACAACAAAAATCCTGCTATAGTGTTCTAGTTCGTGTAGCAGCAACCCAAACACCACCAAGACAACACTTGAAGTTCAAGTTCTCCAAAATCGACGTCTCCAAGAAGAAAATAGTGCACAAGCGCCATCGTCACCTAATCATAGATCTTAGGTTTTCACTTTTCACCCTGGAGAAAGTCCCCGCTCTCAAAACAATGCCTTCAATAAATCCATTGACGGGCACAACCAATTAAGACCAGACCTTAAATTTTCACCTAATAGGTAAGATAATGAACTTATCATGTGATGTCGCCACCATTTGCATGCTGCTGCTACAAAGCTCGAATCACCAAGCAAGTTCATTATCATTGGAAAGACTCGAACCACCATTCTTATTCATCAGATCAGTCTTCCATGCCATTCTTCACATCTGACTTAAACATGGAACTAAAAGACATGTCCCGTGATGTCAACAGATAGCAGAGCTTCGCATCGCTCCTCCTGAAACCAAATGGTAGAAAAGAATATGGGTTCACATGACTCAATCACATTCGACACAGCAATTGATACGGGCATGGAGGCCTATGTGGAGCCCAGATTCAGGACTCCACCGGCTTAATTATCTTAGTGTAGGTAATGATCATATGTGGGCCAATTAGGGTTTTTAATAAGTTGAGTCAGTTTTGGTTTGGGCCTGTCCAAACCAAGTTAGGGAGGCCCACTAGGGCTGGCCGGCCACCACTTCCCCTCATATAAGGTGGAGGGACGGCTAGGGTTTAGGTTAGACAAGTTTAGACTAAAGTTTAGGGTTTACCCCATTGCGTGTGTTCACGTGTATCACCCCTCCGGGGGTACGGCGCTGCCGTTTATCTATTATATCCGCTGCGAAGGTTCTTATGTTCATCAAGGATTGTCTAGCTCAAGGTTTGAGGCGTATCGTTCATCGATCTGTTGCTTGCTGGATTCGTTCCCTCTTCTCCAGGCTACGTTCATCGCGTTGTTGGGAGGATCTATTATCCCGGGTTCTCGCTGTGAAAGATCGGGCAACACCTAGGAGGATCTACTGGGATCCCCCTTATCAATTTTTGAGGCGTATCGTTCATCGATCTGTTGCTTGCTGGATTCGTTCCCTCTTCTCTAGGCTGCGTTCATCGCGTTGTTGGGAGATTCTATCTACCTGGGCTCTCGCTGTGAAAGATCGGGTAACACCTAGGAGGATCTGTCGGGTTCCCCCTTATCATGTGGTATAAGATTTCTGGGTTGCTCACGGCAAGGTTTTGTTGATCGATCGCATCTAGATCGGTTTGCATCGAAGAAGATTGGCTCTAGATCGTAGGAATTGGTCTCTCGGTCGAAGGAGGTTGGTTGGAGGAAGTTTGGAGCTGCTGTGTTGCCGTTTGGCAATCATCCATGGCTGTTCCAGGCGTCAAAATCGCGAAATTCGGAGTTTGGGATCGGGAAGAAGAAGCAGATTTGCGACCCGATCCGATTCCCCGGCCGGACGACCGGCTCCAGGACTGGTCGGGCCGGTCCTAGACCTGGTCAAACCGGGCCCCAGGCCGGGCACCCCAGCCCAGAACGGACCCCAACCCGGTGCCAGCCGGGCCAAGTCCACGGGCATCCGTCGGTCCTGCCGGCGCCCAGGCCGGTCAGACCGGACCCTGGGCCGGACCAACCGGCGCCCAGGCCGGTCCAACCGGGTGCTGGGCTGGGCAGGCTGCTGCTGCTGATGTTGTTTCTCCGGCGATGTTCGCTCATGCTGCTGATGTTGTTGCTTCGTTTACCGACGATGTGTTGGGCATACGGTGTTCGCGTAGCACGAAGTCCGGTTATCTTTTCAATGACTATCTTGACATACGGAAGGGAGTTAAGCACCACGTATCCAACCTTAAGTGGTATTTACATCATTTGGCGACAGTTGAGGAGTATGAGGATTGGGAGAAGAACATGGAATTGGGTTTCACTCTATGTTGCCGATACAAAGGAAAGTTCAGTGGTTATGATAAATATGTTCTCGCTCATCGACATGTGGACGCGGAGTTAGATAATTATTGGTGTGATGCGGTTGACAGAGGAGAATTTGCTTGTACTTGGAAGGACTTCAAAACTTTTCTTCGTGGTGGTTTATGGTTACCATTGGAGGAACGTGAGCAGCCGTCCAGCGTTGTACATGCAATAGAGGAAGTGGGCAAGTGTATAGTTCCTATTCAGGAGGTGAGTCCACTACCAACAGTCACTAAGGGCGAGGTGATATCTTCCGAGGAGAAGGAACCTGGCTCTGATACCAAGGGCACTACTGTGACTGTTGAGGAGGATGTACCATTGAGCGGGCTAAATATGCAACTCAAGAAGGTACAAGATGATGCTTGCAAGACAGTTGACAAGGGTCAGCGGTGGAGTTTGTTTCAGACTCAGTGCTTTATCAAGGGCAAGGCTTGCAAGTTGATGATTGATGGTGGTAGCTGTACTAATGGCATTAGCAAGGCGATGGTGGCAGCATTGAGGTTGTCTACATGGCGTCTTCCTGAACCTAAACGTCTTGAGTGGTTGAATAGCTGTGGTATGCTGAAGATTACTCACAAGGTGCGTGTGCCATTTACAGTTGATGATTATGTTGATGAGATAGAGTGCGATGTGTTGCCATTGGAGGTGTGTGGATTGCTACTTGGGCGTCCTTGGCAGTATGATCGCAATGTGACACATGCTGGAAGAGTAAATACATATTCTTTTATGCATGGTGGCAAACAGCGGACTTTGAAGCCTATGGGTGATGATCATATCAAGTCCGATGTGGAGTTAGTGGTGCGTAAGGAGAAGTTGCACAAGCCTAACGTGCAACAAGAGGTGCATGATGTTCCGAGCATTGATGTTGGTGATGTTTCAGCCATGCCTGTAGATGACAAGCCAGTTCTTGTTGGTGACAAGCCGGATGAAGCTACACTTGTTGTTGATGTGGATGTTGCAGCATGTGCTACAGTTCCAGTTTGTGTTGATGCTAGTATGCAGACTGATGATGTTTGTGCTGATGGTGTTTCAGTACATATGGCGCAGGAGTGGGAGGCGAGCGCGTCAGTGGAGAAGTGGGCAGCGGCACTACCGTGCTAGGAGTACTGCAGTCCAGTTTTCCGCGACACCGCAGATGCATCGAGGCAAGGATGGACGTGTGAGACATCTATGTGGCCCAGGAATTACACATCTTGTACATGGTCATATGCAGCGACACAGGGTTCCATCAAAACCTCGCAAGAAGAAGGTATTGGCGCCGAAGTCCAAGCTCATGTGGAGAAGAAAGAAGGCGCCAAGTGCTGTCAAGTCAAGCAGGCCGCGAGGGAGGATGTGGTGTGGAAGGCAAGCAAGACTTTAGGACGGCAAGGACGTGTCATGTTCATATCACGTCATCTTTTCCAGAAGACCCTCACGCGTTGGGGATAACGCTTCTTGAAGGGGGGAGGATGATACGGGCATGGAGGCCTATGTGGAGCCCAGATTCAGGACTCCACCAGCTTAATTATCTTAGTTTAGTTAATGGTCATATGAGAGCCAATTAGGGTTTTTAATAAGTTGAGTCAGTTTTGGTTTGGGCCTGTCCAAACCAAGTTAGGGAGGCCCACTAGGGCTGGCCGGCCACCACTTCCCCTCATATAAGGTGGAGGGATGGCTAGGGTTTAGGTAGACAAGTTTAGACTAAAGTTTAGGGTTTACCCCATTGCGTGTGTTCACGTGTATCATCCCTCCGGGTGTACGGCGCTGCCGTTTATCTATTATATCCGCTGCGAATGTTCTTGTGTTCATCAAGGATTGTCTAGCTCAAAGTTTGAGGCGTATCGTTCATCGATCCGTTGCTTGTTGGATTCGTTCCCTCTTCTCCAGGCTGTGTTCATGGCGTTGTTGGGAGGATCTAATATCCCGGGTTCTCGCTGCGAAAGATCGGGCAACACCTTAGGAGGATCTACTGGGATCCCCCTTATCATGTGGTATCAGATATCTGGGTTGCTCACGGCGAGGTTTTGTTGATCAGTCTCTTTGGATCGGTTTGCATCGGAGGAGATTGGCTCTAGATCAGAGGATTTTGCCTCTAGGTTGAAGGAGGTTGGTTGGAGGAAGTTTGGTGAAGTTGTGGTGCAGTTTGCCTATCATCCATGGCTGTTCCAGATGTCAAAATCGCGAAATTTGGTGTTTGGGATCGGGAAGAAGAAGGCAATTCGCGACCAGATCCAGTCTCAGGACCGGCCGACCGGACCCAGGACCGGCCGGGCTGGTGCCAGCCCGGTCAGACCGGGCTCCTGGCTGGCCAACCCGGCCAAAACCGGACCACAGGCTGGTGCCAACCGGATCACTTCCAGGGGCGCTAGTGCGAAATTCGCCCGTCCGCCCGGTCTCAGGCCCGGTCAAACCGGATGCCAGACCGGACCGACCGGCCCCAGGCCCGGTCAGACCGGCTGCCTGGCCGGACCGGCCAGTGCCAAGCCCGGTTCAACCGGCCCCCTGGCCGGAGCAGCAGATTCCCAGGCCAGCGCAACCATTTTTTCTGCTGTCCGGACTTGCTCTTCCGCATTCTTCCGCGGTGCAGTCGTTTGATGGTGATTATTATGGGAAGCGGTGTATTTCCGGAAAAAAGTCTGGCGATGTTTTCAATGATTTCATTGATATGTTAGATGGTGTGTCATTTGCTGAGACTACGGTCAAGTGGAAACTTCATCATTATGCATCGGTTTCAGACTATGAGTTGTGGGAAAGTCATATACACCAGGGTTTCCAAAGGTGTGGTACTTATGAGTTCTTGGATGGTTCTACACGGTTGGCACTTGCTGTTCGACGTGAGGACGAAGATATACACAATTGGTGGAACAAGGAGATGCGTGTGAAGGGCATTATGTCTGCAACTTGGTTTGATTTTCGGGAATTCATACGTGTGTGTTTTGTGTTTGGTAACAAGCCTAGAATGCATGTGAAGGCCCTCAAATAGCCACTTCGGGTCGTGTCACCGCCGGCTGAAGCTGGCAAGAGGTTGCAGCTCTGTTCCAAGGAAGCTATGGCTATGTCTATTCCGTCTCCTACAAAGGAGGTGGTGTGCTCTAACACTACAGTGGAGGAGGTTGTACCAGTACAGGCAGTCACTGAGGAGAGGAAACCTGGCTCTGATATCAAGGGCACTACTGTGATTGTTGAGGAGGATGTACCATTGAGCGGGCTGAATATATGCAACTCAAGAAGGTACAAGATGATGCTTGCAAGGCAGTTGACAAGGGTCAGCGGTGCAGTTTGTTTCAGACTCAGTGCATTATAAAGGGCAAGGCTTGCAAGTTGATGATTGATGGTGGTAGTTGTACTAATGGCATAATCAAGGCAATGGTGGCAGCATTGGGGTTGTCTACATGGCGTCTTCCTAAACCTAAGCGTCTTGAGTGGTTGAATAGTTGTGGTATGCTGAAGATTACTCACAAGGTGCGTGTGCCATTTACAGTTGATGATTATGCTGATGAGATAGAGTGCGATGTGTTGCCATTGGAGGTGTGTGGATTGCTACTTGGGCGTCCATGGCAGTATGATCGCAATGTGACACATGCTGGAAGAGCAAATACATATTCTTTTATGCATGGTGGCAAACATCGGAATTTGAAGCCTATGGGTGATGATCATATCAAGTCCGATGTGGAGTTAGTGGTGCGTAAGGAGAAGTTGCACAAGCCTAAAGTGCAGCAAGAGGTGCATGATGTTCCGAGCATTGATGTTGGTGATGTTTCAGCCATGCCTGTAGATGACAAGCCAGTTCTTGTTGGTGACAAGCCGGATGAAGCTACACTTGTTGTTGATGTGGATGTTGCAGCATGTGCTACAGTTCCAGTTTGTGTTGATGCTAGTATGCAGACTGATGATGTTTGTGCTGATGGTGTTTCAGTACATATGGCGCAGATGCGCGTGGGAGGAGTGGGAGGCGAGCGCGTCAGTGGAGACAGTGGGCAGCGGCACTACCGTTCTAGGAGTACTGCAGTCCAGTTTTCCGCGACACCGCGGATGCATCGAGGCAAGGATGGACGTGTGAGACATCTATGTGGCCCAAGAATTACACATCTTATACATGGTCATATGCAGCGACACAGGGTTCCATCAAAACCTCGCAAGAACAAGGTATTGGCGCCGAAGTCCAAGCTCATGTGGAGAAGAAAGAAGGCGCCAAGTGCTGTATCAAGTCAAGCAGGCCGCGAGGGAGGATGTGGTGTGGAAGGCAAGCAAGACTTGAGGACGGCAAGGACGTGTCATGTTCATATCACGTCACCTTTTCCAGAAGACCCTCACGCGTTGGGGACAACGCTTCTTGAAGGGGGAGGATGATACGGGCAAGGAGGCCTATGTGGAGCCCAGATTTAGGACTCCACCAGCTTAATTATCCTAGTTTAGGTAATGGTCATATGTGGGCCAATTAGGGTTTTTAATAAGTTGAGTCAGTTTTGGTTTGGGCCTGTCCAAACCAAGTTAGGGAGGCCCACTAGGGCTGGCCGACCACCACCCCCTCATATAAGTTGGAGGGACGGCTAGGGTTTAGGTAGACAAGTTTAGACTAAAGTTTAGGGTTTACCCCATTGCGTGTGTTCACGTGTATCATCCCTCCGGGGGTACGGCGCCGTTCATCTATTATATCCGCTGCGAAGGTTCTTGTGTTCATCAAGGATTGCCTAGCTCAAGGTTTGAGGCGTATCGTTCATCGATCCGTTGCTTGCTGGATTCGTTCCCTCTTCTCCAGGTTACGTTCATCGCGTTGTTGGGAGGATCTATTATCCCGGGTTCACGCTGTGAAAGATCGGGCAACACCTAGGAGGATCTACTGGGATCCCCCTTATCATGTGGTATCAAATTTCTGGGTTGCTCACGGCGAGGTTTTGTTGATCGATCGCATCTAGATCGGTTTGCATCGGAGAAGATTGGCTCTAGATCGGAGGAATTGGTATCTCGGTCGAAGGAGATTGGTTGGAGGAAGTTTGGAGCTGATGTGGTGCTGTTTGGCAATCATCCATGGCTGTTCCATGCGTCAAAATCGCGAAATTCGGAGTTTGGGATCGGGAAGAAGAAGCAGATTCGCGACCCGATCCGGTTCCCCGGCCGGCCGACCGGCTCCAGGACCGGCCGGGCCGGTCCCAGACCCGGCCAAACTGGGCCCCAGGCCTGGCCCTGGGCTAGACCAACCGGCGCCCAGGCCGGTCAAACCGGGCCCTGGGCCGGACCAACCGGCGCCCAGGCCGGTCCAACCGGGTGCTGGGCCGGGCAGGCTGCTGGTGCTGATGTTGTTTCTCCGGCGATGTTCGCTGATGCTGCTGATGATGTTGCTTCGTTTACCGACGATGTGCTGGGCATACGGTGTTCGCGTAGCACGAAGTCCGGTTATGTTTTCAATGATTATCTTGACATACGGAAGGGAGTTCAGCGTCACGTATCCAACCTTAAGTGGTATTTACATCATTTGGCGACAGTTGAGGAGTATGAAGATTGGGAGAAGAACATGGAATTGGGTTTCGCTCGATGTTCCCGATACAAAGGAAAGTTCAGTGGTTATGATAAATATGTTCTCGCTCACCGATGTGTGGACGCGGAGTTAGATAATTATTGGTGTGATGCGCTTGACAGTGGAGAATTTGCTTGTACTTGGAAGGACTTCAAAACTTTTCTTCGCGGTGGTTTATGGTTACTATTGGAGGAACGTGAGCAGCCTTCCAGCATTGTACATGCAATAGAGGAAGTGGGCAAGTGTATAGTTCCTATTCAGGAGGTGAGTCCACTACCAACAGTCAATAAGGGCGAGGTGATATCTTCCGAGGAGAAGGAAGCTGGCTTTGATACCATGGGCACTACTGTGACTGTTGAGGAGGATGTACCATTGAGCGGGCTGAATATGCAACTCAAGAAGGTACAAGATGATGCTTGCAAGACAGTTGACAAGGGTCAGCGGTGGAGTTTGTCTCAGACTCAGTGCTTTTTCAAGGGCAAGGCTTTCAAGTTGATGATTGATGGCAGTAGCTGTACTAATGGCATTAGCACGGCGATGGTGGCAGCATTGAGGTTGTCTACATGGCGTCTTCCTGAACCTAAACGTCTTGAGTGGTTGAATAGCTGTGGTATGCTGAAGATTACTCACAAGGTGCGTGTGCCATTTACAGTTGATGATTATGTTGATGAGATAGAGTGCGATGTGTTGCCATTGGAGGTGTGTGGATTGCTACTTGGGCGTCCTTGGCAGTATGATCGCAATGTGACTGATACGTCCATTTTGCATCACTATTTTATATCATAATTTGCTGTTATTCATTGATATATTTCATATTTAGAGATGATACTTATGTTATTTCATCTATTTTGCATGTTTCGTGATCATTGGAGAATTATTCACCTGAGTCAGGATTCTGCTGGAAAAAGCACCGTCAGGACACCATATTTCGGAAGATCAACAATTGACGGAAATTATACGAGAAATCCTATTTTTCCAGATGATGAAGGGAGCTAAAAGGAGGAGCCGAGAGGGGCCACCATGGGCCCCCATAGTCGGCGCGGGCCCGGCCCGGCCGCGCCGCCTTGTGGGGAGGGGGCCCACAGCCCCCTCGCCGCCTCCTTCGCGTACTTCTTCATCCCGAAAACCTAAGCCCTGGGAGTTACGGAGAATTGACAGAGCCGCCTCTGCGGGCGGAGAAACACCAGAGAGAAAGAGCTCTCCGGCGGGCAGGAATCCGCCGGAAATTCCCTCCCGGAGGGGGAAATCGACGCCATCGCCATCGTCATCGAGCTGGACATCATCTCCATCATCATCATCATCATCTCCACCATCTACACCGCCATCTCCACCGCTGCATCTCGTCACCGCTGTAACGATTTGGGTTGGATCTTGATTGTTTGATAGGGGAAACTCTCCCGGTGTTGATTACTACTTGTTATTGATGCTATTGAGTGAAACCATTGAACCAAGGTTTATGTTCAGATTGTTATTCATCATCATATCACCTCTGATCATGTTCCATATGATGTCTCGTGAGTAGTTCGTTTAGTTCTTGAGGACATGGGTGAAGTCTAAATGTTAGTAGTGAATTATTGTTGAGTAGTATTCAAGGTTATGATATTTAAGTTGTGGTGTTACTCTTCTAGTGGTGTCATGTGAACGTCGACTACATGATACTTCACCTTTATGGGCCTAGGGGGTGCATCTTGTATTCGTTTGCTAATTGTGGGTTGCCGGAGTGACAGCAACCTAAACCCCGTTAGTATATCGGTGCAGGGGGATAGCAGGATCTCAGAGTTTAAATGTGGTTAGATTTATCTTAATTACTTTCTTGTATTTGCGGATGCTTGCAAGGGGTATAATCACAAGTATGTATTAGTCCTAGGAAGGGCGGTGCATTAGCATAGGTTCACCCACACAACACTTATCAAAACAATGAAGATTAATCAGCCGTATGAAGCGAAAGCACTAGACTAAAATCCCCGTGTGTCCTCAAGAACGTTTGGTCATTATAAGTAAACAAACCGGCTTGTCCTTTGTGCTAAAAAGGATTGGGCCACTCGCTGCAATTATTTCTCTCGCATTTTATTTACTTGTACTTTATTTATCTGCTATATCAAAACCCCCTGAATACTTGTCTGTGAGCATTTACAGTGAATCCTTCATCGAAACTGCTTGTCAACACCTTCTGCTCCTCGTTGGGTTCGACACTCTTATTTATCGAAAGTACTACGATACACCCCTATACTTGTGGGTCATCAAGACTATTTTTGGCGCCGTTGGGGAGTGAAGCGCTATTGGTAAGTGAAATTGGTAAGGAAACTTTTACTGTACGTGCTGATTTTGTTTCTGCTTGCTGCTATAAGTCATTATGGAGAGATCCTCCCTTGAATTTCTATTTGGGAAATCTACTACTACTGCAACGGTAGTGGATGAGGCGTCAGGTGAGGAAGTAACACCATATAAAATACCTATGAAAATTATTGAACGTGTTGTGGATAACCGCTATGAAGGGGATGGAACTGTTCATCCTGGAGATCATTTACTGTTTTTACATGAATTATGCGGGTTATTCAAATGTGCAGGTATTTCAATGGATGAAGTTAGGAAGAAATTATTTGTTATGTCGCTATCTGGTAAAGCGGCGCATTGGTATAAACTGCTGAAGGATGGGCGTTCTCTTGATTGGAAGGATATTGTGCCTATATTTTACTCTAAATTCTATCCTCCAAGTGAAATTCACAAAGACCGCAACCGTATATATAATTTCTGGCCTCATGATGGAGAGAGTATTGCCCAAGCGTGGGGAGATTGAAGTCTTTAATGCTCAAATGCCCCATTCATGAGCTTCCTGGTAATATTATCATTGATAATTTCTATGCAAGACTTTCTTTTCAAGATAAAACCTTGCTGGATACTGCTTGTTCTGGATCATTCACGCGCAATAAAGAAGAGTTTAAATGGGATCTTCTTGATCGAATCCAAGAAAATACTAAAGGATGGGAGAACGACAAAGGTAGAGTGTCAGGTATAAATTATAATTATGAATGCATTGAAACTTTTATGGATACTGATGAATATCGTAATATGAGTGCTACATATGGTCTTGACTCTCAAGTTGTTGCAAATATTTATAAAGCCTTTGCCTCTCATTTTGAATTGCCTAGGAAGAATTTTGATAAGTATCATGAACCATATAAAGATAAAGTTGATTCGCCTAAAGGTAAATGTGTTGAAATTAAAACTGTTGATCATGTTCTTCCTGAAGCTTATATTGAAAAAACTCCTTTCCCTGCTAAAATGAAGGAGTATTTTGTTATAACTAGTGTAGTTAATAAAAGTGCAAAGAAACCTATAGAACCTGAAGAACAAATAAAAGTTGAACCTGTTGCAATAGTTAAATATCTTGTTACTAAAAATGTGGAAGATGGTCATATTATTTTTGTGAAGATGCTTCTAATATTGTTTCGCATCCTAATAAGTCTATGAAAGCCAGTGTTCCTGTGCTCTCTGTTCGAATTGGTGATCATTGCTATTATGGTTTATGCGACATTGGTGCAAGTATTAGTGCCATTCCTTATGAGCTCTACACGGAAATCATGCATGAAATTGGTTCTTGTGAACTTGAAGATATTGATGTGGTTATTCGGTTAGCTAATAGAGAAACTATCTCTCCCATTGGTATTGTTCGAGATGTTGAAGTTCTATGTGGTAAGATTAAATATCCTGCTGACTTTTTGGTACTTGGTTCTGCTGCTAGTAAGTTTTGTCCTATTATTTTTGGTAGACCTTTTCTAAATACATGTGGAGCTATTATAGATTGCAAGAAAGAGAAAATTGTTACTAAATTTGTGGTGAATCTTATGAGTTTAACTTCTCTAAATTTGCCAAAACTCCTTATAAAGCTGATTTGCCTAATGATGATTTTAGAGTTGAACAGTGTGCATCTATTGCTCTTGCTCCTAGTAATCCTTTGCAGCAACATTTGGAGAATAGTGAGAGTGAAGTTTTTAGGGAAGAAAGGGATGAGCTTGATGAAATTTTCCTTCGTCAACCTATTCTTAAACATGACTTACCGGTTGAAGATTTAGGCGTAACACCACCACCAAAGGAAGATCCTGTATTTGATTTGAAACCATTACCTGATAATCTTAAGTATGCTTATATTGATGATAAGAAAACATATCCTGTTATTATTAGTTCTAAGCTTTCAGATATCGAGGAAGAAAGGTTATTGGAAATCTTGAAGAAACACCGAGGAGCTATTGGCTACACTCTTGATGATTTGAAGGGGATTTCTCCGCTATTTGCCAACATACTATTAATATAGAAGATGGTGCAAAACCTATTGTTGAACATCAGCGTCGTCTAATTCCTAAGATGAAGGATGTGGTAAGAAATGAGTTATTAAAACTTCTTGAAGCAGGTATTATATATCCTATTGCTGATAGTAGATGGGTTAGTCCTGTGCATTGTGTTCCTAAGAAAGGAGTTATAACTGTTGTGCCTAATGATAATGATGAGCTTATTCCTCAAAGAGTAGTTGTAGGGTATAGAATGTGCATTGATTTTTGAAAAGTTAATAAAGTCACTAAGAAAGATCATTACCCTTTACCTTTTATTGATCAAATGTTAGAAAGGTTGTCTAAAAATACTCATTTCTGTTTTCTTGATGGATATTCTGGGTTTTCACAAATTGCTGTTAGAGCTAAAGATCAAGAGAAAACCACTTTCACTTGTCCTTATGGAACTTACGCTTATAGGCGTATGCCTTTTGGTTTATGTAATGCTCCTACTACTTTTCAAAGATGCATGTCTGCTATTTTTCATGGCTTTTGTGAAAAGATTGTTGAGGTATTCATGGATGATTTTTCTGTCTATGGGAATTCTTTTGATAATTGCTTGCGAAACCTTGATAAAGTTTTGCAGAGATGTGAAGAAACTAACCTTGTTCTTAATTGGGAGAAATGCCACTTTATGGTTAATGAAGGAATTGTATTGGGACATAAAATTTCTGAGAGAGGTATTGAAGTTGATAGAGCTAAAGTTGAAGCAATTGAGAAGATGCCCTATCCTAGGGATGTTAAAGGTATTCGTAGTATTCTTGGTCATGCTGGTTTTTATAGGAGGTTTATTAAAGATTTCTCTAAAATTTCAAAGCCTCTTACTAATCTTCTTCAAAAAGATGTACCTTTCGTTTTTGATGATGATTGTAAGGAAGCTTTTGAAACTCTAAAGAAAGCCTTAACAACTGCTCCTATAGTTGAACCTCCTGATTGGAATTTACCTTTTGAAATTATGTGTGATGCTAGTGATTTTGCTGTAGGTGCTGTCCTTGGACAGCGAGTAGATAAAAAATTAAATGTTATTCATTATGCTAGTAAAACTCTAGATGCTGCTCAAAGAAATTATGCTACAACTGAGAAAGAGTTATTAGCCGTAGTTTTTGCATGTGACAAGTTTAGACCCTATATAGTTGATTCAAAAGTCACAATGCATACTGATCATGCTACAATTAGGTACCTTATGGAAAAGAAAGATGCTAAGCCAAGGCTTATTAGATGGGTGCTTCTTTTGCAAGAATTTGATTTACATATTGTAGATAGGAAAGGTGCTGATAATCCTGTTGCTGATAATTTGTCTAGATTGGAAAATATTACTTATGATCCTGTTCCTGTAAATGATAGTTTTCCAAATGAACAATTGGCTGTAATAAAAGTGAGCTCGCGAGAGAGCCCTTGGTATGCTGATTATGCTAACTTTATTGTTTCGAAGTATTTGCCTCCAACCTTTTCAGCTCAGCAAAGGAGGAAATTCTTTTATGATTTGAGGCATTATTTTTGGGATGACCCACACTTATATAAAGAAGGAGTGGATGGTATTATGCGAAGATGTGTCCCAGAATATGAACAACAAGAGATATTGAGTAAATGCCATGGTAGTGTTTATGGAGGACATCACGCGGAGATAGAACCGCACAAAAGGTTCTACAATCAGGTTTTTATTGGCCAACACTTTTCAAGGATGCAAGGAAGTTTATCTTATCTTGTGATGAATGTCAAAGAGTTGGTAATATCTCTAGACGCAATGAAATGCCTATGAATTATACTCTTGTTATTGAACCATTTGATTGTTGGGGATTCGACTTCATGGGTCCTTTCCCTTCTTCAAAAGGTAATACTCATATACTTGTCGCTGTTGATTATGTTACTAAATGGGTAGAAGCTATACCTACAAAAAGTGTTGATGGTGAGACCTCTATAAAAATGCTTGTAGATGTTATATTTCCTAGATTTGGAGTACCTAGATATATTATGACTGATGGAGGTTCTCATTTTATTCATGGTGGTTTTAGAAAAACTCTTGCCAAATATGGTATTAATCATAGAATTGCTTCAGCTTATCATCCTCAAACTAGTGGGCAAGTAGAATTATCAAATAGAGAAATTAAAGCTATCTTGGGAAAGACTGTTAATAAATCTAGAAAGAATTGGGCTAGTAAGTTAAAGGAAGCATTGTGGGCTTATAGAACTGCTTATAAAAATCCTATGGGAATGTCTCCTTATAAAATGGTTTATGGAAAAGCTTGTCATTTACCTTTAGAACTAGAGCACAAAGCTTATTGGGCTGTAAGAGAACTTAATAAAGATTTTAAACTTGCCGGTAAGAAGAGGTTGCTACAATTGAGTTCTTTAGATGAATGGAGAAGTGAAGCTTATGAAAATGCTAAACTTTTTAAGGAGAAAGTTAAGAAGTGGCATGATAGAAGAATTATTAAAAGAGAATTTAATGTTGGAGATAAAGTCCTATTGTATCGGTCTCGTCTCAGATTTTTTGCAGGGAAATTACTCTCAAAATGGGAAGGACCATATGTTATTGAGGAGGTATATCGTTCAGGAGCAATAAAAATTAGCTCTTTGGAAGGTAACGCCACACAAGTAGTGAATGGACAAAGACTCAAGCATTATATTTCTGGAGATTCTTATAATGAAGATATTGATATTATTCAAGTGATAACTCCGGAAGCTTTCATCAAAGATCAAATTGACAGTTCTGCAGATTCCGACTTTGAATAGGTAACAGTTTTAGTAATAAAAAGTCCGCGTTTAGCTTTCCGAACAATATTTCTGCTGTTTTTGGAAAATATGAAAATTACGGGATCGAAACGGAGTGGAGGAGACGCGCGAGGGCCCGTCACCATAGGCCGGCGCGGGCCCCACCCTGGCCGCGCCGCCCTATGGGGACAGCCCCTCGGCGTCCCGTTTCCACTCGTTTTCGGCCTGAAACCTTCCTTTTGTTGTAAAAATATTTGCTATATAATCCCCCGGATCTCCAGAGGTCCGTATATCGTTTTCTCGTCGTGTTTTGCTTCGAGCTGTTTTCTGCCAGGATCTGTTTTGATCTAGAAGCACCATGGTCTCCAACAACAAAGACAAGGAACCTTGGGAAGAGGAGATGGATGAAGGAGTCAATAAGGGAGAGAAGAAGATAGCATCAGCAAAAAGAGAGCGGGAAGCTATGGAGAGTAAGCCAATCTTGGTGGGATCGGTTAACACTGGGCGTTCTTTTTCTCATAACTTGCAGGGACTTCTTCCGCCTGCTCTTAGCCTCGACTCTTTCCCTTGTGTGGAGGAAGCAATACGGGTTACCGATGAGTTTTGTGATCAATATCGTGCTCTAAGAAGGGAAGTGGAGATACTTCAGGAGGAGAACCAGCGACTTCGCAGAATGCTGGAATATTACTCTATTCCCATCACAAGGCCGCCACCGCCACATTCGGATAACAATGAATCTCTTCGAGTCTTAGTGCAGAATTGCCAAACTAAGAAGCTGAAGCTGAAGGAGATCCTTAAGAAGCGCGAGAAGAATCCATCATCATCGCCGCCGAAGGAGTAATTCATCATCGGTATTGGCATCCCCTTGGTTTGTTCCAAGCTTGGGGAGTGCCGCGGTATCACATCATCACTATCTTTATCTTTTACTATCAAGTAGTGTCATATCATGAGTAGGGAAGTTATCATATGGAATAGTTTGCAGTGTGGAAGTATCTCTCTCTTAGTTGGTTATCTATGTATCCGTTGGTGTGAGTTATTGTTATGGAATATTAATGAGAAGTCTTATCATTTACTTTTTGCACACCTTATTTTAGTTTGCAATTTCTTTTATATGATTACTCTTGACATTAGTATTGATATCACTTTGGGAGCATCAAGTAAATCTATTTGGTTTTGGCAAACTTAGCATTGGTCAATAGCAACAACACCATGATGTTTAAGTAGAAAAGGGAAATACATGTAGATATATTACTCTATTATCTTTATGCTAATGAGTTAGTATTCTGAAGTTAAAATTGCTTGTGCTTATGAGAAAGATGCATGATTGTTTCTATCACATGTATATTTGTTTGTTTCCCTCAACCTTTATGCTTGCTATCAAACCTTGCTAGCCAAAACCTGTATTGAGAGGGAATGCTTCTCATACATCCATAACCTTAGACCAAACCCATGCCATTTGTGTCCACCATAACTACCTACTATGTGGTATTTTGCGCCACTCCAAGTAAATACTTCATTTGCTACCTTTAAATAATTCAAACTATATTACCCTTATTTGTGTCAATGTTTTATAGCTCATGAGGAAGTATGTGGTGTTTTATCTTTCAATCTTGTTGGGCGGACTTTCACCAATGGACTAGTGGCAAATCCGCTTATCCAATAATTTTGCAATAAGAGCTGGCAACGGGGTTCCCAGCCCCAATTAATAACTTTCATTAATAATTCTCTTCACATGTTTTGCCCTGATTTATCAGTAAGCAACTTAATTTTGCAATAGACACTCCTCCATGGTATGTGAATGTTGGAAGGCACCCGAGTCTTTTGGTTAGCCATGGATTGAGAAAGCCAAGGTTGGGGGGAGTGTCATCCATAATAAAACTAAAATACATGTGTAAACAAAAGAGAAGGGGGATGATCTACCTTGCTGGTAGAGATAACGTCCTCCATGGGAGCCGCTCTTGGAAGGTCTGTTTGGCAAGGGGTTAGAGTACCCACTACCATTCGTTGACAACAACAAACACCGCTCAAAATCTTACTTTTATGCTCTTTACATGATTTCAAAACTTGAAAAGCTCTAGCACATGATTTAATCCCTGCTTCCCTCTGCGAAGGGCCTATCTTTTACTTTTATGTTGAGTCAGTAAACCTATTTCCCTCTATCTTAAGCAAGCAATTGAGTTGTTGTGAACCAACCATTTATGCTATGATTCAGTTAATCATGTCTTTTATGCTTTCTTGTTTAGTACAAATTTTATCTGAATGAATATGACTTTGAAAGCTATCAATGATTATGAGGAGATTGTTATGATTGAGAATGAAAACCCTGCTATATAAATTCTAATATGAAAGCTTTGTTTAGAATATAAGTACAATCCGTTAGTAGTTCTCTGACCAAGAACAAAGTTTGCCATAACTGCTTATGATTTCCTATGCACCTCTACTTGTGATTTCTCTTTACTTATTTCAAGTTGAGTTATATGAAGAGAATGTTTATTAGAATATCTTGTGTGAATCAATATGATGCTTCTTGTCCGTATTTTATTTATCGACTCTTCACTCCATAAACATGTGGTCTTGTTTATCGAGCTCAGTTTCGCTTGGGGACAAGCGAGGTCTAAGCTTGGGGGAGTTGATACGTCCATTTTGCATCACTATTTTATATCATAATTTGTTGTTATTCATTGATATATTTTATATTTAGAGATGATACTTATGTTATTTCATCTATTTTGCATGTTTCGTGATCATTGGAGAATTATTCACCGGAGTCAGGATTCTGCTGGAAAAAGCACCGTCAGGACACCATATTTCGGAAGATCAACAATTGACGGAAATTATACGAAAAATCCTATTTTTCCAGATGATGAAGGGAGCCAAAAGGAGGATCCGAGAGGGGCCACCATGGCCCCCATACGGCGCGGGCCCGGCCTGGCCGCGCCGCCTTGTGGGTAGGGGGCCCACAGCCCCCTCGGCCGCCTCTCCTTCGCGTACTTCTTCGTCCCGAAAACCTAAGCCCGGGGACGAAGGATGAGCCGCCTCTGCGGGCGGAGAAACACCAGAGAGAAAGAGCTCTCCGGCGGGCAGGGCCGGGGAAATTCCCTCCGGGAGGGGGAAATCGACGCCATCGCCATCGTCATCGAGCTGGACATCATCTCCATCATCATCATCATCATCATCATCATCTCCACCATCTACACCGTGATACGTCTCCAACGTATCGATAATTTCTTATGTTCCATGCTACTTTATTGATGATACCTACATGTTTTATGCACATTATATGTCATATTTATGCATTTTCTCGGAACTAACCTATTAACAAGATGCCGAAGAGCCAGTTGCTGTTTCTGTTTTTGGTTTCAGAAATCCTAGTAAAGAAATATTCTCGGAATTGGACGAAACTTTCGCCCAGGGTCCTATTTTTGCACGAAGCTTCCAAGACCGAAGACCTAACGAAGTGGGGCCACGAGGCAGCCAGGGGGTGGCCGGCGCGGCCTAGGGCTTGGCCGCGCGCCCTGCCCCGGGCCCCTCGTGTGGCCCCCGCGTGACCTTCCGCCTACTTAAAGCCTCCGTCGCGAAACCCCACCGAGAGCCACGATACGGAAAACCTTGAGACGCCGCCGCCGAATCCCATCTCGGGGGATTCGGAGATCGCCTCCGGCACCCTGCCGAGAGGGGATTCATCTCCCGAGGACTCTACACCGCCATGGTCGCCTCCGGAGTGATGAGTGAGTAGTTCACCCCTGGACCATGGGTCCATAGCAGTAGCTAGATGGTCGTCTTCTCCTTGTTGTGCTTCATTGTTAGATCTTGTGAGCTGCCTAACATGATCAAGATCATCTATATGTAATTCTATATGTTGTGTTTGTCGGGATCCGATGGATAGAGAGTACTATGATTATGGTGATTATCAATCTATTGTTCATGTGTTGTTTATGATCTTGCATGCTCTCCGTTATTAGTAGAGGCTCTGGCCAAGTTTTTACTCTTAACTCCAAGAGGGAGTATTTATGCTCGATAGTGGGTTCATGCCTTCATTGATACCTGGGACAGTGACAGAAAGTTCTAAGGTTGTGATGCTGTTGCCACTAGGGATAAAACATTGATGCTATGTCTAAGGATGTAGTTATTGATTACATTACGCACCATACTTAATGCAATTGTCTGTTGCTTTGCAACTTAATACTGGAGGGGGTTCGGACGATAACCGAAGGTGGACTTTTTAGGCATAGATGCATTGGATGGCGGTCTATGTACTTTGTCGTAATGCCCAATTAAATCTCACTATATTTACCATGTCATGTATATGCATTGTTATGCCTTTCTCTATTTGTCAATTGCCCGACTGTAATTTGTTCACCCAACATGCTTTTATCTTATGGGAGAGACACCTCTAGTGAACTGTGGACCCCGGTCCTATTCTTTCCATAGCATACAATCTACTTGTTTTACCGTTTTCTTTGCAAACATCTTCCACTCGATACGTTTAATCCTTTGTTACAGCAAGCCGGTGAGATTGACAACCTCACTGCTTCGTTGGGGCAAAGTACTTTGTTGTGTTGTGCGTTCCTAGTTGGCCGGAATCCCTGGTGTTGCGCCGCATCACATTTCGCGACCATCAACCTTCAACGTGCTTCTTGGCTCCTCCTGGTTCGATTAAACCTTGGTTTCTTTCGAGGGAAAACTTGCTACTGTGCGCATCATACCTTCCTCTTGGGGTTCCCAACGAACGTGTGAGTTACACGCCATCAAGCTCTTTTTCGGGCGTTGCGTTTGAGATCAAGACACGCTGCAAGGGGAGTCTCCACTTCTCAATCTCTTTACTTTGTTTTTGTCTTGCTTTATTTTATTTACTACTTTGTTTGCTGCACCTAAACAAAATACAAAAAATTAGTTGCTAGTTTTACTTTATTTACTGTCTTGCTCTCTATATCGAAAACACAAAAATTAGTTACTCGCATTTACTTTATCTAGTTTGCTTTATTTACTGTTGCTAAAATGGCCAACCCTGAAAATACTAAGTTGTGTGACTTCACAAATGCAAATAATAATGATTTCCTATGCACACCTATTGCTCCACCTGCTACTACAGCAGAATTCTTTGAAATTAAACCTGCTTTACTAAATCTTGTCATGAGAGAACAATTTTCTGGTGCTAGTTCTGATGATGCTGCTGCCCATCTCAATAATTTTGTTGAACTTTGTGAAATGCAAAAGTATAAAGATGTAGATGGTGATATTATTAAATTGAAAGTGTTTCCTTTCTCATTAAGAGGAAGAGCTAAAGATTGGTTGCTATCTTTGCCTAAGAATAGTATTGATTCATGGACTAAATGCAAGGATGCTTTTATTGGTAGATATTATCCTCCCGCTAAAATTATTTCTTTGAGAAGTAGCATAATGAATTTTAAACAATTTGATACTGAACATGTTGCTCAAGCATGGGAGAGAATGAAAACTTTGGTAAAGAATTGCCCAACCCATGGACTGACTACTTGGATGATCATCCAAACCTTCTATGCAGGACTAAATTTTTCTTCGCGGAATTTATTGGATTCAGCTGCTGGAGGTACCTTTATGTCCATCACATTGGGGGCGGCTACAAAACTTCTTGATGATATGATGATAAATTACTCTGAATGGCACACGGAAAGAGCTCCACAAGGTAAGAAGGTAAATTCTGTTGAAGAAACCTCTTCCTTGAGTGATAAGATTGATGCGATTATGTCTATGCTTGTGAATGGTAGATCTAATGTTGATCCAAATAATGTTCCTTTAGCTTCATTGGTTGCTCAAGAAGAAAATGTTGATGTGAATTTCATTAAAAATAATAATTTCAACAACAATGCTTATAGGAACAACTCGGTAATAACTATAGGCCATATCCTTCTCTAATGGTAATGGTTATGGTAATTCTTATGGGAATTCTTACAACAATAATAGGAATGTACCCTCTGGTCTTGAAGCCATGCTTAAAGAATTTATTAGTACACAAACTGCTTTTAACAAATCTGTTGAGGAAAAGCTTGATAAAATTGATACTATCGCTTCTAGAGTTGATAGGCTTGCCTCCGATGTTAATCTTTTAAAGTTGAAAGTTATGCCTAATAATGATCTTGATAATAAGATTACTACTACAGCAAATGCCATCCAAGTTAGAATTAATGAGAATATAAGATTAATGGCTGAGTTGCGTGCTAGGTGGGATAGAGAAGAAAATGAAAAACTAGCTAAAGAGAATAATGTAGCTAAAGTTTGGACTATTACCACCACTAGTAATGCTAATTCCTCACATGTTGCTACACCTCCTACTATCAATGGTAAAATAATTGGTGTTGGCAATGTTTCTACTCCTAGTGCAAAGCGTACAAAACTGCCTGAAATTGCTAAAACTGCTGAAACTGCTTGTGATAAAACTGCTGAAATTTTTTCCAACCTTGGGAATAATGATCCCATTGCTGTAGCTCATAATGATTTAGATTTTGATGATTGTCACATCTCTGAAGTTATAAAGTTCTTACAAAAACTTGCTAAAAGTCCTAATGCTAGTGCTATAAATTTAGCCTTTACAAAACATATTACAAATGCTCTCATAAAAGCTAGAGAAGAGAAACTAAAACTTGAAACTTCTATTCCTAGAAAGTTAGAAGATGGTTGGGAGCCCATCATTAAAATGAAATTCAATGACTTTGAATGTAATGCCTTTTGTGATCTTGGTGCAAGTATTTCTGTTATGCCTAAAAAGATTTATGATATGCTTGACTTGCCACCATTGAAGAATTGTTATTTGGATGTTAATCTCGCCGATAATGTTAAAAAGATACCTTTGGGGAGGATTGATAATGTGCATATTACGGTTAACAATAACCTTGTCCCGTTGATTTTGTTGTCTTGGATATCGAATGCAATGCATCTTGTCCTATTGTGTTGGGAAGACCTTTTCTTCGAACTGTTGGTGCTGTTATTGATATGAGGGAAGGTAATATTAAATATCAATTTCCTCTCAAGAAAGGTATGGAACACTTCCCTAGAAAGAGAATGAAGTTGCCTTTTGATTCTATTATTAGAACAAGCTATGATGTTGATGCTTCTACTCTCGATGTTACTTGATTTGTACTTTCTGCGCCTAGCTGAAAGGCGTTAAAGAAAAGCGCTTATGGGAGACAACCCATGTTTTTACCTACAGCAATTTTTTGTTTTATTGAGTCTTGGAAGTTGTTTACTACTGTAGCAACCTCTCCTTATCATGTTTTTGTGCCAAGTAAAGTTTCTATGTCAAAGTTGGTATTATATTTGGGATCGCTGCGCAGAAACAGCATTGCTGTCTGTCACGAATCTGGGCATAATTCTCTGTAGAAAATTCGAAAAAATCTGCCAATTTACGAGCGTGATCCTCAGATATGTACGCAACTTTCATTAGTTTTGAGTTTTTCCATTTGAGCAAGTCTGGTGCCATTTATAAATTCGTCTTTACAGACTGTTCTGTTTTTGACAGATTCTGCCTTTTATTTCGCATTGCCTCTTTTGCTATGTTGGATTTATTTCTTTGATCCATTAATGTCCAGTAGCATTATGCAATGTCCAGAAGTGAAAATAATGATTGTGTCACCTCTGAATGTGTGAATTATTAATGATGCACTAACCCTCTAATGAGTTTGCTTGAAGTTTGGTGTGAAGGAAGTTTTCAAGGGTCAAGAGAGGAGAATGATATACTATGATCAAGAGGAGTGAAAGCTCTAAGCTTGGGGATGCCCCCGAGGTTCATCCCTGCATATTTTAAGAAGACTCAAGCGTCTAAGCTTGGGGATGCCCAAGGCATCCCCTTCTTCATCGACAACATCATCAGGTTCCTCCCCTGAAACTATATTTTTATTCAGTCACATCTGGTGTTCTTTGCTTGGAGCGTCGGTTTGTTTTTGTTTTTGTTTTTGTTTGAATAAGATGGATCCTAGCATTCACTTTGTGGGAGAGACACGCTCCGCTGTTGCATATGGACACATGTGTCCTTAGGCTTTACTCATAATGTTCAAGGCGAAGTTTCTTCTTCGTTAATTTGTTATATGGTTGGAATTGGAAAATGCTACATGTAGTAATTCTAAAAATGTCTTGGATAATGTGATACTTGGCAATTGTTGTGCTCATGTTTAAGCTCTTGCATCATATGCTTTGCACCCATTAATGAAGAAATACATAGAGCTTGCTAAAATTTGATTTGCATATTTGGTTTCTCTAAGGTCTAGATAATATCTAGTATTGAGTTTTGAACAACAAGGAAGACAGTGTAGAGTCTTATAATGTTTACAATATGTCTTTTATGTGAGTCTTGCTGCACTTGTTCATCCTTGAGTTTGCTTCAAATAACCTTGCTAGCCTAAACCTTGTATCGAGAGGGAATACTTCTCATGCATCCAAAATCCTTGAGCCAACTACTATGCCATTTGTGTCCACCATACCTACCTACTACATGGTATTTCTCCGCCATTCCAAAGTAAATTGCTTGAGTGCTACCTTTAAAATTCCATCATTCACCTTTGCAATATATAGCTCATGGGACAAAATAGCCTTAAAAACTATCGTAGTATTGAATATGTACTTATGCACTTTATATTTTATTAAGTTGCTTGTTGTGCGATAACCATGTTTCTGGGGAACGCCATCAACCATTGTTGAATATCATGTGAGTTGCTATGCATGTCCGTCTTGTCTGAAGGTCTATCATTTTAGTGGTTGGAGCATGCAAAATTTTTAGAGAAGAACATTGGGCCGCTAACTAAAGCCATGAACCATGGTGGAAGTTTCAGTTTTGGACATATATCCTCAATCTCATATGAGAATAATAACTTTGCTACATGCTTGTGCATTTAAGAGGAGTCCATTATCTGTTGTCCATGTTGTCCCGGTATGGATGTCTAAGTTGAGAATAATCAAAAGCGAGAAATCCGAAATGCGAGCATTCTCCTTGGACCTTTGTACAGGCGGCATGGAGGTACCCCTTTGTGACACTTGGTTGAAACATGGCATGCAAAGATCCGGTAGTCCAAGTTAAGTAGGACGAGGTGCGGGCACTATTAGTATACTATGCGTGAGACTTGCAACTTGTAAGATATAATTTTCATAACTCATATGCTTTATTACTACCGTTGACAAAATTGTTTCATGTTTTCAAATAAAAGCTCTAGCACAAATACAAGCAATCGATGCTTTCCTCTCGAAGGACCATTCTTTTACTTTTATTGTTGAGTCAGTTTACCTATCTCCTTCCACCTTAAGAAGCAAACACTTGTGTGAACTGTGCATTGATTCCTACATACTTGCATATTGCACTTGTTATATTACTTTATGTTGACAATATCCATGAGATATACATGTTATAAGTTGAAAGCAACCGCTGAAACTTAATCTTCCTATGTGTTGCTTCAACACCTTTACTTTGATTTATTGCTTTACGAGTTAACTCTTATGCAAGACTTATTGATGCTTGTCTTGAAGTACTATTCATGAAAAGTCTTTGCTATATGATTCATTGTTTACTCATGTCATTACCTTTGCTTTGATCGCTGCATTCATTACATATGTTTACAAATAGTATGATCAAGATTATGATGGCATGTCACTTCGAAATTATCTTTGTTATCGTTTTACCGCTGGACGAGCGAACTAAGCTTGGGGATGCTGATACGTCTCCAACGTATCGATAATTTCTTATGTTCCATGCTACTTTATTGATGATACCTACATGTTTTATGCACATTATATGTCATATTTATGCATTTTCTGAACTAACCTATTAACAAGATGCCGAAGAGCCAGTTTCTGCTGTTTTTGGTTTCAGAAATCCTAGTAAAGAAATATTCTCGGAATTGGACGAAACTTTCGCCCAGGGTCCTATTTTTGCACGAAGCTTCCGAAGACCGAAGACCTAACGGTGGGGCCACGAGGCAGCCAGGGGGTGGCCGGCGCGGCCTAGGGCTTGGCCGCGCGGCCCTGGGGCCCGTGTGGCCCCCGCGTTGACCTTCCGCCTACTTAAAGCCTCCGTCGCGAAACCCCCACCGAGAGCCACGATACGGAAAACCTTACAGACGCCGCCGCCGCGAATCCCATCTCGGGGATTCGAGATCGCTCCGCACCCTGCCGGAGAGGGGATTCATCTCCCGAGGACTCTACACCGCCATGGTCGCCTCCGAGTGATGAGTGAGTAGTTCACCCCTGGACCATGGGTCCATAGCAGTAGCTAGATGGTCGTCTTCTCCTTGTTGTGCTTCATTGTTAGATCTTGTGAGCTGCCTAACATGATCAAGATCATCTATATGTAATTCTATATGTTGTGTTTGTCGGGATCCGATGGATAGAGAGTACTATGATTATGGTGATTATCAATCTATTGTTCATGTGTTGTTTATGATCTTGCATGCTCTCCGTTATTAGTAGAGGCTCTGGCCAAGTTTTTACTCTTAACTCCAAGAGGGAGTATTTATGCTCGATAGTGGGTTCATGCCTTCATTGATACCTGGGACAGTGACAGAAAGTTCTAAGGTTGTGATGTGCTGTTGCCACTAGGGATAAAACATTGATGCTATGTCTAAGGATGTAGTTATTGATTACATTACGCACCATACTTAATGCAATTGTCTGTTGCTTTGCAACTTAATACTGGAGGGGGTTCGGACGATAACTGAAGGTGGACTTTTTAGGCATAGATGCAGTTGGATGGCGGTCTATGTACTTTGTCGTAATGCCCAATTAAATCTCACTATATTTACCATGTCATGTATATGCATTGTTATGCCTTTCTCTATTTGTCAATTGCCCGACTGTAATTTGTTCACCCAACATGCTTTTATCTTATGGGAGAGACACCTCTAGTGAACTGTGGACCCCGGTCCTATTCTTTCCATAGCATACAATCTACTTGTTTTACTGTTTTCTTTGCAAACATCTTCCACTCGATACGTTTAATCCTTTGTTACAGCAAGCCGGTGAGATTGACAACCTCACTGCTTCGTTGGGGCAAAGTACGGTTGTGTTGTGCAGGTTCCTAGTTGGCGCCGGAATCCCGGTGTTGCGCCGCATCACATTTCGCGACCATCAACCTTCAACGTGCTTCTTGGCTCCTCCCGGTTCGATTAAACCTTGGTTTCTTTCTGAGGGAAAACTTGCTACTGTGCGCATCATACCTTCCTCTTGGGGTTCCCAACGAACGTGTGAGTTACACGCCATCACACCGCCATCTCCACCGCTGCATCTCGTCACCGCTGTAACGATTTGGGTTGGATCTTGATTGTTTGATAGGGGAAACTCTCCCGGCGTTGATTACTACTTGTTATTGATGCTATTGAGTGAAACCATTGAACCAAGGTTTATGTTCAGATTGTTATTCATCATCATATCACCTCTGATCATGTTCCATATGATGTCTCGTGAGTAGTTCGTTTAGTTCTTGAGGACATGGGTGAAGTCTAAATGTTAGTAGTGAATTATTGTTGAGTAGTATTCAATGTTATGATATTTAAGTTGTGGTGTTACTCTTCTAGTGGTGTCATGTGAACGTCGACTACATGATACTTCACCTTTATGGGCCTAGGGGGTGCATCTTGTATTCGTTTGCTAATTGTGGGGTTGCCGGAGTGACAGCAACCTAAACCCCGTTAGTATATCGGTGGAGGGATAGCAGGATCTCGAGTTTAAGGCTGTGGTTAGATTTATCTTAATTACTTTCTTGTATTTGCGGATGCTTGCAAGGGGTATAATCACAAGTATGTATTAGTCCTAGGAAGGGCGGTGCATTAGCATAGGTTCACCCACACAACACTTATCAAAACAATGAAGATTAATCAGCCGTATGAAGCCAAAGCACTAGACTAAAATCCCCGTGTGTCCTCAAGAACGTTTGGTCATTATAAGTAAACAAACCGGCTTGTCCTTTGTGCTAAAAAGGATTGGGCCACTCGCTGCAATTATTTCTCTCGCATTTTATTTACTTGTACTTTATTTATCTGCTATATCAAAACCCCCCGAATACTTGTCTGTGAGCATTTACAGTGAATCCTTCATCGAAACTGCTTGTCAACACCTTCTGCTCCTCGTTGGGTTCGACACTCTTATTTATCGAAAGTACTACGATACACCCCCTATACTTGTGGGTCATCAGTGACACATGAAGGAAGAGCAAATACATATTCTTTTATGCATGGTGGCAAACAACGGACTTTGAAGCCTATGGGTGATGATCATATCAAGTCCGATGTGGAGTTAGTGGTGCGTAAGGAGAAGTTGCACAAGCCTAACGTGCTGCAAGACGTGTATGATGTTGCGAGCATTGATGTTGGTGATATTTCAGCCATGCCTGTAGATGACAAGCCAGTTCTTGTTGGTGACAAGCCAGATGAAGCTACACTTGTTGTTGATGTGGATGTTGCAGCATGTGCTACAGTTCCAGTTTGTGTTGATGCTAGTATGCAGACTGATGATGTTTGTGCTGATGGTGTTTCAGTACATATGACGCATGCGCGTGGGAGGAGTGGGAGGCGAGCGCGTCAGTGGAGACAGTGGGCAGCGGCACTACCGTGCTAGGAGTACTGCAGTCCAGTTTTCCGCGACACCGCGGATGCATCGAGGAAAGGATGGACGTGTGAGACATTTATATATGTGGCCCAGGAATTACACATCTTGTACAGGGTCATGTGCAGCGACACAGGGTTCCATCAAAACCTCGCAAGAAGAGGGTATTGGCGCCGAAGTCCAAGCTCATGTGGAGAAGAAAGAAGGCGCCAAGTGATGTATCAAGTTAAGCAGGCCGCGAGGGAGGATGTGGTGTGGAAGGCAAGCAAGACTTGAGGACGGCAAGGACGTGTCATGTTCATATCACGTCACCTTTTCTAGAAGACCCTCACGCGTTGGGGACAACGCTTCTTGAAGGGGGAGGGGGATTATACGGGCATGAAGGCCTATGTGGAGCCCAGATTCAAGACTCCACTAGCTTAATTATCTTAGTTTAGGTAATGGTCATATGTGGGCCAATTAGGATTTTTAATAAGTTGAGTCAGTTTTGGTTTGGGCCTGTCCAAACCAAGTTAGGGAGGCCCACTAGGGCTGGCCGGCCACCACTTCCCTCATATAAGGTGGAGGGACGGCTAGGGTTTTGGTTAGACAAGTTTAGACTAAAGTTTAGGGTTTACCCCATTGCGTGTGTTCACGTGTATCATCCCTCCGGGGGTACGGCGCTGCCGTTTATCTATTATATCCGATGCGAAGGTTCTTGTGTTCATCAACGATTGTCTAGCTCAAGGTTTGAGGCGTATCGTTCATCGATCTGTTGCTTGCTGGATTCGTTCCCTCTTCTCCAGGCTACGTTCATCGCGTTGTTGGGAGGATCTATTATCCCGGGTTCTCGCTGTGAAAGATCGGGCAACACCTAGGAGGATCTACTGGGATCCCCCTTATCAGCAATCTCCAGGCATGAGGTGCCCAAAGAAGTTCGCTAGTATAGCCTTCCAGAACTCGACAATTTGGCCAGATCAAGGAGGACAAGCATCTAACAAATCTTTGTCTTGAAGCGAGAGGAACCATATGACCACCGTCTTTGGTCGACCTAGACTTGTAGGTTGCAGTCTGTGCAACCACCCCATATCAACCGCACCAAGCAGAGACCATGAGCATGGCAAGGCACAAATCACTCTAGTAGGCCAAGCCCGGCCACTCTCAACCAGGTCCGTCCGGCACCAACATGCTAGCCACCACTTTCCCGCATGTCGCCGATGTGGTCGGTCTTGGGATGTGCCGCTCCGCCAAGATCCCGTCGAGACTACATGGCCAAAAACCACCAAGCAGCTAGAACACCTCCAGGCGCCCGACCCCGCGCCGCTCCAACAACCGCGAAGGCCACCACAACCGAGCAGATTAGGAGCGCCGCCTCCCTTGGTCCAAGCCATCCCATTCCTCCACGGGGTGGAGACGGCCCTGCAACCGCCGTCCGCTGCACAGGCTTAGCCCGTCAGCCTCCTTTGGCGACGGCGATAGAGGGAATGGGTGAGGAGGGAAGGTGGTGTCGGTGATTTCTAGGGTTTTCCCGTGCCGCCCAGGAGGAGGATGATGCGAGGGACCACGAGGCAGAATACGTATGAATCTAGTAGTAGGATGTACAATACGGATTCTAATAAGCTGAGTTTTATTTAGACATCGTTAGTGCTGAACTAATAATGGTAACGACCATGAGACTTTTACGAACGATTTTAGTTATTGTTGTGTCTAAGTATGAATCTAGTAGCAGGACGTACTACCATAATATCCCACCAAAAGTCAAAACAAAAAAGAACTATTTATGGGCTTTTGTGGCTTATAAGCCAAAAACCGAATGGCAAAACAAGACCGAAGGTGAAAGTTAATATAATGGGCTTTGCTAGTTCTCTTGCTCAGTTAACTTCTACATCGTTAGATTTGCTTCGTGATTTGTGTTAGTTGTCAGTTGTAATATGTGTTCAATTGAGATTTGATGACATCATCTGGCTGAGAACGAAGTTAGTTCTCAGTCGACCAAGAAATAGCCACACCCTAATATAATTACACAATGTAAGGTGCCTCTACAAGTCTATAGGTGACTACAATGTAAATAAAACGACTGACCTTTGACAGAGAAGTTAGGATGTACCGGCTCCATTGTTCGTTGTCTTGAATCTTGTAGGTGGTTATGACGACTTGTCCGCCGAGGTGCATCACCAGGATCGGCGCCCACAACAGCTCCATGTCGCGACCGCCAGGCGCGTAGGTGCAGCCCGTGCCACTCTTCTGTCGGCTGACAAGCGTGGCGAGGGCGAAGATCGCCAGAGCGTCGCTGCCGATGTGCGCCAGCCGGAACGAAAATCTCAGCCATGGCGGAATGTGAAACTTACGAACGCCGGCAAATAGCACCAGGAAGTATTGCGCGCTGATGCTGGCTGCAACGAGGACGTCCAGCTCCCATTCGTCCCACCATTGCGCCATGCTCTCTCTCGGATTGAGTGTGTTTGCGAGCTGCAGGTGATGCCGCTCCAATGGCTTCTCGCGAAATATGTATGCACGTGATTAAGCAATGGGCACTGCCCAGTCATTTGCGTTCTAGCGCAAATGCGCGTAGTCAACAGTCAACACTGAAATAATAAAACCATATTTCTCGGTCGACATGAATGACTGAAGATAAAAAATTTACTACCCGTACAGTCGTGCAATGAAGGCAAGACAAGCTAGAGAGAGCGGAGAGATTCATTTCGGATCTCAAGGCATATCTTAAACGATGGCTACGTGCACGACTGCACGCTCGGACAGAGTTCTCCAAATATCTAACGTACTGTAGATCTAATCTTGCGAGTTGCTTCATTTTAATTTCATTTGATGTCCAGTCGACATGAATGAACGGATATTAATGCATGATACAAGTTGACTTATTGCCATGTCCTTTGTGCCATCGTGTAAATAAATAAATCCCCCTAACCTGAACATATGTGCCTAATCTTAATTAGCACGACTTGGAGCGACGACTCGTTTGGTCTTGTGATATCAATGGCCTGATTCAAAGTTTCTACGACGTTTGTGTTCGATCCTTAGATGGATCGATAGCAGACTTTTTTGATCGTTCTTATTACTCTCCCTAGTCCGAATTAGTTGATGGGGGTTGTGGAGGCCGACCCCTTGTAGCATGAGCTCGGCTACATACATCTAAATTTATACAGATCTGTGGCATTCTTTTTTGAGCTGGTGGGAGTAGTTGTTTTAAATTCATTGAGACCATGTTAGTTGCCAGGTCGATGGGGCTTTAGAGCATCTCCAGCCGCGTCTCCCAAACCGTCCCCCAAACCGCGCCGGATTGAGCGTTTGCCGTTTTTTTGCCGCGTTTGGGGGACGTCGCTCCCCAGCCGCGTCCCCCAAACGCCGCCCCCAAATGAATATTTGTGCACGAAAATAAAGATTTTCATTCAATTTTGATTATATATTACAAAGTTTGAATGAAAACGGCTAGATTTCATCTAAACCTAGACTACTGACCGCCCGGCGGCGCGTTCGACGGCCCCGCCCGTCGTCGCCTCCCTACGCCGCAGCTCCTCGCGCGCGCTTCTCTCCTTGCGAGCGGCGGTGCCGGACGGTGCCGCTCCCGCGCGTCCTCCGCGTCCCTCGCTGCGCCGCCGGAGGGAGCTCGATGGCGCGACGAATATGCGCCTCTTCGCGGGCACGGGCGTCGTCGGAGCTTCTTCTCGACTCGAAGGACTCGACGAGGGCGCGTTCGATCGGCCGTCTCGTCCGGGTGCGGGCGCCGTCGTCGGACCCGAAGTCGTCGTCGCCGTCGTCCTCCACCTCGGTCTCCTCCGCCTCGGCCTCCTCCTCCTCCATTGGCGCCTCCTCCTCCACATGTTGGCGCCTCCATCATCGCTGCCGCTAACGCGTCGGCCTCCGCCGCCAATCGCTCCGCCCGCCCCCATAGCGCCGTCGCCGCCGCTCCCGCCGCCACGCCCTCCTCGTCGCTGTGCTCGACGACTACGCGCCGGGCGCTCGATCGAGCCACGCCGTTCAGTACAGCGCCGCCGCTCATCGCGCGCCGGCGCTCGCACCATCGCGCTCAATCTCCTCCCGACCGGCGCCGTCGCGCTCTTGCTCGTCGAGGCGTCGAACGCCGCAACGGTGTCGCCCGCTCTGCCACGCTGCCGCCGCGCCTCTCAGCTGCGGAGGCGGAGAACGCCGCTAGATCCGCCGCCGCGGGCGGGCCTCCTCCTCGAGTGCCTCCTCTAGTGCCGCACGCCGCCGCCGGGCGGGGTGGAGGAGACGGCGGTGGAGGGAAGTGGCCATCGCCGGGGCGGTTCGCCATTGCCACTGGTGATGGAGGAGACGGCCGTGGAGCGACGAGGGCTGTGTTTGTTGCCGGCGGGGTGTGGTGGCTACCGTTGATGAGCCGGGAGACCTTTTATAGACGCCGGCGTCGGGAAGAAAGCGCGGGAACACGAGAAGAGGCGGGAAGTTCGCGCGAACGGGCGGTGCGTGCGAACGCCGGCGACGCGTGGAGGCTGCGCAGCACCGACGAGACGTCTCGCCTGCCCTCCGTCGCCATTAAGGCAAAGATGCCGCGCGCGAATAACTTCCGTCGCGAGGTAGGCGACGGTTAGGTTCAAATTAACTGTGCCGCTGACGCGTCGGCCCCGCGCCTCCTCGCCTCGTTGTGTCCGGCGTGCCCGGTGCGTCCCCTGTGGGACGGGGACGGGCTCGGGCGCGGACACATAGGGCGCGCCGACAAAAAAGGCTTTGGGGGACGCGGCTGGAACGCTTTTTTTGTCCGGCGCGCCCCAAATCCCTTTGGGGGACGCTTTGGGGGACGCGACTGGAGATGCTCTTACATATGGTAGGCATGGGCCATGTGTGAGTGTTATAATTCTCGGGTGTGACTAGGTCTCAGCCGACTCACCCAGGTAATTTCATCGACTCTTAATTGTGATTCATGTTGCAACTCAGAAGTAGCATGACTCATAAAACACTCCAATGATCTAGGGCAGTTGCAAGCCATATTGTTGCAACTCATTAATAGCACAAATCACGAGGCGATCCAATAGTTCGGACATTATTTTTTGTAGTTGCAACCTCATTTGCAATTAAAAAAACTCCGTTGCAACTCATGCTAACACGAATCACGATGCAATTTATAATTGAGAACTTAGTTAATCTAATTAAAAATTAGCAAAACAAATAATTATGCTAGTAGTGGTCTTACTCTAACATATATTTGCCTCATTTCGAACTGTCAATACTTATCGTCACCTCCCTGTGAAGATACGACAAAAGCAACATAATTCTGGGAGAGAAATTTATTACTATAAAGCATTCAAACTTACTACTACAACTCATTCTAGATGCCAGACGTATTTGACTTTTTTTTGTAGTACGTTAGAACTCTCGCGGTACCATGTTAGTAGCTGTTGTAGAGTATAATAATTCTAGTCAGCTGGCTATAAAAATTAAAATGATATATTATTGCTTAGTTGGAGGAGAGAAGAAAGTATGCAAGAGCTATCTCTTTTTTGTTGCAAATAGGACACTGGCATTAAAAAAACATCTAACAGTACAAAACAGAAAAACATGAATTATAACAAGATCCTTGAGAAGCCCTTTATCTTCAACCTCTAGACCGTGTCGACGACGCGCCGCCGCTCCTCCCTGAGTCGGCCTGACGTTGTTGGTTGCGGTCGGGAAGTCGCCGAACGGGTCAAAAAGACCATATCCGTCCCGGAGATGAAGAAGTAGGATGAACTGCCGATGAAGCTCCTTGATGATCCGAAGATCCCCATAGACAGGCGAAATCCTCGAAAACCACACCACACCCACAAACTTCTCGACATTGCCGTCAAGATGGGGTTGAAGCCGGGGAGACATTATTGCACAGGGCGCCGCCACCACCACCTAAATGTCGTTCCTACAAATAAAAACCCTAAAAACCGAAAATTGTCTTTGGCTCATGGGCACCAGTGCTCCTGCTGTTTCAAAAAATTTGAAAATCATATATATTTGTTTCAAAAAAATCTGATAAAAAATCTAGACATAATAAATATGTAACCTACAAGCGTGTAAAATTTTAATATGAAATTTTTTATATTGTAGACTACATAAAAAAGACAAAATCTTTTAAAATTTGGAGATTTGAAATATACATACCCAGATCCACACGATTGTTATTTTTGTGTAGCCCAGAATGTTTTGTATTTGAAATTGAAAATTTGCACATTTATGGAACAATTCATTGGCTACACCATGATTTTTTTTCTAATTTTTTTGAAATACATAAATGTGATTTTTATTTTTTCTAAAATAGCTGGAGCACTGGTGCCCAGGAGCACCAAATCTCTATCCCCTAAAAACAAGGAACGAAGCCAGCTGCTCCTATGCACTTTAAGAGAGTAAAAGGTGGGTCATGTATAAATAAAATATCATAATTTTGTAACTAACACTTGACTCTATTATTTTTTGAACTTGCTCTTACAAACTAGTTTGGTAGCTAGTACCTATTCCCCAAGCTCGAGCATCGGCTCCAGCTTGCTCAAGATCATCTTAGCTATGCCGGAGCAGGCACTGGTGTTCGCGGTGCGCCGGCGTGATCTGGAGCTTGTCGTCCCGGCAGCGCCCACACCCCGGGAGACTAAGCGCCTGTCCGACATCGACGTTGTGCGCATGAACGTGTCTTTGGCCTTCTTTTACCGTGGCGGAGAGGACGGCTTCGCACAGCTGGGTGACCCGACCGGCGTCATCCGACGCGCCCTCGGCGAGGCGCTGGTGCACTATTACCCGCTGGCAGGGCGGCTGCGGGAGTTGGAGGGGAGGAAGCTGGTGGTCGACTGCACCGGCGAGGGGGTGCTGTTTGTGGAGGCCGAAGCCGACGTGCGGCTGGCGGAGCTTCTTGCGGCCGGGCTCAGGCCGCCGATCCCGTGCATGGAACAGCTGCTCTTGGAAGTGGAGGGCTCAAGCGGCACGCTTGACACACCATTGATGCTCATCCAGGTATACCTGATAAAATCGTTCTCAGATATGCATGCGGGTAGGGCCGTTGGGGTAACTACTGATGACGGACCACGTTGATTTGTTGATAATTACCAGGTCACCCGGCTGCTATGTGGTGGCTTTGTGTTCGCGCTCCGCCTCAGCCATACCATGTGCGACGCTATCGGCATCGCCCAGTTCATCAACGCCATTGCCGAGCTCGCCCGCGGCCTTCCGGCGCCGACTGTCGCGCCTGCGTGGTCCCGCGAGCTCCTCGAGGTGCCTAGGCCGCCTACGCCGTCCTTCCCGCACAGCGAGTTTGACGTTCAGCACCCAGCGGCACAGGCACATGCGCCGCAGGTAACTCAAACATTGCCGGCGCCGCCTCCAGTGGACGGCGACATGGTCGTGCGGTCATTCACCTTCGGGCCCTCAGAGGTTGCCGCGATCAAGAAACGCCTCCCTTCTCTCCTCGGCGACACGGCCACGACCTTCGAGGCACTTGCGGCGTTCCTCTGGCGTGCCCGCTCCGCGGCGCTCGAGGTCCCGCCGGGCGAGGACGCGCCGTTGGCAATCATGGTAAACTTCAGAGCAGCCGCCGAGTTGGCCCTGCCGTCGGGGTACTACGGCAACGCCAGCGCGCCTTCGGTGGCGCTGGCTGATGCTGCGGCGCTGCGCCGCGGCTCCCTCGAAGACGTTGTAGCGCGGGTGCGGCAGGCGAAGGTCGCGGTGACCGCCGACTACGTGAGCTCCAGGGTCGACCAGCTGCGCGGCCGGCCGCCATTGTTGCCAGCGAACAGGTACTACCTCTCCGACCTTCGCCGGGTCGGGTTCCACCGCGTGGACTTCGGGTGGGGCAAACCGGTCTTCGGCGGCCCGGTCTACCCTGTCTTCGGCTCGAGCTTCTTCACAGCCTCTACGGATCAAAATGGGGAGGACGCGGTTGTCGTGCCTGTCGCGCTGCCGCGGCAAGCCATGGAGCGCTTCACGGTCGAGATGGAGAGCCTCTTCGTATCTAAGCTCTAGATGGATCCTGGCGCGACACGAGATGTACAAGCTGCACGCAACTAGCGGTGCAGGGTTGTGTACACTGTACGCGAACCTTGTGTTACCGCCTACCGGATGGACGACCAACATGGGGCCTTGGGCGTCCTTGATCGGAGGTGCCCGTATCAGAGACGGTGAACCGGCTGCGTCTCCTCTCCTCGCCCCGTGCTCCCCATCTCACCTCATGCTTCTTTCCTTTGTGATTCCGGAGTTATGCGTAATGAGATTCATGTACTCCACGATATAGTTTCCAGTTTGGAAGATGAAATGCATTCCTCACTCAACTTGGATCAAAGAATACACACAATTTCCGAAGAGTCGGTCCAATTAAGCCTGGAGATTGAGCAAACACAACCAAAAGCCATTCTCGAATAAAGGTACCCAAAAAAGCTCGTGAACACATTCTCAAACTCGTCCATACATCGAAGTCATTCCCTCAAGTAATGCTTTCACAAGAATGGTTGCACTGTGGAGCAGTGCTTTATCAAGCTCAAATGTCGGTTATTTACAATCTATCTTGTGGCATAATAAAGCATTTAAAGAATACAACTATAGCAAACTCATCAAACTTGAACGGTAGATGATCAATCAACTATACAATCTTGAGTGCCAGATCAAATAATGGCCCCGAATGAACTACTTTGAAGAGATGCTATGAATGCTTATCGGGTAACTACGTTACACTTTTTTTTTCAAATACGTTGTAATACGCACGCCTAACACAAACGAAAATTATGCTGCTGCAGATCTTTTGTTGTCAGGGTCTTCTATATTCAAAGCCTGCAGTAGTTTCGGCCATGATTCGGGAATTCCTCCTGGTAAATTGAACTCCAAGAGTTTACCCCGTGCCCTGTAGAAATCCTCCACTGGTTCACACTGCATAGATGACAAGTTACTTTTGTTTTTAACAGATGACAGGTTATTACTTTGAAAGGATAACAGGATGCTGCAGCCTGCAGTGAGCAACAGAGCAGCAGTCCAACATATAGAGGAAATATTCTGAGACTATACTAATATAAAAGGAATGAAGATTGCTATGCGAGCTCCATAATATTTTATCAAGTTTAGCAGATGATTTGTGCTCATTGCTGAGTTTGGAACAAAGAATGCACATAATTTCTGAAGTGCCAATTGGCTGAATGGTACAGCTTGGTATTCCACACATTCAAAGATATAAATAAAACATTACACCCCTATACTAATAAAAGGAGGGAATACTGCTATATTAGTTCTGTAATGTAGTTTCAAGTTTGGCAGGTGAAGTGTGCTCATTGCTGAATTTGGAACAAGGAAATACGCATCAAACTAGAGTTGATACATGAGCATTAAGTGTCAAGTAGATTAATGTCAGTGATAAAATAACCAGCATATCTACGTCTCCGTATTTCATACACAGAAATCTAAGCATCAACTTTTTTATATGGGAAAATTCACTATTTGACTTCATCTGCATTTGAACATAGCTACACAGAGCATACTACTGAAAATTGATTGTTCAGATCAAAGAAAATATGAATGTTCTCTGGTACATACCAAATCATGGTAAACACGCAATCGCTCCTTTACCACCTCTTCAGTATCATCTGCTCTAGTAATCAACTTTGATTCGCACTCTGGAGGAGGTAGTAGTGGAGGCATATACATTCGAGGGCCACCATTCTGGCCCTCAATGTCGATGGAGGCCACGTTGAAGTTTCCTCCACACTGGCTGCACTTCCTTCTACCAATGCATTTTGCAAGAAGAGCTTCTTCACGAAGTTTGAGATTGATCACCAAATCAATATCTGTGACTCCCTCCAGTATTTCCTTAAAAAAAGCACAATATAATTATATACAAGTACCCCTATCAGCAGATAAGTTTGAAACGGTTGATGTTTGTTGATCTCAAATGATACTGAAACTAAACTACCATAGATAAGATTATTACTAGAATAAAGTTCCATAATATTGTTCTGAAACTGCACTCATTTTCAATGATTTCATCTCGTAATGATAAGGCTCAACTGAGAAGATGCAAGTATATGTCTTGCATACTTACAGTCAGGTCAAATAACTAGCTCACCGCTTGTCTTATAGTTCTTGGAAATCCATCAAGTATGAAACCCAATTCACCCTTTTCTTCTCCCTCCTCGAGTCGCTTTGATAAGAGATTTATGATGATCTCATCAGACACCAGCTTTCCATGATTCACAATTTCAGCAAGCTGGAAACAAAGCAGACATAATGATCAAGTAAACGGGAGATATACAACGAAGTCTAAGTAGAGAGGCACAAACAGTAAGTGGTCATAAAAGGTTTCCAATGGTCCATAACCAACCTGTTTACCGAAGTATTTTGTTCCTAGATCAATTCAACCTATTTGCTATAATCCGAATGAACCACCGGCACAAAATCAGTCAAGTCAGCAATGTTCTGACTGCTAAACAAATGCTCAACAGTTGGTGAAGCTGTGATCCTTCACACGTTGTGCAACTGGATATGCTGTGTCTGACAGGTGTTTCATGTGATAAAATTGTTGCTAGTTTTTTTTTTGTACGGGGTGTGCTGTCTGCTATGTACGAAATGGCACGATCTCTGGCTTGGATTGGTCTCCACTCAGAAATTTAAACCATCTTTTCTGCACCGTACATACCTGCCTTTTTAGGTTCCTGGTGATAAATTGGAACCGTATGAAGGTATTAAATCAACTAAATTTTAACTATTAAATCATGTCACGCAGTTGACTTCCAGAGATAAGAATTTCGCGAAACATCACCTATAGAAGAACTCCACATGGAGATTGAGGCGAGCGGTACCTGCTTGTAGAGGGGGTCTTGGGAGGCGAGGGCGTCGCGGACGAGGTCGCCGGTGGCGATATGGGGCACGCCGAGGAGCCGCGAGAGGCGGCCGGCGTAGGTGCCCTTGCCGACCCCGGGGCAGCCCAGGAACACCCACTGCACGCGGCTCCCGTCCTCCCCCGGATCCCGCCCGCCCCTGCGCCCCGCCACCACCGCCGCCGCCGCCGCCAGCGCGGGCGCCTCCTTCGACGCCGCCACGGAGAGGTTCCGCCGGGACGCGGCGCCGCCTCCGAAGGCCCGGATCGCGCGGGACATCGCCGACATCTCTCGCCGGCAAGGAGCGTGGCAGATATTTACTTCTCGCCTGTTTCGTGTTCGACTTCGAGACGGACGACGGAGCTGGCGAGCTGCTGTTTCCGGGCAATGACGACTTGGGCTAACACGTGGTGGGGCCCACCTTGTGGGCCCACCCAGGTCTAAGCGGTGGGAGCACGTGCGGTGATTGAAAAATGGGCCGGTGGCTTCGCGGGAAGATCCAGATTCCGCTGTCTCGCGCCAAACCGCTCGTGTCGTGTCGCCGTCGACGTTGCCATCGAGATCCACCGGCGACAACCTGCAAGCACCGGCGGGCAAACTGGCCACGTCATCCAGCGTCACGAACTTGACACGTCGCCCTACACTTGTCTCCCACGGTTCCACCCTTTGCAAGCAAGTTGCTATCACAGTGTAGACAGACGAAGAAGAGAAGCTTCTTGCCCAAGTACGCATCTCAATCAAAAGAATAACACAGAATTCTTGTTCATTATTACAAGGATAATTCGGACAAGATTCAGCCCACAGCTCTGCTCTTGAATTAGCACGAACGATAAATTCGATAATATAATAATAATAATAATAATAATAATCACCAATAATTCCAGGAATACAGTGTACGAGTACAACGATGCCCTCACTGGTCTCGACTTATTGAATTTGAATCGAATGCAACACGAAAAAATTGGAAAATATCAGTTAATCTTGCTCTGCCGACACGGACTGATCGATTGCACACTGTCAGTCGTCAGATCAATCGGGCATGGCAAAACGCAGCTTGGCTGCATCTCCTCTTCATCTTCTAGGTGCGGCAAATCTGGAGAGGGGCGACGACGTCGGCCATCTCCTCGCAGGCGGCGGCGACCTGGACGAGGTCCGGCACGCCCTTGCTCATTAGCAGCCGCGTCCGGCACTCCTCGGCCGCGTCAATGCCAGACGAGTAGGCGCCGTGCACCGCGCCCGAGTGCTCCGCACTGGCCGCCTCCCCGGCGAAGTACAGCAGGCTGTCCACCGGCGCCGAGAACCTCTCACATACGTCCGCCGGCTTACCCACCAGGTCGCACGAGTATGACCCCAGGGAGTTCGGGTCCGAGCCCCACCGCGAGACCAGGTACTGGGTCTGCAACACACACATACAACATCATGGGCATGGTTAGTTCAAATGATCAAGCATCGCAAAATGCAGATAAGTTATCAATTCTTCCGTCTATTGTAACAAGAACATTTCAGACAGAAATGGCTTACAGGTTCAGTGGCGCCAGGCACCATCTTCCTCAGGTGAGCCATGACGAGGGCCACAGCCTCCGCGTCGGAAAGCTTCTCGACCTCCTGCGCGAACCGGCCGGCAGCCATGTAGACGAGCACCGGGTTGCCGGTGGCCTTGTGGAGGTTCAGGAAGTAGCCGCAGGTCTTCGGGGTCGGCCCGACCATCCCCAGCACCTGCACGTTCGGCCAGAAGGCCCTGTCGAAGTGCATCGCCACCTTGTTCTCGATGCCGACGCCAAGGTCGGCAATGGCCGAGCTCTTCCATGGGGGGAGTTCAGGCTCAAACTTGATTATGTTCGCCTTGAGCACGCCGAGCGGCACCGTGATTATGCAGGCGTCGGCCGAGTGTTGCGTGCCGTCCTCGGTGGTGACCGTCACTCCGTTGTATTGGCGGGCAATTTTGGTTACTCTGAATGCGCAGGAATAGCAAGGTAAGTAAAAGTATCTGGCAACTGCAATCAGCAAGTGCAAGTAAAGGAAGGAACACATGGAGGTTTCAAAATGGACATGGTTTTACTTAAATTGTTCAACTTAGTATTTTATATGGAGTAGTACTTGGCAAGGTCGCAAGGTCATAATAGCAGAGATTAAGAGAATATGTGTGACAGGCATATTGAAATTATTCGTTGCAAAATATATGCTGAGAATATAAAAAATACTCACCTCTGATTAAGACGGATGTCAAGACCTTGAGCGAGGGCCTGGATTACAGGATAGTATCCATCAACCATCAGACCATGACCACCAGTAAGAACATGTTCCTGCACATAGGACGATAATTCAGCAATAAGTAGAGGATCTAAACGACTGGTAGGTCTATTTTTTCGTGGTGTGTCACCATAATAAATGCTTAATGGGGTAAAATGATGTGTGCTAACCTGATCCCAGTTCTTCAGAGATATTTCATCAGCATCTGCAGCAAACCATGCCTCCAGCCGGCATACACACCATTGCATGACTCGATCATCTAGCCCTTCTAGCCTACAAATTGGTAACAATATCAGTAAGCCTCTTGTTCCGTAAACATCCAGTTTATAAGAAAATCATGGCATGTTAGCATGATAAAAAGATGTATACATACTTTAGGTCAGGGTGCCTCTCAAGCACCATCGAGATTGCCTGTTGAAGGGGCATGTCATGTTCCTGCTCATCACGGAGTTTCACCGTCTGTAACGCACAATACAAAGAGTACAGTTAGCTACAATTATTTCACTAAAAAAATATCCAAGTACTACTTAGGAGAATTAATAGATCAAGTACACCTTAGGAGAGTTAATAATTATCTACCTCTTTAAGAATTCTCTCAAATATTAAGCCAACTTTAGCAGCTGTTTCCGTTGGGACTTGAAGGCCATTCTTATCGAAGAGTGAGCAACTGTGAAGGAACAGGTTAACACAGTGAGATTTAAGAACAGAAATTAAGTATCTGGATTGCAAAGCTAAATTCCAAGTGCTAAAATTACCTTTCCAAATCATGGTCATACAGAACAGAGTTGTCACCACTAGTGTGATATAACCTCAGCCCAAGATGGCCGATCAATGGTGCTAGAGAATTCTCATTACTGACACCGTGCAACCTGAAATTTTCCATCAACACCAGCAGAAGTTAGTAAAAGATGATGTAAACAAAAAATCTATAGAGGATTGTTCCCATGAATCAATTTAAGCGAGACTAACCATGAGGCCCCCATATCAATGGGGCATCCGAAGGAGTAGTCGGTGTGCACACGGCCACCGATACGATCTCTCGACTCCAGAACAGTCACCTCAAAAGATGAATTGGAGAGGACACGGGCCGCCGCAATCCCCGAGATGCCACCGCCGATCACGATGACCGATGGAGGCGAAGCGCACCGTCGCTCGATTGTTGGAAGCAAAAGGCCTAAAATACGACAATGCATAGGAATTGTTACCAATCAGGCCTTGTGTAAAAGAGGACAGAATCAATATGCGCATAGCCACCAAAATACTACAATTTTTCCCTCGATTACCATCGCAATTAAATGATTAAATTCAGCAATCTTGGTTACATATTGTTGGAAGCAGAGGCCTATAAGTACATCAATGCAGAGGAATTGTTACAGATCAGCGTGGGGTGGAAAGGGGTAAAAATCTATGTCAGCATAGCAACCAAATTTCTATTTTTCTTGTTCAGTTATGACCGCAATTGGATGATTAGATGCAGAAATCCTGTTCTTAATCCCCATTCAGCACGCAAAATTACCCCTTTACGAAAGATCTATCAGGAACTGCCAAAATCAGAGAAATTACAGGACAGAGTCACAGAGATGACCATACCTCCGGTTTTGAAGCTGTTGGGATCCATAGCCGCCGTTGCGGCCGTCGTTGAACAAGAAGAAGGAGAATACGCAGACGGAGCAGCAGCAGAAGAGGACCCCTCCGTCCACACACACACAGACGGCACCGAGCACGATCGCAGTTTACAAGAGACCGGCGGTGCTACTACTACAATTACTAGTAGTGAGGGCACGATTATTCAGACTACGTATGGGAATCGAGATGAAGAAGACGAAGACGAGGAGGCCGTCCTGGAGGCGGCTGGCGTCGGAGGAGCGGCGGAGCGTGAGGCAGCTCATAACCCTGTCTGGCTCCAAACCGGCAACGCGCGCGAGGGCGGACCCCTTCCTTCCTCGCCGACGATGCGATCGAATACGAGTTCTGCTCCTTCTTCCTCTCCTCCGGCGGGCGGCGGTGCGGCGAGGTGCGGCGTGATCTGGTTTTGGGATGGCGTTTGCGTGGTGGGAAGTGGAGGCGGGCGCCGCATTATATAGACGGACGGACGGAGGAGAGGAAGTCGGCCGCGACACGGAGACGGACGGACGGACGGGCGGCTCAGGGAAGCCGGCTGGTTCTTTCCGGTTTGCAAACTTGTTGAGTTGCAGGTGAGATATTTTCTCGGAATATCCAAGGGGTGTGCAAGTGGGCCACCATGGCACCAACCGTGTATGCTTTCTATTATTACGTCCTTCTGATTAAGTCTTTTTAAAAAGTTATAAATTAACTTTCTCTCATCAGATTCTTTTCAGCAACCATCTATGAATTAACTCATTGTCTCTTTGTGTATGTAGGAATCGCAAAGTTCAAACCGGATTGTTCTTATATTGAATTAAGAGAGAGAGAGAGTAATTTCTCAGTTCTAAGAATAGTAACAACGGTGTTTTTAAGATCATAAATAGTTTGACTCTTGTTGTCCAATTTATCTTTATTCTTTGCAAGGCAAATTCCACAAAAAAAAAGGCAACTTCATTGTATTATGAAATTCTTAAATTATAAAAGTTGTGATAAATTAATCAAAATAATCAAATGTTAAATAAAAAAACAATATATAAATTTAGTTTGTCAAATGACCAACAAATCGGACCACGATGAGAACATGCTTTGATGAACTTACCATAATGGCATGCCAATCATGTCGAGGTTTCCTAGTGTGCTAGATGAGAATATGTAGTGGAGTGTACACAACAACTTTCCCAACAGAGTTGTGCCACTTTGGCCTTGCACTGTTCGGGTACTTGGCCCCTGAGTACTTCATCCACAACAAGATCGACGTGCATTCCTTCAGCGGTGTCTAGATCGAGCTTGTTTCTAGAAGGAAGCTGGTTGTGGGGTAAGGCGCTCTCAAGGGAATCGAAAATAACATCATCAGGTGAATTCTATCCTACAAGGAAAGCGATCATGCGGGCGAGGTTGAGAGAATGGCCCTTGCCGCCACGACAATCACAAATGTAAGAATACAAAATCTCTGTTTTATTTTGGTGAAGTTTGCTTAGCAATTTTGTCCTTCGTAGCTATGCTTAGTTTCTCGAATGGTACATTTCGGCCAAACTTGTCCATGTTTTGAAGTTGCTCCATCCTTGTCACTGCCGTCCATTGGGCTAGGTCACATCTTATCACGTTGGACAACATTGACCAATTATATTATTCAAGGAAATCAATATCAAATTTTTTTTATAATACGGTGTCATAGCTATGTTTTCTAGAAAGATGAGTTTTCACATAAATCATTTTTATATATGTAGCGGAAAAAGGCCGTGACAACGCACTGACATTAAACTAGTGTTAAATAAAGAAGCAATATAGAAATTTAGTTTGCCGAATGACCAACAAATCGGCCCACAATGAGATGAGGCTTTGTTGAACTTACCATAATGACATGCCAATCATGTCGAGGTTTCCCTCCTGTGGTAGATGAGGATATGTAATGGAGTGTACACAACAACTTTCCGTTCCATCAAATCTGCCAATTTTGAGTAATGTGCTCACATAGGTATACTCTTCTTTCCGGTTATTCTTTTAAAATAATTTTCAGTAATGTGCAAGTGAAAGTTGATGACACCATATGGCCACTATCTCGCCTCGTGTTGTCTAATAGAAAAGTTAAAATTTCAAATTTATGTCAAGTTTATTCAGTTTTCTATTTGTGAGACTACAATCTGAAGCTTTTGATCCAAAGATTTATACCTTGCTCTCAGTGGTTCAAAATATCGCTTCAGAACAAACTTTCAATTGAAAACTTGTCCAAAAATTTAGAAGAATTAAGACATCACTTCATTTATTTGATTAGGGTTTATGCAAGGATTGCAAGCCTATGCAAACACGATGGTAGATGAATATATGTGTACATAAATGTTTGCTCCTTCTTCATGCTATTTTGTAGCTACCAGAAGCACCCCACCTTCTCGGCCTCCATCTGAATTGCCTTGCGTTCTCCTCCCTCTGGACATTGTCGTGGCAAAACCACTATACATGGCAAAATTGCTCTGCAAAACACCGAGGGTCTTGGAAGTTGATGAGGACAAACGTTTGGTTTAACAATACTTTTAAGAGTAATGTGGTATTTATATTTGATGCTGCTGAACCGAATAAAAACTGTGTGTTGTCTCACACGATGTAACCATGGAATTGGTGCCATTTTTTTGGCCCGCGAGATTACGAATTATTCCTATAGATGCGAACTTGGGCACCACAAGGTTCTCTATATAGAGTGGTGGAGCTTGACAGAGAAAGTTGAGGGGACCATGAAAGACATTTATGTTTAATGTTTAAGAAATACTCATGTATAGATACATCTGAATCTGGAGTACATGATATTTAAGCCTAGCAATTAAGGATATTCTTTGAAAAACTAAGGTAGGCGGGTGGGGGGTGGGGTGGGATGGCCGCCTTTGGCCCTAAGAAAGATCCGATAGACATCAGATTCTGCAGAAGAAAAATGCTAGGCAATGCCCTCTTTGCTTTAGGCTAAGTTTCTTGTTGTTGAATCATGTTATGATGTGATTATTTTAATAATATATTATAGAAAATTAATAGTTAAAGTGGGTCAAACAAATTAAAACATGCAAAAATTGGTTGGGCGTATGAAATATAATAATTCACTGCAATGCCAAACACAACTAAAGAGTATCACATAATCGAAACATAAGAGTACCACATAATTGATGAAAAGAGAAATATCAATGACATCAGAGAGATTAATTCTGCATGTTATTCAGAGTTACATCAAAGATCAAACAGAGAGATTGTCTAGTTTTGGAGGCATATACAGCACACAAATCAGCTACGATGTTAACAGAACAACATGGTGCTAAATAGACAGGTTTGTTCTCTCACAGCCTGGATATCTGGAGGGGGACCATGACTTCAGCCATCTCCTCCCTCATGGCAATCTTGCCGACCTGGAACAGATCGGAGATACCTAGCTGCGTCGAGAGGCGCCTTCGGCAGTCCTCTGCAGCGTCAATACCTGATGAATACGCACCGTGCACGGACCCAGAGTGGTCGATGCAGGCGGCCTCCCCGGCGAAAAACAGGTTGCCCACCGGAGCACAGAATCTTTCATACAAGTCAGCTGGTTTCCCCACCAAGTCGCACGAGTAGGAACCGAGTGAATTCGGGTCGGTTCCCCACCGTGAAACCAAATACTGAACCTGAAAATGTGTAGCAGAAGCTGTTAGAACTTTCAAAGCTACCATACAAATTCTGAAATACTTCAATCACTTTAGAGAATGTGAAAATAAGCATATAAAGCTTTACCGGTTCAGTGGCACATGGTAGCATTTTCTTGAGCTGTGACATGACAAAGTTAACGGATTCTTCGTCCGACAGCTTCTCCATTTCGTAGGCGAATCTGCCTGCCACCATGCATACAAGGACTGGATGCCCTGTGGCTTTGTGAAGGTTAAGAAAGTAACCGCAGGCATTCGATGTTTGGGCAACCCTACCCAGTACTTCAACATTGGGCCAAAAGATTGTGTCGAACCGGAGGGCTATCTTGTTCTCGAGGCCAACACCGAGATCAGCGATTGCTGATAGTTTCCATTCTGGGAGCTCAGGTTCAAACTTGATGATATTTGCCTTGAGTACACCAAGAGGGACAGTTATTATAGCAGCATCTGCAACAAAGCTTGTCCCGCCTTCCACACATACAATCACTTTATTATACCGCTGGATGATTTTGGTAACCCTGATCACAAAAAAGATGAAATAAGAAGCTGTCTATTTGGGCCTCAGAATTGACTTATCAATGTGAATTATTGGATCATAAGGATATGCTGCTGTGTACCTGTGGTTCAGGTGGGTATCCAGATCTCGAGAGAGGGCTCTGATAACTGGATCATAGCCATTCACCATAAGTCCATGTCCACCAGTAAGAACATGTTCCTGTAAATTTGCAAAGCTCAGCACACTTGACATGTGTCATAGTCCAAATATGCACCGCTGCAGGTCATATCAGCCAGCATTTATCTGCTGACTTGGCAAGTGGGGGCTCGACAAACGAGCACATGTTACGTATGAGTATTTCAAGCAGTTCCTACTACATACCTGATCCCAATTTTGCAAAGATATATTATCCACGTCCGTAGCAAACCATGCTTCCAATCTACAAATGCACCACTGCAATACTTCATATTGCAAACCCTCAAGCCTGTAAGGATAAATACATATATTTTAGTCATTTCACGGCTGCACTGAGCCTTCATCATTCCAAATTACACAAATCTGCTGTACTCCACTTACCTTAGATGTGGATTCCTGTCTAGCACAATTGAGATGGCTTGAACAAGAGGCATGTCGTTTGCATTTTCATCTCTAACTTTCACCGTCTACAGTATTCACAACAAGGTTATAACTGATACAACGAGACAATAAGAAGATAACATTTAAATGCAAATGGTTGCAGTACCTCTTTAAGAATATGCTCAAATATTTCCCCGACTTTGGTTACTATCTCCTGGGGGACTTGACGACCATCCTTATCAAAGAGAGCATAGCTAATAAAAAGAAAAAGAAAAATGTAAGAGAAAGAAAGCCAACAAAGTTCAAGGACGAACATACACATATGCCAATATGGAAAATGAACTACCTCTCCAAATCATGGTCATAAAGCACAGAGTTGTCACCACTGGTGCGATATAATCTAAGCCCAAGAAGCCTAATCAATGGCGCCAGAGAATTCTCATTGCATACACCATGTAACCTGAATCACATGATAAAGCCATGAGATCACTCTGTATAAACTCAATGCAAGATGACGAAACACAACTAAATGCTAGTTCTAGGATGCAACTAACCAAGATGCTCCCATGTCAATTGGGCAGCCAAAAGAATAGTCAGTATGCACACGGCCACCAAGTCGATCTCGCGACTCTAACAATGTGACCTGTAGGTGTGCATTAAACACACGTTTTACTAACTGCTTTTGGATTGTACACTGTACAGAACCAGAAACAGAAAAAATTTCATATTTTCATCCTCCAGAGATAATTTACCTTAAATGAAGCATTTGACAGTGCACGAGCAGATGCAATGCCTGAAATCCCTCCACCAATCACAATTACAGAAGGTGGAGAAGCGTTTTGCCCATCAATGTGCTGAACAAAAAGGCCTGGAATCACGAAGAGAATAAGCGTTAAATTCACTTAGTATTACGTATACGGAGTTTCTCAAGTATCTACCTGAGTAAGCACATAGTAAAATTGCCACTTATGTGTGTCAATTTATACTGACTTTTTTTTTTGTTAAATCTCTTACCGGACATAGACAGTTGCCTGTTCTAGCAAATGAAAAGCCACCTGAATAGAACTGTCTTCTAGGGAGTGACAGAACATTATCAGGAATATGCCATGGAAGATTTTATTCTCTCTATTCTGTCCAGTTGATTAGTAACAAAAAAGTGTGACGTCGGAACTACACCAGCCTGAAAGATCGATCCCTAGAATTATTCGATGCGCAGCAATATGGATTAGCCGATGCAGCAGCATATTCTATAAAACACAATGGGACCAAGAATAAGGAGCAGATTATAGGCCCTGGATGCTATTCCCAATTTGTTTTCTCTCAAACACATAAGTATTTCAGTTTAGTGGGCTCATTTTTTCGGAACCTCGTTCTACATCCCTTTCACAGATTCACTTGGGAGTCCCCATCACCAGTCACCGAACCCTCGCTTCACATGCAATATTCTCTGCTAGTATAACAATTCCCTTTCTTCGGCTGTAATATCCATTATTTCAGATTCTCACCCGGTGACATCACTTTTCTGTATCTGCCTTAAGGTGATTCAGTTAATAAATGAGTAATCTCCTTGTCATGAAAAAATATCTCGGCTCATCAATCATATTAAGATCCATCATTTGTGCATATATTTTTCCCAAACATGATTGGTGGTCCCCTATCAACATCAAATGAATCGAAGGGATGATTCTGGTCCAATAATTTTTGGCCTTTTGGCATTTGGAGAAGACAGTGAACTGTCACAGCGTCAAGCATGACTGAGACGTCAGTCCAGACAGCAACATCCCGCTAGATAGATATAGCTTCCTAATTTCTACTGGTAATACGTACGCCACTTGACCTTGAAACAATTAAAATTCTACAGTTAGTACTACTAATTACGCACACGCCACTGAGTACGTGGTTAGGCAGTGGATTTGATGCAGTGGGGGAAGCTAATTTATGTGGACGTTGAGCACACGAAACTGTAAGAAAAAAAAAACAGGGAGGAAACAGGAGAGGGGTGGTCGGGCACGCACCTCCGGCGGCGAAGGCATTCGGCGGCTGGTCCATCCTCCGGCGCGGTCAAATGAACCCAGCTGCAGCTCGACGGCGAGGAGAATGGGGTCGAATCGAATCGGAACAGAGTTTACAGAGAGAGATCGGAGGATGCTGTGCGCGGCGAGAGAGAGCGATCCGGGCCGGCCGGCGGGGGCTAGCAATTAGAGGAGGAGGCTGAGGAGCGGAGGCGGGCGCCACGTATAGGAAGCGAGAGGTAGAAGACGAAGACGAGGAGGCCGTCCATGCCGCCGCCGCCGCCGCAACAGTGGTCAGCGGTGCTCGGCGCCGCGCGGAGGACCCCTCTCATAACCAAAACGGCCCGTCGCCGGCGAGCCGCCCCGCACCGGCGATCCTCTCCAGCGGCGCCACGCCGAGCGAGCCGAGCCGGACGGTTGTTCAGGTGGTGGAGAGCGAGTGCGAGCGCGCGCGCGCGGGACAGGGGCGCGCGGTTGGGTTAGTTGTTGGTCGTGACGGGGTTGGGTTGGGTTTGTTTGGTTGGTTGGTTGGTGCGGTGCGGGTCGGATGCGAGGATGGCGCTGCGGTTTTATAGGGCTGGCCGTTTTGCGTGTGCGTGCCTGGGGAGTTTGCTTATTGCCGGCGATGCTCAACGGTATTGGCAACAGCCGGTGGGATATTGCGACACTACTTCGGATCCTCTGCTTTGTACTCTTTGGTGTGGCATAGATCTCGGACAGAAGGCCCCCGATATGTGGTACCTCCCTTATTATTTGAGAAGGGTTTGTTCTCAGACAACTTCATCTAGATAGCATGCCGCCTCTAGCAGCCAATTCTAGCTTTTGACCTGGGCTCTCCTCTCGTGTCAGATATATGCAACACGTTCAGGGTTGCGGTGGTGGTGTGGTATATCTCTTCCGAGTTGGTGGAGGCATTGAAGTGTCGTTGTGTTTATCCTTGGAGTCGTCGTGTTGGCATTGTGCTCCTTCTCTTGTCTCCCTAGATTTGGATATGACGACGCCTTTGTGTCATTCTATCTCCAATGAGGCATCGAATGAGATTTTCCTTTCATGACCCTTCCTCTTTTATCCTAGCAGAGGCTTGCTTTGAATTCGAGGTGGCCCACAAGAAGTTTCTTAGATGCTCTAGGTCACTTGTGTAGTGTGTTGCATTTTTTCCCATTGCGACGGCACATTGGTGTCCATAGTCTTGGTTGTGGACCATCTTTTGGCTTCGTCGGTGGCACACCATGTGGTGACCCTGCATACCACTGCATGTTGTAGTATGCCAGTCGTTGATATAACATTCGCGAAGTACCATTCCGCAAATATCACATCCCTCAGAGTAGTACAACAGAACATAGCAAGGTCCATAACTCATTCACATGTTATTACAATACACAAACACAAGTCGTCTCGGAGCTCCTCTTGGGTCCTAAGAGGATATCTCCTGGGTTCGAGGTGAACCCAACTTAACTTACAATACCATTGTCTCATTAAACAAAACATTTATTTAATCGAGCAGCTCCTTAGTAAGAGTCTGTGCTGCTACTACTACTCAGATATCTCTAGGCTTGTTCTCCTCCGGAAGCCTCCCGGATCCGTAGACTATGATATAGTCTACGCCTTCAACTCCACCTGAGAGATCAGGTTCATCGTAGCCGATGATCTCGGCTCCATCATTGTGGTCGTAGTCCTCCTCCAGATGGTTCAGACAATCTAAGTGGATTTAAGAGTGGTATGAGTACGAGCGTACTCAACAAGTTCATTATAGGTAAGAGGTGTTTTATGCACTAGCTACGATATTAGACCAGAAAGTCTAATACCAATGCAAGTTTTGATAAACATTTCTTCAAGAGATTGTTTTTATTTCAAAGAGCTATGTCCGTCAGCCTTCACCGGTTACTAGAACTTCATGGAGCTCCTTTCCGCGTCAGCTCCTCAATCCCGAAGAGGGAGTCGCTTACACTGCGAGGTGTGTTGCTTTACCCATAAGAGATCTTAACCTTGGTGCCAACCGGGCAGCTTTCCGTCCACACTTCCTTCTGTGAGGCCGGTATAAGGTCTAGCCAATCATGTTCCTCCGCTACCTCGAACACCCACCCTTTGTTGCATACTCCCACCCTGGGTCCACGCCGGCCCCATTGCTCCCATATATTTCAGGGTGGACTCACCACGACGTCAATGCGGGCTCTACCATACATTCCTACGCGGCAGATGCAACCCATCATAGACCTCATTACCGTTGGGACTTCTATGGGTTCCCACCCCTGCATCAAGTCTCGCAAGATCATGAGCACCCGGTAATGAGCATCCGTTGATGAACGAGAGGTGGAAACACTTTTGACTACTCCGTCCCACCGGATCTTATGGTTAACACGGGTATTACGGCACAAGAATCACTGGCGACATTTGTTAATTAATCCTAGATGGATATAAACCCTTGCAATGGAACCTCCACCATATCAACACAATCCATGGTTCCATTGCCCACCACATAGTCATATTCATAGTTATGAAAGTAGTGGTTTTGATTTTTATGCAATAGTGATAACCATAATACTTTGCAAGTAATTTGATAGAAATACTAATGACATGAGCAAGTGATGAACTTGCCAAACACCGCAAAGTTCTGCAGTTGGAAGGTATGGACTGACCCTTGTCCTCTTGTTCTGAAAAATAGCATCATTGTCCGATAAGGGCAATGGTTAAAGAAGCAATAATGCATGATTCCAATTTTAGGGTTTGTTTCCCCCCCCTCTGATGTCGTTGTTATTTTATGAGAGGTTAATACTAAGAATAATTTGGGAATACTTGTTCAAGAGTAAAATACTACCTTGAAATGTTGTCAAGGTGTTTTTGAAGTCCAAATGTATTAATGGACTTATTTTCATTATTGAAAATAAGATATGTGATTTAAATCATTATTTAAATCACCAAATTTGAATTTATTCTATTTTATCTCCAAAAATTCCATTTCATATTTTATTATGATAGATAATTTTATGCTGATCTATTACCATATTTTTAATGTATTTTTAAGAGCTTTTATCAATTTTCTATGATTATTCAAAGTTTCTGCATTTTTTTGTAATTTAGGAAATGACCTAAATGCCCTTGGGCCCCACCTGTCAGGGTAGCCCAACGGGTTAGGTCGCACCCGAGCCACCCTTTTGGGCTCGGTCGGCCCATTCTTCCTCTCCCGCGCGACGAACCCTAACCCTAAGCTGCGCTGGCGACCTGGTCGCCTCGCCGTCGCCGCGATTCCGCGAGATCCGCCGGACTTGGCCCCGCCATGGAGCGCAATCAATGCGCCACACGACGGCGGTTAATCCTATCCGATCCGACGCGACGACCTGCTGCTCTCGATCTCGTCCCCGTCTGGTGCTGGGTTACGGGATCCGCCGATCCCGCCGCCTGGCGCCTCCGGTGCTTGGACTCCGCCCTGCTTCGCCGCCGTGGTGCGGTGATGCCGTGGTGCCGCCATGGCCTGGCTGGGCTTGGCGTCGCCGCGCTCTGGCGTGTGCCGCCATGGCCGCTGATACGTCTCCAACGTATCGATAATTTCTTGTGTTCCATGCCACGTTATTGATGTTATCTACATGTTTTATGCACACTTTATGTCATATTCGTGCATTTTCTGAACTAACCTATTAACAAGATGCCGAAGTGCCGTTTTTTTTTTTGGTTTCAGAAATCCTAGTAAGGAAATATTCTAATTGGACGAAATCAAAGCCCGGGGCCTATTTTTCCACGAAGCTTCCAAGTCCGAAGACGAGACGAAGAGGGGCCACGGGGTGGCCAAACCCTAGGGCGGCGCGGCCCCACCCCGGCCGCGCCGGCCATGGTGTGGGTCCCCTGCCGCCTCTTGACTTGCCCTTCCGCCTACTTAAAGCCTCTCGAAACCCCCATCGAGAGCCACGATACGAAAACCTTCCAGACGCCGTCGCCGCCGATCCCATCTCGGGGATCCAGGAGATCGCCTCCGGCACCCGGAGAGGGGAATCATCTCCCGGAGGACTCTACGCCGCCATGGTCGCCTCCGGTGTGATGTGTAGTTCTACCCCTGGACTATGGGTCCATAGCGTAGCTAGATGGTTGTCTTCTCCCCATTGTGCTATCATTGTCGGATCTTGTGAGCTGCCTATCATGATCAAGATCATCTATCTCGTAATTCTATATGTTGCGTTTGTTGGGATCCGATGAATAGAGAATACTTGTTATGTTGATTATCAAAGTTATGCTTATGTGTTGTTTATGATCTTGCATGCTCTCCGTTACTAGTAGATGCTCTGGCCAAGTAGATGCTTGTAACTCCAAGAGGGAGTACTTATGCTCGATAGTGGGTTCATGCCTGCATTGACAGGGACAGTGACAAAAGTTCTAAGGTTGTGTTGTGCGTTGCCACTAGGGATAAAACATTGGCGCTATGTCTAAGGATGTAGTTGTTGATTACATTACGCACCATACTTAATGCAATTGTCTGTTGCTTGCAACTTAATACTGGAGGGGGTTCGGATGATAACCTGAAGGTGGACTTTTTAGGCATAGATGCAGTGGATGGCGGTCTATGTACTTTGTCGTAATGCCCAATTAAATCTCACTATACTCATCATGATATGTATGTGCATTGTCATGCTCTCTTTATTTGTCAATTGCCCAACTGTAATTTGTTCACCCAACATGCTGTTCGTCTTATGGGAGAGACACCTCTAGTGAACTGTGGACCCCTCCAATTCTCTTTTGAAATACAATCTACGCAATACTTGTTTTACTGTTTTCTGCAAACAATCATCTTCCACACAATACGGTTAATCCTTTGTTACGGCAAGCCGGTGAGATTGACAACCTCACGTTTCGTTGGGGCAAAGTACTTTGGTTGTGTTGTAGTTCCACGTTGGCGCGAATCCCTGGTGTTGCGCCGCACTACATCTCGCCATCAACCTTCAACGTGCTTCTTGGCTCCTCCTGGTTCGATAAACCTTGGTTTCTTTCCGAGGGAAAACTTGCCGCGTGCGCATCATACCTTCCTCTGGGGTTGCCCAACGAACGTGTGAAATACACGCCATCAAGCTCTTTTGGCGCCGTTGCCGGGGAGATCAACACGCTGCAAGGGGAGTCTCCACTTCTCAATCTCTTTACTTTGTTTTTGTCTTGCTTAGTTTTATTTACTACTTTGTTTGCTGCACTAAATCAAAATACAAAAAAAATTAGTTGCTAGCTTTACTTTATTTGCTATCTTATTTGCTATATCGAAAACACAAAAAAATTAGTTTACTTGCATTTACTTTATCTAGTTTGCTTATTTGTCTTGTACTCTATATTAAAAATACAAAAAAAAAAAAAATTAGTTACTTTTGTTACCATGTCTAGCTCTGAACCTGTTACTTCTTCGAAGAATTAGTCTTCACTTTTAAACAAGGGGATGAGGAGAGTTTTAAGGATGCTTGGTCTAGAATTTTTACTTCTTATCGTAAAACTGAACCTCAAATGACTCTAAGTTTGCTCCTTAGTAATTTTTATTTTGGTCTTATGGTTCGCTATAGATATGCTTTGGATACTTTAGTGGGAGGAGATTTCCTTCATTGCAATGGGGATCAAGCTTTTAATGCCATAAAGAAGTTGGTTGCATCACATGATTCAGCTAATAACTTTGATTCAGTCCTCACTAGCATATATAGTAGATTAAATAATCTGGAGATAAGTACATCTCGCTTGAATGATAACTATTGCCACATTCGTAATCGTCTTGAACAAGTTTTAGTGAACTCTAAACTCTCATTGTGGGATCCTGCTGTTAAAATTGTTATCGGTGATCGAACCCTCCATGCTTACTGTGATATTATGTATGAATTTTGCCTTATGCCTGAAAGTATTTATAAATCTTTGAAACTTTGGGGAGTTGAGGAAGGAGGAGAAGAGATAACTCTCATTGATAACTCTACTATAATTCCTAAAGGAATAGCTGCAGGTGTGCATACAACTATTTGTGGAAGAACAATATCTATTGATTATCTTGTTGTTGAAACAGGAAAACTCACACTTGGAAGATCCCTGCTGAAACTATTGGGAGCAGTCATTGATGTTGGAGAAGGCACTTTGAAATTCACCTCTATACCGGGAGAAACTCATATATTTCCTAAACCAAAGGGAAAGAAAAACAATAAGAAAGGTAAGGGTAAAGCCCAAGGTAATGTTGACATTTCATCTCTCGATAATACTTGATACACACTTTCCGCCTAGCTGAAAGGCGTTAAAGAAAAGCGCTTATGGGAGACAACCCATGTTTTTACCTACAGTACTTTGTTTTTATTTTGTGTCTTGGAAGTTGTTTACTACTGTAGCAACCTCTCCTTATCTTAGTTTTGTGTTTTGTTGTGCCAAGTTAAGCCGTTGATAGAAAAGTAAGTACTAGATTTGGATTACTGCGCAGTTCCAGATTTCTTTGCTGTCACGAATCTGGGTCCACCTCCCTGTAGGTAGCTCATAAAATTATGCCAATTTACGTGCATGATCCTCAGATATGTACGCAACTTTCATTCAATTTGAGCATTTTCATTTGAGCAAGTCTGGTGCCGTTTTAAAATTCGTCAATACGAACTGTTCTGTTTTGACAGATTCTGCCTTTTATTTCGCATTGCCTCTTTCGCTATGTTGGATGAATTTCTTTGATCCACTAATGTCCAGTAGCATTATGCAATGTCCAGAAGTGTTAAGAATGATTGTGTCATCTCTGAATATGTCAATTTATATTGTGCACTAACCCTCTAATGAGTTGTTCGAGTTTGGTGTGGAGGAAGTTTTCAAGGATCAAGAGAGGAGTATGATGCAACATGATTAAGGAGAGTGAAAGCTCTAAGCTTGGGGATGCACCCGGTGGTTCACCCTGCATATATCAAGAAGACTCAAGCCTAAGCTTGGGGATGCCCAAGGCACCCCTTCTTCATCGACAACATTATCAGGTTCCTCCCCGAAACTATATTTTTATTCCATCACATCTTATGTGCTTTTTCTTGGAGCGTCGTTTGTTTTTGTTTTTGTTTTGTTTGAATAAAATGGATCCTAGCATTCACTTTATGGGAGAGATACACGCTCCGCTGTAGCATATGGACAAGTATGTCCTTGGTTTCTACTCATAGTATTCATGGCGAAGTTTCTCCTTCGTTAAATTGTTATATGGTTGGAATTGGAAAATGATACATGTAGTAATTGCTATAAATGTCTTGGGTAATGTGATACTTGGCAATTGTTGTGCTCATGTTTAAGCTCTTGCATCATATGCTTTGCACCCATTAATGAAGAAATACATAGAGCATGCTAAAATTTGGTTTGCATATTTGGTTTCTCTAAGGTCTAGATAATTTCTAGTATTGAGTTTGAACAACAAGGAAGACGGTGTAGAGTCTTATAATGTTTTCAATATGTCTTTTATGTGAGTTTTGCTGCACCGGTTCATCCTTGTGTTTGTTTCAAATAAGCCTTGCTAGCCTAAACCTTGTATCGAGAGGGAATACTTCTCATGCATCCAAAATACTTGAGCCAACCACTATGCCATTTGTGTCCACCATACCTACCTATACTACATGGTATTTTCCCGCCATTCCAAAGTAAATTGCTTGAGTGCTACCTTTAAAATTCCATCATTCACCTTTGCAATATATAGCTCATGGGACAAATAGCTTAAAAACTATTGTGGTATTGAATATGTAATTATGCACTTTATCTCTTATTAAGTTGCTTGTTGTGCGATAACCATGTTTACTGGGGAACGCCATCAACTCATTGTTGAATTTCATGTGAGTTGCTATGCATGTTCGTCTTGTCTGAAGTAAGGGCGATCTACACTGAGTTGAATGGTTTGAGCATGCATATTGTGAGAGAAGAACATTGGGCCGCTAACTAAAGCCATGATTCATGGTGGAAGTTTCAGTTTTGGACAAACATCCTCAAATCTCTAATGAGAAAAGAATTAATTGTTGTCAAATGCTTAAAGCATTAAAAGAGGAGTCCATTATCTCTGTCTATGTTGTCCCGTATGGATGTCTAAGTTGAGAATAATCAAAAGCGAAATCCAAATGCGAGCTTTCTCCTTAGACTTTTGTACAGGGCATAGAGGTACCCCTTTGTGAAACTTGGTTAAAGCATATGTATTGCGGTGATAATCCTAGTCCAAGCTAATTAGGACAAGGTGCGGCACTATTGGTACACTATGCATGAGGCTTGCAACTTATAAGATATAATTTACATGATGCATATGCTTTATTACTACCGTTGACAAAATTGTTTCATGTTTTCAAAATCAAAGCTCTAGCACAAATATAGCAATCGATGCTTTTCCTCTATGAGGACCATTCTTTTACTTTCAATGTTGAGTCACCACCTATTTCTATCCACCTCAAGAAGCAAACACTTGTGTGAACTGTGCATTGATTCCTACATACTTGCTTATTGCACTTATTATATTACTCTATGTTGACAATATCCATGAGATATACATGTTACAAGTTAAAAGCAACCGCTGAAACTTAATCTTCTTTTGTGTTGCTTCAATACCTTTACTTTGAATTATTGCTTTATGAGTTAACTCTTATGCAAGACTTATTGATGCTTGTCTTGAAGTGCTATTCATGAAAAGTCTTTGCTTTATGATTCACTTGTTTACTCATGTCATACATATTGTTTTGATCTGCATTCACTACATATGCTTTACAAATAGTATGATCAAGATTATGATGGCATGTCACTCCGTAAATTATCGTGTTATCGTTTTACTCGGGACGAGCAGAACTAAGTTGGATGCTGATACGTCCAACGTATCGATAATTTCTTGTGTTCCATGCCACGTTATTGATGTTATCTACATGTTTTATGCACACTTTATGTCATATTCGTGCATTTTCCGGAACTAACCTATTAACAAGATGCCGAAGTGCCAGTCCTGTTCTGTTTTTGGTTTGAAATCCTAGTAAGGAAATATTCTAATTGGACGAAATCAAAGCCGGGGCCTATTTTTCCACGCTAAGTCCGAAGACGAGACGAAGGGGCCACGGGGTGGCCAAACCCTAGGCGGCGCGGCCCACCCCGCCGCGCCGCCTATGGTGTGGGTCCCCGTGCCGCCTGACTTGCCCTTCCGCCTACTTAAAGCCTCCGTGACGAAACCCCCACCGAGAGCCACGATACGGAAAACCTTCCAGAGACGCCGTCGCCGCCGATCCCATCTCGGGGATCCAGGAGATCGCTCCCACCTTGCCGAGAGGGGAATCATCTCCCCGAGGACTCTACGCCGCCATGGTCGCCTCCGGTGTGATGTGTGAGTAGTCTACCCCTGGACTATGGGTCCATAGCAGTAGCTAGATGGTTGTCTTCCCCATTGTGCTATCATTGTCGGATCTTGTGAGCTGCCTATCATGATCAAGATCATCTATCTGTAATTCTATATGTTGCGTTTGTTGGGATCCGATGAATAGAGAATACTTGTTATGTTGATTATCAAAGTTATGCTTATGTGTTGTTTATGATCTTGCATGCTCTCCGTTACTAGTAGATGCTCTGGCCAAGTAGATGCTTGTAACTCCAAGAGGGAGTACTTATGCTCGATAGTGGGTTCATGCCCCATTGACAGGGGTGAGAAAGTTCTAAGGTTGTGTTGTCTGTTGCCACTAGGGATAAAACATTGGCGCTATGTCTAAGGATGTAGTTGTTGATTACATTACGCACCATACTTAATGCAATTGTCTGTTGCTTGCAACTTAATACTGAGGTTCGGATGATAACCTGAAGGTGGACTTTTTAGGCATAGATGTAGTTGGATGGCGGTCTATGTACTTTGTCGTAATGCCCAATTAAATCTCACTATACTCATCATGATATGTATGTGCATTGTCATGCTCTCTTTATTTGTCAATTGCCCAACCGTAATTTGTTCACCCAACATGCTGTTCGTCTTATGGGAGAGACACCTCTAGTGAACTGTGGACCCGGTCCAATTCTCTTTAAATACAATCTACTGCAATACTTGTTTTACTGTTTTCTCGCAAACAATCATCTTCCACACAATACGGTTAATCCTTTGTTACAAAAGCCGGTGAGATTGACAACCTCACTGTTTCGTTGGGGCAAAGTACTTTGGTTGTGTTGTGCAGTTCCACGTTGGCGCCGAATCCCTGGTGTTGCGCCGCACTACATCTCGCCGCCATCAACCTTCAACGTGCTTCTTGGCTCCCGGTTCGATAAACCTTGGTTTCTTTCGAGGGAAAACTTGCTGTGTGCGCATCATACCTTCCTCTTGGGGTTGCCCAACGAACGTGTGAAATACACGCCATCGCCGCCATGGCCGTGCCTATCTGCTCGACCCCTTGCGCTCCCTCTCTCTCTCTCTCTTTCTTTACCGTCCTTCTTCTCCATCCTCTAGTTCTGGCCACGGCTACTCCACCTCGTGGATATGCTCGTGCTGCTGCGCTGCTGCGCCTAGCTGGCTGTGCTTGCTGTTATGAGCATGCTGCTAGGCTTCTTGCTGCTATCCTGGATGCTAGTTACTGCTGCTCTACTGCTAAGCATCTGCTGTGTTGTGCTGTTACCATGGCCACAGCTACTGTATTCACACTTGTGCTTGTGCTTGTGCTTCTCTGTGCCTCTGTTCTTGATGCTATTCTTGTTAATTTCTCAAGTGTATTCATATGGATTGCCCTGACTTGATTGCAGTATGCAATTCCTTGCAAATTGGCAAGAGCCAGTGCCTTTTGGTGCAATCCAGTGTATTACAATTCATAGACCTGCTCCCTTGAGCATGCCTGTGGGCTAAACAACACCATCCCTTGATGGTGTGCTTCTGCATATAATTATATGTTATATTTATGATTATCTGCTTTACTATAGTTCCTGTTCTGTGGCTGATTCACTTGTCTGACATGTATTGATGCTGTAATTGATGTCTAGCATGCTGTGGCATGCTCTTGCAAGCTTCTGGTGGTCATATGATCACCAGTTACTTGTAGAAACTATTAATTTGTTGTCATTGCCTCACTGTGATCTATTCTGTGTTGGGTGTGTGTCACACAGGCTTGGCCTGTGTATGCTGGTGCTTGTCCAAGCATCAGTGGATGCTTGCAATGATCCATTGGATCATCTGCTAGATCCAGTGCATAGGTAGCTTGATTATTTCATTTATCTGTGCAGTTCTTGTTGTTTAAATAGATAAATGATGTGAACTGTGATACAGTGATGATCATAATGATTTAATTTACTTGGCTAGAGGGATGCCAACTCTTGTTGGGTACCCTAGCCCACTCTGAACCCATCTGGGTGATGATGCAAGTACTGGCTTGGTGGTTTAATTGTTTTGGTTGGTTGAGGTGGCCTCAGCAGCCATTCTTGGCTGCTCAGGAAGCTCCCACCATAGTTGGCTTGATGTGAATGGACAAATGCTTTCTGGGTGATCCATTTATTGGATTGCCAGTAGCTCTTGATGTTGAAATCAAAAATAGACAATGATTTTGTCTAAGTCTGATGGCTTGAATAGCTGTAGGTGCTAAATGTGTATTTAGGCTAGCTTGTGCTCTCATCTCTGGCTGGATTCCTTCAGTTATGCATTGAGTGTCATAGCTGTTGTTCCCTTTAGATGATTCACCAGTGGCCTATCTGCTCTTGCTTGCACCATATGGTTTAATAACCAGATGATGACACACACAGGGTATTCACCCCTGTCAGTGATGCATTGTATGCTTATTTATGAGCAAGATATGATCTTGCTCAGGCTCTTGTGTGGTATACCTCACTCCAGCTCCTAGAATTAAATGTTGTTGTAGAAGATTGCTTCTGTGATGCTTGGTTTGCTTGCCCTTCTCCTCCTTACAAGCTTGTGGTGCTTTACTCCATCTGGTACTTGCTCACAGTGGACAGTTCTTGGTGAAACTGTCCCTGGATGGTTTCTGATGACTTGTGGTCTTTTCTGTTCTAAGTGTTCTTGGTGTTCTTGATGAACTTACCACTGCTGCTGTCGATGGATGAGCAAATGGCTAGGGTTTGGCTCTGAAAAGGTTATATATGGTGCTCCTATGCTCTCCCTGGTCGACAGCTTGGCCTGGTTACTTTGGTGACTCACTGATGCTGTGTGTGTGTTGTGCCACATGCACAAGCAGTGACTTGGTGTTGAGCATGCACACATGATGTGTGTGCTGCTTGTGTGTCTGTGTGTACCAGATCCTGTGCATCTGGCTTGGAGAGGATCAGCTCGGCAGAGCTGTGATATTATCCACCATTTCCATTTGATTTATAACCTGCCAAGTGGCTATGCCACTTGGCATAATTTCTCTTTGTTGTGATTTTTGTGCAGGGATCAAGAATGGATCAAAATGGATTTGGAGTTCATCAAATACAAGATCAAATGAAGATGATCTTGTAGAATTTAGTCTAGGCTCATTAAATTGTAATTTTTTCTTTATTTTCCTTTCTTCTATTCTGCCCATTATGTAATGTGTTGTATTATTCTTTTATTTCACTTATGGATATTGTAATGACATTGTAATTTGTGTGATGATCAATAAAGCTCAAATTTTTCTCTAATGAGCTTTACTTTATTATAATTGTTCATCTTGTTTGTTATTTATTTACTTAATGAATTTCCTCAATTGAATTATTTACAGTAATTATTTAATGTTTGAATTTTAAATTCAAATTCAACCTTGGTTTGAATTCAACCATGTCATATCATTTAGAATTTAATCAAGCAAACTTCCCCATCTCTTCTCAAAACCCTAAATTAGTGAAGTGAGATGCAAGTTTGTCGCACTCTCGAAACCCTAACCCTGTAAGGTGTCGAGAGAGAAACTTGTTCCCCCTTGTTTTTGTTTAAAAGCGCGAAATTTCCCCAGAATTTACTATGCAGTGCACATCCCTTTCTAAAATCTACCCTCGATCGTCTCTAAACCTGGGACATTACAGCCTTTCCCCCTTAAAGAAAACTTCGTCCCGAAGTTGTGGTTGTAATACCTGAACAGCTCGGGGTATGTTTTCCTCAGGTCTTGCTCTTTCTCCCAGGTGGCTTCCCTCTCGGGATGATGCTTCCATTGTATCTTGCAATACTTGATCGCCTTGTTTCTGAGTTGTTTCCAGCTCTCCTCGAGAATCTTGGCTGGTTTCTCGATATATGTTAAATCTGGTTGTAACTCGAGCTCATCATGGGCTATTGGTTCATCTGGGGTCTTCAAACATTTCCGTTGTGACACATGGAATACATTGTGAACTTGATCTAACCTTCCTGGTAAATCCAATTCAAAGGCTAAACCTTGATTCTGACTCAGTATCTTGAAAGGTCCTATATATCTAGGACTGAGTTTCCCTTTACTCCAAACCTCTGGAGTCCTTTCATCGGGCTTACCTTAAGATAAACCATGTCTCCAACTTGTGGCTCCCATGTCCTTCTCTGATCGGCATAACTCTTTTGCCGACTCTATCTTGAGCCTGTCTCTGATAATGTCAATGATTTGTTGTTTTTCCTTGACATAATCAGGGTTGAACTCTTTGCTTGCTCCGGCTTCATACCAACATATTGGTGATCTACACTTCCTCCCATACAGAGCTTCAAATGGTGCCATCTTGATGCTGCTTTGGTAACTATTATTGTATGAAAACTCTGCTAGTGGTAAGTGCTCTTCCCATGATCCTCCGAAGTCTAGGGCACACGCCCTAAGCATATCTTCTAAGATCTGGTTGGTTCTCTCAGTTTGTCCACCGGTCTGTGGATGATAAGCGGTACTATAGTCCAACTTGGATCCCAAAGCTTCGTGAAGTTGCTTCCAAAATGCTGATGTGAACACGGATCCTCGATCCGATACTATCTTCTTAGGTACTCCATGCTTACTCATGATCTCCTTGATGTAAAGATCAATGAGTTTCTCTCCTTTGTCCTGCTGATTTACCGCTAAGAAGTGGGCGCTCTTTCAACCGGTCCACGATTACCCATATCATGTCCTTCTTTTTATTAGTCATGGGTAGTCCGTGATGAAATCCATCCCTATTTCTTCCCATTTCCACTCGGAATAGGTAAAGGTTGTAACTTCGCCGGACTCGATGTTCAGCCTTCACTCTGCAGGTATGGCATTCTCGCAACATATTGTGCTATCTCCCTCTTCATGTTATTCCACAGAATAGTTCCTTTAGGTCCATGTACATCTTTGTACTTCCCTGATGTATGGAATATGGTGTTTGAGCTTCCTGAGTATTACTTCCTTGATTTCAGCAATATCCAACGCAAATCCTCTTCTGGAACCATAATGATCCATTCTCCTCGGAAATTCTGATTGTCTTCCCTCATCTATTCTCCTTATCTCTTCTACAATGAATGGATCGTCCAGCTGACCCATCATTATCTCATTCTTCAAGTTAACATTCATCGGCTACTTGCAACGCCGATAATCCTTCATGGGCTTCCTTCTCCCAAAGTTGTATTTGGGCTTGACTTATTTCCTTCCTCAACTCCGGTGATATTTCTTGTTCCACTCCTCCGTACTCTTCCTACTCAAGGCATCTACAACATTAGCCTTCCCTGGTGTGTAATTGATTGTCGATCATAATCCTTAATCAATTCTAGCCATCTTTTCTGCCTCATGTTGAGTTCCTCTGAGTGAAGAAATATTTGAGGCTTTTATGATCTGTATAGAGCTCACACTTAGCTCCATAGAGAAAATGTCTCCAAGTTTTTAATGCAAACACGACAGCTGCCAAGTCATGTGTTGGGTAGTTCACTTCATGAGGTCTGAGTTGCCTCGATCCATAGGATATCACTTTCCGATCTTGCATGAGTACGCAACCCAATCCATGCTTGGATGCGTCACAGATACGGTGTAATCCTTGCCAACTTCCTAACTGCTAACACCGGTTGTGGTGAGTTTCTCTTCGAGTTTGAAAACTCTTCTCACACTCATCAGACCACACGAATGGTGTATTCTTCCTTAACAGCTTCGTCATTGGTCCTGCTATCTTGGAGAATCCTTCAATGAATCTCCGATAATATCCTGCCATTCCGAGGAATCCTCGGATTTCCTTGACAGTTTGGGTGCTTCCCATTCTAGAACCGCTGCTACCTTGCTCGGGTTGACAGCGATTCCATCTTTGCTAATGACATGACCAAGAAATTCCACTTGATCTAGCCAAAATTCACACTTGCTGAGTTTGGCGTAGAGTTGGTGTTCCCTTAGTGTTTGCAACACTAACCTCAAATGTTCGGCATGTTCCGCCTTGTTCTTGGAATATATCAAGATATCATCGATGAATACGATGACAAACTTGTCTAGATATGGCATGAAGATCTTATTCATGAGATTCATGAATATTGTGGGGCATTGGTTAATCCAAAAGGTACTACAAGATATTCATGATGTCCGTACCTTGAAACAGTTTTCGGAACGTCCTCCTTCTTGATCTTTATCTGGTGATAACCCGACCTTAGATCAATCTTGGAAAAGACTCCCGCTCCTCTAACCTGATCAAATAGATCTTGTATCCTTGGAAGTGGATACTTGTTCTTGATTGTGACGTTATTCAGATTCCTGTAGTCTCCGCACATCCTTCTTCCTCCATCCCTTTTATCCACGAAGATCACAGGTGATCCCCATGGTGAAACACTCTCCTGAATGAATCCCTTTGTTCCAAGTCATCCAATTGCTCCTTCAGTTCTTTCAATTCCTTAGGCCCCATCTTATATGGTGCCTTGGCAATCGGAGCTGTTCCTGGGATTAGGTCGATAGTGAATTCTATCTCCCTATCTGTGGCATACCAGGTAATTCCGAGAAACACATCCTGGAATTCATTTACTACAGGTATATCTTCTAACTTCACCTCCTTCATGCTATTCAGCTGCAGCTCAACTTCAATCTGTGTATGTCTGTCTCCTTGGTAGATCATTCTACTTCCATCGGGGCTTTTCAAAGACACCGTCTTGTTTACAGATCAATGCTCCATTAGCTTCTAACCAGTTCATACCAAGAATGACATCAATGTCCTTCATCGGTAATATGAACAGGTCCGCGTCAAACGCGCACTTATTGATCATAATGACTTGTTTTTGTTTCGCATGGGTTACTACTTCCCCCCGCAGAAAGTATGGTTATGAGTGTATCTAACTTAGTGCAACTAATCCCATGTTTGATGATGAATTGTTGAGAAATGAATGATGTAGTTGCACCAATATCAAAAAGTACTTTGCCGGGATGAGTGAGGATCTGGAGCGTACCTATCACCGGGTCGAGTTGACCACCTCCTCCAGACTGGTACAGTTCAGCTTGCCGAAGGGCTTCTTATTCTTCCAGTTGCCTCCGGTGTTTCCTCCTCGACCTCCTCCTCCTCCTGACTGACCTCCTTTGTGCTTATTCTTAGGGCAATCCCTAAGCATGTGTCCTTCCTCCCGGCACCCGAAACATATGATTCTGGGTTTCTTACAGTCCTTGGAGAAATGCCCCGTACCTCCACAGCTTCGCAAACTATTTGATTTGCAGTTTGGAATGCTTGGTTCTTCCTACTACCGTAGTAGTTGCTTGTTGTTGTTGTTGTTGTTGTATCTGGGCTTGAAACTCAAGCTAGTGTTAGGCTTGTTACTAACAAACCTCTTAGGCTCATACTTGGCCTTCTTCCTCTTCTCTTCTTGCGTTGTTTGAAGTCGTCTTCAAGAGTGATGGCTGCATCCACCAACTCTTGGAATTCCGTTGCTCTCATCATCCGCAGCTGTACCTTGAACTGGGACTTAACCCCCTAAATCTCTTTTTCTTCTTGTCCTCGGTATTGACTTCCTCAACCGCATACCGACAGCTTTGAAAACTCCCGACATAGGTCAGATTGCCTTGTCCTTCTGCTCGAGACTCTCGAACTCGACGCTTCAGTTCCACGATACTTTCGGGGACATTGGATTCCCTGAACTTCCTCGCGAACTCCTCCCAGGTAAATACCTTTCCTGCCGGATACCCGGCTACAATGTTGTCCCACCATGATGCGGCAGGTCCACATACGATGGGTAGCATATCTAACCTTCTCTTGGTCATTGCATCCAACGTGTTGAGCTTGCGCTCGGTATCCATCCAATCTTCCGCGTCCATAGGCTCGGCGCGTATGCGAAAGATATCGGCTTGGTGTTTTGGAAGTCTGCTAATGTAACTCCCTGGTTCTCGTGTCTCTCCACCCTATTCTGCTGCATCGATCCGAAGGAATTTGTTCTGCGCTCCAGTGTTACACGCTGCCTCTCTTCCGCCAGCTGCATGTACTGGATAAAGTTTTGCTCATGGGTGGTGGTGGTGGAAACTGATCTCTGGCTGCACCCTCAGCCTCTTCCTTTTCTTTTGCTTCGCGCTCCATGCGCTGCTCTTCAGTCTCGTTTCCTAACGTTCCCGACATATTCCCCCTAGTTCTGCAACACAAGATGATACTCATAAGAGTAAAATCCATCAATAGTACTTAAACTTGTTGACCAAAATCATATTGGTCATCGTACACTGGAAATACAAGTTTACGGTCACTCAATACGAGTTGGTGCGTCAAAGACGGTCACTGGTGCTGTTGGGGCTGTGTATACGATGACGTGGCGAGTTACTGGACCCATCTGGCAGCTCCTAACCGTGCGCATGGTCTACTTTTAAAAAGATAGTACAACAGGGCTGACTTAAAAACAAAATAGCAAAGAGATAAGGTGTCATCCCCAACCTCTGCCTCCACCCACCCCTCCCGTGCAATCTCGTCGCTGCAATTCCCAAATGTCGCCTCAGTCGGCACCACGAGCCCATCCAGACCGCCAACAGGAGCGTGCGTGCAGGGGCGGTAGAGTGGCACACCGGTTGTGCGGGTCGCCGAGGTAGGTGCCGATGGTGTGCGGGTGTCGGGGGGAGCGCTGCTGGTGGTGCTGGGAGCCTGGGAGGGCGCGGCGGTCGAGGAGGGCGGACGAAGCTGCCTGGTGAGAGAGATTTAAGGTAGGGGATGTTGGTTGCGCCGCTGCAGGAGGATGGGGAGTACGAGCGAGGGCGGCGGGGTGGTCCTCCGGTGGTATGAATCCACGCGGAGGTAGTCGCATGGTAAGGGTGGTCGAGAAGGTCCAGGGAGTTGCGGTGGGTTGAGCAGCACGGGATTGAGCTCGTCGTAGAGCGCGTGGAGAGCAGGAGAGGGGACATGCTCTCGTCGTAGAGCGCAGAGCCGGGTGCCATGAAGCCGGTGATGCTCGCGGACCACTAACTCCTCTTGGCCATGATCTCCGTCGGCCCTGCAGACTTCTCTCTTAAGAATACGCTGCCGAGCCTCGGTAGCGGCACGACGGTTGGCAAAGGCCAGAGCGACCTGCTACTTGGTCGAGCAGGTGCAGTACCTGTATGTGCACATGGTGCGCCGGCGAAGCGTGGCGGTCAGATCTTCGTGCGCGCATGCGGAAGTGACGACCACCTCGGTCGCGTCTGGTTCGACCTCTCAGGTGCCCATCTGGCCACGGGCGCCAAGGCCGACGAGCTGCAGGTGGGGCGGCGTGCACGTGGATGAGCATGTGCGCGTCCGCGCCCGGGATGCCACCGGCGGCGACGGACGGAACAATGGCGTTGTTGACGGCCGGGGCGTGCTAGAGTCGCCCAAGGCCAGCACGCTCCTCATCCTCCTGTCGAGCCGGAACTGGGGCAGGCCGCAGACCGAATGCGTCCATCGCTCGTAGGTTAATATTTGGGGAAAGTTATTCACCATCAGCGTAGACTGAGTGAACTTGGACCGGTGTCCCACTTGTCTGCAGTTGGTAGCTGGTTTTCTATGTATAGACAGACAGTTGCTAGTAAGTTTGGGGGCGTATATGTAAAAACAAATTCTGACAGTGGATCTTGCAGCTTGCCACCTCATCAAATACACCGCTCTAAAAAAATTACACCGCTCTAACAGCACCGGTGACCGTCCATGACACACCAACTCGTATTGAATGACCGTAAAACTGTATTCTCTATGTACGATGATCAAAGTGATTTTGGTTGACAAGTTCAAGTACTACTGATGGATTTTACTCTACTCATAATTACTCCATGCGCAAGTTTTCTGAGCTCAACATTGTGCACAGAACTAGTCACGCAATGGAAATCAAGAAGCAAATCCAAATCATACAAAACATATACCCTGTATATACATACATAAGTGGTCTTATTACAATCAAGTCGATGTGAGTATGCAAACTCACTTATTAAAGTATATGTACAAATTTATACAAATATTACAAACTATAATACACGTGGTACTTGTGTATTATAGCCACGCCTCCCTTGGTGGACTCTAATCGGTCTTCACTCCCGATACATTCCAGGCTTCCATCCGGTCGAACGTGTCGTCCTCCTGATAGATCCTGGAACATAAGGTCTCCCCGTTGGCTTGTAATCCGAGTCGGATGACGATCCTAAGGAGAAATCAGTGTTCACAAACTGATCGTTGAGTGCATCATAATCCACCCATCGGGTGTACTCTCCTGTAGCCCCACCATAAGGATTACCAAAACCCATACCCGACTCAACTTGTGTCGGATATCCTCCATCCACTCCTTCATTACTAGGATAGCTCTGGTTCTGGGTTGTTGCGTCATCATTCATCTCTCCATCATAGTACTCAGTAGTACTATGGGTTCCAGATCATTTCCAACGCCAACCCCTGGAATTCTCGATTGGAGTCTCGGAACGCTGATTGTTTCCGATTCTCGCCGCTTCGTATCCCCCATAAGAACTACCATAGTTCCAGTGTGTACAGTGTAGGTTCACGTGCAAGTGGATCAAAACTGATGTAGTCACCAGCTGAATAAACTGGGTGTGTACCACATTCTCTATAGGTTCTTTGCCCCTACTCTCCTCCTTGGGTTCAGTGAACTCCTCAAGCATCGTATCAATTGCTCCTATCAGATGATGATTCAACTGAAAGAGTAATGATATGAAGTTACGGCTGTTATCCATGTATTTGGCTGCTTCGGCTGGTTTACTTTTGGCATATTTAAAATGGTTCAGCATGGGATCATTATCTTCCTCCATATGAGGAATGTGGGTGAATTCGGAACCCATAAGCGCTTTCGTCTTATGCTCCCGAATATCGGTATGGCTCTCATAACAGCTATATGGTAGGCTGTATTGGTTGTCCTTGCTTCTCCAGCTGGCATGACTACGCTCATTCCCAAAGATTCGGGAAGTCGCAGTCCTACTGCACTTGGCCAACACCGGACCATCATAGAACATGTACTTCTTTACTGGAATCACACCCAAATTCCAGCAACATGGCTCGTAGGATATCAGCAAGTCCTCCTTGGTATTCGTTCAGTGTGGAATCCATAACTTTCACGTTTCTTCCCGGTCGTGAACTTGCCATGTTGGCTGTAGAAATAGAAAGATTATAAGATTAGTAATAATGCATCATAATAGAGATAATAAAGAATTATCGCACTAAAAGATATGATTGTTGTATTCTCAATTGAATATACACCATATTTTTAGAGAATTCTTTACTAATCCTATTTGACTCCTAACGTTTGGTCCCATTTACTAGGTTCCAACCTAAGGTCAAAGCTTTTGCTCTGATACCAGTGACCAGCATACCACGCATGTTGTAGTATGCAGTCATTGATATAACATTCGCGAAGTACCATTCCGCAAATATCACATCCCTCAGAGTAGTACAACAGAACATAGCAAGGTCCATAACTCATTCACATGTTATTACAATACACAAACACAAGTCGTCTCGGAGCTCCTCTTGGGTCCTAAGAGGATATCTCCTGGGTTCGAGGTGAACCCAACTTAACTTACAATACCATTGTCTCATTAAACAAAACATTTATTTAATCGAGCAGCTCCTTAGTAAGAGTCTGTGCTGCTCGGCTACTACTACTCAGCAGATATCTCTAGGCTTGTTCTCCTCCGGAAGCCTCCCCGGATCCGTAGACTATGATATAGTCTACGCCTTCAACTCCACCTGAGAGATCAGGTTCAGCCGATGATCTCGGCTCCATCATTGTGGTCGTAGTCCTCCTGGTTCAGACAATCTAAGCAGGATTTAAGAGTGGTATGAGTACGAGCGTACTCAACAAGTTCATTATAGGTAAGAGGTGTTTTATGCACTAGCTACGATATTAGACCAGAAAGTCTAATACCAATGCAAGTTTTGATAAACATTTCTTCAAGAGATTGTTTTTATTTCAAAGAGCTATGTCCGTCAGCCTTCACCGGTTTACTAGAACTTCATGGAGCTCCTTTCGGCCGCGTTGCAGCTCCTCAATCCCGAACAGGGAGTGACAGTCACGCTTCTTTACACTCTGCAGAGGTGTGTTGCTTTACCCATAAGAGATCTTAACCTTGGTGCCAACCGGCAGCTTTCCGTCCACACTTCCTTCGGTGTGAGCCCGGTATAAGGTCTAGCCAATCATGTTCCTCCTACCTCGAACACCCACCCTTTGTTGCATACTCCACCTGGGTCCACGCCGGCCCCATTGCTCCCATATATTTCAGGGTGGACTCCGACCACGACGTCAATGCAGGGCTCTACCATACATTCCTACGCGCATGCAACCCATCATAGACCTCATTACCGTTGGGACTTCTACGGGTTCCCACCCCTGCATCAAGTCTCGCAAGATCATGAGCACCCGGTAATGAGCATCCGTTGATGAACGAGAGGTGGAAACACTTTTGACTACTCCGTCCCACTCCGATCTTATGGTTAACACGGGTATTACGGCACAAGAATCACTGGCGACATTTGTTAATTAATCCTAGATGGATATAAACCCTTGCAATGGAACCTCCACCATATCAACACAATCCATGGTTCCATTGCCCACCACATAGTCATATTCATAGTTATGAAAGTAGTGGTTTTGATTTTTATGCAATAGTGATAACCATAATACTTTGCAAGTAATTTGATAGAAATACTCGAATGACATGAGCAAGTGATGAACTTGCCGAACACCGCAAAGTTCTGCTAAAGGTATGGACTGACCCTTGTCCTCTTGTTCTGAAAAATAGCATCATTGTCCGATAAGGGCAATGGTTAAAGAAGCAATAATGCATGATTCCAATTTTAGGGTTTGTTTCCCCCCCCTCTGATGTCGTTGTTATTTTATGAGAGGTTAATACTAAGAATAATTTGGGAATACTTGTTCAAGAGTAAAATACTACCTTGAAATGTTGTCAAGGTGTTTTTGAAGTCCAAATGTATTAATGGACTTATTTTCATTATTGAAAATAAGATATGTGATTTAAATCATTATTTAAATCACCAAATTTGAATTTATTCTATTTTATCTCCAAAAATTCCATTTCATATTTTATTATGATAGAGAATTTTATGCTGATCTATTACCATATTTTTAATGTATTTTTAAGAGCTTTTATCAATTTTCTATGATTATTCAAAGTTTCTGCATTTTTTTGTAATTTAGGAAATGACCTAAATGCCCTTGGGCCCCTGTGGGTAGCCCAACGGGTTAGGTCGCACCCGAGCCACCCTTTTGGGCTCGGTCGGCCCATTCTTCCTCTCCCCTCTCCTCGCGCGACTGAACCCTAACCCTAAGCTGCGCTGGCGACCTGCGTCGCCTTCGCCGTCGCCGCTCGATTCCGGCGAGATCCGCCGGACTTGGCCCCGCCATGGAGCGCAATCAACGCGCCACACGACGGCGGTTAATCCTATCCGCGTCGATCGAGCGACGACCTGCTCTCGATCTCGTCCCCGTCGGTGCTAGGTTACGGGATCCGCTCGATCCCGCCGTTCTGGCGCTCCCGGTGCTTGGACTCCGCCCTGGCTTCGCCGCCGGGTGCGGTGATGTGCGCCATGGCCTGGCTGGGCTTGGCGTCGCGCCGGCGTGGCCGCATGGGCCGCTGATACGTCTCCAACGTATCGATAATTTCTTGTGTTCCATGCCACGTTATTGATGTTATCTACATGTTTTATGCACACTTTATGTCATATTCGTGCATTTTCTGGAACTAACCTATTAACAAGATGCCGAGTGCCAGTTTTTCTGCTGTTTTTGGTTTCGAAATCCTAGTAAGGAAATATTCTCGGAATCAAAGCCCGGGGCCTATTTTTCCACGAAGCTTCCGAAGTCCGAAGACGAGACGAAGAGGGGCCACGGGGTGGCCAAACCCAGGCGGCGCGGCCCCCCGGCCGCGCCGGCCTATGGTGTGGGTCCCCGTGCCGCCTCTTGACTTGCCCTTCCGCCTACTTAAAGCCTCCGTGACGAAACCCCCGCACCGAGAGCCACGATACGGAAAACCTTCCAGACGCCGTCGCCGCCGATCCCATCTCGGGGATCCAGATCGCCCCGGCGTGAGAGGGGAATCATCTCCCGGAGGACTCTACGCCGCCATGGTCGCCTCCGGTGTGATGTGTGAGTAGTCTACCCCTGGACTATGGGTCCATAGCAGTAGCTAGATGGCGGTCTATGTACTTTGTCGTAATGCCCAATTAAATCTCACTATACTCATCATGATATGTATGTGCATTGTCATGCTCTCTTTATTTGTCAATTGCCCAACTGTAATTTGTTCACCCAACATGCTGTTCGTCTTATGGGAGAGACACTCTAGTGAACGTGGACCCCGGTCCAATTCTCTTTACCGAAATACAATCTGCAATACTTGTTTTTGTTTTCTGCAAACAATCATCTTCCACACAATACGGTTAATCCTTTGTTACAGCGGTGAGATTGACAACCTCACTGTTTCGTTGGGGCAAAGTACTTTGGTTGTGTTGTGCGGGTTCCACGTTGGCGCCGGAATCGGTGTTGCGCCGCACTACATCTCGCCGCCATCAACCTTCAACGTGCTTCTTGGCTCCTCCTGGTTCGATAAACCTTGGTTTCTTTCTGAGGGAAAACTTGCTGCTGTGCGCATCATACCTTCCTCTTGGGGTTGCCCAACGAACGTGTGAAATACACGCCATCAGCCGCCATGGCCGTGCCTATCTGCTCGACCCCGGTGAGTGCGCCTCCCTCTCTCGCTCTCTCTCTTTCTTTACCGTCCTTCTTCTCCATCCTCTAGTTCTGGCCACGGCTACTCCACCTCGTGGATATGCCTGCCGTGCTGCTGCGCTGCTGCTGCGCCTAGCTGGCTGTGCTTGCTGTTGCGATGAGCATGCTGCTAGGCTTCTTGCTGCTATCCTGGATGCTAGTTACTGCTGCTCTACTGCTAAGCATCTGCTGCTGTTGTGCTGTTACCATGGCCACAGCTACTGTATTCACACTTGTGCTTGTGCTTGTGCTTCTCTGTGCCTCTGTTCTTGATGCTATTCTTGTTAATTTCTCAAGTGTATTCATATGGATTGCCCTGACTTGATTGCAGTATGCAATTCCTTGCAAATTGGCAAGAGCCAGTGCCTTTTGGTGCAATCCAGTGTATTACAATTCATAGACCTGCTCCCTTGAGCATGCCTGTGGGCTAAACAACACCATCCCTTGATGGTGTGCTTCTGCATATAATTATATGTTATATTTATGATTATCTGCTTTACTATAGTTCCTGTTCTGTGGCTGATTCACTTGTCTGACATGTATTGATGCTGTAATTGATGTCTAGCATGCTGTGGCATGCTCTTGCAAGCTTCTGGTGGTCATATGATCACCAGTTACTTGTAGAAACTATTAATTTGTTGTCATTGCCTCACTGTGATCTATTCTGTGTTGGGTGTGTGTCACACAGGCTTGGCCTGTGTGTCTGGTGCTTGTCCAAGCATCAGTGGATGCTTGCAATGATCCATTGGATCATCTGCTAGATCCAGTGCATAGGTAGCTTGATTATTTCATTTATCTGTGCAGTTCTTGTTGTTTAAATAGATAAATGATGTGAACTGTGATACAGTGATGATCATAATGATTTAATTTACTTGGCTAGAGGGATGCCAACTCTTGTTGGGTACCCTAGCCCACTCTGAACCCATCTGGGTGATGATGCAAGTACTGGCTTGGTGGTTTAATTGTTTTGGTTGGTTGAGGTGGCCTCAGCAGCCATTCTTGGCTGCTCAGGAAGCTCCCACCATAGTTGGCTTGATGTGAATGGACAAATGCTTTCTGGGTGATCCATTTATTGGATTGCCAGTAGCTCTTGATGTTGAAATCAAAAATAGACAATGATTTTGTCTAAGTCTGATGGCTTGAATAGCTGTAGGTGCTAAGTGTGTATTTAGGCTAGCTTGTGCTCTCATCTCTGGCTGGATTCCTTCAGTTATGCATTGAGTGTCATAGCTGTTGTTCCCTTTAGATGATTCACCAGTGGCCTATCTGCTCTTGCTTGCACCATATGGTTTAATAACCAGATGATGACACACACAGGGTATTCTACCCTTCTGTGCTTCAGTGATGCATTGTATGCTTATTTATGAGCAAGATATGATCTTGCTCAGGCTCTTGTGTGGTATACCTCACTCCAGCTCCTAGAATTAAATGTTGTTGTAGAAGATTGCTTCTGTGATGCTTGGTTTGCTTGCCCTTCTCCTCCTTACAAGCTTGTGGTGCTTTACTCCATCTGGTACTTGCTCACAGTGGACAGTTCTTGGTGAAACTGTCCCTGGATGGTTTCTGATGACTTGTGGTCTTTTCTGTTCTAAGTGTTCTTGGTGTTCTTGATGAACTTACCACTGCTGCTGTCGATGGATGAGCAAATGGCTAGGGTTTGGCTCTGAAAAGGTTATATATGGTGCTCCTATGCTCTCCCTGGTCGACAGCTTGGCCTGGTTACTTTGGTGACTCACTGATGCTGTGTGTGTGTTGTGCCACATGCACAAGCAGTGACTTGTTGAGCATGCACACATGATGTGTGTGCTGCTTGTGTGTCTGTGTGTACCAGATCCTGTGCATCTGGCTTGGAGAGGATCAGCTCGGCAGAGCTGTGATATTATCCACCATTTCCATTTGATTTATAACCTGCCAAGTGGCTATGCCACTTGGCATAATTTCTCTTTGTTGTGATTTTTGTGCAGGGATCAAGAATGGATCAAAATGGATTTGGAGTTCATCAAATACAAGATCAAATGAAGATGATCTTGTAGAATTTAGTCTAGGCTCATTAAATTGTAATTTTTTTCTTTATTTTCCTTTCTTCTATTCTGCCCATTATGTAATGTGTTGTATTATTCTTTTATTTCACTTATGGATATTGTAATGACATTGTAATTTGTGTGATGATCAATAAAGCTCAAATTTTTCTCTAATGAGCTTTACTTTATTATAATTGTTCATCTTGTTTGTTATTTATTTACTTAATGAATTTCCTCAATTGAATTATTTACAGTAATTATTTAATGTTTAAATTTTAAATTCAAATTCAACCTTGGTTTGAATTCAACCATGTCATATCATTTAGAATTTAATCAAGCAAACTTCCCCATCTCTTCTCAAAACCCTAAATTAGTGAAGTGAGATGCAAGTTTGTCGCACTCTCGAAACCCTAACCCTGTAAGGTGTCGAGAGAGAAACTTGTTCCCCTTCGATGCAGTTTTTGTTTAAAAGCGCGAAATTTCCCCAGAATTTACTATGCAATGCACATCCCTTTCTAAAATCTACCCCTCGATCGTCTCTAAACCTGGGACATTACACACCAGTATTGTTGCATTGTCTCTGCTATTTTATACCCGTTGGGAATGTTGGCGATACTCATATGAAAGTTTTGTATTTGGTGTCAATGTACTTTGTCTAGTCCCTTCAAGCGGTCTTCTTGCCTTCCATTTTGTGAACTTATTTCTGGAGCTCCTTGTTAAGCGACAGATCGAGGTTCTCGAGGTGGATTGTTGCTCCATGACTTTGGTTTGTTGTGCTTGGGGCGTGGCTTGACGGTGCTTTAGCTTATGATGATGTGGACATCACATGGGTGTTTGTGGCATGGCCTCGACTCTATAGGTTCTTCATCGTCTTTTGTGGCTTAGCTCGTTGAGCCACGACAGTAGTATTGTAGGGTGTCGGCTATTGTAAGGGGCCAGTTCCCTCCACTTATTAACACCCCCTACTATTTTTTTATATAAATTTTTATCCCTCAATGGAGCGGGTGGGGTAATACCCCATAAATATTTTTAAAATTCTCTTATGCTACAAAAAAAATAGAGCAAAATTCAGGTAGTCGGCCGGTTGCCTTCGTATATGAGCCTATTGTATGAGAGGTTCCATTTTTACCAACTTTAGATGACGTGGAACTTTCACAAATCCATTATGATAGATTATACAGAGATTCTAGACATAGAGTAAATATTTCTGAATGACCCTATTGTTTGGACAAATCATAGGGGACGATGTGAGGCGAGTAAGCTCAAAGTTTTGAGAACAATTAACAAGAAGTTTCTGAACATCTAAAACCAATTCCACGCATCTATATAAGTGCATTCCCAGATCGTGAAGAGTCTAGCGATCGCGGGTGCCCAAGGTTTTTTTTTTGGTGGTTACAGTTGATCTAGCTCTTGTCTTTGTTTAGGAGCTGCTTGTCCGTGGTAGGATGTTATCTGAAGTTGTATCCGTACTTCTTCCGGAGTATAGATTAGTGCAAGCAGGTTTTTGTCATGTAGTGGATGTTTCGATGTCGAAACACTCGTAACACGGTTTCCTATCTTGTGTGAGGGTGTCCTCTCTTCTTGCTTCCTTTATTTGTATTTCTAAAACTTGTAGTGAACTTTATGTTCTTGCTATGCAAGTAATGAACAAGGGAGTAGCCTGATTTGAAAATTGTGTATGCATATTTGTCCTTCTTTTGTGCAAAAATGAAATTTTATAGTGCGCATTTGCACATGCCTTCCATTAAGAATTTCGTATGATCAAAAAAAAATCGACTTTTCTTTCAAAATTCGATGCTCACTGGAGCCCGGGATCCAGATAGCATTTTGTGGAACTATGGCCTATATTTTTTCTCCAGCTCCATGGCTTTCGTGTTCTCAAAGAGTTCTTCACCGCACGTGTTTCAAATTTCATTACAAGAAGAAGAAGAATTCTCAAATATAATACGAAACACACGTTACGTCACCGTGACACCAAAGCTTCACCCCTGGATTAATTGCCCATGCGTAGGCCGAAATCTAACGCTTCCTTTCGCGTGTGGGCGTACCTGCGTACCACGCCAAAGATACCGACATTTTGAGCTAGGAGCTAGGAAAAGCGAAGAGACCAGCAGAGGACAGCGGTACTTGCACGCCCTCCAAATTTTGCCAGGCGACCCGGAGCTGGGTAGGCTAGCTAGTGCCAGCGGGAGGCACATGCATGGACTGCTGCTTGCCTGCTTCAGCCATGGACATAGATCGATGATGATGATGATTCATAGACGACATGTAGCATCTCCAGGGTATATTCTCGTCCTTAACTTTTCTCGGCAAAGCAGTAGCGGCTACCGGGTACTACTATATTCCAAGAGTGGGAAAGAGGGATCAGGTCTACCAGACTACCAACAACCAACGCTCTAGTTCGGTGGATCAGTCAAGTGACATGTTCGGTGGTCTGCCCGTCGGGGCCTATCTTTATCTTGTGTGAATGGCCACGACCAAAGATTATAGCTGTTATAAATCGAGATGCACAATAACGAAGAACGAAAAGTAAATCACTGCAGGGGACACGAGATTTTAACGTGGAAAACCTTGCAACACACAAGGGAAAAACCACGGGCGCCAGCCAGAAAACTTCACTATTTAGGTGGTGTTTACAAACGCCGTGGGTGTACAATAATGCGATGGAACCAGCGGCTGGGAAAATATAGACGGTGGTAATGATGCGTTTGGGCAGCGGTCAGAAGTTAGCCTCTTCTTTGAATTTGGATCACAATATAACAAACTCCACCTTGAGACAAATTCCTTGTAGCATGAACTTCAACAATCACCTGAATCAACAAAGAAAACACTTGCTGGCGCCAATAGCCACTTGGGCTAGACATACCAACCAAGCTTGAACAAAGCTCAAACTTGGACACAGGACAGGCTTAGTCATCATATCAGCTGGATTATCATGAGTACTAATCTTGCATACCTTCACTTTACCTTTTGCAACCACATCTCTGATTGCGTGGTACTTAATATCAATGTGCTTTGTCCTCTCATGGAACATCTGATCTTTAGTAAGATAAATAGCACTTTGACTGTCACTGAACAACTTAATGCAAGAATTATCTCCACAAAGCTCATATATAAACCTTTCACCAAAGCCTCTTTACCTGCCTCAGCAATAGCCATGTACTCGGCCTCAGTAGTAGATTGTGCAACAACATCCTGCAAAGTAGCCTTCCAATAACAACATCCACCAACAGAAACACATAACCGTGAGGGACCTTCTCTTATCCAAATCGCCAGCATAATCTGAATCCACATATCCGGCGAGCCCCTCACCAATCCCGCCAAACCTCAAGCAAGCTTTTGATGTGCCGCGAAGGTACCCGAAAATCCACTGAACAGCTTTCCAATGTTCTTTACCAGGATTAGCCATGTATCGACTGACCAAACTCATAGCATATGACAAATCAGGACGTGAACAAACCATGGCATACATCAAGGAACCAACAGCACTAGAATAGGGAACTCGAGACATGTACTCAATATCATCTTCAGAGCTAGGACATTGCAAAGCTGACAACTTGAAATGAGAAGCAATAGGAGTAGTAACTGACTTTGCATCATGCATATTAAAACGATGAAGAACTTTCTCAATGTACTTTTCCTGACTAAGAAACAACAAACTAGACTTTCTGTCCCTTTTAATTTCCATGCCTAGTATTTTCTTAGCAGGACCAAGATCCTTCATCTCAAACTCACTACTTAATTGATTCTTTAAAGTAGTGATCTCTTTCATGCTCTTGGCAGCAATCAACATATCATCAACATATAGCAGCAAGTAAATAGGTGATCCATTAACAAACTTGATATACACACAACTATCATACTGAGATCTCTCAAAACCATGTGTAAGCATAAATGAATCAAACCTTTTATACCATGTCGTGGCGACTGTTTCAGACCATAAAGGGACCTCTTTAACTTGCAAACAAGATCCTCCTTACCAGGCACAACATAACCTTCAGGTTGGTCCATATATATCTCCTCCTCCAACTCACCATGCAGAAAAGCAGTCTTTACATCTAGCTGCTCAAGCTCAAGATCATGCATAGCAACAATACCAAAGAAAGCACGAATAGAACTATGCTTCACAACCGGGGAGAAAACATCATTATAATCAACACCTGGAATTTGACTGAAACCTTTTGCTACTAACCTTGCCTTAAACCGTGGAGGCTCATTAGGAGACAAACCTTCCTTTCTTTTAAATATCCACTTGCAAACCTTCTTTTGTTTAGGCAAGTGCACAACATCCCATGTGCCATTCTTCTCAAGCGATTGCATCTCTTCTTGCATCGCACCTACCCACTTCTCTTTATCAACCGAAGCAATGGCTTCAGTATATGTAGCTGGTTCAATATCATGCTCCACCTGTTCAGCACAACTCAAAGCATAATCAACAATATCACATTCTTGAATTAATCGGGTAGGAGGTGCAATATTTCTCCTAGGGCGGTCAGCAGCAATAGACCGTCCTTGTCGCTGAACAAAAGGTGGTGAAGGTGGAACATCATTATCATCATTGTTGGTTTCGGAACCACAAATTCATTCTCCTTTGCGTGCTCCACCTGCACGCCAATTCTGTGCGCTCATCATCGAAACATCAGGAGAATCAATGGCATCGAAATATCAGTAGACGGACTATCATTAAACATAACCGCCTCATTAAAAACGACATTCCTGCTCAACACAATTTTCTTAGTTTCAGGATTCCATAATCTATATGCCTTAACTCCTGAACCATAACCAAGGAAGATGCACTTAACAGCCCTTGGCTCCAACTTTCCATTATCAACATGAGCGTAAGCAGTGCAACCAAAAACTCTCAAATCTGAATAATCAGCAGGCGAACCAGACCATACCTCAATTGGAGTTTTCTTATCAAGTGGAACAGAAGGTGACCTGTTGATGAGATAACATGCGGTGGAGGCTGCTTCAGCCCAAAAACTTCTATGCATCTTTGCATTAGACAACATGCAGCGAGCCCTCGAAATAATGGTCCTGTTCATGCGTTCAGCCACGCCATTCTGTTGAGGGGTGTACGGAATGGTATGATGTCTCACCATCCCATTATTGCTGCAAAACTCATCAAATTCATTTGAACAAAATTCCATACCATTGTCAGTACGGAGTATCTTAACCTTCTTTTCAGTTTGGGTTTCTACCATAACTTTCCACTTCTTAAAAGCACTAAAAACATCAGATTTATGTTTCAGGAAATAAGGCCACACTTTCCTTGAGTAATCATCAATAATAGTAAGCATGTAATTAGCACCACCATTAGAAGTTCTACGGGACGGACCCCAAACATCAGCGTGTACATAATCTAAAATGCCTTTGGTGGTATGAACGGAAGCATTAAATTTTACTCTTTTATGCTTACCAAAGATGCAGTGCTCACAGAACTCAAGCTTACCAAAATCGCAGCCATCAATTAGCTCTCTCTTTGTCAATTCTGCCATGCCAAGCTCACTCATATGTCCAAGACGCTTATGCCAAAGGTTAGTCTTACTAGATTCATCAGAACTAACAGCAGCAGCAATACCAGGCAAAGTGCTACCTCTAAGGACATATAATTTCGCAGAATTCATATCACCAATCATAATAACGAGAGAACCTGATGATACCTTCAAAAGTTTGTTCCCACCTTTGTACTTGTACCCGTCACAATCAAGGGTACTCAAAGAGATCAAATTTCTCGCCATGGAGGGTATGTGTTTCACTCCTGTCAACGTGCGTGTCATCCCATCATGGGTCTTGATCTGAACAGAACCAATGCCAACAATGCTGCACTGGTTGTCATTCCCCACACGCACAAAATCTCCACTCTGCACAGACTCATAAGAACTGAACCAATCTTTGTTAAGCAAATATGAAACGAACATGCAGTATCAAGAATCCATTCATCATCACGTGAAACACATGCAGCCAAGACAGCTAAGCAATCTCCATCGAACTATCATTACCAGCAACAACAGCAGCCTCACCCTTACCGGTGACAACGGCAGCCTTACCATTACCATCATTATTTTTCGGTTGGTAAGTTCCGTTTCTTTTCTCCTTGTTCTGCAGCTTCCAACAATCATCAATATTGTGGCTAGATTTCTTACAATACTGCAGAACTTGTCACGTCCTTTGGACTTTGAGCGACCTCTGTCGCCCTTGCTCTTATCTCTGTTGTTGTGGTAGTAGTTATCTCGCTGCTCAGGCCTGCCACGGACCTCTAATGCCTCCGCCTTGGAGGACGAACTTTCAGCCTGCACCATAGATTTCATTTTCTCCTTTTGTTGGAGAGCATCATAAACTTCCGCGAGAGTTAGTTTGTCGCGGCTCAATAATATGGTGTCACGAAAATTACTGAAAGAATTAGGCAGCGAGCATAAAAGAAGAAGACCTAAATCCTCATCCTCATACTTAACTTCTATAGACTGCAAATCAGAAACAATCTCTTTCCAGGAAGATAGGTGATTCATTACCGAACCTCCCTCTTGCAACTTATGCGAGAACAACTTCATCTTCACGTGCAATCTGCCCGTGAGATCCTTGGACAAACAGATCTCCTCTAGTTTGACCCATAACTCGGCGGTGGTTTTCTCCAACACTTCCTGCAGAATATTATTGACAGATGGAGTTGAATCAACGATAAAGCCTTACGGTCTTTCCGCTCCGCATCGGTCCAGGTATCCTTCGCTTTCTCGCGAAAGCATCGATCGCTTCATCCAGATCTGAAGATTGGGCGAGAATCGCCCTCATCTTCACTTGCCACAAAGCAAATCTCGTGGTGTAGTCCACTGCGGTAGATCGAACTTCAGTGACGACATCTCGTAAACCCTAGATCCAAAGAACACGGGCTCTGATACCACTTGTTATAAATCGAGATGCACAATAACGAAGAACGAAAAGTAAACACTGCAGGGGACACGAGATTTTAACGTGGAAAACCCTTGCAACACACAAGGGAAAAACCACGGGCGCCAGCCAGCAAAACTTCACTATTTAGGTGGTGTTTACAAACGCCGTGGGTGTACAATAATGCGATGGAACCCTAGCGGCGGCTTACAGGGAAAATATATAGACGGTGGCAACGATCCGTACCGGCTTGGGCCGAGCGAAGCGAGTCAGAAGTTAGCCTCTTCTTTGAATTTGGATCACAATATAACAATAGCAATCCGACACAATGCATGATGATCACGGGCAGTTTAAACTGTCGGTACTCCATATCCTTACTTTAGCTAAAAATAAGAACAGTGATTGCGTCGACCAAAAACATGTATGTGCCGGTCATCCATCAACTTTCTTGTTTACTTCAATAAGACTTCTGGCGAGCATATCTGGCTTGCCAAAACGTTTTATATTATAACCTAAACACCAAAACACATTTCGGCCTGGCAAATTTTATTCACCGTCCCATAATATAACACGCTGTTACAACATGTTAACTCATATACTGGTTATAGAAATGTCTTACATTGTATGACTCGCGAGTAGACGAGTAGTCTCGTTCGAGTTTTCAAATCATTCAGTTATGTCTGGAAGAGGAAATCCAATACTGCCCACGGGCCACGGGTAACTGAACTATTTTAAAATATTTTGTGAAAACATATTTTAAAATATACAAAATGAAATAAAGTGTTGCTTATACACCTAGACACTATGTATGTTCATACACAATTTTCGGGAGAAATGATTATTTTTGTGTCCCATGACAGAAGACGAATTTTAATGCTTCAACATAACTATTTACAGAATTTTTTTGTCTTTTTTTCCACAGGTCGCACCAAATATTATTTCCCCCAAAACTTGTGTGTAAATATGGAATGTTCAAATGCACACATGAAATTTTATTTTAAATTATTGACAACTTAAATTGTTTCCTACACTAATTGTTTGATTGATAGAAAAATATCATATAAGAAAATTCCTATAAGAATCTTGTAGTGCAAATTCTATAGGAAAAGAACATGAGGTCATACCTCACGTTAAAATTATTTTGGCACAATCAAAGAAAACTTATCTTTCTATAAGATTCAACTAGACATGACAATTTTTGCACGTAAGATCTATTGCTCATGCGATTTGGAATCCTCATTTTAGTCAACCCGTTATGGAAGCCTTTACTCGAGGAGGTGTTGCTGGTCCAGTTAATATCACCTAGTCTGGAGTTTATCGGTGGTGATATAGGATTATGCAACAATGACGATCTTTATACTTGAGCTCTTTTTCCATTATATCTTTCGACGCTGTCCTTAATAGCGGGTTCGTTATTGAGAAAAAAAAATGAATCAACAGAGCCCTAAATTATATGGTTAAGAAATCGTCCTAGAACTAGGAAAATCCCTAAATAAAACCACGATAAAAATTAATGAATAGAGCGAGTATGTTTTAGGTAGTACACAGATTACATGAATGCCAACATTGCGAGGTCAGGAGGATATACACGCACGTGACATTGCCAATTTGCCATGTTGGGCGACGAGACCACCAATTATGAGGCAACGGCAGACTGATCGAAGCTGGATCGTTTGTCTGCTTCTTCTGTCCTGTGGATGGATCTCCTCCACCTCGTCAAGTTTACTCGATTGCAGGTTGCAGCAAAATATCGCCGAGGGTGGGCCCCTTCTACGTGGAAGCATTGTTCGTCGTTCGCTCACGGAAGGCACGAAGCGAGGAGGAGCATCTGTGTACTATCTGACGAGTCGTTTCAGGTTTGCAGTTGCCCAGGACCGTGGACACTGCCTCGCTCATTGTACGGTGTAAACATACATACCGATAAAATGATTTGTCGCATAATTATGTAAAATATAATCTGTCTATTTAATCATTTAAATCGGATGGAGTACTAATTGTGAAGCATAACTGAATCCACGTGAATCTTGCACGACCTCCGTTCTAAATTAACTGACGCTGTTTCAGTGTATCTAGACATGTTTTGGTGCATAGATTTCTCATTTTAGAAATAGGCTATGAACGGCAGATCGCTTGCAAAAGAGAGGGTGGCCAACAATGGCAATTGTCCTCTTTGTTCGAGGAATGTGGAATCCATCGACCACCTCCTTCTCTTCTCCATTGTCGGTTCACCCAAAGACTTTGGCATGGCCCGGTTTATATTTTATTGACCTCCACGCATGGCATGCGATGTCTCTTCAAGAATGGTGGAGTCTCATGACCGGAGCGTCCACGCCGAACCGGAAGGGGTTCGCATCCGTCGTTCTTCTCACCTCTTAGGAAGTTTGGAACGAGCAGAATGCTAGGATCTTCCGCCATAAACATGCGCCACCTTCGGTGGTTTTTGGTAACATCAAAAAATGAGCTAAAACTATGGGTTGCCGCGGGGGCAAAGCGTGTGAGTCTTTTGATACTGCGAGAGTAGTCGTGTTGTAAAGTATCCGTCTTATTTCTTTGTAAAACTTCTCAATGAGGGCAAAAAATTTGCCTCCGTTTCAAAAAAAAAAAGGAGGAACTAGAAGAGCTGTGCTCGTTTACCAAATTTCGTTTCGGTTTCGGGATCTACTAGGAGAGCTGTCCCATCCGTGCAGATCCTCAAGCCCGTCACTGTTCGTCCCTTCCTAACGAAGATGACCACACAGACTGGGATATTTCACTTTCTATGCGAGTTCGCGAACTAAAAACCAAAAGACAGACATGAACATGGCGAACACTGAGATATGTTCCCTGGTCGACCACAAAAGAAAAAGTGGCAACAATATATGAGGGACGTGTAGGCAAAAATAGCCTATGAAATGTTAGTCATATAGATATCATCACGCGCGTGTAATATCAGGATGTGTGCTCCTAAAGGACTACAGATGAGTTCGTAGAGATAGCAGATAAGTCTGATGCTAAGGCTATGATATTGCAGAAGCTATATGTGCGTGTCCAAGTTGAAAGATCCTACCTAAGGTATTAGGCAGTATATATAAAATGGTGGGTAACCGAATTACATCGCATTCATAGGGTAGGTGCAACCGAGGCTGCGCAAACTGCTGACTCTGCTCGCTTTTGTAAAGTCTTTTACCCTCATGTCATGTGGTAGTGCCATTCTTGTTCTAGTAAACTAATGCTGACAATACATATGTGTGTAGTTATTTTTACATGCATGTTTGTTACCAACTAAAATTTGATTGTACCAACTTACAGGGCTGCATCGATCCAAAGAAATTTCGTATGATTTTTAACAACACCTTTTATGTGTGTTTTGTTTAATAATGAGATCTTCTTAATAGCACAGTAGACCTAGTGATATTTCACTGCATCGACTCTTGGTGACGCTTTGACCCCGCAAAGAAATTTTATAGGATTGTGCATAATTTTATCCTTCAAAATTCTTTCCCTATACAACTTGTTTGATCGCATAACTAAGAAGCATGAGGTTATCTCCTATATATGGTGAATTTTGTTAAGGTTGTGTGCATCGATTTAATGCACAGACCGGGGCTTCAACCTTCATTTTTTAAAAAGATAACATTATTTCAGTCCGATCTTGTGAAGTTCTTCCCATTTATGTGACCAAACACACATATATAGGCGATGTTTGAGATAATTTGAGATGTAAGACTTAATAATACTGCTTTTTAATAAAAGGCCGTGTGCATCATCATGATGCAGAAGCCGGGGTTGAACTCCCATTTCGAAAAAAATGTGACCAAACACACATTACCATCCATGAAGCGGTTTTGCTATAGTGCAACCAAACAATATATACATATGATAGATAGAATATGATCTAACTGTCACTGATCAGGTACATGATATATAGCTACCACCGAGCAATAATGCAATGGCCGGTCGATCTAAACAATACATACATGATAGAATCCTCTGATTGATTGTCGCTAAAAAAAGAAAGCTCCCATGATTGATGAGAGAAATGGAGATCCCTATGGATTCCGGACCATCTCTCATGGCATGCATCGGTGCCCCACTTGATGCATGTGCTCATGTGTGATACATCATCATGCATGCATGTGTAACTTCATATACAATACCAGGATATTTCAGGCGTTAGGTCACGATTGCTCCAACGCAAAGATATTCAAAGCTTAGGTCATGATTGATGCCGTATTCTCTCCTAGTTTTGCCCATCTTATCTCGTCTTTGCTTTTATAGACAATTGAAAAGTTGTAGTATTAGTCTCGGTCTCTGCATTATGAGAAGGGATTTACTAGTTCTTAGATTCATGCTCAGTCAAGTCTTACACCATTTGATTGCATCATGATCCATGCATACAAGTTGTAAGCTGGGTTGCAACTAAGTTTTTTTAAGTTCCAAATGAAGTTGCAATTGTGATTTTTTCAGTTGCAAATGAAGATGCAACTAAGAAAAATGCTCCGTACTGTTAGATTTACATCTCGATTCATGCTAATCATGAGTTGTGCAACTGAGATTTAATAACATCATCTGACTAGAAATAAAGTTAGTTTTGAGTAGATTGAGATATAGTCACACCCTTATGAAAATTTACGTGGTTACAACATGCGTCAAAATAGCGCCGAATAAAGTCACACGGCAGATGCATCAAGTTAGACAAATGGCTAACACATTTTTCCGGCACTTTGCATTCACCATCCAAACCGAGAGATAAAGTCCATATATTAAGTAATGTCAGGAACTGCAAACATTAGGTAGTTATAATGAAGTGTGAACCTGAAATCATTAGGCAGTTAAAGAGTGTGATCGATTACAGCTTTGGTTCGTGGGTCGTCGCGTGAGATGGATGGATAACAACCGGCACACACGGCCGCCGGCGGCCGTTCGAGAGCCCGAAGGTAGCTAGCTAGCAAAGCAGCCGGCCGGGGACTCTGGTTGATGGCTCGGGATCGCCATCCTTTTGTTCGCGCCATCTTCAGCGAAGGTGCGGACTGCGGAGCCTTTGTGCGGGTAGCTGCCAGTTGCCGAGCGGTCGATGATGGTCTGAGGGCATCTCAGGGGCGCCACGCAAACAGACGCTGAGCGACCGTTTGTGTCCGTCTTAACCGAAAATGCATCTGGCACCCTCTCCAGCAGGTTTGCGTCTTTGCAGTGTCCGCTCGCGTCTTCATCGGGTCCGCCTGGCAGCGAGTCTGCATCGAGAGCATCGTTTCGACGGTCAGCGCTTCCGCGTCTGCGCCGTAGCCTTCGCCATCAATGGCGCGGCCTGTTCGCGCACGGCGGCGGCGGCTAGGCTTCTGCGCCGCCTTCAATGGCATCGTATCCCGCGCGCGGCCGCCTTAAAAGTCCACCGGCCGCCCACACCTCCACTCGCACCACCACCGCCGTAGTGCCATGGGGAAGAAGAACGACTTCGAGGCCTCCGGCAGCGACAACAAGAGGGTGCCGCTCCCCGTCATGGTGGGGAAGCTCATGCACGACAAATGGTTACCGTGCGACGAGGCCTGGTCCGTGCAACGCTGGGCGGCGGCGGCTCAGCGCCGGGTGCCCATCCCTCCAGTCCCTGCGCGCGAGCCTGATCGGAGCGCGGAGATCCGGCGAAGGAGGCGGTACCTGCCGCCGGACCTCCGCCGATCCGGCGTACGCCATCGACTCCCAAAGTTGGCGTACGTATCTGTCGACCGAGACGATAGGAGAAGAAGGGCGGGCTTCATGGGCGACGGATTTTCCCTTCGCGGCTGCACCGCCGACTCGTCCACGAAGACAGGAGGCGCCGACGCGTCGTCAGCAGGCGCCGACGCGCGCACAGTACAACGACGACGACCGCGACGACGACGCCTACGACGACGAGGACGACTACATCGAGGCACTCGCGTACCATAACGAGGAGGTGAAGGACGACAGGGACGACTACGTCGCGACCGTCTTCCACGAATGGCAGCAGGCCATGGCGGAGGGCCACAATTTCGAGTTCCCAGAGAACATGACGGACGACGAGATGGCGAAGCTCGGCGTCCTCATCTCCGAGAACGACGCGCCTGTGCAGCCGCCGCTGCCCCGCTACGCCACCGACGTCATGCCACCGGGCTGTCGGATGAAGCCCTTCGACAGGCGCTACAGGACTCGGCGGCGCCACAACCGCCGCCGTACAACCCCGGGGCTCCTCCTCCACGCCCGCAGCCCCGGGCGCTCCTCCACCGCCGCCACGGCCGTATCCCTGGCGCCTCCACCGCCGCCACGCCGTAGCCTGGCGCCTCCACCGCGCGGCAGCCCTGGCGCTCCACCTCCAGCACCGCATGCGCTCCCACGCTCCCCCGGATGGCAACTGGCCGTGGGCGAATACCGGAGCTCATCGTGCTCGACAGCGAAGAGAAGCAACAGTAGGCGTTAGGGTTTTTTCATGTTTTAACTATGTAAATTATGTTTCATGTTTAAAAAAATGATTCAGCCAAAAAATGCGTCGTGCCGCTGGAGCCACCCCGACGCAAACGGAAGTGCGGTCAATTTCGACCATTTCAACCAACGCAAACGGACGCGCGCGGACGCTAAAATGCGTCACGCCGCTGGAGATGCCCTGAGGATCGATCTCGACTCTCGTCATCCTGGCATGTGCGCCTACGGATGAATTTGCTAGTGGCGTGACCGGAAAAGCGCTGCCGCGGCAGCGGTTTTGCTACCTCGTTTGGGTGGCGTCTACCTAAAAGACTAACCGACTCGCGCACTCCAGGGTTAGTGATCAGAAGCATCTGCCATGCCGGAAGCCTGATGTCACCCTTAGTTAGATGCAGGGCACTTACGTGCTGTAGCTTTGCTCTGTATATATCAAGAACTGACGTGAGCAAAGATAAGAGTGTGGAAGATAAGACAGCCGACAGGGGGGCGGAGGGAAGCCCGCCTGATGCAGTGTCCGAGCTAATCCAGCCGCCTAATGTAACAGCGGTGCGGCTATCTCCGTAGCCTAACTTTGCCACCTTCATCAGCACACACCCGAATGATTTGCCTTGTCACCTGGCAATTTCAATCTGGATGCTAACGACGAGACACCTGCTCTGGTCGTCCATGATATTAGAAAGATGGCGAGATCTTTCATATCCTGTTCGCTCAAGCATGTTAGACGTGGCCTGAAGCTCATAAACTAGCTATGCTTAGTGAGTTTCTATTTGTTCAGTGTGGCGTGGGTGTACTCCACATGGTATCCGTGGGGATATTTGTAATAGCATTTTGGTTATGTGATCAATAAAACCTATGTTTCACTCAAAAAAAACTCGTCCGCTGGCCTTTCGAAAGCCCACGTTTCCCTGACATAAACAAACTGTACATGACAAACTGATGCAATAGGCTTCTTGCTGTCCGAGAATTTCCTAACTAGGTCGAGCACTTGCTCATCCTTTGCGAGGTACTCTCGTGCGCGAAATCCAGGGATAACTAGTCCATCATACTCATCTGAATCGACCTCGTCAAATGAAGCGTTAAGCGCAAGTTTTGACCTTTAGACTCAGCATATATATGTCTGAAAAGTGTATCCACAGGACAGAATAAATACACCTATTTCAGAAATAAGAAACATGCCCACTCTACTTGAGGTTGGGTGGTTAGGAGGATGGTTGTATCCCTAGCCCAACAAAGTTTAAACCCTAGACTTGACATATGTGTGTCTCATAAAGGTGGAATATTCATTCAGTGGGAGGCGACATTCCCGTCAACAGCGAGGCGCCTGTGATGACTTCGTCAATTTCAAGATCTAATTCGCTGACTCGGTTTTCCGGAGGTGCTCATAGGGGTAGGGTGTGCGTGTGTGCGTTCATAGAAGTGAGCGTATGCACGTGTATGTGAGCGTCTGCGTTTGTACTGGATTTCTCAAAAAAAAGCCGTCACACTGGTAATAAGAACCACCACGGGGTACATACATCCACCTTAATTATCAAACATCAATTTAACCACAGCTTGGTCTAAACACAAGAAAGACAACCTCCAAAAAAGACGTCTTTTTAGATAATAGGCCGCAGCTAGGTTTTTTTTCCGATAATGGGCGGTTTATTACTCCAAAAGTATTACACCCGATACTACATAGTTAGGATGCACACAACCATACAAAATAATAAGAACAACGAAAAAGTCTGAAGTTCACAACCAATATTGAAACAAAGATAAAACACGTCTATGGAGAAGGGGGCCAATCCGCAGATCACGATGACACCCATGTTGGGGAAAACATATCCTTCAACGTATCATCCAACTGTGTAGATACCTCCGTAAAAAGATCGCAATTCTCCGCATGATGTAGAGGCAAACACAAACAAAATGTAGTTGTACAACAGTAGATGGCATGCATAAGAGAAGAAGACTTATTGTTTAAAACCTTGTCATTTCTACATACTTGTAGCGACCAAATAACGGCAATCTCTCCCACCCTAATAAGTATTTTAAACATATTATCTACACCACTTAGCCAGTTGCCGAAAATGTTTGCAACGGTACGTGGTGGATACAAGATAGACCCTATTTGGATGGTTGGCCATATAGATCTCGCAAAATTGCATTGGAATAAATGCTTAATAGTCTTGTCATGATGATAAAAGATGGACGTTTTTTACTTCCCTGCCAATTGCGTTTTGCAAGGTTGCCCTTGGTGAGAATCACCCCATGAAAGGATCGAGAGGATAACCTAGAGGGGGTGACTATGTTCTACAAAAAATTATTCAATTTTATTTGCAATTTTATCTACAAAAATAAAGTGGTCTAATGCAAAACTAGATGAACAACCTATATGATATGATATTCAACTTCAAGCATGATGGTCATCATAGAGTAAATAAAAAGGGATATAAGTAACCGAAGCACGCAGAGACGGTGATGTATTCCAATGTTCACTTTCTTGAGGGGAATCTAGTCACCGTTGGAGCGGTGCGGCTTACAACGAAGGACCCCCGATGCCACGAAGGCACACTGTCTTCTCCGTGAGCTTCTTCCACGAAGTAGAAGCTCGATCCACTATGTGGAGGCCTTGGGGAGGCCTTTGATCCCTTACAAACTTCCGTGAAATCACAACACAATTGCTCCCGGCCCCGCCTAGGAGTCCTCAATCTTCAAGAGTAACAAGATCGAAGCAAGAACTTGACACAAGGCTCAAATCACGAATTTGATTGGTGGAAAGAGAGTGGGGGGAGATCTTTCGTTTGGGTGGATCCCCTCTCAAAATGGTTGGATCACTCTCAAGAAATCGAAGAGTTTGTGATGGGGAATTGCAAGGGAGTATGAGAGAGTTCTTGATATGAAAAAACTCTGATCTAGATCTCACAACGTGGCCAAGGTAATTGATCAATGAAATCAGCGCATTCCTTAAATATGGGAGCTAGCTATTCTTGGCATAAAAGTGTAGTGCTGGTATGACTGGCCATGGGCCTGGACAGGAAGAGGGCCCAACCCACCGTTCCGTGCATAGGCGACAGAAAAGGAGAAAAAAGGGGCAGCAGACATGGCCGGTATGACCGGCTGATACGTCTCAAACGTATCTATAATTTCTTATGTTCCATGCTACTTTTATGATGATACTCACATGTTTTATACACACTTTACATCATTTATATGCATTTTCCGGCACTAACCTATTGACGAGATGCCGAAGAGTCAGTTGATGTTTTCTGCTGTTTTTGGTTTCAGAAATCCTACAAAGGAAATATTCTCGGAATTGGACGAAATCAACGCCCGGGTCTTATTTTTCCACGGAGCTTCCGAAGACCGAAGAGCATACAAAGTGGGGCCACGAGGTGGCCAGACCATAAGGCGGCGCGGCCAAGGAGGGGCCCGCGCCGCCCTATGGTGTGGGCCCCTCGTCAGCCCTCCGACTCTGCCCTTCCGCCTACTTATACTCTCCGTCGTGAAAACCCTATTACCGAGAGCCACGATACGGAAAACCTTCCAGAGACGCCGCCGCCAATCCCATCTCGGGGATTCGGAGATCGCCTCCAGCACCCCGGGAGAGGGGAATCATCTCCCAGGACTCTTCATCACCATGATCGCCTCCGGATTGATGTGTGAGTAGTTCACCCCTGGACTATGGGTCCAGCGTAGCTAGATGGTTGTCTTCTCCTCATTGTGCTATCATGTTAGATCTTGTGAGCTGCCTATCATGATCAAGATCATCTATTTGTAATGCTACATGTTGTGTTTGTTGGGATCCGATGAATATGGAATACTATGTCAAGTTGATTATCATCTATCATATATGTGTTGTTTATGTTCTTGCATGCTCTCCGTTGCTAGTAGAGGCTCGGCCAAGTTGATACTTGTAACTCCAAGAGGAGTATTTATGCTCGATAGTGGGTTCATGCCTCCATTGAATCTGGGACAGTGATAGAAAGTTCTAAGGTTGTGGATGTGCTGTTGCCACTAGGGATAAAACATCAATGCTTTGTCTAAGGATATTTGTGTTGATTACATTACGCACCATACTTAATGCAATTATCTATTGTTTGCAACTTAATACTGGAAGGGGTGCGGATGCTAACCCGAAGGTGGACTTTTTAGGCATAGATGCATGCTGGATAGCGGTCTATGTACTTTGTCGTAATGCCCCGATTAAATCTCATAGTAGTCATCATGATATGTATGTGCATTGTTATGCCCTCTCTATTTGTCAATTGCCCAACTGTAATTTGTTCACCCAACATGCTATTTATCTTATTGGAGAGACACCACTAGTGAACTGTGGACCCCGGTCCATTCTTTTACATCTGAAATACAATCTACTGCAAACTTTGTTCTTTACTGTTCTTCGCAAACAAACATCATTTTCCGCACCATACGTTTAATCATTTGTTTACAGCAAGCCGGTGAGATTGACAACCTCATTTGTTAAGTTGGGGCAAAGTATTGTGATTGTGTTATGCGGTTCCACGTTGGCGCCGAATCCCGGTATTGCGCCGCACTACACTCCGTCACCAACAACCTTCACGTGTTCCTTGACTCCTACTGGTTCGATAACCTTGGTTTCATACTGAGGAAAACTTGCTGTACGCATCACACCTTCCTCTTGGGGTTCCCAACAGACGTGTGTCTTACACGCCAGCAAAGATATTTTATGGCGTCATTCCCGGGGATCTGAAGAAAAGATACTCCACAAAGATTTCTAACTCCTACGTCAACAGCACCGGCCTTGGGCCAGGTCATACCGGCCCAACCCACTGTTTCTTATTGGGATGAAGAAGGATGCGCGACCACATCGCCCGTTATGACCGGCCCGTGGCCTGGTTATACCGGCCAGGTTTGCTCGTCGAGGGCAGAAGGAAAATGAGAGGGCACCTGGTCATACCGGCCTAAGGCCCGGTCCAGACTTGCTATTTGGCGAGGAAAAATATCAAGAAAAACTGATTTTCAAGGGCAACTTCGGGAGAGAATTATTGGAGATAAAAGGGAAATTATGGTGGAGAAAATCACAGAGTGATTTGAACCAAGTGCAAATAAAAACTCAGATCCCCTCTTAATACTGTGGGTTCCTATACTCAAGAGAGGAAATCGGAAAATAAGAACTACCGAACCACCGTTTAGGGACTCCGTCTTCGAGTCACTTTCTCTTCTTCTTTTATTTCGTCTTCTTCTTCCCTTTTTGCAAACATGAAACAGCAGCATAAGAGGGAGAGAGGACTAAACCTATAGATGATCTTGAAGAAAATGTTAGTCCTTTCAACCTTGTATTCACCAAACACCAAAATAATATTAAGGGCATAGATACCCTTACAATATCCTCATTTTTGGTACTTGGTGACAACAAGGTTAAATCTCACATAATTAATACGGGAGGAGACAAAAGAGCTCCCCCACACACATAGCACCATTGCAAGCAAAAGATGGATATCACAAATAAGAAAATAGAGGTGCAATTTAATATCCACAAAGAACCAAATAAACTCTTGAGTGATGGAGCTTTACAACACCAGCAAAAACTTTTGAAACGTTGTGATTCCAAGTGCAGAGTGTGTAGTCCAGGAAGCAATTTTCCTCACAAGGGAGACTCGAGGGTTATATCGAACTCTCGGGTAACTGCCCAAAGAGGTATCTCTCCCTCTCTCAGGGAATTTTTACCTTCCATGATTCTCTGAAGCAGAAGGCTGAGGCTACCTCATGGAGAGCCTTGTACATTGAGCCAGTAGAGAAGACAGCAGAGGGCCTCAAACACCAAGAGAGATTATCAGGCAGCGGCGACAGGGAGAACTGAAGAAGGAGGGCATCAAGCTCTAACCAGTGAGCAATTTTAGGTGGGCTAAAAGCATAGTTTAAAATAGCGGGCTATTTCATTTAGCCGCGATTTTTTTGGAGGCTATAAAAGGCTATAGCCGGGTTATAGCGGGCTATTCCATTTAGCCTTTTTTCAAAAATTTGAAATATTTCAGTCATATCTTACCAAAAGAAGAGAAAAACTATAACTCAAATACGATTCGTGATACAAATTATTCAACTATTCAAGTCAAATAAGTATTCAGTTATTCAACTCACAAGTTTTATCCAATTATATTGAACGCAAATTCGGAAAATAAAAAATAAAAAAGAGAAGAGAAGAGAAATTTAAAACGCATGAGGTTTAGCGGCTAAATTAAAGGCTAAATAGGGGCTAAATTGGGCTATAGCCGGCTATTAGCGGTTTTTTCTCATTTAGCCTATAAAGGGCATAGCCGCAGCGGCAGGTCTCCCGAAAGGCTATAGCCGGGCTATAGCCGGCTATTTAAAACCATGGCTAAAAGTGCGTCTAAACCTAGGGCGGCCATTTGGGGAGTTGAAGACAAGGGCAACCGAAATTTCTGGATTGTCACAGCTAGCAAAAAGGCTAGGGAACAGAGGTTCGGCGTGGATCCATCTATCCAGCCAGGATAAGGTGTCTCCATAGTGTTCATACCTCCACAAAGACTTCACTCTGGCAATACGGCTTTTGATTAAATTAAGTCGATTAATCTACCAGTGTTCTTTCATTATATTTTAAACAAGTAGCAGTAACCTCATCCGCTGCTCGAGTAAATCTTTCCATAAGAAAAAAAAATTCTGATGCTAAAGACCATCGTCCTAGTATGTAGAGCTACGGACAAGGAATTCATAATGTTTTTGTTACTAGTTGCAGGTTGGAACTGATACTACTAAAAACTTGTCTACCTTGACATGAATGGAGCACGGTTCTGTAGATGTGACACAGTCCAACACCCCGTCATTTACTGACTCTCCAAGCACAACATGCTTCCTCTGTACATCCCAGCGATATAGCGAACTCCATGGTGAGGAACATCTATACAGGTCTTGGTTCTTGGATCATAAATCCGTGTTCTCCAATCTTGTTATATTGTGATCCAAATTCCAAGAAGAGGCTAACTTCTGACGAGCGGAGCGAGGCCCGTCGCCGGTAGGCTTGGGCCGGCGAAGCGAGTTAGCCCACACCGAGGCCAGCAGTGCACTGGGGGGGGGGAAGCCCCCCGCGGTACTGATCGTTGCCACCGTCTATATATTTTCCTGTAAGCCGCCGCTAGGGTTTCATCGCATTATTGTACACCCACGGCGTTTGTAAACACCACCTAAATAGTGAAGTTTTGCTGGCCGGCGCCGTGGTTTTTCCCTTGTGTGTTGCAAGGGTTTTCCACGTTAAAATCTCGTGTCCCCTGCAGTGATTTACTTTTCGTTCTTCGTGCATCTCGATTTATAACAAGTGGTATCGAGCCCGTGTTCTTTGGATCTAGGGTTTACGAGATGTCGTCACTGAAGTTCGATCTACCGCAGCTGGACTACACCACGAGATTTGCTTTGTGGCAAGTGAAGATGAGGGCGATTCTCGCCCAATCTTCAGATCTGGATGAAGCGATCGATGCTTTCGGCGAGAAAGCGAAGGATACCTGGACCGATGCGGAGAAGCGGAAAGACCGTAAGGCTTTATCGTTGATTCAACTCCATCTGTCCAATAATATTCTGCAGGAAGTGTTGCAGGAGAAAACCACCGCCGAGTTATGGGTCAAACTAGAGGAGATCTGTTTGTCCAAGGATCTCACGGGCAGATTGCACGTGAAGATGAAGTTGTTCTCGCATAAGTTGCAAGAGGGAGGTTCGGTAATGAATCACCTATCTTCCTGGAAAGAGATTGTTTCTGATTTGCAATCTATAGAAGTTAAGTATGAGGATGAGGATTTAGGTCTTCTTCTTTTATGCTCGCTGCCTAATTCTTTCAGTAATTTTCGTGACACCATATTATTGAGCCGCGACAAACTAACTCTCGCGGAAGTTTATGATGCTCTCCAACAAAAGGAGAAAATGAAATCTATGGTGCAGGCTGAAAGTTCGTCCTCCAAGGCGGAGGCATTAGAGGTCCGTGGCAGGCCTGAGCAGCGAGATAACTACTACCACAACAACAGAGATAAGAGCAAGCGACAGAGGTCGCTCAAAGTCCAAAGGACGTGACAAGTTCTGCAGGTATTGTAAGAAATCTAGCCACAATATTGATGATTGTTGGAAGCTGCAGAACAAGGAGAAAAGGAACGGAACTTACCAACCGAAAAATAATGATGGTAATGGTAAGGCTGCCGTTGTCACCGGTATGGGTGAGGCTGCTGGTTGCTGGTAATGATGGTAGAGATAGTTCTGATGGAGATTGCTTAGCTGTCTTGGCTGCATGTGTTTCACGTGATGATGAATGGATTCTTGATACTGCATGTTCGTTTCATATTTTGTAACAAAGATTGGTTCAGTTCTTATGAGTCTGTGCAGAGTGGAGACTTTGTGCGTGTGGGGAATGACAACCAATGCAGCATTGTTGGCATTGGTTCTGTTGAGATCAAGACCCATGATGGGATGACACGCACGTTGACAGGAGTGAAACACACCCTCCATGGCGAGGAATTTGATCTCTTTGAGTACCCTTGATTGTGACGGGTACAAGTACAAAGGTGGGAACAAACTTTTGAAGGTATCATCAGGTTCTCTCATTATTATGATTGGTGATATTTCTGCTAAATTATATGTCCTTAGAGGTAGCACTTTGCCTGGTATTGCTGCTGCTGTTAGTTCTGATGAATCTAGTAAGACTAACCTTTGGCATAAGCGTCTTGGACATATGAGTGAGCTTGGCATGGCAGAATTGACAAAGAGAGAGCTAATTGATGGCTGCGATTTTGGTAAACTTGAGTTCTGTGAGCACTGCATCTTTGGTAAGCATAAAAGAGTAAAATTTAATGCTTCCGTTCATACCACCAAAGGCATTTTAGATTATGTACATGCTGATGTTTGGGGTCCGTCCGTAGAACTTCTAATGGTGGTGCTAATTACATGCTTACTATTATTGATGATTACTCAAGGAAAGTGTGGCCATATTTCCTGAAACATAAATCTGATGTTTTTAATGCTTTTAAGAAGTGGAAAGTTATGGTAGAAACCCAAACTGAAAAGAAGGTTAAGATACTCCGTACTGACAATGGTATGGAATTTTGTTCAAATGAATTTGATGAGTTTTGCAGCAATGATGGGATGGTAAGACATCATACCATTCCGTACACCCCTCAACAGAATGGCGTGGCTGAACGCATGAACAGGACCATTATTTCGAGGGCTCGTGCATGTTGTCTAATGCAAAGATGCATAGAGGTTTTTGGGCTGAAGCAGCCTCCACCGCATGTTATCTCATCAACAGGTCACCTTCTGTTCCACTTGATAAGAAAACTCCAATTGAGGTATGGTCCGGTTCGCCTCTGATTATTCAGATTTGAGAGTTTTTGGTTGCACGTTTACGCTCATGTTGATAATGGAGTTGGAGCCAAGGGCTTTAGTGCATCTTCCTTGGTTATGGTTCAGGAGTTAAGGCATATATTTATGGAATCCTGAAACTAAGAAAATTGTGTTGAGCAGGAATGTCGTTTTCAATGAGCGGTTATGTTTAATGATAGTCCGTCCTGATATTTCTGATGCTATTGATTCTCCTGATGTTTCATGATGATGATAATTGGCGTGCGGTGGAGCACGCAAAGGAGAATGAAAATGTGGTTCCTGAAACCAACAATGATGATAATGATGTTCCACCTTCACCACCTTTTGTTCAGCGACAAGGACGGTCTATTGCTGCTGACCGCCCTAGGAGAAATATTGCACCTCCTACCCGATTAATTCAAGAATGTGATATTGTTGATTATGCTTTGAGTTGTGCTGAACAGGTGGAGCATGATATTGAACCAGCTACATATACTGAAGCCATTGCTTCGGTTGATAAAGAGAAGTGGGTAGGTGCGATGCAAGAAGAGATGCAATCGCTTGAGAAGAATGGCACATGGGATGTTGTGCACTTGCCTAAACAAAAGAAGGCTGTCCGCAAGTGGATATTTAAAAGAAAGGAAGGTTTGTCTCCTAATGAGCCTCCACGGTTTAAGGCAAGGTTAGTAGCAAAAGGTTTCAGTCAAATTCCAGGTGTTGATTATAATGATGTTTTCTCCCCGGTTGAAGCATAGTTCTATTCGTGCTTTCTTTGGTATTGTTGCTATGCATGATCTTGAGCTTGAGCAGCTAGATGTAAAGACTGCTCATGGTGAGTTGGAGGAGGAGATATATATGGACCAACCTGAAGGTTATGTTGTGCCTGTAAGGAGGATCTTGTTTGCAAGTTAAAGAGGTCCCTTTATGGTCTGAAGCCACGACAGTGGTATAAAAGGTTTGATTCATTTATGCTTACACATGGTTTTGAGAGATCTCGGTATGATAGTTGTGTGTATATCAAGTTTGTTAATGGATCACCTATTTACTTGCTGCTATATGTTGATGATATGTTGATTGCTGCCAAGAGCATGAAAGAGATCACTACTTTAAAGAATCAATTAAGTAGTGAGTTTGAGATGAAGGATCTTGGTCCTGCTAAGAAAATACTAGGCATGGAAATTAAAAGGGACAGAAAGTCTAGTTTGTTGTTTCTTAGTCGGGAAAAGTACATTGAGAAAGTTCTTCATCGTTTTAATATGCATGATGCAAAGTCGTTACTACTCCTATTGCTTCTCATTTCAAGTTGTCAGCTTTGCAATGTCCTAGCTGAAGATGATATTGAGTACATGTCTCGAGTTCCCTATTCTAGTGCTGTTGGTTCCTTGATGTATGCCATGGTTTGTTCACGTCTGATCTGTCATATGCTATGAGTTTGGTCGTCGATACATGGCTAATCCTGGTAAAGAACATTGGAAAGTTGTTCGTTTTCAGGTACCTTCGCGGCACATCAAAAGCTTGCTTGAGGTTTGGCAGGATTGGTGAGGGGCTCGCCGGATATGGGATTCAGATTATGTCGATTGGATAAGAGAAGGTCCCTCACAGGTTATGTGTTTCTGTTGGTGGATGTGCTGTTAGCTGGAAGGCTACTTTGCAGGATGTTGTTGCACAATCTACTACTGAGGCTGAGTACATGGCTATTGTTGAGGCAGGTAAAGAGGCTGTTTGGCTGAAAGGTTTATATGCTGAGCTTTGTGGAGATAATTCTTGCATTAAGTTGTTCAGTGACAGTCAAAGTGCTATTTATCTTACTAAAGATCAGATGTTCCATGAGAGGACAAAGCACATTGATATTAAGTACCACGCAATCAGAGATGTGGTTGCAAAAGGTAAAGTGAAGGTATGCAAGATTAGTACTCATGAATCCTGCTGATATGATGACTAAGCCTGTCCCAGTGTCCAAGTTTGAACTTTGTTCAAGCTTGGTTGGTATAACTGTCTAGCCCAAGTGGCTATTGGCGCCAGCAAGTGTTTTCTTTGTTGATTCAGGTGATTGCTGAAGTTCATGCTACAAAATTTGTCTCAGGTGGAGTTTTATATTGTGATCCAAATTCCAAGAAGAGGCTAACTCGACGAGAGCGAGCCCGTCGCCGTAGGCTTGGGCGAGCGAAGCGAGTCTGAAGTTAGCCCACACCGAGGCCCCAGGTGGGGTGCGGGGGCGAAGCCCCCCGGTACGATCGTTGCCACCGTCTATATATTTTCCCTGTAAGCCGCCGCTAGGGTTTCATCGCATTATTGTACACCCACGGCGTTTGTAAACACCACCTAAATAGTGAAGTTTTGCTGGCTGGCGCCCGTGGTTTTTCCCTTGTGTGTTGCAAGGGTTTTCCACGTTAAAATCTCGTGTCCCCTGCAGTGATTTACTTTTCGTTCTTCGTTATTGTGCATCTCGATTTATAACAAGTCTTGCTCTGACCAACTCCAGTTCCCACTAGAGCGGTTTCCAGAGTAGTAAAGAACGACCCTGCCGTCGTCCAATACCCTCAAGAGCTGGACGTCTGATGCAAACGTCCAAGGCTCCGCCATGGGCAATTCCAGTCTTATGCTGTGCCCCTTTACCCAAACGCCATTCTCCAAGTTCGTGGCAAACCATACGTCGATCTGTGCCATGGGATAATCATGGTAGTCAATGGAGCGACGAAGCATAACTAGGCTGCCATTTAGCTTTGCCAACGTCACTTCCCAGTCCATATTAGTGTTGTCGATTGCCGGAGGACCTGCGAGTGTCGCCGGCCTCCACTCCTCGGTATGGAGGTCGAACGCCATGACACAGTTTGTGTCAATCGCAGAGTTATCGGCACCACCAAAGATATCGAAGTTGGGGAATTTTCTGTGCGGCAAGAAGTAGGCGACACCTTGGACGACAGCGTTGTGAGCGACGACGTGGTAGGGAGCGATGTGAAAGTTGACGCACAAGAAGGTGCTCGCCACTGCCCTCCAGCGGTCGTCGCCGATGGTGAACACGTGGCAGTGTTGCTCCATGCGCCGGTTGGCCGGGTAGTTGTAGCGGGAAACGACGCGGAGGACCTTGTGCTGCCCCGTGGAGGCGACCCGCCCGAGCGCATAGGACCCTTCGTACAAGGATCCGACGCTACGCTGAAGACCGTCGGAGGGCAAGGTGGAGGCGGCGCCGGTGTCCGGGTCAACCACGCGGACGCGGTTGTGGTCTAGGAAGAGGTGCAACTGGCCGGGGTGCTTGCGCGACACACCGACGTGTTCAGGCCCAATGGTTATCTGTCGGACGACGCTGCCGGACAGGTCCGTCATGTCGATGCGGTCATTGTCGCCGGCGAGGGCGAGGATGAGGCCTGGACGCAGCGCAGCATGTTCCTTGATGAAGGACGGGTCGGAGAAGAGCGAGCGCCACGACCGGCAGGCGGAGCGGAAGCGGCATAGCGCCTTGGCCGGGACGCGCAGCAGGACCTCCCACAACTCGTCCGGCGACAGCACGATGCCGGCATCGGCGGGAGGGACCGTCGATCGCTTGCTCGCTGGCTCCATCGATCGTGCTTTCCTCTTTCCTCCCTCGTTAATTCAGCATGCGGCAGGAAATTCGGATCGTGAATTCCTGATTAGCGGTTAGAATTTATCGATCGGCCGGGGATATGCCCGCGTCCGATAGACTCCGCCACTCCGGGTTGGAAACCTAGAGAAACTCTTAGGCCCAGTCGGTGTCCTATGTGTGTCATATCTGGGCCACCGGCCTCTCAGATCGATCATCAGGGCAACAGGGATCATTGGTTAGCACCCTTTTTTTTCTCTCGATTGGTCTGTTGCAGGATAAAAGCAAGCGTGTTGCCTGTTGGAATTATGTGTCCTGCAACTATATTTTAAAATTACTTAGAATTATTTTATATTTGGAATACCTCATTATGTAAGTATGCATGTACTTGGCATGAAATTAAATACTACAATGTACTTAAGTATTAAAAGCTTAAGAAAGTTGGTCCGTTATCAATGGAATATAGTATACTTTATATTTATACATGAAAGACTACACGAGTAGGTTGATAATTTTAAGGAACTTGGTAATGGATTAGATAACGACCCTAATAGTGACTTGGGTGATTAATATAATTTATACATATGATCATGGCGCATTGCTCAAAAGTGTGTGTTAGAATCCGCCAATAGACAAACTATATCGTGGTTGGTAGTTTCAGCTAGACACTATCCGAAAAACTAGCACAAATATACGAATTCTGAGCGGCACCGCGAAAAAGCGCAGAAAAATAGAGGGTGGCCCACAAACTCCAACAAAGAGCGGATACTACTCTCGACAGTAGCGAACCCAGGAATGAACTGTAGGGTGGGCACACTCCAAAAGAAAATTTCCACTTGCTCATGTGTTATTTAAAATTTACAAACTATAAATATAAATAGTTGATAAAATCTCATAACATTATAGTCGAATCAATATATTTTAAAATGGCAAGATATTTTATACAAAACTTTTATACTTGTATTAAACTATCGTAATCATATTATAGCCAAATTGAGTATAATTTTACATTACTAGATTGCTTAACTAACAACATTACACTGTTTTCGGATATTAGTTCTCTCTTGTACAACTACAACTGTAGTGAATACAATACATAGTTTCTCTTCAAATTTAAATTTATGTTGCAATAAAGATTTACTTAAACTATTTTTCACATGTTGCTAAAATTATATTGTGTATTTATATATGTATGTGTGTGTAGGTGCATATATATATATATATATCAATATCCACAATTACGATGATACAAATCTATAAATCGTACACCAAATAAATATCTTAGTTGTGGTTCTGGTTTATTGCTAGGTACCTATACTTATAGATATTTCTAACCATTGGCAAATTTTTTTGCAAGTTAGATTTCATAGTATGTTCACAACATGTGTGTGCTCTACACATGGTGTTGGAACCGTATATACAATAATAATATACAGACATAAAATTACCTTGGATACGACTTGTTTTAAATGTGATTAGAGATCATATGGTGTATGCAAGTGCTCCGGCTAGTTTTTCAGATAAACTTTTTTGTACGGAATTAAACATGAAAATCTATCAGATGCGGTATAGATACAAATAGGTAATAAGATGAATGAGTAAACTGACTCCGGATAAGGGACACAATATCACAATTCATCTTCATAGTCAATTATGCAATTACAACAATAAACCAAAACAAAAACCGACTTCTGCTTGGGCTGCTCGGGTTGTTGTCGTGCGCCCAACCTACCATGGCCCATCCGAGTCATGGCCGATTTCCTTTCTTCTTGCATTGCGGTCGTGTGAGGTGTCGCCGAGCGAAAGAGCATGTGTTGCATCCTCGCATACATCACCCGCCAGCCACCGGAGTGGAGTTGTTTGCGCTCAATCACATTCCCGTCACGAGTAGCCGAGTAGGTGTGTCAATGAACCTAGGAAGAGAGGGAAAGTGCAGGGTCGCCCCAATGGAATGTACAGAGGTCATTCTATGGGCTATTTGATCGGAATCGATGCTGCCTAAGTGTTGATATGGTAGTTATTTTTTGAAAATTCAGGATGGGCATGGCCCACCCGGCCCACCCTCTAGGTCCGCCCATGACTCTCGATTGGTCGATCGATCTGCTTAACTATGACATTTTCGGTTTTCCTAAAACTTAAAGTAATCTTATTTTTTATTTTTAAGAATTAGGGTGTGTACCAAAAATTATTAGGTAGGAGGGGTGTGAACTCAATATGGCAACGGGAACACTAACCACTGGTTATTGCTCAACCATAACCATCCCCGTGCAGAAAAAATTTCTCCGTCCCCATCCCCACTAACTATCATGGTGCCAGTTCTTTTACCACCCCCATACCCATTGGGTAAATAAATAACCATTGGTTGATCATCCCTGCTTTAGCTAGTAACAATGAGCCCAAAATAAAATGACAACATGGTAGGATGATGGGGCTGGCTGGATCAAAAGTTTCGGAAGGAGAGGCGAGCGTTTGGGAGTTGGGATTTGGGGGCTATGGCGGTTGGGGACGGGAGGGGAAATGTGAGGGAAATAGGATTAGGGTTTTCTGGTATCTATACATACATATATTGTACCTTAGTGGCACATGTCATGTGCCTAACGGGAATTTGACGGTTATCGGGTATAGATAGTGGTAACACAGACCCATCCCCACCTCACCTAATGGGGAGAGTTTGCTTCCAATAAGACCCCCACGGGGATGAAGTGCTAACCAAAACTATCCTCTAATAGGTGAATTAAACACCGGGGGGACATGGGGGAACCCTAACCGCCGCCGCCTCTTGCGGCCCCCACCATCCTCCCCATCTTCGCCGTCGCCGGAGGGGCCGCCGGCGAAGCCGTGCCCGTCCCAAGGAAGGTGGCGGCGGGTCGTCTCCGTATCGATAATTTCTTATGTTCCATGCCACATTATTGATGATATCTACATGTTTTATGCATACTTTATGTCGTATTTATGCATTTTCCGGCACTAACCTATTAACGAGATGCCGAAGAGCCGGTTGCTTTTTCTGCTATTTTGGTTTCAGAAATCCTAGTAAGGAAATATTCTCGGAATTGGACGAAATCAACGCCCAGGGTCCTATTTTGCCACGAAGCTTCCAGAAGACCGAGGGAGAGTCGAAGTGGGGCCACGAGGTGGCGACACACCAGGCGGCGCGGCCCAAGCCCTGGCCACGCCGGCCTGTTGTGTGGGCCCCTCGCGTCGCCTCTTGACCTGCCCTTCCGCCTACATATAGCCTTCGTCGCGAAACCCCCAGTACCGAGAGCCACGATACGGAAAACCTTCCAGAGGCGCTGCCGCCAATCCCATCTCGGGGGATTCAGGAGATCGCCTCCGGCACCCTGCGGAGAGGGGAATCATCTCCCGAGGACTCTTCACCGCCATGGTCGCCTCCGGAGTGATGAGTGAGTAGTTCACCCCTGGACTATGGGTCCATAGCAGTAGCTAGATGGTCGTCTTCTCCTCATGTGCTTCATTGTCGGATCTTGTGAGCTGCCTAACATGATCAAGATCATCTATCTGTAATGCTATATGTTGTGTTTGTCGGGATCCGATGGATAGAGAATACTATGTTATATTGATTATCAATCTATTATGTGTTGTTTATGATCTTGCATGCTCTCCGTTATTAGTAGAGGCTCTGGCCAAGTTTTACTCTTAACTCCAAGAGGGAGTATTTATGCTCGATAGTGGGTTCATGCCTCCATTAAATCTGGGACAGTGACAGAAAGTTCTAAGGTTGTGGATGTGCTGTTGCCACTAGGGATAAAACCTTGATGCTATGTCCGAGGATGTAGTTATTGATTACATTACGCACCATACTTAATGCAATTGTCTGTTGTTTGCAACTTAATACTGAAGGGGTTCGGATGATAACAAGGTGGACTTTTAGGCATAGATGCATGTTGGATAGCGGTCTATGTACTTTGTCGTAATGCCCAATTAAATCTCACAATACTCATCATATCATGTATGTGCATGGTCATGCCCTCTCTATTTGTCAATTGCCCGATTGTAATTTGTTCACCCAACATGCTATTTATCTTATGGGAGAGACACCTCTAGTGAACTGTGGACCGGTCCATTCTTTTACATTGAATACAATCCACTAATACTGTTCTACTGTTTTCTGCAAACAATCATTCACGCTATACATCTAATCCTTTGTTACGTTAGCCGGTGAGATTGACAACCTCACATTCGTTGGGGCAAAGTACTTTGGTTGTGTTGTGCAGTTCCACGTTGGCGCCGGAATCCCTGGTGTTGCGCCGCACTACATCCCGCCGCCATCAACCTTCAACGTGCTTCTTGGCTCCTCCTGGTTCGATAAACCTTGGTTTTTTTCTGAGGGAAAACTTGCTGCTGTACGCATCACACCTTCCTCTTGGGGTTCCCAACGGACGTGTGCTTTACACGCCATCAGCGGGGCACCTTTCTCCTCCCCGCGCGGGAGCTCTCCATGGCGTGCGAGCGCGGCGACGAGGTTGGGGAAAGGCTCGTCGGCGGCGGGCGACGAGGGGCGTGGAGCAGCGGCGATGGGCCGGGTGTAAGGATGCCGGAGCAGCGGCTCCGGGATGGTGGCGGCTCTGGGGCCTTCGCGCCCGGATCTGATGGGGAGGCGGGCCGTGGCGGCGGCCCGGCGGATGCGGCGGCGCTCGGGCCGTGTGGATGGTCGGGCTGCGACGCGCGTGGTCCCTGCCCGTCGTGGGGTGCGGGGATGGTTCGGGAGCGCTGTGCTAGCCCGTTTCTGGCCTCGCTGGAGTTCCAGAGGGCTTGGGCAGCGCGGATCTTCGGTGGTTCTGGGCAGCGAGGCGGTTGCCTCGGGACCTCGGCGGTGGCTCCGGTGCGGAGGTGGCGCTGTCGCCGCACAGGAGGTGTGTGTCAGTGGAGTGCGGGCTGGCGGAGTTCCTGTTATCCGGTTGCGTGGGGATGTGTAGGCTCGATTGCTCCGGGCGAAAGCTTGACCGCGCGGCGTCCGTGGATGTCGTCTTCCTCCTTGGGGGGTGGTCGTGGAGCTCTCCGACCTCCACTACCCTCGGGTTCACGTCTTCGGGTGAAAGCCTAGATCCTGCCTTGTGGGATCGGACGACAGCGTCGTTCCATCGTCGCTTCCCCTCTTGAGGGCGTCTATCTTGAAGACGGCGATCCCTTTCGCGCACTCCGGCGGCCTGGCCGCACATGGCATCTGGGTTGGTAGGAGGTCAACCGGAGATGTGGGCGTTCCGGGTGGAGGCTTGAGAGGCAACGACGATGGTGGTGATCAAGGTTTGGTTGCGGCAAGGTCATGTTAGTCGGCTCCGTTCCGGCGTGTCCAAATGTCTTCGTGGTGGTCTCCTCTTGCTGTGAAGTCGAAGCTGCCTTTGGCGGTGTACGATGACCTTTAAGGGGCGGTCCGGTGAAGGTCCTATTCGGCGCTTGTCTTGCGCATCTCCTCTCCAAGGCTCGTCTTCAGAATCGAAGCTGCCGGTCTCTTCTCGAAGAGCCATCTGTTTGGCATAGGCCGACTTGAGCTTCTTGTGTAGCTTTTGTGGGTAGCCAGGATGGCTAGGTGTGCCCCTTGTGGCGGGGTGTGTGGTTGTGGGTGTGCTTTGGCACTGTTGTTGTTGGTTTTCGCCCGGTTTTCTCCTAAAAACTGGGCATCTTCTGTTTAATGAATCAACAACAACAACAACAACAACCTTTTCTTCCCCAAACAAGTTGGGGTAGGCTAGAGTTGAAACCCATAAGATCTCGAAGCCAAGGTCCGGAACGTGGATAGCTAACTTCCACGCACCCCTATCTATGGCTAAATCTTTGTCGATATTCCAAACCTTTAGATCTCTCTTAACGGACTCCTCCCATGTCAAGTTTGGTCTACCACGACCCCTCTTAACATTCTCATCACGCTTTATCCGTCCGCTATGCACTGGCTTCCTCCGTTGGATATGTCCAAACCATCTGAGACGATGTTGGACCAGCTTCTCTTCAATCGGTGCTACCCCAACTCTCTCCCGTATATCGTCGTTCCGTACCCGATCCTTTCTTGTGTGGCCACATATCCATCTCAACATGCGCATCTCTGCTACACTTAACTGTTGGATATGTCGTCTCTTTGTTGGCCAACACTCAGCGCCATACACTCTCTTCTTCTGTTTAATGAATGAATGAGGCAAAATTTCTTCAAAAAAAAAAAACACCAGGGGGTCGGGGAATGGGGCCCGTTGCCAAATTGAGTGTGAACGATTCCAGCTGAGGTCAATAGGTATGAACCGGCCGGCCGGCGGCCTTGCCAAAGGCGAAAGCCCAAAGGCAAGCTAGCAAAGCAACCGGGAGCGATGTATGGCCACGCCAGAAAGCGCTCGGGATCGCCATCCCTTTTGTGTGCGCGATCTTCAGCGAAGGTGCGGAACCTTTTACGAGGATACTACTACCAGCCAGTCGCCGAGTGAGTGGTCGACGATCTGAGGATCCATCGATCTTTCGTCATCATGCCATTTGCACCTATGAATTAATGAATCAATTCGGCAATGGAGTGACCGGAAAAGCTCTGTCGCGGCAGCGGTTTTGCTACCTCGTTTCGGTGCCACCACTGTCGCGTCGGCAGCACATGACGTACGTGTGCGTCGTCGACCTAAAACATGATGACTAACCGATTCGCGCAATCCGTGATTACGTGCCGGCCATTCACGCCTTGATGTCACACTTGGATGGTGTGTACGCAAGTGCTCTAATCTAGTATGGCGTTTGTCCACATATACTCCTCCGATCAAATTAGTTAACGCAGATTTAAATTCAGGTAGATTGTAAGGCAACACTTTATCTAGATCTGCATCAATTAGTTTGGATCCGAGAGCTCCTTCAGCTTGTTGTCGACCACGTCGAATAGGTGTCTCGTCTCCTGCGTGAAAAGGTAGCAACAATCAAGCTTTTGTTAGCGCGTGTTATTGGTTCTTTGGAGTGTGGTGACTTAGGTGCTTCTTATGAGTCCTCTGTTTTTTTTGGAGTGTGGTGACTTGGGTGCTTCCTGTGAGTTCTTTGAGTAGGAGTCCCCTACAGTTGGTGATGATGATGAGGCTGAGGTGACGTTAAAAGTGGTTGATGAAGCCATTCCTGACGAGGACTTAGAGGAGTTGCATATGGTTGGAGAAGAATGCATCTTTGCTTGTTTCTCCCCTCACGCCAAGCCCTTCCCGTCGTCGCAATCCGATGTGTTGTTTGCCTCTGAGTGCGAGGACATCAATGAGATCGTGGCTCCGGTGATGCTAGCCATGCCCGAGCTACATGAGCTGTGTGGGGAGGCCTCTCCTGCTCTGTCGATGGCGCATCTGCAACTAGATTCGCTTGAGACCTTGACGGTGGCTTCCACTGTGGAGCCTGGCCAGTTGCTTGATTTTGTTTACTATGGTGATAAGGTTAATGATGCAGGTGCATTGGCACCCCAGTCTAATGCTCTCTTTGCAAAAGAGCTCCGCGACTTGCCTGTCAGTCTCGAGGCGGCTAGCCCTAGATATGGCAAAGGGATTGTCTGTGTATTGGTTGGGAATGCTTTAGAGGACATGATCAAGAAGGTGGAGAAGTCTTTGTCTCCCACGAGGGTAAGAAGGATGAGGGGCATTGTGAGGAAAGCTTCTGCAACCTCTTCATAGGCTCATTTTGGGTTGTTGTGTCCGTTCAGTCAGTCTTCTTTGCGGCGTGGTGATCTAGGTGTTGTAGTTTGTGGTGGAAGTAGGTTAAGAGACTTTGTTTGTTTGTCGGTCAAAAAGTTGCCTATATTGGGTGTTGCCCTCATGTGGTTTTGGTGTTGTTGTAACGGTTTTCGCCTGAATTTGCGTTAATTAACTAGGCATCTTTTTTTCTTAATTAATAAATTGAGGCAAAGCTTTTTCCCTATTTCAAAATATAAAAAAAAAAACTTGTTGTGGCGCACCAGCTTGACACACTGGCTAAATGTGCAATAAAAATCATGCCTGAATACAAATATGTATGAGAGCTAACCCGGGGATTATCTATACTACTAATACCTCTGTCTACATAAGGATATCGAAAGTGTGTCTAAATTTAAATGTATCTGACACCTTTTAGTGTATAGGTACATCCTAATTTAAACAAACCTTCGACATTCTTTTATAAACGGAGGGAATCGTACATATCTGCTTTGCTTCCTGTGGCTCCTAGAAGAAGGTAAATCAGTTCAGAGATACCTAGCCAGGCGGCTTAGGAGTTTGGATTCCTTTTCAGAGTAGAAGAAGGATGCATCCATGTAGGTCGAATTCAGTTTCAGCAAAGCAAGCAGTCGAGTGCTGCTAGCATACTCCCAAGAACTGACGTGAGCGAAGATCAGTGTGTAATAAGATAAGAAAGGGACCGGAGGGAGGCCAGATGCAGTGTCCGAGCTAATCCAGTCGCTGATGCAACAGCGGCGCGACTAACTCTGTCACTAATTTTGCCACATTCATCAGTAGACATCGTGCCATAACACAAATGATTTTCCTTGTCAGCTCCGTTTCGCACTATGCCAACGCCTTCGCAATACCATTCTAGATGCCAGGAGGAGACGCCTGTTCTGGCCGTGTTCTAGACACGAGAGAGAACTGGAGAAGTGGGCTAATTAAGCAGTAGCAGTGTCAGAGACTAGTAATCAAGTAACAGTCTATCTTTATTATTTCAACCACAAACAACGCCAGAAGACAGTGCGGCAGCATAGGTACAGAGTGAAAAACAGACTGTCTGAAAACTCAAGGACAAGGGTGAAGTGCAGAGTGGTTACATCACTGGCACGGTGGACGACATCAGTACATCATCTATCTCGGTGTGTATGTATGATCCGAAAAAGCCCAGACCCCAGGGCTAACACTACATCGCAGACTGCAAAGCTCTCATGCGAAGCAGACCTTGATGCCGAGTAGGGCCATGAGCTGGGAGACGAACTCCGGGTGCGCAGGCCAGGCCGCGCCGGTCACGAGGTTGCCGTCGGTGAAGCACCGGTGGATGGGGTCAGGCTCCAGCCAGGTCGCCCCGGCGAGCACCACGTTGAGCTTCACGGCCGGGTATGCGGTGCACTTCCTGCCCTGCATATGCATCATACACAAAACGGCGTGAAATCAGTTTTTCTGGGCCAACTCCATGAACAACATAGACCATTTGTATTTTCCCTCTAGTAACTATTACGTCTTCATTTTATCAGGTACAGTCGTGTTTCGTTTTGTTCAAAGCAGAACCTTCTGTAACCAGGAACAGTAAAACTGATGCAGATCAGCAACAGCAAAATGGACATCAGTTACTACGTACCTGAAGAACCCCAGCAGCAGAGAGTATCTGCTGGCCATGGCAGATCGACGCCACAGGCTTCCCTTTGTCCATGAATCCCTTGGCCAAGCTAAGCACTCTATCATCCAGCGCCAGATACTCGGGAGCGCGTCCACCGGGGATCACCAGTGCGTCATAGCTTGAAGTGTCCAAGCTGTCAAACGATGCGTTCAAAGCGAAATCATGGCCAGGCTTCTCACTGTAGGTCTGGTCGCCTTCGAAGTCATGGATGGCGGTTGGGCACTTGTCCCCAGCGCTCTTGTCAGGGCAAACTGCATCGACATGACAGCCAAGGGCTTGCAGAGACTGGAATGGGACCATCACCTCGTAATCCTCCATGTAATCCTATTTACAATTCGACAAAAAAGCTGGTCAGAGGTTACGAAAATGAGAAGCAATAGACTAAGACGACAACAACAACATTATCAAAGCCTTTTTCCAAGACATAGACTAAGAATGTGAACAAAAATAAACTAGGGCAAAGTCTTCTCAGTAGACATACCCCACAGAGGAACAATATTTTTTTGTTTGATCCTGTTACAGTGCCTCCGAGTGCTTTCACAAACAGGCTGATGAATTCGGGGTGACCATCGTAAGCCGCTGCAGTGACGAGATTACCGTCGACGACACATTTTGTCATAGTATCAGCTTCTTCCCACTTGGCCCCAGCAGCAACCAAAACTGGTTTAACGGCAGGGTACGCGGTGCATGTACGGTCCCGGACTACTCCTGCAGCTGCCAGAATCAACTGTCCATGGCAAACTGATGCAATAGGCTTCTTGCTGTCAGAGAACTTTCTAACCAGGTCGAGCACTTTCTCATCCATTGCCAGGTATTCTGGTGCGCGGCCTCCGGGGATTACCAGTCCATCATACTCAGCGGGGTCGACCTCATCGAATGAAGCATTAAGTGCGAAGTTATGGCCTTTCGACTCTGTGTATGTCTGCATAGCGTATCCACAAGACAAAATGAGAGTCAGAGATGCTAGATCAGAATTATGTCAGAAATAAGAAAGATACCATGGCACCGATAATAAGAACTACCAAGAGGTGTACCAACCATCAATCTAGCAACAGGTTGGTCCAAACATAACCTGCTACCAGATTAACTCTGAAAAGATTTCACTGCGGCGATATGACTTGCTTAAATTAACTTTATTACTCAAGTTGCATTATTTTGCTCTATTTCGGTGATGAGGATAGGAGTAACACGACGTGGAGGTGGCTTAATAAATCAACCGATCAGCTTCAGTATATACAATCTCGGCTTTGCAGCACGATTGGACCCATATACAAGATTCAGCAGGGGCACAAAGTTTTACTGAGGCATTTATTTGGTACATTTTTCTTCAAAATTCAAAAGAATTGTGAAATTTGAATGGGCACCTGGACCCACACTTGGCTCTCTATGGGTCCACCCATGGCTTTGCTCAAACTTGTCACCTAAAAAGCGTTGACCAAGAATAAGACAAAGACAATAAGAAGGAAGACATAGAAATTTCAGCTCCATGTGTGGCAGAGACAGTAGTGAACGAACTGATGCACCTTTCAGTCAATGAAACAGTGGTTATCCAGAATGAACAGCACAGAATGCTCCTGGACAGGCTTGAAGAAGCATTCACCAATTTCTGCAAGACTGTCGAGCTAGCAGATAGCCACTGACTTTGAGTACATGGAATGGCTAGCATACTGAGCTGACATCCGCAGGGCTCAGGGAGGCGAAGATAAAAAGGTTGTATCGTTCTTTGCTCCATCAGTGCACGCAAAAAACTGAGCGCCAAAGACAGACAGGGAATCAATGGTGTAATGTGATCATAGAAAGATGAATTCATCAGCTTCGTGCAAAGCAAGGAAAGGCTTAGCTAGGGAAGTGGAATGCTTCAGCAAATTGGTAATACTTCTCACCGAAGAAAGAAACACGGTATCTTTGCTGATGAGGGCCTCTGATTTAGCGGTACACACAAGTTAATGAGATACATGTGTTCCAGCCTGAGTTAAGCTACCGGCCAGCATATAATTAAATAACAGCCAATTATTAGAGTTACACCACAGCAAAAGTTTACAGTAGCGGAAAGTATCCGTTTGAGAGAACTTGGTGCGAATGCCAGCATGTTTTACTCTATTTAAACAAATTTAGTAAATCAAATTCTACTTTATTTCCAGGTTACCACCTCCTCAGATAAATCTCTCCATCCGGCAACCGTAATTGTGATTCAATTTGCCACAAGCAAAAAGATTATGATGCTAGACCCTGGTGCTGTATGATATTTATCCGAGACACGAGATGAGTATCAAGAGATAGGTGCAAGGAACCCATGGTTTTCTTGCTACCGGTTACAGGTTGCAACTGATACTGCTAGTAAATTTTCTAACATGACTTGATTGGAGTATGAGACGTAGTTCTGCAGCAGACTTGATGTGGCACAATCCAACACCCCATCTTTCACTGACCCTCCAAGGACTACATGCTTCCTGTGTACATCCCAACAATATAGCGAACTCCATCCTGAGGGAAATGCTTACAAGACTTGGTTCTTGGATCACAAATACTTGTTCGCCAGTTTGGCTCTAGCAAACTCTGGTTTGCAGAGTAGTAAAAGAGAACCCTGCCGTCGTCCAATACGGTCAAGAGCTGGATGTCTGGTACGAACTTGCAAGTCTTGAACATCAGAAATTTCAGTCTTATGCTGTGCTCCTTGACCCAAACACCTTTCTCCAAGTCCGTGGCGAACCACACGTCTATCGCTACCTTGTGATGACCACGGAACTCAAAGGAGTGACAAAGTATAGCTAGGTTGCCATTTAGGTTTGCCAATTTCAGGTCGCACTCCTTATCGGTCATGCTTCTTGCCGGAGGACCCGGAAGCATCGTCGGCCTCCACTCCTCGGTCTCGAGGTCGAACGCCATGACACAGTTTGTGCCTATCCCGAGGTTATTCTCAACATGGATCACGTCAAAGCTGGGGTACGTTCTGTGCGGCAAGAAGTAGACCACGCCCTGGATGACAGCGTTGTGGGCGGCAACGTGGCGCCGGATGATGTGAAACTTGACACACAACGGGGCGCTTGCCACCGGCCTCCAGCACCGCTCGCCGAGAGTGAACACGTCGCAGTGTTGCTCGATGATGCGCTCATGGTAGCGGGAGACGACGCGGAGGACCTTGTGCTGCCCCGTGGAGGCGACCCGCCCGAGAGCATAAGACCCTTCGAAGGAGGACCCGGCCCTACCCTGAAGATCGTCGACGGGCAAGGTGGAGACGGCGCCGTTGTCCGGGTCAAGCACGCTGACGCGGCTGCGGTCCAGGAGAAGGTAGAGCGGGCCAGGGTGCGGCACGCCGACGGCTTCGGGCACGATGCTTATCCGTCGGACGACGTTGCCGGGCAGGTCTGTCATGTGGATGCGGTCGTTGTTGCCGGCCAGGGTGAGGATAAGGCCTGGACGCAGGGCAGGGTGTGCGCTGATGAAGGACGGGTCGGAGAAGAGGGAGCCCCATGACGGGCAGGCGGCACGGAAGCGCCAGAGTGGCTTGGCCGGGACGCGAAGCAGGATCTCCCACAGCACATCACGCGACAGTGCGGCGCCGCCGGGTTTGCCGGTGGAGACCACGGAACGCTTGCTCGCTGGCTCCATCGATCTTGCCTTGCCTTTGCGGCCTGATGGTCGATCAGATCGTCGCAGTTTCCCAGAGAGGCCGGAGAAAAATCTTAAACCACCAGGGTAGTACACGTAGATCAGATCGTTGCACCAACAGACCAACTCCTGGGCCGCGGCCGCCTGCCGGCAATGCAGACTTAGAGCATCTCTAGCACAGCCCGTAAAAGGGCCAAAATTGAAAAATAATCGCCAGTTTACGGATTCGGATTGAAAAATGGCGCCGATCAGTTATCGTAAATGAGGCTAAACTGAAAATAGAAATTCAGGCCGAGACCGAAACCTATACTCGACCTGTATTTGTAGGGGCCGACGGAGCGAACCGAACGCAGCCCGAACACAATCCCTAGTTTGTGAGGGAAGTTTCAGCTCCTCCTAGCCGCTGCCGCTGCGCGCCCTCACCTTCCTCCGCCGTCGTCCGATTTCTCCACCATGAGTCTCGAATCGACCCAGCCGGCCGCCGTTGCTAGCTCGCCGGCCCCGCCACCCTCTCCCGCGGTCGCCGGAGCTTCCGCCGCTACACCAACCACCCCGGCGACCCCTGCAACCGCCGCGAACGTCACTACCACGGTCTCGTCGACGAGCGTGGTGAAGCGAAGGCGCGCAGGAACGCATGTGGTCCCGCAAGCCGGTGCCGCGGCGGCCACCGCTGATGTCCCGGCGGTCGCAACGAAGCCGAAGACATCCCGCGCCAGACCGAAGAATTCGGCGCCCAAAAGGACGAAAGTGAAGGCGACAACGAGCCGTGGCGCCCCGTCTCCCTTCCCCTCCCCTCCAACGCCGCCACCACCGGAAGCCACCGCGAACGGCGCCCAGGACGTGCTCAACGCCGGGTCAACAAGGTACAAATCAACTCTTCCTCAATTTTCATTGCGAGTAGATATTGAGGCCGCGTACTGTTAGGAACGAGAACACCTCGTACATGGAGATGGTGGACGAGGTAAACATTGCCCCACTCGCTCCGTTCGACGCTAGAATGGGCGGAGATGAGGACGACATGGATGAAGGGGAAGAAGGGGAAGAAGATGAAGGGACGAGGGTGTGGTCGAGGTGGAGGCCGATGGAAAGAGGAAGAAGAGATGGGCGAACAACTACACGGAAATAGAAGACGCCACCTTGTGCCAAGCTTGGGCCGCCGTGGGGATGGATGCTGACTCCGGCACCGATCAAACAGGGAAGCACTACTGGCAACGCGAGGACAAATTCCATAAACTGATGATGCGCGTTCGCCATCCTATCATCGCACGTACCGATCCCTCCAAGGACGTTGGGACGCGATCAAACCAGCCTGCAGCCGGTGGGCAGTAGCAATGGACCAAGTGGTGTCGAATCCTCCTAGCGGCGCAACTGTGGAGGAATTTGTGAGTGAATTTGCTCGCATATTTTGTTTGTACAATTGTAGTTTTGCTTTGGTGACCACATATTGACGATTTGTTTTTGGTTTTGCAAATGTAGGACCACATAGGTACAGAGACATGGCGTCATTGCTTTGATGTGCTTCAACACCTCCCCAAGTGGCAAATGAGGGACGAAGAAGTAGCACCCAAGAAAGCTGCAATGGTTGCGCTCGACGATACCGAGGACGAGAAGGAGGGCCAAAACGTTGACAAGCTTGAGGGAAACAAGAAGGCCAAGGAGAGGCTCAAACTCAAGGGGGGGCTGTATTGTTGAGGGACAAGTTTGATCAAATGATGAAGTCCAAGGAGGTGATAGCGGCCAAGACTTTGCAGTCCAAACTTGTCATCATCGAGAAGAAGAAAGAGGTGAGTCTTGCCAAGGTTGAAGCCAACCGAGAGGAAGCAAGGAACAAGACCAAGTTGGGGAGATGAGGATCAACGTGAAGAAGGCCAAAGGAATGAAGCAACTATTGGCCGAAGAGAGGGAGATCATGATGATGAACACAAAGGACATGAATGAGCAACAAATGGAGTGGTGGAAGGAGGCCTCGGCGGAGATCATGGAGAGACGAAGACTAGCTCGTGAAGAGGTAAGTGGTGGTGCCTCGGTGACTCATGGAGGTGGTGGCGATGATGGTCATGGTGGGCCAACCTTGGTTTGATGCCGACGGTGAGAGGAGATGGTGAACTATGAACTATTTGCTATGATTGTATCATTTGATGTCTGCACTATAAACTATGCATGAATTGTTTGCATTCGATTGTATCATTTCTTTGATCATATGCAAAGTCTTTGATAAACCATGCCTTTACGGGTTCTAAAGCCGCTGGCGCAGAATAGAGCCCGTAAAATAAAACTGTAAAACACAATATTCTGTTTTACAACCCGTAAACACGAGTTCCGTAAACTAAACTCTAAGTTTTCAGTTCACGTAGAGATGCCCTTAAGTGAGGGGTCTGCCTCCGCCAATGCAGCGACACGGCATGCAGGAGAGTCGCGGTGGCGTTCAGAATAGTAGCGAAGAAGGAACCGTGGATCAGTGCTTTGAGATTCGGTCGCCAGTTGTCGCGTGCTCGAGTCGGTCCAGCGATCGATCCGGCCCACTGGGCCAAGAGTTCGAGTTCCTCTGGGGCACGTAGTACCGACCTACTTTTCGTTTCCAACCCGGAGTCGGACACGGCAAATCCCCGATCGATAAAATCTCCCCGCCCAGGCCCTAGGGGCAATCACCGAATCACGATCCGAGATTCCTGCCGCCGCGCGCCGCCATGACCTCCGTCGAACCTTTCAACCGGCTGGTGCGGCTAGCGGCGCGGGCCTTCTACGACGACGAGGTACCGTCCACTGGCGGCACGGGCGGCGCGCAGCAGCAGCACGCGCAGGCCGGCATGGCCGTGGTCGTCCTGGACGCGCTCACCAGACGGAACGGCCAGTGGGTCCGGGAGGACGACCTGGCCGCCTCGCTGCGGCTGCAGCCGAAGCCGCTCCGCCGCGTGCTGCGCTTCCTCGAGGCGGAGATGATGGTGGCCACCGACCACCGCAAGGAGCCGGCGCCGCCCAAACCCGCTCCCGCCGCCGACACCTGCCCGGGCAACGACGAGAAGGAGAAGGCCAAGCTGCACGTCAAGTCCTACTGCTGCCTCGACTACGCGCAGGTCTGCGACGTGCTGCGGTACCGCATGCGCCGCATGCGGAAGAAGGTCGACGACGAGCTCACGGCCGACAGCCGGAACACGGTGCAGCAGTACGCGTGCCCTGGCTGCGGGAGGCGGTACTCCGCCTTCGACGCGCTGCGCCTCGTGACGGACGACGGGGAGGGGTTCCGCTGCGAGCACTGCGGCGGCGAGCTGGTCGTGCAGAACGACGACAGGATCGCCGCCGCGGCCGAGGAGGACGGTGCTGGCGACGACGATGGCGGTGGTGATGACAGCAAGGCGCGGAAGCGCAAGCGGCGCGCGAAGCTGGTTGACATGCAGCGGAGGATGCTCGAGCAGCTGGAGCCGCTGCGGGCGCAGATCCGGAGGGTGGAGGGCCTGCCCCCGCCGGAGTTCATGAGCCTGCGGGCATGGCAAAGAGCAAATGCTGTTGCTACTACTGCAGCAGCAGCAGCGGATGGAAATCCATATTACCAACCAAAGACAGAGTTTGACGTTGCGATACTCACGCCGGGCTCTGGTGGTGCGGATCAATCTGGAACGGGCGCTGATGCAGGGTTCAAACCCTTCCCTGCATGGATGATCACACCAGGCATGAATCTAACAGACGAACAAAGAGGAGAGACCAGTGGCAGCGCAGCATCTTCCAAACTGGGTGAAAAAACTGAATGCCAAGATGATAAAGAGGAGAAGATGCTGCGGAACGAATACGCAGGCGCTGATTTCGGGCGGCAGTTGGGCGTCAAGTGCAAGCGTGAGGATGATGACATCGAGGAAGAAGATGACATTGAGTGGGAGGAGGGCTAAGAGGCAGCGGCAATCATTTTAGAATTCAAATAAATTGAGGATTGAATCTCCTTTGTAAAGCAGTTGTTTATTAGCGCTTCTTGTGACTGTAAAGAACCTGATCACTGGGTTTCAGGATGAATGGAACCATGTGTTCCTCTAAAATTTCTTTTGAGGATTCACTGCATATTCAAGACTAGATATGTAAAAAGAAGCAGAACTTTGGAAGAATAACACTACACTACAAAGACCTCTAAAGCCTAGTTTTCATACAGAAGCAACACAGTCTGGGGAAAAACAGGGAGCAGTAAAGTAGTGATGCACCAACATGGAAATTGGGAAAAAGCATTCAATTGCACTATGGTGTGTACTTTGTAGCATTATTCAAGATGTGCTATTCATGAGTGAAAAGTCCTCTTATGTTAACCATATTTACGTGCGTATAAAAACTTCACCTAAACAAAAGATCCTAAAGATGCATTTGATTTAAGCGTTAGCTCATAATATGATAGGTTCCTTGTTTACACACTAATCAAGCATATTTGCATATTTACGGAAGCCAACTAGAACTAAAATAAAAGTAAATTGCTATAAGAAAATCACCAAGCCCCAACAACTCATATCAATCATTGAACTCATTACCCATAGAACCAGTATGCAATTGCTGGTTGTATATATCCACACCACACACAACCTACATAAACTACCTGATTTGCGAGCATCCAAGCCCGTTGTTCATCATTTTGTACAGCTAGAACTAATTACATGTGGTACAAATAGAGAGAATCTGCCCAATCATTATATGTAAAGTAGGGTTTTTTTACAATCAACAAAAAAGTTTTACACCATTTGTAGGCAAGATGGAAATGTGTGTTTACCCTCCAATTGCTATCACACTGTTTTCACAAACAAAAAAGCACTGACAGAGTTCAACAAGTTCAGGTAGATTTAAGAGGAATTGCGTCTTGACCTTAGAAAACATGCCTAGTCTATACAGTTCAATCAGAAAGTAGCCACCCAGCTCATCAATAAACACAGCATGGAGACTTAAATTCTTCATTTGAGATCATCCTGACAACTCTAATTCACCCAGTTCATCACACTGTGCAACCCAGCCAAACCCTATCCACTGGAACATACAGTACTAACTAAGAAGCAGCAGACAGGGGAACAGATCCAAGTACCTGGTGGCCGGTGGGCTGGTGCACGGCGGTGCGGCAGGCGTCGCCGGCCTTCTTGCCGGGGCAGGCGGCGTCCACGGACACCCCGTACGCCTGCAGCGCCTGGAACGGGACCATGGCCTGACCCCATCCATCGAGCGGTCCAAGAACCAAATCGGAATCAGCACACACACGAATAGCAGGAAAGGGAATCGATCGATCGGTGCACGGAGGACTGGAGCAGGGAGTGGTGATGGTTAGCCGACCTCGTAATCCTCCATGTAGTCTCCGCAGAGCAGGAGCACTCTCTTGGCGGCCATGGCTGATCTGGCGTGCGTGCAGGCGAGATGTTCGGGAATTTGTCAAGCTCGAAGTTTGGGCTCTGGAAGCCTCTGCTGAAGTGGGAGCAGCGGCAGCGCTATGTGCCACTAGAGAGTCATCCAGAGAAACGAACACCTGGCTCTCGTTTAGTTTCTTCCTACTGTTTCAATATTTTTTTTCCAGCTCTTTTATCTGTTTCTATTTTCGTTTTCATCAAAATTTCTAAAGTTTATACTGTATAAAATTTGTCCAAGAAACTTCTTTAACAGATACTTGTGTTTCTCCAGAACTTTTCACAGTGACTAAAAAACTACTGTTTGCAAGTTAAAATCCAGTTCCACAAGACCTCACATGTACATGATGTACTGGTATACGTTATGAAATGCTAAAATTTTATCTCAATTTATATTTTCCATGAGTTCCAAGAATTTTCTCACTTTTGTTATCAGTTTTTTTTTTCGACCAAACTTTCTTCAAATTTATCAGAATTTACCAACATTTTTTTGGGGGGAGAGATAACTGTTTTTCTCCAGAATTTGTCATGTGGTGAAAACGAAATCCAATATTGGCCCTTAAAGAGGCAGGATCATAAGATCTCACACATACATTATGCAATTACACGCTTAACATGCAAGGGTGTGATCAAGATCTGCCAGGGCAGCATCATGTGATCTTCTGAGATTGACGCAATATACTAACCATCTCGTGGTTAGCGAGGTTGGATGCTCTGTGCTGTGATATCTCCCAAGCTGCTGATTTGGCCATCATCAGCGGAAAGAAGAAAAAAAGCTTAATTTACTCTCGGTACTATCGTCTCCAAATTCGTGTCAGAAGCAAATACATTCAGCATCGCACAAGATCGGGAGAACTAATGCATTATCTATGGTTAAAGAATGAGAAAAGCAGTTCTTCAGATGTGTTCATCGAAAGCCACAGAATGATCACACTGTCACTGATGTATGTCATATACTCCACTGATGAAACAAAACTGACTCTGACTTCAAAATCAAACATATGCAATCATGCATCCCAGGGAAAAGAGAGCTGCTATGCCACAAAATTTACATTCAAGAATCACACAGAAGGAAACACAAGCTTTTTCCTGTGTAAAGAAAAGATGCCATCCCATGATGGCGGGTTATTTTATCCATCTCGGGCACAAAAATCAATGAAATCATCTTTGATGTTAGTAATGAAGCTAATACAATACATGAGTTCCAGGATAGATCATCAGAAACGCTGGACAAAGTGCAGCTGTTTTTACACGTAAAGGCTTTCTCGTTTATAAAATCTACCTCACTTAATACCTGACCTATATATTACTTATCAGTTATCAGCCATTGGAAAGAGCAGGCTTTTTGGCACTCAATGGACTGACAAAGAAACATGGAGCGCCACAGAATTTTATCCAAGAGAATCAACTACGGAGTATGAAACCGAGCATTTCAGCTTGGCCTTGAACTTGAAGCGACATAACCAAGAAAAGGACTAGAGGCTCAAGAGAAGACGACCCCTACTTTCCGGGCAAAGTCATCGTCGTCGTCATCTTCAAATTCCTCATCGTCTTCTGGATATGCATTCTCATCTTCAAATTTGTATTCATGGCCTTCGGTTGCCTCGTAGTCGGACTCCCCCTCCCTCTGCTCATAGTTGTCAGCCTCTTGAGTTCCTGCCAGATCCACCTCAATAATATCTTCAGCCTCAGGTTTGTCACTGTGGGAGGAAGATTGCCCATGGCCATCCACAGGGATATGTCCTTCCTCTTTATATTCTTCATCGCCTGATCTGCTCTTGTATTCTTCAGAGCTGGCAATGTTCTCATAGCCTTCCTTCTCAGCTTCAACAAAAAGTTCAGGCTGCCCGTGAGAGACCAGAGCAGATTTATCTTCTTTGACATTGTGGGCAGACGAACCATTGCTGACTGCAGCCTGCCTTTTCCTCTGTAAGATGAGGCTGAGAGGCTTTGGGCCTTCGAAATCAAGAGATGCTCCAGGTTCAACGCTTCCGTTTGCCTTCCTAGACTCTGGACCTCTGCGGGTGGCAAAGTTGAGTGAATCTGTTACATTCCTTCTCAAATGCTGGCCTTCTGCATTCCTGCCACTTGAAGCACGTTCGCTTGATCTTCGTTCGCTTGATCTCCGTTCGCTTGATCTCCGCCGGGTCCTCTCCTGATGGTGCAGTACCTCTCGATGCCTGCCACCCTGAATATCCATATGATGCCTAACTGGAGACAGTCTGTCCCGGAGTTGTCTTCTATCTCGCTCAGTCTCAGCGCGAGTATCAAGTCTATCAGGTGACCTTCCAGGAAGCTTTATTCTGCCTTGCAGACGGGAGCTTAGAGTGCTTCCTCGAGAGCCCTGATGGCGATCTCTGTGTGTATGGTGACCATCGAATGCCCTTTCCCTGTAGTGTTCATCCCTCCGGCGCTGCTCTCCACTGCGTTCTGGACTAACGACTGAAGACCCGTTTATTTTTCTCCGGCGGAGCCGGTGACGTAAATCTGATCCATCTATCTCAACAGGAGCAGTCTCTCTGTGTCGAGGCCTTCTTTCTGAATGGGAAGGCCTGTCCATGTTCCTCTCAGATGATGTTCTATGGCGCTTCCTCTCGTAGCCATCATACATTTGCCCAACCGTTCCTTGCTCACCCATTCCATTGAATAGCTCCCTTTCATGATGCAGCGGCATTTCAAAATCAGCCGGAGCATATTCATAATCTTCTACTTGATATATATCCCTTCCAAAATCTTCACCATCATAAGCAGCACCATCGGCATCATTGTGCACAAGAACGTCAAAATCCTCATCATCTGCATCTCCACTGTTCTCTGACAGGTCATCTTGAAGAGGTGTTTTGTAACTTTGATTCCATTCTTGTGCAAGATCACTTTCCAAAGGAAGATTGTTCTGATATAACTCCTCTTCTGAAGAGGTTCTGAAACTTTTATTCACTGCTGGCATACTGTTTTGTACCCTCTCTGACATTGGCACAGACTTCACTACATTGGAAGCTAGTTCAGCTTGTATTGCAGCTGTAGCTGTCTTTGCAGAATTTGCTGTAGGCCTATTAACTGTTATTTTGGAGCTGCCATCGATTACTGGGCCAGCTTGCTGAGTTATTATATGTTTATTCTGCGCAAACTCCTTAATACCCAAAAAATCCTTCTTTTGGGTCTGAGGCTGCTCCAAAGGAAAGGAAGAAGCCTTCACCACCTGCTCTGGTGGATTACTGCCAGCGGACTGTGGATGGTAAAAAGGGCATTTGTCACCTTTTATGCAGTTCCCTTTCTGAAAGTAATAGCATGGGACCATCTGCTTGCCCGAGTTATAAGCAGCATAGTTTGAAGAAGCTGCAGGTATTCCAGGAGTTGGAGCACCAAACATACCATCAATTGGCTGTACAAAGTAGAGGAAACAGAAGTTAGCTTCAGATAACAACTTCAAATGATAAAATGTCAGAACAGTAGAAGACTATAGCTGGCAAATGGAAGCATGACAGTAAATACAAGAGATCTTATGGTGCATAAGCAGGAAAATGAAGGGAAAGGGAGCATACCGGATGACGAAATGAACATTTTGGATTCAAGCAATTGCCATTTAACCAGTACCAACAGTCTCTAGGGTTCATCCGGGCACCCTCGCTGTGACGAAAATCACATTCATTCCCCTGAAAGAAGGAATAAAAGTCAATGAAAATATTCTGACAGGTAACTGATGAATATCAATTATAAATATTCAATCATGGTATACATTGTATACTGTAGCACGAAAATGAGATAAAGAACTATAGACAGACTAGAGAAAGCGAAGTGCAGAATCCTAAAAGGTAAATCTAAAAGCAAAGTGGCAATCCAACCATACTTTGAAACACTGTCAACCTAAAGCACCCTATAGTGAGAAACTTACACCCCTTATAGCATATACACCGCATAGGGTATTCCAAGGTAAAATAGAGAAGACCTATGTGGACATAATGTATGAACGGTAACAGAAGAAGTATTACTTTCGTAGTACAACAGTGGTGGACTAGCTATGCATGCCAGAATTCAGGATGTTTCAAATGTACAAGACTAATGTCATACCATAATATTCTAAGAAGTTTCTCCTACTATCTTAAAAGTGATAAACACAACTACATAGTCAGTACAGGTTGATGAACAGCAAGTATGTAGTCTTAACATACAAAAGTAGTTCACACAGCTATTAATGATGTCATCTAAACATATGGTATTCTATGGCATGTGCTTTCTTTTCTAGAAAAAGGAACAGGAACAAACGAAATTCAGACATGAAAGCATATACCCAGTGAGTAGTGAACAATTCCTATCAAGTAATCTTCCATACGAACCAGGAAAAATCAACTGTTAGTATTACTCTGGCACTTAGCTCGGATACGAGGAGCCCTACCTATGTGGACATAATGTATGAACCGTAACAGAAGAAGTATTACTTTCGTAGTACAACAGTGGTGGACTAGCTATGCATGCCAGAATTCAAGATGTTTCAAATGTACAAGACTAATGTTATACCACGATAATATTCCAAGAAGTTTCTTATACTATCTTAAAAGTGATAAACACTACTACATAGTCAGTGCAGGTTGATGAACAGCAAGCATTTAGTATTTACATACAAAAGTAAGTTGACAGAGCTGTTAATGATGCAATCTAGACATGTGCTATTGGCATGTGCTTTCTTTTCTAGAAAGAGGAACAGGAGCAAACGAAATTCAGACATGAAAGCATATACCCAGTGAGTAATGAACATTTCCTATCAAGTAATCTTCCATAAGAAGCAGGAAAAATCAACTGGGCAGACAAATTTAGGTTATGTTTGGTTGGTGTCGAAATGTGCCCAGCCAAAACTTTGGCAGCCTATGGTATTTTGGTACTTGTTTGGTTGGTAGCCAAAATCTTGGTTGCCTATGGAAAGTTGACCACCTACCTCACATTTCCTTCACAACTTTTGCCAACTTTTTGGCCAACATGGGGCCAATATTTTGGCTAGCCAATGGTTGGCAAAAATTGGTACGGCACAAAATGGCATGAACCAAACACACCCTTAAGCCTACCCGGTGAGAGAAGAGACGGTACAATTCATGCCGACGCCTTCTCCCCACAGCTAAACGGCGTATAATGAATGCAAGAGTCAATCACTGTCGACATTCATGCTACCTTGTTTTCATCCCAGGAGTTTCACTTTCAGCTAAATATGAGCCTACCACCACAATTTTCGTTATTAATTAACAGGGACAAGTCTTGGCCCGGCCATTTTATGGTGGAACCTGAATAACTCGCGCCCAAAGCTAAAAGGTGTAGAATCAACGCAACAGCCAATCTCTGTAGGCACTGATGCTGCCTTGTTTTCATCCTTGGAGGGAGTTTCTCCTTTCAATAGAAAATACATCAGCCGCAATTTCCCTCGAGGAACAGGGACGCAACTTGACCTAGCAATATCGACAGGCAACCTGAAAAGCTAACCTCGCGCGCGCATAAGAAATATGCTGGGACGGAAGCACTCGATCTTGCAAGCGCGAAATTAGCTCGGATACGAGGAAGCCTAGCCTGCCCCTGACGCCGATCCCCGAACAAAATTATGAGCTATGTATAATAGAGCAATCGGCGCGAAACAGACCAGCTTGGAGGAGGGGGGCGAACAGAGCAATCGGCACGGCGGCGGTGTTTACCTTCTTGCAGGTGGCGGGCGAGGCGAGGAAGTAGACGCAGTCGGTGTTGCGCCGCAGCGCCTCCTCCTCGGGCGTCATGGGCTTCGCGGGCGGCGCCTCCGCCGCCGGCGCCGCGGCGGTGCCGGCCGCCTCCATGGCCCCCGTCGCGAGGGATCCTCCGCCGCCGCCGCCCCCCGCCCGAACGAAGGAGCGCGGTGGTGGGTGGTGGGGGGGACGCCGATCGCGCGCGCGCGCCTAGGGCGGCGGAGGGGCTAGGGTTCGGCGAGGCTGGCTGCGGCGGCGCGGCGATGGGATCTACCTAGGTGTAGGAGGTTAGGGTTGGGGGAGGAAGGCGAGGGGCGGGCTCGCGTTTGCGTTTGCGGCCGCGTGTGGACTGCGTTGGAGGCGGAAAAACAAATATATGATGGGAGCCGGGGAAGGGGACAATGGAGATCCACACCGTCATAGGCTTCTTCTTCTCCCCCACCCATTATTAGTCCCTTTTATATTTATTTTCTTGGTGGATTATTAATACAAATTGGCCTAATCTTTATATCATCAAAGGTTAAAAAAAAAGATAGGTCTAAGATATGTCTAAAGCGAATGAGTTGAGAAGTGAGGGCTAAGATTGGACATTGACACTTCATAAAATATGGAAATATCTACTCGTAGTTTTTCAGAGGTGTTTGCTAGACTCTATAATATAAAAGCACGCTACCACGAGTTTTATATATTTATTTATGAACATCATGAAAAATTTACAAATAAAATGAGGGGTATAACAATTCGAGATAAATTTTAAAAAAATGGTTTTCTCATATTTATGACAAAAGCACCATAAAAGGTTTTTTCTTAAACATGCCAAGCAAAATAATACAAACATTTTTTGTAACAAAATAGTGTTATAGTTTAGCACTAGAAATGTATATGTAATGATAAATATGTATTGTAGGAAAAAAATAATATAACATTTTCTAGTTGCTAGTATTACTACTACTCCCCAAAACAGTTGTTTCATATGTAATATATATAATATTGCATCGTTAAGAATAACAATATATGAATAGCTAGCTGATTTATCTAACGATAAAAGTGTTTAGCACAAATAAAGATGTGGTTACATTCTTATCTTGCCCTAGACACAATATATGGTTGGCTCATTAGCATAGGTCTTCTTAGCTACAACATGCCTAAAATAAGTTGATAATTGCAAGAACACAAATCAATTGTAGCTAGTTTTGAAATAAGAGTATCGAACCACGATGAGCTACTAGTTAAGGTCTAAATGCCTCTTGCTACTACCTATCAAAGATTACTTGTAAATTGTTTTCTAATCACAAAATGTTTTAACGGGATGGTTGTAATTGGATGAAAATAAAGTAAATAAAACAGTAAAAATCATTATAGGAAATGGGTTGAAACTTAATAAGACAAAGTGTTCTCATGGATTATTGGATCCACCTTTAGCATTAGGATTCATGTTAATCAAGATAAAGTATACTTTTAATCATATTGTGTCTGGGAGACCTCTGTAATAAGATGCGCCCAGAAAGTCATCGGTCATCGTTCTCTAAATAACCACAACCTATAGTCTTCTGCAAGTCAGACTATTGCTATTAAGGGTTTTACCCCGTGATTATCGATATGAGCTTGGTGAGTCTCTCTTTATCCCCCCATCCATGTGTTAAAGTATCGATACGGTAATGTCACTTCTCGTCATTCATTTTACCACACTTTAAACGGTAGTTCCCTCTCGAGACCATAAGTGAAATATTACATGGTACACAACACATAATATCAAGAGAGAGAACTAACATACATTAATACTTAAAACCATAAATCATCTTAGATTCCCCTCATATTCATGCTAGGGTTTATCCATCTCCACAAGAACTAAATGAACTACTCACACATGGAAGCAATCAAGAACATCATCATAATCTTATGGAGGGGATGAAAGGAATGTAATGAATTCGAATACAAATCCGCAATAGCAATCAAGATTACAACTATGGTTGGAGGTGAATGATGTTGGTGATGCAGATGTTGATGATGAAGGGGATGATGCCTTGTCCTCCGAGGATCCACGTAGCAGCCCGGATGTTGTCTTCTCCGGAGTTCCTTCTCTATCTAATCTGGGGCGGTGTTTCTCTATTTTGCGGAGTTGTGTGTGTCGGATCTCTGTGCCATCTGCGCGAGGTAAAAGTATTTGACGAGGCAGTACTCCTGCCACGTACGTGCTTGATGGTGAGCGGCCTCCCGCCGTACCAATGCCTACTAAATTTACTGGAAGTTGTCCTCATATCCTCCTTTCGCCCAGGTGCACAATTAAGTGCTAAAATGATTTCTATCACGTCAAAATGCTAGAAAATAACAGTTTTCATTGCATTGCCTTATTATTTCAAGATCATGTGTAGATAAGCATAAAAGGCCGCGATATCGCGGTAAAATACAAAGATCCTACTACTATTCAATGATAACTTAATTAAATAACGATGTAAAAACATGCTAAAATGCACTCATCATGAGTACCACACAAGAATGACATCTTCAGTTTTTCTTCTTGATCATATTATATTATTCTCTTCAAATCAGTGATTTTGATATCAATACTCAAGATATATCTTTATCTTCATGGAATGCGCACTTGAATCCAACATATGGACTACAAACAATACCCATCGAATATTCCTTCCTATAAACTCAATACAAACATTAGTCCATAGAGATTGTCATTAATTATCAAAACCACACATATGTGCAATGTACCCTTACAAGAGCTATATCTTGAATTCTTCTTTTGAAAACAAACTCTCAAGGTCTTGATCTATACCTGAAGATGAACTAAAAATATTACCTATGAAATAGTCCTTTATATAAAAACTCAATAAAAACATTAGTTCGTAGGAATTATCATTAATTATCAAAACCTCACATAGGGGAATACACCCTTACACCCAGTCGCAACCGGATGTATCAGTGTGTGAACTGGTTGGCAGGCCTATGGGACGATCGTTCCATCATGGGGACCCACATGCCCAGTCCGTACGCCAATCATTCCAAGCTGGGAACGGACCGTCTTGTGGCCCAACCTGTTCGTTTTTTGCTTTTCCTATAAAAGATACTTCTTCCCCAAGTTTTTTAGGGATCTTAGGATTATTTTCTACCATAATTGTTGACCTTTAAAATATTGATTTCTCCTAATCCCTCATATGATTCATCCATCTTTTGAGAGCTTTGAAAGAGAAGATATCTACGATTCCCACCAATCAATTCCTGCTCTAAGTGAGGGGAACCCACTAGATCTAGATCTTGAAGTAATTTGGTTGGTTTCCTCCATTGTTCATCTTCTCTAATTCCTCCCTAGAACTTTTTTGCTCTGGTTGGATCTGAGCGTGAAGTATTTGAACACCCTTGGTGTTCTTGCTTTGCATCCTTGCATAAAGTTGAGCTCTCCATTACAGTCCATTCGAGTGAGAGAACGTAGTTGGCTTCGCGGTTGGCGTTGCGGTGACATATTCTTAAAAGATTGTGATGAGGCACAAGCTTCTCCTTTGTGGAGTTTGTGAAGTGGTTGTGAAGTTTGCTATCTCCAGAGTGAAAGAAAAACTAGCCATAAGAAAAAGGCGGGCTTGGAGAAGAAGGTGAACCTTCGTGGCATTTAGGGAACCTTTGTGGCCGCACCTCTCCAATGTAGCGTACCTTACTTCATATAAGGGGACACGAGAATACGTCTTCGTCTCAATGTGCCTCAATCATCTTTGTACCCAACTTTATTTCTTTGTGATAGCCATTAAGGTTAAAGTACTGATATCTTGCTTATAATTATATATATATATATATATTGTGTTATCTTGCCTCAGCTTAACTTGTTGTTGGTGCACTTAGTTAAGCCTAACTTATTTAGGTTTTGTGCTTCTAAAATAAATTTTATTTAATTCCGAATTCTTGTAAGTCAAATCAGTAATTGTTTTTAAAAATGACTTTTCACTCCCCTCTAGGCCACATTTCATTCTTTCACCTACAAACCAATTACGCACAAACTCCTCAAAAAACATTTTGTCAAAAAAAAAGAAGCTAAAATCTCCTCTATTTATGTGATGGTGATATATGCTGGTAGGCTGAGTATTTGGCTTTGGTAAACATCTCTATCAAGCTCATCGAGATCACTCCTCTTTATAGTACGGTGTTTTCTATTTGACTTAAATATAAATAAGAGAGGAATAAAAAGAAAAATCCCGATGCTTTTCTTCGTTCTCGAACGAGGGGTCTCCAACCATCTTCCATCAATAAGTACGGACTAAATTGATTAAGACCTATGTCTAACATTTGTAGGCATTGTTAGTCCGCTACTAGCTTCGGTGCCATCATTAACTAAAATAACGCTAAGCGTACAATACCATTACACCGGTTTCTCATCCGTCACGACTATGGTACAAGTAAGGTCGTCAACACCGCCGCCTTCTAGATGCTCTAGTGAAGTATCCTAGTGGCCTTTGTAGCCGAGTAGGTTTAGTTTGGAAATTGGAACCAACTATGTTATTATGTATGAACTCGTATATATGCTGATCTTGAAAAAAAATTGCAAGGTTTTTTCTTTTGCAGCGATGGTATTCGGTACATATTGTGTATGGTTTTTATTTTTTTGAAACTGTGTATGGTTTTTATGTACCGACGGTACATGCTTTTGCAGGCTTTGCAGTATCCGGTAGACGGTAGTCGGTCGAGGACTCGAGGTGCTCTTATAAATAACCGTAAAACGTTTCTTCTCCACACCCTCACATTAGCGAAATTGCCACACAAGTCCTCTCCGCTGTACTGTCTGCGCCAAGTTTCTCCCGCCGCGATGGAATCCGGTTCAGGAATCTTCTAATTTCTCCCTAGAACTTTTTTGCTTTGGTTGGATCTAAGCGTGAAGTATTTGAACACCCTTGGTGTTATTTCTTTGCATTCTTGCATAATGTTGAGATCTCCATTACGGTCCATTCGAGTGAGAGAACGTAGTTGGCTTGGCGGTTGGCGTTGCGGTGACATATTCTTAGAAGATTGTGAAGATGCACGAGCTTCTCCTTCATGGAGTTTGTGAAGTGGTTGTGAAGCTTGCCACCTCCAGAGTGTAAGAAAAACTAGCCATAAGGAAAAGGTGGACTTGGAGAAGAAAGTGAACCTTCGTGGTGTTTAGGGGACCTTTCTGGCCGCACCTCTCCAATGTAGCATACCATACTTATGTAAGGGGACATGGGAATACGTCTTCATCTCAATGTGCCTCAATCATCTTTATACCCAACTTTATTTCTTTGTGATAGCCATTAAGTTTAATAAAGTACTGATATCTTGCTTATAATTTGTTATGTATATATTGTGCTTTATTGCCTCAGCTTAATTTGTTGGTGCACTTAGTTGAGCCTAGCTAAGTTATTTAGGTTTTATGCTTGTAAAATATAAGTTAGTTTAATTTTGAATTCTTGTAAGTCAAATGAGTAATTGTTTTTAAAAATGACTTTTCACTCCCCTCTAGGCGACATCTCATTCTTTCACGTATAAACCGAGTACGCACAAACTTCTCAAAAAACATTTCCCCCCAAAACAGCTAAAATCTCCTCTCTTTATGTGACGGTGATATATGGTGGTAGGCTGTGTTTTTGGTTTTGGTAAACATCACTATCAAGCTCATCGAGATTACTCCTCTTTATAGTACTCCTCTTTATAGTACGGTGTTTTCTATCTGACTTAAATATAAATAAGAGAGGAATAAAAAGGAAAATCCCGGTACCCTTCTTCGTTCTCGAATGAGGGGTCTCCAACCATCTTCCATCAATAAGTACGGACTAAATTGATTAAGACCTATGTCTAACATTTGTAGGCATTGTTAGTCCGCTACTAGCTTCGGTGCCATCATTAACTAAAATAACGTTAAGCGTACAATACCATTACACCGGTTTCTCATCCGTCGCGACTATGGTACAAGTAAGGTCGTCAACACCGCCGCCTTCTAGATGCTCTAGTGAAGTATCCTAGTGGCCTTTGTAGTGAGTAGATTTAGTTTGGAAATTGGAACTAACTATGTTTATTATGTATGAACTCGTATGCTGATCTTGAAAAAAATTTGCAAGGTTTTTTCTTTTGCAGCGATGGTATTCGGTACATATTGTGTATGGTTTTTATGTACCGACGGTACATGCTTTTGCAGGCTTTGCAGTATCCGGTAGTCGGTCGAGGACTCGAGGTGCTCTTATAAATAACCATGAAACGTTTCTTCTCCACACCCTCACATTAGCGGAATTGCCACACAAGTCCTCTCCGCTGTACTGTCTGCGCCAAGTTTCTCCCGCCGCGATGGAATCCGGTTCGGGAAACGACCCGGACGACCACTTCCAAGAACCGGTCCATGGCAGGCAACGCGAGGACTCCAACGCCGCCGCTCCCCCCTCCCCGAGCGCTGCGGCAGCCGAAGGCGGCGGCGCCGATGCCTCCTCGCCGTCATCTCTCCCTGCAGCCCCCGTCGACCGTCCCCAAGAAAGTGCCCGTGAGCAGGCCGGCGGCACCCATGGATCGGGCTCCGCCGCGGCGGGGGCCAACCTGAAGGCCAAGGGCCCCGGCGACATTCCTCCCGGTCCAAGCTCCCCCGACCGCGCCGGGCCATCCGGGGCCGGGACGTCGAGCCCCGAGTCCCTCGACTCCAAGGAACTGTTCGAAGTCTTCGCACAGTTGGTACGAGATGCCGGGGCCGAGAAGAAGAGGTGGAGGAACAAGACACCGGACGAGGAACAGGTGATGGCCCGGCCCGTATCTCGTCCCGATTCGCGATTTCTTGGACTTCTTGCAGTGCGTTCTTGAGCGTTTCTTGGTTTCTCCCTCCCGACCAGGTGAAATCGGCGCGCCCCAAGAAGGGGCTCTGGAGCAAGCTTAAGAACCTCTTCACCCGCAGGAAAAAGGTACGGCCTCCTGAATCTGGCCCCCTCTTGCTTGCTCGCTCGCTCGCTTGTGATTTACCGGCTCGTCTGTGCATTTGCGTGCCAAATGTGAACCGGTGAAATCTTGGGATGGTTTAGAGTAAGCCAAGCGCGCGGAATCTTTGGGCCGACAGTGTGCCCAGCATTCTTGTACCAACCTGTTTTCGCGTAGGAATATGGAGTCGGGGTTATCGTGTTCTTGGTATCTGCTTCTCCATGACCAGTTATTGTGACCAAGGCAAGAAATTATGGTTATGGAATGATGATGTGGCATCCTAGATTATAGGAGCAATCTTGGACAGATGTTAGGGGTAATTTGGTATTTTGATTTTGCCAAGACCACAGACTTCCTTGTTGCTTGTCCGTCTTCTCGCAGTCTGGTATGGTATTTGAAACAAACGGCTATCTTGTTGTAATTTCTTCAAGTCTGTAAAATGTGGGGAAATCATGAGTTCACGTTCTAGGTACTGCATAATTTTGGTAAAATGTGCTTTGTTTCTAAATAAACGTTGTTATCAGATGTTTAATGTAGACATTTGTTCGAGATGGCATAACTGGACATAATTTCTTATTTCTGTAAACCATTGGGCATTTACAAATAAAATCGTTGACCACCTGCACTGCAGTTTTTCCGGAGAAGTTCACCATTTGGTTGATTGGTACCTGGAACTAGCTCAGAAGCCTCAAACATAATTCATGTAAAAACTTGGCAAAGGCAAAGAAATTTTGGATGCGCAGCTTTTGTGGTCTTGCTATTACATTGTTGTTCATTAATTCCATTCATTTCTTACTCCATTGTTTCTTATTCTGAAATGTTTGATCCTCAGTGCAATTCTGTAAAGTTGTTTATGTCTGGCAGGATATCTAGATTTTAACCCATTTTCTTGTCGAATAGATTGTAGATAGAGAAGGAAGGCAAATATATTCGGAACGTGTGGGTCGCCAGGTTTGGCTTCATTTTGCCTGTTATAATGTTCAAAACAGAAGTGTATGAATTATCAGGATCGAAATCCTAGATTGCAGCAAACTATGTACAATCAACTGTTTTAGAGATGATGTTCTCTTTTATGGACTAATACTATATTGTTGTATGTTAACTCTTGGATATGAACCGTTGAAATCTTGGGGATGATTTAGAGTAACAGAAGCGGAATCTTTGGGCCAAGAGTGTCCCGAACATTCTTGTACCAACCTGTTTTTCTGTAGGAATGTGGAATCAGGATTGTGATGTTCTTGATAGCTGCTTCTTCATGTTAAATTCTGGGACCAGTTATTGTAATCAAGGCCAGAAATCTTGGCTATAGAATGATGATGTGGCATCCTAGAGTAGAGGAGGAATCCTGGACAAATGTTAGGGATACTTTTGGTCTTTTGATCTTGCCAAGAGCACTGTTGCTTGTTGGTCTTATCGCAGTCTGGTATGATATTTGAAACAAATGGCTTTCTTGTTATAATTTCTTGAAGTCTGAAAAATGTGGGGAAATCATGAGGTCATGTCCCAATTACTGCAAAATTTTCGTAATATGAGCTTTCTTTCTGAACAAATGTTGTTACCGGAAATTTAGTCTAGACATTTGTTCGAGATTGCATAACTGGACATAATTTCTGTAACCATTGGGCAGTTAAATACAAAATCACTGACCACCTAGTCTGCAGTTTTTTATTGCAGAAGTTTACTGTTTGGTTGATTGGTACCTGGAACTAGCTATTACACAAACATACTTTCATGTAAAAACTTGGCAAAAGCAACGAAATTTTGGACTCACAGTTTTTCTGGGCTTGCTATTCAATTGCTCTTTATTAATAGCATTCATTTCTCATTCCCTTGTTTCTTATTATGAAATGTTTGATCCTCAGTTTAATTCTGTAAAACTGCAAGTCTGGCAGGATATCTGGATATTAACCCCTTTTCTTGTCGAATAGATTGTAGATAGAGGAGCGAGGCTAATATATCTGCAACATGTGGGTCGCCAGGTTTGGCTCCATTTTGCCTTTTATAATGTTCAAAACAGAAGTGCATGAAATATCAAGATCAAAATCCTAGATCACAGGATACCATATACAATCAACTGTTTTATGGATGATTTTCTCTTTTATGGAAGACTATATTGTATGTTAACTCTTGATTGTGACAGTCTGATAGAACCTGAACTGTCTTTGTAGTGTCGTTTGGTACATCAGACGTTAATGGATATTTTCTTCTTTTCTTATTGCACAACATGATAGAATTAGTACATGTTAGTGGTTTCATATATTTTCACAGCAAACGGAAACCTGAAAATTGGAATGAAAAACAAAATTTCCATCACATTTGAAATATGTTTTTTCCATCTTCTACTTGGTGTAATTCGAATTCCCGTATTTGCGTGTTCGTTGCAGACACTTCCTATCACTGAAGTTGGTAATCGTTATCGTGCTACCGAAGATATGCCTATTTGTGTGGATCTTGATGCCTATTCCAGAATTAGACCGGTGCTTGGAGATGGAGAGTGTTTCTACCGGAGCTTCATATTTTCCTACCTTGTAATTGTCCTCTTTTCTTTTCCTTAGCACATGATGTATCTTTAGTTATATAGTTCTATCTCATTATGTGAATGTCCAACAGGAGCAAGTTCTTGATAGGGAGGACACAGATGAGGAACACCGTCTCCTTGCTACCGTTGAAAGACTGTCTACGGAACATGCAAATCTTGGATGGGACTCTGAGTTTTGCAGGAGCCACGAAGTAAGTTCTCACCTTCTCCATGTTTATTTTTTCTGAGATAAACAGGCTTGTAAGGGATTATTCTCTTCAGGTTACAGTAACTTCAGGTTGGATCTGGCATCTCACTATCTTTGTTTTGCCATTTGCAGGAGATGCACAACTGCTTAACAGTAGTGGCATGCCATCACAGTTTTACACACTGTTGGCATAAACTCAAATTCGAAGTTTACTGTAAAGTTAACAACCGAATTCTAACAGCAATGAAACCTTAAGAGAAATCTACTTGCAAAGGAACAATGAGACAATGTAAAGGGGCAGAATAGAGTTGTATGCTTGTTTCGTCTGAACACAATTGATGCACACATGCTGCTTCTTATGGTGTAGCCACCTCACTGTTCTGTTATCAAATATTTTCTTCCATAACTACCTTGCCGCAGTATGGGCATAATGACTGAAGCTTTTCAGATGTATTGTTCGTGTTCTTTCATATTCTGTAACTTATTGTTGTAGCCTATGATAGGCAACGATTATCAGATGTGAATTAATGAGTTGCTGATTCTTTCAGGCATTTAAGGAGCTGATAAATAAAGTAATGGAATGGAAGGGACAAGGCAACACAGCATCACATAACAGGTTTTTGATTCGCTTTGTTTTCTGCAATTTCATCATAGTATCATGGCGTAGTGCGTTCCATCTCACTCGCATAATATCTTCCTTTTGTAGCCATCGTAAAGCGAAACTTCTCAAGTTTTTCAGCACCTACGATACAACAAACGACAGTGAGAAAAAACACCCTTGAACTTATCTTTCCTCCAGTTCATCATAATTTATGTTTCTGACAGATCTTGTTGGTTAGTTTTTGTTTTCCTCAGATTAGTAGTAGCTGTCCAGATATGCTCGCACAGCGGCCAGTATGGAAATCTTATTCCTGGGCTCGGAGAAGATTACAGTCTGAAAGATGTCAGTATCCGCATCTCTTCCCTTACATTACCTCCTGCTGAATTTCCAATGTATCCACTCTTTGATACACGGTCACTCATTTTTACCTGACCCATTGCTCTACGAACAGTGGTGCTTCCAGAACGTCACCTTACCTCGTGAGTTTACGGATCATGTTATGATGACGGCCTTGGCCACAGCGCTTGAGGTACCCCTCAGACTGGAGCGACTCTATGGAGGAGGGTCTGCTGAAGATAATATCTACACTGGTCCTGGAGCTGTGAGAGTGACCTTGCTGTACACGGGTAATCACTACGACATCATCTACCCATGCGCTCCTCCTGCCGAGAATTCAAGTCGACAGGATTCCCAGAGGGAAAGCCCTGCTGGTTAGAGTTCAAGTCAACAGATTCTGCTGTGCTAAGTTGAGTTTGACTGCTGCCTATGAATGAGAGCGTTGCTGAGGTGGTAGAGAGTTAGACATAGACTGATTCAGTAGGGTTAGGGGTAGGCATAGCATACCTTGTGCATTCTTCTTCTGTTGGCCCAAACTGCTGGTTCGGATTGATTGATCAGAAGCTGCTCCCTTGTCTGAAGAAGAACGTGTTTTTTTTATTTTGTTTGAATTGTTGGCTGGTATACAGAGAATCTTTGGCGGTATCAATGCATCAATTGCTCTGTCGTTTCTTCAGGAGGACACAAGGTATTGTGACTCGACATGTCTCTTTGGTTGCTTGCCCGTTTTCTTTACAGCAATTTGGATGATCTTGTGTATCCTGATTTTGCATCTTCCCACCAGCACATTTTATTAGCCACTCAAACATCGCTGTGTTAAGTTGAGTTGGGCTGGTGCTGATCACAGTGCAACCAGGTAGAAATTCAGCAGATTTTGCTTCTGTTGGGCTGCTGCCACTGGATTGAATAGTTGGCTATGATTGTTGGTTTCCCATATAACTTCGATTCCTCTCCTAGATTAGCAGATTGGCAGAGGGATATATGATGTTCATTTTTTTTTTTTGGATAAATAAAGGTTTGCCTTGGTTCATGGCAACGAACAGGTTTGTCACCTCTTCATCCGTGAGACCGCGTCTTGTCCATGGTACACTGCCCCCAGATCCTCGCGAACGCGGTACGGAGGATACGATCGGCACAATGTGTGAGGAGGGTTCCTACTCTGTCGACGCGGGAGGGAAGGGATGCTCCGCCCGTGTCGCCATCCTTTTGGGGCTTTGGGCTGGCCTCTCTCTTTAGATTTTTTTTCTATTTTTTAACAAAAAATGTTTAAATTCGAAAAATGATAAACCTGGAAAACATTAAAAAATGTTAAAAATTTGAAAAAGCTAAAAAACACAAATCTAAAAAGTCCAAAATTCAAAAATGTTCAAAATTTTAAAATGTTCAAAAATCGACGGGCAAAAATGAAAACTAGCAAAACCGAAAGAAAATGAAAAAATAGCATAAAACCGACAAACCAAGCTGAAAACCACCAAAAAAAAAAATCCAAAACATGGTAGCCCCGTTGATGGGCCTGGCCCAACTGGAGGTTGGAAGAGGGAATGATTTGGCGTGTTGGCGATGGAGAGAACATAAATGCTTGGTCGGAACCTTGGATCCCTAGGGGCTCGACCCGAAGACCGACTGCTACCCAAGACATGTCGATCAATCACTACATTCAGTGAGCGTTGACCCTATGGGACTGATTGACATTGTAAGGGTACATTGCCCCTATGTGTGGTTTTGGTAATTAATGACAACCCCTATGAACTAATGTTTTCATTGAGTTTATATGTAGGAATATTTCATAGGTTCTACTTGTATTCCATGTGTTGGATTCAAGTATGGATGCCATGTAAATAAAGATACATCTTGTGTGTTGGCATCAAGATCATCGATTTGAAGACATATATGTGATATGATCAAGAAGAAGAAATGAAGATGGAGTTCTTATGTGGAACTCAATATTAGCCATGCTCTATCTTATGAGAGTATGAGAAGGTACAAGGTTAAGTCGGGCAAGTTCAAGATGAGCATCTCAAGTGGATCACATGCTTGAAGCTTGCCGTCCATTTGATGATAATGTACATGTGAAGATGTGCATCAATCGAGCTTTCCCATCATGGTATATGGGGAAGCATTTGTGAGTCTTCACGAAGCGATGATGATCAAGTGAGGCATTCCGGTTTGAGTAGAGCTTGAAGAGTTATCATCAAGATCAAGCGGGATGCGCAAGGCAAAGGTATGGCCTTGATAGGTGTTCCTTTTACCGGTCTCAAGGTGGTTGATGAGAGACCGGATTATAGGATGATAGCCGCACTATTAAGAGGGGCTTTCGGTTGGGTAACTTGATCATCGTCTTAGGGAGCTCAACCCTTTGCATACTTTGCATATCCTTATTTCTTCTTGGTATTTCTATGTGTAAGGTTCTTGAGCTTGTTGCTAGCTTTACAACAAGCCCAAGTTCATCAAAAACGGTTCGCATGCATCTTCTATTGCGTTTTCAAGGTTGGGTGATTTTACCGGATTCATGATATAAGGTTCTACCTTTTATATTCATGATAAAATCCCCTCCTACAAATTCTTGAGTTTGAACTTTCTATAGGATATCATTTGTTGTTATCTTCCAAACAAAATTGGTTTCATTCGAATCGGAGTTCGGGAGCACTAGTTATTAAAGGAAAAGGAAAAGGAGAAAAGAAGAAAAAGAAGAAAAAGAAGAAAGAAAGAGGGGCAGCATGCGACCGGTCAGCACGCCGGCCCACCCGGCCAGCCAACCGGCCTGCCTCGGCCCAGCTCCCGGCGCGCGCCGGCCCGCTTGGTGCCCCGCCCGGCCGACCGGCCTCCTGGCCGGGCCGGGCCCTCTCCTTCGCCCCCTCGCAGCCCACCTGCGCCTGCGCCTCCTTGCTATCCACCGCCTGCGCGTGGCCGCTGCCCTGTCCGGTCGGTGGGCCGGCCCGACCGGACTGGCCGGGCTCCCAGCCTGTGATCCGGTCAGCCGGTCGCCAGGCCGGCTGGGGCGTTTTTCTGGCCCGATTTTCTTGCTATTTGCTGTTTTTCCCCCACGGTTCTATTTCCCCCTTAGCTATAAATACCCTTCTTCCACCTTGAGCTAGCAGTTCTTCCCATTCTCTCTCCTCCATTGTTGCATTTGAAGAACTTGCTCTCCCCTTTGATTCCTCCAACCATTCTTGCTCATTCTTGAGGATTTGTGAGAGGAGATCTAGATCTACACTTCCACCAATCCATTTCTTCTCTAAGTGGGGGAATCTCTTGGGATCTAGATCTTGGAGTCTTTGGTTGACTTTCCCCTTTGTTCTTCCTCTCCAATCTCATCCTAGCATTCGTTGCTTTGGTGGGATTTGAGTGTGAAGGACTTGAACACCTCTAGTGTTCTTGCTTTGCATCATTGCATAGTGTTGAGCTCTCTACCACGATTAGTTTGAGTGAGAGACCGTGAGCTTGTTACTCTTGGAGGGAGACCTCCTAGTTGGCTTGGTGATTGGTGCTCGGTGATCTCTTCAAGAAGATTGTGAAGGCCCGGCTTCTCCTTCGTGGAGCTTGTGAAGTGGTTGTGGAGCTTGCCATCTCGGAGCGGAGGAAAAGCTAACCATAAGGAAAGGGTCATTATCCTTCATGGGTGTGGTTCGGAGAATAGGGTGAGCCTTCGTGGCGCGGGAATCCTTCGTGGGACCTCCACTCTCAAACGTGATGTACCTTCTTGCAAGGAAGGGAACACGGGATACATCCTCGTCTCCGCGTGCCTCGGTTATTTCTATGCGGAGCTCTCTTTCCTTGTGATAGCCATCGTGCTTGAAGTACATATATCTTGCTATCACTTGTGCTACATATATCTTGTGCCTATCTTGCTTAGCTCTAGTTGCTATTGTTACACCTAGTTGAGCTTAGCATATTTAGGGTTTGTGCTTGTAGACTAAACGTTAGTTTAATTCCGCATTCTTACAAGAAAAATCCGCAAGAGTTTTTTAATTGCCTATTCACCCCCCCTCTAGGCGACATCTCGATCTTTCAATTGGTATCAGAGCAAGGTCTCTCCTTGTTTTAGGCTTCACCGCCTTGAGAGTAAAGATGTCGGCTAGTATAGTGCACAATGACACAATTATCTTTGTTGGCACAAATTATCTTTTGTGGCGAAATTGATTGCTTTGCAATCTTCGGACCTTCTGTCCAAACATTGAGCAATTTCTAGATGTAGGTTTTTCTCCTCCGATGGATCCTCAAAATCTATCTTTAGAGGATGAGAAAAACTTACATCTTGAAGCTCTAGTATCTAATGAGCTTTTATTCTCCTTGAGACCCGATTTCGTAGGTTCTTGATATATATAAAGCGAAAGTCGTCTCATGAGATGTGGATCAAGCTTAAGGAAATGTTTGGTGGATCCATTTCTCACTTGGTCGGTGGTGTCTCCGAGGAGCTCTCTTCCCCTTCACATCATGAAGAGCTCCAAGTTGCTTCCACCTCCGGCCGTGATGAGTTCTCATCTTCTTCCACTTCACCAACGTGTAGCAAGACACGAGGTAATGATATGGTGAGTGGTGAGGAAATTTGCAATGTTGATATTGTGCTCAATAGTGATGATTCTTCATCTCTATCCCATTGCAATGCTTCCTCTTTGGACTTAAACACATCTAGCATTGAAAATAATCTACATGCTTGTGTTGTTAGTCCTTACATATCATGTATAAATTGCTTACATAAATCCCATAATGATATGCTTGCCTTGTCTTGCTCCCATAATCAAAATGCTTCTATTTCCTCTAGTTGTTTGTTGACTAACAATGTAGAGGAACCGAACACTCTATGGATCAAGACATGTTTTCAAATGAGGATTCAAGAATTTCTTCATCTTCATTCTCCGGAATGCACATGTGCCTTATGGCAAATGGATCAAAGGTATCTCCTACTTTGACTCCTAACACTTCCTCTAATGATGAGAGTGATGATGATGATAATGATGATAATGATGAAGAATATAATACCTTGGTGCATAATATGGCAATGGTATATGCTTCTCTTCATGGTAATAAAGAAGCTCGTGCTAATCTCAAACACTCTATGGATACCTTGAGTAAATATAGGGAAACCATAGTGGAGTTGGAGTCCCATGTTGAAAATGGGGAAATGAGATTCACTCTCCTCAAGCAAGAGCTAAAAGATGAGAAGCATACTAATTTTATGCTCACACAAAAAATTGAATCCTATGAGCTTGAAAATGAAAAATCTATTTATGATGCTTGTGCTACTAACTCTAATTCTTGTGAAGCATCTACCTTAGAGAAGAATGTTGAGCTAAGGGCTCAACTTGATTGGCTAACTAGCAATTGTAGGGAATTGGAAGAAAGCAATAAAACACTCTCACACTCTCTTGAGGATCTTCTAACTTCCTACGATGAGCTAAAGTTAGCTCATGAGGCTAGTATCACTAAGGTAACATCTTGTGAGCCTCATGTGGACATTAGCACAATCTCTACTACAAATGCTATACTCTCATGTGCTAGTCTTTGTAATCCATCTAGTCAAACTATTGATACACCTTTTGTTGGATTACTTGCCTTGCCTTGTTGCTCTAACAATGAAGCTTCTACTTCCTCTAGTACTTGTATTTCTACTAACCATGTAGAGGAAATAAAAGAGCTCGAGGCCCAAGTCCTTTCTTTGAAGAAAGACTTGGAAAAGCGTCATGAAGGAAATCCACACTTGACAAGATGCTAAGTGTGCAACAATCCCCCAATAACAAGAGTGGACTTGGATTCAACTCCAATAACAAGAACAAGTCCAAGAGCAAGAACAACAAGAAGAAGGGCCAAGACAAAGTCAAGGATTCGGCCAAGATTGTTTGCTTCAAGTGCAAAGTTGAAGGGCACCATGTTAGATCATGCCCATTGAAGAAGAAGCACTTAAGTGAGAAACAACAAGGGAAACGGCCACAAGGTCAAGGTCAAGCTCATGCCCGACCTCAAGTTCAAGATAGGCCACTTCCCAAGAAGAATCAAGATTTTGTTCCCCAAGAGAAGAAATCAATAAAGAAGAAAAAGGGGAACACTTGCTACTTATGTCGTAAGAAGGGGCACTTTGCTTCTTCTTGCTTAGGTGGTACCTTATCTAACCCTATAATTGTTGATGATGATTATTCTCTAGGGAAGGATAAGGATGGCAATGTGTTTGCCAAGTTTGTTGGAACTCAAAGTGGTCTCAAGAAAAGGACCATTTGGGTTGCCAAGCCTATTGTGACTAACCTCTTAGGACCCAACTTGGTTGGGGACCAACAAGCTCAAACTTGATCAATAGGTGCATGTGGAGGTCATTGGAGACTTGGCTACTTCATGAAGAATTAAGGGATCTTCATATATTATATTTTGACCAAGTCAAGTCGTATGGATTATCATTTATATCTTATATCCAATGTTCCTCTTTGCGGTAACTTATACTTCAACTCATCATATTTATTGTAAGTTACTTGCCCCTTTGCATGTTTGGTTTTGTACCAAATATGTGTTTGTATGTGTTGTGTCTTACTTACCTATCTTGTGTATTCAAGTATGTTTGTTTGACTCATCATATACTTGTGTATTGTTGTGAGCCTAATGCATCTTGATGACATCTTATTTGGCTCTCTTTGAGTGATTAATGGAACATCCCATTTTGGGGGAGTGATATGCATTGTGCATCTCTCTTTCTTTAAAATGTGTGTATATGGGTACCACCACTTAGTATTGATATTGCAAGATTATCTAGTCACTATGTGGTGTGTCATACTCATGAGGAATTCAAATTCTAAATATCCATTAATCATCTCTAGTCGAATTTTAGTTGCCTCTTGTTTAGAAGAAATGTTTTATCACATTATGGGGGAGTAATATGTTTTGTACATATCACAAGCCTAGAAAATGTGAACATATGAGGTTATGCCACTTAGTGTTGATACACGTAATTATCTTGATCCTAGGTGGCATGTTTGCTCAAACAAGCTCCACTTGTAGTAAAAAGCTTTTATTGCTCATCTTTTGGTTCTTGTTTGAGTAAGAGATTCTTGGTGAGGTTCTTCCTCAAATACATATCACTATATCTTATTCGGGACACCGTTTGCTTCAAGTTATTCTAATCATTGCCGTGCGTGATTGTTTGACTAATTGAAGCCATCAAGAATCTTCATCCGTGCATAGTGCTTAATTCTATATACTTATCCTATGCCTTTTATTGTGAAGATTGATCCTTACTATCCTTGGTGAAATATACCACCGGAAGTTAATTTCAATATTCTCATTGTCTTTGACAATTGATAACCTTGCATGTGGTTGAATTTATGGATCATCTTCATCTTGGATTGCTTCTTATTGCCTTATTTTATTTCCAAGAAATCTTTGTTGCTCTCATGTGTCTTCCTTGTCCCTTTGAAAAATCTTTTGATAAATTCTCTTGATTCATATCAAGTGTTTGTTTTGGAAGACAAACCTTTTCCTTACGGTACATTGTGCCATTGTGAAAAGTGTAGAGGGTTTGGTTTATTTGTTTGAACCTTGCTCTTTTTGGGAGTTTGCTATCTCATTCCTTCTTACATGATTTATTTGCTTGAATGAGATAAATCCTTGAGCATGTTTGCTTTATTTCATCCTTTATGCTCAATGGTTCCTTCTTAGTTCATTTGTTGAACTTTGTTGAACAAATCTTTTGTGATTTGCGTCTTTGATATATTTTGGACAACAAATTTGTTTGGTCGCATATTTATGCCTTCTTCAATTCATTTTGTGTTTTGTCTAAAGTATATTTTCCTTGGATCTTTAAAGTCTTTATGTGTGCTTATATATAATTTGTTTATATTCTTAGCATGCTTTCTTTCTTTGATCCATTATATAGGGTATACTCCATCAAATCCTAAATGGCTAATATGTGCATGAAATTCAAATTTCATCTAAATATGCACATATTGATATGGAGTGTATCCTATGTATTGTGGTTAGTCTAACCATTTTGGACCCAATAAGTTTGGGGACCAAGATGTACTTGAATGTTGTTTTAGGTACATTGGAGATGCAATGGAGGCTTGTCTCATAAGGAAGGTGTTGTCACCATATGAAAATTGGAGTCAAGCTAGGATGATCGATGAACTCTTATCTACTACATCATGCCATTGCTATCTCGGTAACAAGTATCTTATTCATGCATACTCATATAGCATCCAACCTCTTGTAGGTTGCATCTTGGCATGAAATTCTTTATTTCGAAAATATTGCGATTCTTGAAAAATCCTTCTAAAGAAAACTTCTTATTGTACATTTGAGTAATTTGAGAAGATGCATATGATAGGAATATATATATATATATATCATGTTTATGATTCACCTATCTCAAATATGCCCTCTAGCAATTTATTGCATATCAATTCCTCAAAGAGCTCTTATGTGCAATATTGATGAAATTGCAAATAAATCCATATTTGTGATACTTGTTGCCTTTCTCAAAACACTCCAACTAGCTCTACTTCCCTTATTGTTAGTTGTGATGTTTTTGAGATTTTAACTTGGTTGAAGCTCATTCATATACCATAGGTGAAAATTGGAGCCATAGGCTATATATGCTTCTTAAGCAAACATCCTTGGTATATTTTATGACTTCATTTTTGATATCTAGTCTTATTTATTTTGATAACCTCTTGTGTGTGCATGTTTCTTTATGGATCATTTGTCCACTTTAGAAACTTATATACATAAGAGTGTTAATCCATCACCTTGATATCCTTGTTCTTTGCCAACCATCTTCTTATCCTTTTTGATTTTAGTGTTATTGGTAAAGAAGATTTATGAGTGCTTGGTTTATTTGTTTTTCTTCATGCACTCATATCTCGTAATTGTTGGACTCAAGTTGTTCTTGATAAGCATATTCTCTTTATCTTAGTTGTGTTCTAAATGATATATAGGGAGTGAGGATTCCATGTTTGTGCATATTGTATTCAAATGCAAACATTATAAATTGTGCACGAACCTTGGGGAGCTTTCTTACTTTATTTAGAGCACTATATCTCTCTTATCATGATATCTTTGTTTGTCCAATTGGATCTTTGATTGCTTGCTTTATTTGTTGAAGCTCACTTCACCATGTTATCTTTATGCAATCTTTGATCCTCAATATAGTTTGACTTCCTTCAAATATTCATCATTGGATATGTGCACTTGATTCCACTCAAATTATGAGAAGTGCACACTTTGGGAGGAACTCACATTATATTGGCCTTCTAAATTTTTCACCCATTTTGACAATCGATGCCAATGGGGGAGAAGTTTAGAGGGTTTAAGGGAATGGTTTTATACTTAAATTTGGTTTGTGCTTAAGTGTTTTGCCTCTCATGCATTCCATATTTATATGTCTTGCATGGTTGTATATATATAGTGGAAACTATCCCAAAGGTTAATCTTGACAATGTATGCAATGAATTCATGTTCATCACACGTGCATACATTGTGGGGGAGTTTTCTCTATATATATTGGTTCTACTCACATCCCTTGCATTTGTTGTAGTTGTGTGAGTAGAGCCGGTTTTGATATGGGCTAGTAGCTTTGTGTTACTTGACCATATCAAATACAACCTCTTGTATACAACTTATTCTCGGATAAGTTGCGTACTTGTTTCTAATATTCATTATATAAACCCTCTTATTGTGTTTGTCATCAATTACCAAAATGGGGGAGATTGTAAGGGTACATTGCCCCTATGTGTGGTTTTAGTAATTAATGACAACCCCTATGGACTAATGTTTTCATTGAGTTTATATGTAGGAATATTCCATAGGTTCTACTTGTATTCCATGTGTTGGATTCAAGTATGGATGCCATGTAAATAAAGATACATCTTGTGTGTTGGCATCAAGATCATCGATTTGAAGACATATATGTGATATGATCAAGAAGAAGAAATGAAGATGGAATTCTTATGTGGAACTCAATATTAGCCATGCTCTATCTTATGAGAGTATGAGAAGGTACAAGGTTAAGTCGGGCAAGTTCAAGATGAGCATCTCAAGTGGATCACATGCTTGAAGCTTGCCGTCCATTTGATGATATGTACATGTGAAGATGTGCATCAATCGAGCTTTCCCATCATGGTATATGGGGGAGCATTTGTGAGTCTTCACGAAGCGACGATGATCAAGTGAGGCATTCCGGTTTGAGTAGAGCTTGAAGAGTTATCATCAAGATCAAGCGGGATGCGCAAGGCAAAGGTATGGCCTTGATAGGTTTCCTTTTACCGGTCTCAAGGTGGTTGATGAGAGACCGGATTATAGGATAGATAGCCGCACTATTAAGAGGGGCTTTCGGTTGGGTAAATTGATCACATCGTATTAGGGAGCTCAACCCTTTGCATACTTTGCATATCCTTATTGCTTCTTGGTATTTCTATGTGTAAGGTTCTTGAGCTTGTTGCTAGCTTTACAACAAGCCCAAGTTCATCGAAAACGGAGTTCGCATGCATCTTCTATTGCGTTTTCAAGGTTGGGTGATTTTACCGGTTATTCATGATATAAGGTTCTACCTTTTATATTCATGATAAAATCCCCTCCTACAGATTCTTGAGTTTGAACTTTCTATAGGATAGCATTTGTTGTTATCTTCCAAACAAAATTGGTTTCATTCGAATCGGAGTTCGGGAGCACTAGTTATTGAAGGAAAAGGAAAAAGGAGAAAAGAAGAAAAAGAAAAGAGGGGCAGCCGGGACGGCAGATCGGCCGGCCGCACGCCCAACCGGCCAGCCGCCGCCTGCCTCCTCCCGGCCAGCTCCGGCCCGGGCGCTTGTGCCATCCCGGCGGGCCGGGCCCTCTCAGTCGCCCCCTCGCAGCCCCCTGCGCGGCCTCCTTGCTATCCACCGCCTGCGCGTGGCCGCTGCCCTGTCCGGTCGGTGGGCCGGCCCGACCGGACGCCTGGCCGGGCTCCCCAGCCTGTGATCCGGTCAGCCGGTCGCCAGGCCGGCTGGGGCGTTTTTCTGGCCCAATTTTCTTGCTATTTGCTCTGTTTTTCCCCCCAACGGTTCTATTTCCCCCTTATCTATAAATACCCTTCTTCCACCTTGAGCTAGGGCAATTCTTCCCATTCTCTCTCCTCCATTGTTGCATTTGAAGAACTTGCTCTCCCCTTTGATTCCTCGAACCATTCTTGCTCATTCTTGAGGATTTGTGAGAGGAGATCTAGATCTACACTTCCACCAATCCATTTCTTCTCTAAGTGAGGAAATCTCTTGGGATCTAGATCTTGGAGTCTTTGGTTGACTTTCCCCTTGTTCTTCCTCTCCAATCTCATCCTAGCATTCGTTGCTTTGGTGGGATTTGAGTGTGAAGGACTTGAACACCTCTAGTGTTCTTGCTTTGCATCATTGCATAGTGTTGAGCTCTCTACCACGATTAGTTCGAGTGAGAGACCGTGAGCTTGTTACTCTTGGAGGGAGACCTCCTAGTTGGCTTGGTGATTGGTGCTCCGGTGATCTCTTCAAGAAGATTGTGAAGAGGCCCGGGCTTCTCCTTCGTGGAGCTTGTGAAGTGGTTGTGGAGCTTGCCATCTCCGGAGCGGAGGAAAAGCTAACCATAAGGAAAGGGCCATTATCCTTCGTGGGTGTGGTTCGGAGAATAGGGTGAGCCTTCGTGGCGCGGGAATCCTTCGTGGGACCTCCACTCCTCCAAACGTGACGTACCTTCTTGCAAAGGAAGAGAACACGGGAATACATCCTCGTCTTCGCGTGCCTTATTTCTATCCGGGCTCTCTTTCCTTGTGATAGCCATCGTGCTTGAAGTATATATATCTTGCTATCACTTGTGCTACATATATCTTGTGCCTATCTTGCTTAGCTCTAGTTGCTATTGTTACACTTAGTTGAGCTTAGCATATTTAGGGTTTGTGCTTGTAGACTAAACGTTAGTTTAATTCCGCATTCTTACAAGACAAATCCGCAAGAGTTTTTTAATTGCCTATTCACCCCCCTCTAGGCGACATCTCGATCTTTCAGACATCAAGTAACTAAGTGAATGCAGGCGAAGCGAGGAAGACAACAACGGAAATCTACCATATGATTAAGGAAAAAGTTTATTTTGAACCCTGAACTCGTAGATGGAACCTTGAACTCTAAATCCATGTCACTCGTACCCTGAACTTATCAATCCCGGTCTAAATCAAACCTTGAACATGTTTATCTAAGCAAAATATAAAATTATAAATTGCTACTTACAATGGCCCACATATCATAGTCAATATCTCTATTGGCTGGAAAGAGTGGCACACACTGACATGTGGGACCCGGACGTCGCATGGGAGATTAAAAGGAGAAAAGTCGTTCACTCAACTCTTCTAGCCAGTGTGTTGAGCTGCATTTTTGTTCAAAGAGGAGGCTTTGCTTACATGTTTTTAAGGTGGGGCATCACCGCAGGTAGGAGCGGTGTGGGATGAGCTTGGCGGGGCGTCGGAGTTGTGGAGACAGGTCGGCGTTGAGTGCCTCGTGAGAGGAGCATCACGTGGCAGTGGTAGTTGGCCGAGCTGGGCTCCTGACCGACCCTCCCCATGGTCCTTCAGATGTTGGTTGTCCCCATGAACTTCGGTGACCCTCCCCAAGGCCACCAACGCTGTCTTAAATTCGGTCGAGATGTCGTCCTTCCACAAGGTCCTCGAGAATGTGGCCTGTAATATCCCAGGTATAGAGGCTACAAAAAGAAAGTAGAGATGTGGGCATTGCATTCATGCATAGAAAATCTGGGGATTTTTTGTGATTTTAAATAAAACTTGTCACAATAACTGAAGTTTCACTTGACTTGATGGAATTGAAGTAGCTCATCAAGTCAAGCGCCATAAATCTCAATGTGATCTTTGCTAAAGCGATGGCGTGTATTTCACACGTTCGTTGGGCAACCCCAAGAGGAAGGTATGATGCGCACGGCAAGTTTCCCTGAGAAAGAAACCAAGGTTTATCGAACCGGGAGCCAAGAAGCACGTTGAAGGTTGATGGCGGCGGGATGTAGTGCGGCGCAACACCAGGGATTCGGCGCCAACGTGGAGCACAACACAACAAAGTACTTTGCTGAAGCAGTGAGGTTGTCAATCTCACCGGCTTGCTGTAACAAAGGATTAACCGTATTGTGTGGAAGATGATTGTTTGCGAGAGAAAATAGTAAAACAAGTATTGCAGTTGTTTTGTAAAGAATGGACGGGGGTCCACAGTTCACTAAGTGTCTCTCCCATAAGATAAAAGCATGTTGGGTGAACAAATTACAGTCTGGCAATTGACAAATAGAGAGGGCATAACAATGCACATACATGGCATGATAAGTATAGTGAGATTTAATTGGGCATTACGACAAAGTAAATAGACCGCCATCCAACTGCATCTATGCCTAAAAAGTCCACCTTCAGGTTATCGTCCGAACCCTTCCAGTATTAAGTTGCAAAGCAACAGACAATTGCATTAAGTATGGTGCGTAATGTAATCAACAACTACATCCTCGGACATAGCGCCAATGTTTTATCCCTAGTGGCAACAACACATACCATAACCTTAGAACATCACATCCCCAGTGTCAATGCGAGCATGAACCCACTATCGAGCATAAATACTCCCTCTTGAGTTAAAAGCAAAAACTTGGCCAGAGCCTCTACTAGTAACGGAGAGCATGCAAGATCATAAACAACACATATGTAATAACTTGATAATTAACATAACATGGTATTCTCTATCCATCGGATCCCGACAAACACAACATAGAGTATTGATACGTCTCCGTATCGATAATTTCTTATGTTCCATGCCACATTATTGATGTTATCTACATGTTTTATGCACACTTTATGTCATATTCGTGCATTTTACGGAACTAACCTATTAACAAGATGCCGAAGTGCCAGGTTCTGTTTTTGCTGTTTTTGGTTTCAGAAATCCTAGTAACGAAATATTCTCGGAATCGGACGAAATCAAGACCCGGATTCTATTTTCACCGGAAGCATCCAGAACACCCGAGAAGGACCGGAGGGGGCCACGGCCACCAGGACCATAGGCCGGCGCGGCCCAGGCCCTGGCCGCGCCGCCTGTGGCCATCGCACCTTCGACCCTCCTGCGCCGCCTCTTCGCCTATATAAAGCCTCAGTCGCGAAAACCACGAACCGAAGAACCACGATACGGAAAACCTTCCAGAGACCGCCGCCATCGCGAAGCCAAGATCGGGGACAGGAGTCTCTGTTCCGGCACCCTGGCCGGGGAAGTGCCCGGAAGGCTTCTCCATCGACACCGCTGCCATCTCCACCGCCATCTTCATCTGCCGCTGCTCCCATGAAGAGGAGTAGTTCTCCATCGAGGCTCGGGCTGTACCGGTAGCTATGTGGTTAATCTCTCTCCTATGTACTTCAATACAATGATCTCATGAGCTGCCTTACATGATTGAGATTCATATGATTTTTGTATCACTACTATCTATGTGCTACTCTAGCAAAGTTATTAAAGTAGTTCTATTCCTCCTGCACGTGTGTAAAGGTGACAGTGTGTACACCGTGTTAGTACTTGGTTTATGCTATGATCATGATCTCTTGTAGATTGCGAAGTTAACTATTGCTATGATAATATTGATGTGATCTATTCCTCCTACATATGCATGAAGGTGGCAGAGTGTGCATGCTATGCTAGTACTTGGTTTAGTCTTTTGATCTATCTTACACTAAAGGTTACTAAAATATGAGCATTATTGTGGAGCTTGTTAACTCCGGCATTGAGGGTTCGTGTAATCCTACGCAATGTGTTCATCATCCAACAAAAGTGTAGAGTATGCATTTATCTATTTTGTTATGTGATCAATGTTGAGAGTGTCCACTAGTGAAAGTGTAATCCCTAGGCCTTGTTCCTAAATGCTATCCTTGCATTTCTTGTTTCTTGCGTTACTATTGCTCAATTACTCTGCTTGTTTACTACACTTGACAAGCTATTTTCTGGCACCGTTACTACTGCTCATACTTATTTATACCACTGTATTTCACTCTTCGCCGAACTAGTGCACCTATTAGGTGTGTTGGGGACACAGAGACTTCTTGCTTTGTGGTTGCAGGGTTGCATGAGGAGGATATCTTTGACCTCTTCCTCCCTGAGTTCGATAAACCTTGGGTGATCCACTTAAGGAAAACTCGCTGCTGTTCTACAAACCTCTGCTCTTGGAGGCCCAACACTGTCCTACAGGAAAGGAGGGGAACGTAGACATCAAGCACTTTTCGCGTTGCCGGGAAAAGGTAAACGCCACTCAACACCTGCCGGCAACTAGGCACTTTTCTGGCGCCGTTGCCGGGAGAAGGTAAAAAGGCACTCATACTCCGGTTCCAGGTACTTTTCAGGCGCCATTGTGTTTGTGCTCGAAGCTATTTCCTTGATCTCTGCAATTGCATCTTTTTGTTTCTTGTTTACACTAGTTTGGCAAAATGGACAACAATGAGCTTCTTATTCTATTTCCTGATTTAAAACATGGATTGTTTGATGCGAAAATTAAAAAACCTATGAAATCTTATTTGCATGCTGTGGTAGTAATATTAGTATGTTTGAACACCATTGTTGATAATGATATAGAAAGTTCTAAGCTTGGGGAAGCTGGTTTTCATGATCTTTTTAGTCCCCCAAGCATTGAGGAGAAAATTTTCTTTGCTTTGCCTCTAATTTATGATGATTATAATGATAATGGTCTTTTGGTGCCACCTACATATGGAAAGTGAATTTGATTATGATTACAATATGCCTCTCCATATTTGATGAGAATAATAATGATAGCTACTTTGTTGAATTTGCTCCACTAAGTAATAAAATTGATTATTAAGTATAGAGTAATAATTTTATGCATGAGACTCATGATAAGAATGCTTTATGTGATAGTTATATTGTTGAGTTTGCTCATGATGCTCACGAAAGTTATTATTATGAGAAATATGGTTGTAGAAATTTTCATGTTACTAAAATGCCTCTCTATGTGCTGAAATTTTTGAGGCTACACTTGTTTTATCTTCCTATGCTTGTTCCTTTGCTCTTCTTGAACTTGTTTATTTACAAAATTCCTATGCATAGGAAGCATGTTGAAGCTTAAATGTGTTTTGAATTTGCCTCTTGATGCTCTCTTTTGCTTCATACTATCTCTTGCGAGTGCATCTTTAAAAATTTGAGCCCATCTTAATGGCTATAAAGAAAAGAACTTCTTGGGAGATAGCCCATGTGTTTATTTTGCTACTGTTACTTTGTTTTATATTTGTGTCTTGGAAGTTGTTTACTACTGCAGCAACCTCTCCTTATCATGTTTTTGTGCCAAGTAAAGTCTCTATGGTAAGTTGATGCTGAATTGGGATCGCTGCGATGAAACAGCATTGCTGTCTGTCACGAATCTGGGTCTAATTCTCTGTAGGTAACTCAGAAAATTATGCCAATTTACGTGTGTGATCCTCAGATATGTACGTAGCTTTCATTAGTTTTGAGTTTTTCCATTTGAGCAAGTCTGGTGCCAGCTTTAAATTCGTCTTTACGGACTATTTCTGTTTTTGACAGATTCTGCCTTTTATTTCGCATTGCTTCTTTAGCTGTGTTGGGTGGATTTCTTTGTTCCATTACCTTCCAGTAGCTTTGAGCATTGTCCAGAAGTGTTAAAATGATTGTGTCACCTCTGAACATGTGAGTTTTTGATTATGCACTAACCCTCTAATGAGTTTTGTTTCGAGTTTGGTGTGGAGGAAGTTTTCAAGGGTCAAGAGGATGATACAATATGATCAAGGAGAGTGAAAGCTCTAAGGTTAGGGATGCCCCGGTGGTTCATCCCTGCATATTTCAAGAAGACTCAAGCGTCTAAGCTTGGGGATGCCCAAAGGCATCCCCTTCTTCATCGACAAATTATCAGGTTCCTTCTCTTGAAACTATATTTTTATTCGGTCACATCTTATGTACTTTACTTGGAGCGTCTGTTTGTTTGTTTCTTTTTGTTTGTGTTTGAATAAATTGGATTACATCATGCTTGTGTGGGAAAGAGACACGCTCCTTGAGTTCATATGAACACACATGGGTTCTTAGCTCATAATATTCATGGCGAAGTTTCCTCTTACGTTAAATTGTTATATGGTTGGAATTGGAAAATGATACATGTAGTAATTTGCTATAATGTCTTGGATAATGTGATACTTGGCAATTGTTGTGTTCATGTTTAAGCTCTTGCATCATATGCTTTGCACCATTAATGAAGAAATACATAGAGCATGCTAAAATTTGGTTTGCATAATTGGTCTCTCTAAGGTCTAGATAATTTCTAGTAGTGAGTTTGAACAACAAGGAAGACGATGTATAGTCTTATAATCCTTGTAATATGTCTTTTATGTGAGTTTTGCTGTACTAGTTCATACTTGTGTTTGTTTCAAATAACCTTGCTAGCCTAAACCTGTATCGAGAGGGAATACTTCTCATGCATCCAAATACTTGAGCCTACCACTATGCCATTTGTGTCCACCATACCTACCTACTACATGGTATTTCTCTCCGCCATTCCAAAGTAAATTGCTTGAGTGCTACCTTTAAAATTCCATCATTAGCCTTTGCAATATATAGCTCATGGGACAAAATAGCCTTCCAAAAACTATTGTGGTATTGAATATGTACTTATGCACTTTATCTCTTATTAAGTTGCTTGTTGAGCGGTAACCATGTTTTCTAGGGGGACGCCATCAACTCTTTGTTGAATATCATGTGAGTTGCTATGCATGTTCGTCTTATCTGAAGTAAGGGCGGTTTCACAATCAAATTGTTTGAGTATGCATACTGTTAGAGAAGAACATTGGGCATAACTAAAGCCATGAATCATGGTGGAAGTTTCAGTTTGGACATTAAAACCTCAATCTCTTATGAGAATATTAAAGCATTGTTGAATGCTTAAGCATTAAAAGAAGAGTCCATTATCTGTTGTGGCCATGCAGTGGGTGTCTGGTTGAAGAATGATCAAAAACGAGAAATCCAATGCGAACTTTCTCCTTAGACCCTTATACAGGCGGCATAGAGTGTGTGACACTTGATTGAAACATATGTTATGCAATGATAATCGGTGTTAACTTGAGCTAATTAGGACAAGGTGCGGGCACTATTAGTACACTATGCATGAGGCTTGCAACTTGTAAGATATAATTTACACATACTCATATGCTTTATTACTACCGTTGACAAAATTGTTTCATGTTTTCAAAATAAAGCTCTAGCACAAATATAGCAATCGATGCTTTCCTCTTTGAAGGACACTTTCTTTTTACTTTTATGTTGAGTCGGTTCACCTATCTCTCTCCACCTCAAGAAGCAAACATTTGTGTGAACTGTGCATTGATTTTTACATACTTGCTTATTGCATTTGTTATATTGCTTTGCATTGACAATTATCCATGAGATATTATATGTTATAAGTTGAAAGCAACCACTGAAACTTCATCTTCCTTTGTGTTGCTTCAATGCCTCTACTTTGAATTATTGCTTTATGAGTTAACTCTTATGCAAGACTTATTAATGCTTGTCTTGAAGTACTATTCATGAAAAAGTCTTTGCTTTATGATTCACTTGTTTACTCATGTCATTACCATTGTTTTGATCGCTGCATTCATTACATATGTTTACAATATGATCAATTTTATGATGGCATGTCACTCCAGAAATTATCCTTGTTATCGTTTTACCTGCTCGGGACGACGAAGCGAGAACTAAGCAGGGATGCTTGTCCCGTCTCAAACATTATCGATAATTTCTTATGTTCCATGCCACATTATTGATGTTATCTACATGTTTATGCACACTTTATGTCCATATTCGTGCATTTTACGGAACTAACCTATTAACAAGATACTGAAGTGCCAGTTGCTGTTTTTTCTGTTGTTTTTGGTTTGAGAAATCCTAGTAACGAAATATTCTCAGAATCGGGCGAAATCAACGCC